>CM077005.1:98590615-99190615 GCA_039090855.1 Macrothele yani
AAAAAATAAAAATGGCGGAGAAACTTCCCAGAATTAAAAAATGGCTTCGCCGACGTCAAGGTGACGTCATGCAGTAAAAGATTGGGAAATTCCAAAAAAATAAAAATGGCGGAGAAATTTCCCAGAATTAAAAATGGCTTCGTCGACGTCAAGGTGACGTCATGCAGTAAAAATGGCGGACACCAACGACCACGCCCACCGTTGCCACCGGAAGAAAAGTTTTCCCGTGGATGTCTACGGGAAGCGCATCCGTGACGTCACTTCCGGAAGTTGACCACGCCCACCCGTGACGTCACTTCCGCCGCCCAAGTCCCCCTACTACTTGCGGCCCTGTGGCGCAGTGATCTAAGCGTTGGCTTTTGACCATTCGTTGAAGATGAGTCTGGGTTTGAATCCCGATGAGGCATCAATACATTGGAATGATCAAGCGTTCGTTTGGAATCAGAGTCAACGAACATAAAAGGGACACAAAATACGGTAAAGTAGCCACGGCACTATCCAGAGAAGTAAGATTCAAGTCAGCTACTCCCATGTGGGATGATATAAAGAAATTAGCTAGCTACTCTACCCCTAAATGTACAGCCATTCGGGAAACCTTGGAGATCATTACCAACAGCGATACTTGCAATGATTGTGTCTCGCTCGAGTTGCCACGAATTTGGAACCAATTCTTCAAGTAACACCTTTTCTCTACCAGGATCCCGCGTGCAACCAACGTGATGCCTCGTATCTTTAAATGAATATAACGTCGCATCTATTTATTGTCAAGTTCCCGCGTTCAAATTGTTAAGCGATCTATTTTTCAGTTTGCAGTTTCTGTCTAACTTCCTTGAAAAAGCCATCTGGTTGATGTGCGAAAGCTTGGAAACGCTTATGTGTTTATTTACTACGCCAATAAATCGGATCACTAGTACAGCGTTACTATTTACTATCAATGTTGTGTTTGTCTTTTGGCGCTCTCTCTTCCTTTGAACCAGTCAGGGACGCTTTAAGAACCTCTGAGGTCAACGGCGCGTCATGGCACGAGTCACCCCCACCCCCACCCCTCACCCCTCTTCCCGTACCACGCGAACACGTACATATACACTGCTGGCCACCCAAAATGCAACACCAAGAAGGAAGCATCCGATTGGCCTGAAATTCGCAGCATGCGTCGCCCGCGAGAGGACATGCAAACGATTAGCATTGCAGGTCATATGCAAATCATGTGCGCCCGGCACGCCACCTAGAAGCACTATAAGAAGGGTACACAAAAGGGGGGAGGTGTAAGTAGTGGAAGTGTGTTATGCTGCCGGACCTGTGCGTGGGAAGCTTCGTGATGTCTCGTCGCAGAATACCGCAGTCATTCCAGCACGTTTCGGAGTTCGACAGAGCTCGAACAGTGGCTTATCGCGACAGCGGTTCATCGTACCGAGACATCGGCGCCCGTGTGGAACGACATCCAGCCACAGTGAGGCGAGTATGGATTTGGTGGGTGCAGGAGAGACGGACGGACCGACCGACGTGAGCGATTGCTGCAGCCGCGGCACACCACCGAACGAAAGGACCGGCATGTTGTGCGGCGGGCATTGACGGCTCGCACCGCCACATCACGAACATTAGCGCAGGAATTAGGGTGTGTTGCGCAACAACCTGTGTCAGCACGTACCGTTCGACGTCGTCTGCAGGAGCGGGGACTTGTCACACGGCGCCCATTGCTCCGATTACCATTAACGTTACACCACCGGCCAGAGCGGCGGCAGTGGACCGTTGAACGCCACACCTGGACTACGGAATGGCACGACATTGTCTTCTCTGACGAATCCCGCTTCTGCCTGCAACACCACGATGGTCGAATCCGCGTGTGGCGGCACCGCGGCGAGAGACTGTATGACGCTTGCATTGTTCATCGCCATACCGGTCCGTCGCCTGGCGTTATGGTTTGGGGCGCAATTGGATATGACACCCGCATCCCTCTGGTACGCATTGCCGGTACACTAGACAGCCACCGCTACATCTCCGACGTTTTGGAGCCTGTAGTCCTGCCTTACCTGCAGGACCTGCCAGCGGCCACGTTTCAACATGACAATGCGCGCCCGCACGTGGCACGCATCGTGCAACAATTCTTCCCGGCCCACCAGGACCGAATGGCCGGGCAAGCACAACCCGCGGCTACGCCTGATGAACTGTGGCAACGTGTGGAAGCAGCTTGGACAGACATACCCCTTGCCCACATCCAAAGCCTCTTTCGTTCGATGCCGTGGCGTGTAGCGGCCGTTATTGCCGGCCATGGGGGCCACACGAACTATTGATGTCTGCGTGTTCCGCAAGTCGCACGGGCCTGTAAGCTCAATCGTTTCATCTTTGTATCTGTTGTTATGTGTCCAGTAAATCTGGCTTTGCTATCTCGTGTCCTTCTTGGTGTTGCATTTTGGGTGGCCAGCAGTGTATATTATTCCATTTTATCATCTAAAATCTAAATACTGTATATTGCCAGGTATATCTTTTCTTTTTCATCCCAAGGAAATATGATAAAGATTGCTTGCACTGTATTTTAGGCAATGGGACGCAAACATCGAGATTTTCTCCGGCTGTCCCTGTGTAAACCAATTCTGAACAAATGGGAATTTCTGCCTTCTGGAATCAATAAGTGTGAGTTGATGAAGAGCAGTCATAAATAAAAAGTTCGGCTTTATAAATAAAACACCGACAATGCACTGAAGTGCCAGAAAAACTGGTGCAGACGAGTTTATGCAAAATACATAGCAACGTCACTTATGCGCGTACTCGGTTGCGTCCGACAGTGCGTATATAAAGCGATAGACATCCTTTCCAGCTATCAGAGCTGTTTTCGGCATGAGAATGACAAGTAATAACGGTTTAAGCGATTTTCAACACGGTGTCATAGTTGGCTCTCCTGAGATGGGCCATAGTATTTTGGAGGTAGAAACGAAGTTCGGATTTTCACGGACGACCATTGCAAGGGTGTACCGTGACTACAAGATTTCCGGCAAAACCTCCAACCTACGCTACCAGTGTGGCCGCAAAAAGACATTGGGTGAACGTGACCATCGTCGACAGTCAAGAATCGTTTCACGTGATAGGCGTGCATCACTCTCGCAGGTATCATCAGAATTCAATGCTGGAGCCTCAACAAGCATCAGCGTCCGGACTGTGCTACGTACCCTGCACGATATGGGCTTTGAGAGCCGACACCCAACTCGAGTCCGCTTGTTGGGTGCACGACACAGAGCCTATGCGCCTAGCTTGGGCACGGCAACACCGCCACTGGACACTTGATGACTGGAAACAAGTAGCCTGGTGTGACGAGTCGTATTTCTAACTGTATCGGGCAGATGGAAGGATTCGTGTGTGGCGCAAACCCCATGAAGCCATGGATCCTGCCTGTCAACAAGGAACTGTACCGACTGGTGGAAGGTCCGTAATGGTATGGGGTGTGTTTAGCTGGACTTCACTGGGACCCCTGGTACATCTATAAATGTCTGTGACCGGCCAACGCTATGTGCGCATCCTTTCTGACGAGGTACACCCGTTCATGTCCTGCATTCATGCTGATGGGTTGGGCCTATTCTAACAGGACAATGCACCTCCACGCAAGTGTCGGGACGCCACATTATGGTTAGAGGAGCATTAATCTGAGTTTGGGGTGTTGCCATTCTCACCCAAGTTCCCAGATCTGAACGTGATAGAACACATTTGGGATGCCATGCAACGCGCTATCGAACCCAGGAATCCGAGACCTCGGAATACACTCGAATTGTGGAACGCACTGCAGGAATTATGGTGTGTATTGCCTACAGCATATTTTCATAAGCTAGTGGAGTCCATGCCCCGTCATATTTCTGCAGTCCTGCGCTCCCGTGGGGACCTACCATGTACTGCTATTCTGCAGGTAAGTACTAGACACAGAGAGACACCCACCATCTACAACTACTCTTTTACCATCCACAACCAGCCAAACCCCCCCCCCCCCATTTACTTTGCCTGCTTGAAGATTGATACCACCTCAGTCTAAATTTATTGCACTAAACGTCTTTGGACAATTTCCAGAAGAGGAGTCAAAGTAAGAATAGCTTCTGGGGAAACAATATAAAATAGGATCGACGGCAATCCAAATTGTTAAAAGTCTGTCTGAATCTCCCACCGACTCACATCCACAATCCCTTTCTGAACAAAGAGAACAGTCTGGCTTTATGGTTCGGCAAATCTTGAAATTGAAATAGAAAACACACTATGTGCAGTGTGAGTTGGAGTGGAAAAATGGAGTAACACAGATATCTTGGGGAACACAATTAAAACGGTGTTGATAAAACACCGTCTTTAACTGTGTTTTAAGCCCATGCGACAAAACGTCTCTGGAAGCAGTGATCCTAAATTTGGGACTTGGGACTACTTATAGCCTATTAATTGCTCACAGCTGTCGTTAACACTCCGCCCTCCAAAAAAAAAAATATATATATATATATATATAGATGTACTGTATACATAGGCTGTTGCGTAGGCCAGTGGCGCATATACGGGAAGAATTTGCTGGGTTCAAACCCTCCCGAACAATGTCCTTTTCTTTCATTCACCAAACAAAAGGAACATGGTTAAATTAAAAAAAATATCTACATTACTGTGCACATGGCTTTATAAATTCAATATTTTTTTTATGATCATTATTTTTCTCTCAGTTTTAGTTCTAATTTTCGTAATGATTGTAATTTTTATGAACTTCTGTAATTTTATGAACTTGTATTTTCATTGGACCACAAATCCTTACTATCATGGAGGACCTTGAGTTCGTGGCAAAACTCACTGAAACCGAAAAAGCAGCGTGGTTTTCATTCAAAGCTGTTTGCGCGAACTTTCTGGGAAACGTTAGGGCGGAAAACTATTGTGAACTAGTTGAAGCTATGATAAAGGCATACAAGGATATGGGTGCGATATGTCCCTTAAAATCCACTTTCTCCACTACCACCTGGACCTTTTCCCGCCAAACCTAGTGCTCTGAGCACGGAGAGATTCCACCAGGATATATCTCAAATGGAAAGGCGATATACGGGAAGGTGGTCACCACATGTTTGCTGACTATTGCTGGTTTCTTATTACATACATTTCGGAGTCCAGTTACAAGCGGAAGTCTTCCAGGAAAACATTTTTAAAATATGAATAAAACACTAATTTATTTATATTTTTGGCATGTTTGTGGCAATTTCTTGCATTTATAAACCTCTCCTGACCTCATTTTTGGATTCAGCATGTCATGCTTAGCTGGAAAGACATATATTCAACCCTTTATATGGTAAAACAATTGTAAAAAAAATGGCGATAATTGCTTTTTATTTTCAATATTTCCTCCTCAAAATTTGAACCTGAGTTTCAAAAAAGGTGGTATGTGATAGAGCATTTTGGATTTCATATTCGAAATCAAGGTATGCTAATAAGTCAAAATCACCTACTTTTGTTTCGGGGCACGAAAAAAAGTTCAAGCCGGCTCCGGTGGCGCAGTGGCTTACAATTATTCGTCCTCATGGGTCAGGTGTCAAATCCTCGTGAGGCATGGATGTTGTATTTGTCTTATGGCACTGACTCCTTCCCTTCCCTGGAACCAGTTGCCCTTAGTTAGTGACGGGCTACTGCTTATATCCCATTGAGTTGCTCACGGTGGTCGTTAAACCTCCAAACTAAAGAAAAAAGTTCAAATTTATTGCACTGTGTTATCTGGTCGATTCCTGAACTTTACGAAGACAATGACAAATTCATTCTCCAACAGGATGGAGCACCACCCCACTGGAATCGGGAAGTTAGAAATTACTTCGACGAAAATCTTCCACAGCGCTGGATTGACCGCGCAACAAGCGACATGCCATTCACATGTTTGCCATCGCGAAGTCTGAATCTACCATCCTACGACTTTTTTTATAGGGCTATGTCAAAGATAATGTCTTTGTCCCTCCCTTTCGTGTTAATTTAGTTGATCTGAAAGAACGTATCACAAAGCTATTGCTGGAGTTGATGAAGATACGTTAACGAGTGTTTGGCAAGCATTCGACTGCCGTGTTGTTATATGCCTGGTAACTAAGGCTGCACACATCGAACACCGATAGCAAGTTGCTATAACAAACTTCAAGTTTCCCTATAAAACTGTGCAATGTGAATGCCAATATCTTAAATAGCTTTGGTTTTATAAAATGTTGAAACTGTCTTTCATTTGTAATAACTCTCAGTGTGTGTGTGTGTGTGTGTGTGTGTGTGTGTGTGTGTGTGTGTGTTATACGCAGGGGTGATCGAAAAGTATCGAGACTGTGTGCGTAACTGTTAAATGAAGCGCAGGAGCAGAATGTCATTCGGCAGGCTGTGGCCTCAGAACCTACTGCACATGCGCCTGCCGAGATAACGTTGTCAACGCAGAGAGAGCCCTTTGTGCTGTGGCCTCGGAACCTACTGCACATGCGCCTGCCGATTGAACATTGCGGCGCAGCGCCTTTTGCGCTGTGGCTAATTGTTTGGAGTCCAGTTTGATCGGCGTGTCACTGGCAATCGTTCTTGGGTCTTGGTGAGTTGGGGGTCTCCCAGTGTGAGGACTGAATTTTGCTTCTGGGTCATATCCATAAATCCATGTTTTGTCGACAGCAAGCATCTTTTTCAGAAAGTTTAAATTTCCAATAAGTCAATAGCTAAAGCCAGTCGTTTCCTTTTGCTCATCTGAGAGGACTTTTGAACAAATTTTGCAGACATCACTAAATCTACATTGAGCATTGCCTGTACTGATCAAACCCTAAGGCCTAAGTCGTCAGCCAGTTCTTTGATAGTAATTCTGTGATTTCCCTCATAGAAAAAAGAAGTTCTTGGACGTTTATTTCATTCCTGCTTGTTGCGGGTATTCTATAACGTTCGTCACTTTGGACACTTTCACGGCCATTTCCGAAACTATTGTACCAGTCGTTCACTAGTGGACGACGTCTTCACCACACACTCTAAGTAATTTGTCATACGTTTCTTTGCAAGAATCCCCAAGTTTCTGACAGAATTGGACGAAAATGAGTTATTTACTTTCTCAGACATCGTTAACGCGACACGCTGATCAGACTGGACTCCAAACAACTGGCGATAGCACAAAAGACGCTGTGCCGACAGCGTTCTCTCTGCAAGCGCATGAGCAGTACGTTCAAATGCCACAGCCTGCCGAACGGCATTTTGCTACGCCTATCCATTTAACAGTTATGCACGCAGTCTCAATGCTTTTTTATCACCCATCGTACATACACTGAAAGGACAAATTATTACGTACACCCCGGTGAAAATACTAAAAGCAGCAAATCGTGGTGTGCAGGAAAACCGGTTGGGGATATAAATAGAGTGGATCGATACGCACAGGAATAGATTCCGTGCAAAATTGGCAGCATAGGTCGAGGACGAGACTTCAGTGAGTTTGATTGAGTTCTAGTCGTGGGAGCCAGGAACGTCGGATGTTCAATCAGCTGTTAAGAATTCCGCGACAAACCGAGGCAAGTGTGTACCAGGAGTACGTGAAATCCAGCAAAACCGCTAATAGTCGGATGAAACGTGGCCGTAAAAATGCATTCCATGATCGAGAGCGCCGACGATTGGCCCGCATCGTACAGACGAATCGAAAGGCTTCTTTGCAGCAAATCATACCACAATTTAATGAAGGAGCATCTACAAGCCCATGTTCAAAGACAATCCGTCGACATATGGCACAACTTGGCTGGAGTAGTCGATGATCACATCATGTTCCGATGTCAACGGCACAGTATCGCATGATTCGGCTGCAGTTTGCGAAGGCCCATCGAACTGGAGCATGGACGATTGAAAGCGCGTCGTGTGGTCAGAGGAATCTCGTTTCCCACTGCATCGCGCCGATGGCAGGCAGCGTGCATGGCGTGAACCACACGAAGCTATGGACCACGCATGCCAAGTTGGGGTACTACAGGCCGATGTAACTGTTCGGGCAGCTTTCACGTGGTCCGGCCTGGGTCTCTTGGTACCTCTTGAGTCTTCCATCACTGGTTCCAGCTACGTGCAGTTCCTGGTCGACCATCTCCACCCTTTCATTACGTGCCTCTATCCGAACAAAGTTCCGATCTTTCAACAGGACAACGCTCCACCCCATCAGTTTGAGCTAGCGATCCATTGGCTCCAAGAGTATAGCAGTGAGCTTACCACAATCTCATGGCCCCCTGGGTCACCGGATATCAACCCCATAGAGAATTTATGGGACACATTGGAACGAGATGTTAGTGATCATCAGCCATCCCCACCTACCTCTCTGCCGGCTCTACGCCAAGCATTCTTAGATTGTTGGTCAGCAATACCAGAGTCGGTGTTTCGGAACCTCATTGCGTCCGTACCACGTTTGAATGCTGGTCTGCTTGCAAGAGGCGGTGCCACACACTATTAAGTGGGTGTACGTAATAATTTGTCCTTTCAGTATATAATACAGGGTTCAAAGGAAAGTCCTTATTCAGGGCAATAACAGCGAAAGAAAGGGTCACAGTAGTACACAAGTTAGGTCTATGTATGGGAAAGGGACGATGGCCGATCGAATGAAAGCAATTGGAGCGCTCCTAGCGGAAAAGGTAAGAAGTTAGGTAACCTAACTCGCGAACAACGCGATATAGAAACTAAATTCCATTTACAAAGTTGTAGCGCTTTTTTTTTGATTGGAGGTTTAACGACCACCGTGAGCAACTCAATGGGCTATAAGCAGTCGCCCGTCCCTAATTTAGGGTCACTGGTTCCAGGGAAGGGAGAGAGCCAGTGCCGTAAGACAAACACAACATCCATGCCTCACCGGGATTCGAACCCGGACCCCTTCGGACAAATGATCAGAGGCCAACGCCTTAGACCACTGCGACACCGCGGTGGCGTTGTAGCGCTTCGTCTAATTGGTAGGAATTGACATATGGTGCGCACGAATTATGTACATGGACAGGTCAAAATGCTGATAAAGTGCACGCGGTCGCTGGATGGTTAGGCAATGCAAACGATTCAAATGTGTATGTTAATATTGATAGTGACGTAGAAGCCGGTCGGTGAGATAAAATACCAAGGCTGAGGATTTAAACGTCAGTCAACGTACACGTTGCGAACACTGATGGCGGGCTACTCGAACTCTGAGTACTGTGAAATGGTCGTGCTTTATGGCGAATGTCATAGCAATGTCCACGAAGCTGCAAAGCGGTATGCCGAGCGTTTTCCGACTGGTCAATATCCAACTCCAGCGACTATTAACAACTGTGTTCGCCGCCTCCGAGAGACCGGAAGCATACAGGCACGTCCGCGAACGGGCAGACCTACGGGTTCGGGTGTTACAGTGCATCCTGAGGCTGTCCTGGGATACGTCCTTGCCAATCCCAACATTAGTACCACAGCAGTCGCCGAAGCATTCGGATTAAAAGCACAACGTGTTTGGCAAATCCTGAACGAGCCTGGAGCTCACCCGTACCACGTTCAGCTAGTGCAAGGTTTGATGGATAGAGACCAGGGAAGGCGTTTCGATTTCTGCAACTTTGTGCATAACACGTTCGAGGTTAATCCAAACTTCGTGGCCAATATCTTTTGGACAGATGAATCCCGTTTTACCCGGGACGGAATAGTCAATCGGCATAATACTCATTACTGGGCTCTGAACAACCTATCTACCGGACGAGCTGCTCGACATCAACGACGTTGGGCAACTAACGTTTGGTGCGGTATTTGGAGAAACACACTAGTTGGACCCATTTTCTATGATGGGATATTAACAGGTCAGCGGTACCTTCAGCTCTTACGGGGCCCGATATCTGACTTTCTGGATGATCTTCCCCTCATAGATCTGCTGCGCATGTGATACCAACATGATGGTGCACCACCTCACATTGCAGCCAACATACGGAGTTTCCTAGCTGAAACATTCAGACACCAGATAATTGGTTATGTCGGTACGGTGGAATGGCCTCCGCGGTCATCGGACTTAACACCTTTGGACTTCTTCCTGTGGGGTTAGGAACAGGTGTATGCTACAGAACCTACTAGTCTGGAAGATTTACGACACCGCATTGTGTGCGCCTGTAACACAGTGACACCTGCCATGCTAGATAGAGTACGAGAAGCTATTCTTACACGCCTTGTAATGTGCATTGTAGCCGATGGTGGCCACTTCGAACCGGCTGTACATTAACTTCGTGCGTATGTGTGTTGTGCCTTTAAGTACGCATATCTCCGGTAAACATTTTTTAGTATTATAAATAAGCCTGCACAGCTTCTGTCTCGTGTCATAATTTTTGCGTCGGTTTCACCCGACCTTATCTTTGGTCAAAAGACTGTTAATTCGAATATGTCAAAGACCTTATCTTTGACATATTCGAATTAACAGCCTTTTGACACGTTCATGTACATAATATGTGTGCATCATATGTCGATTCCTACTAATTAGACGATGCGCTACAACTTCGTAATTGGAATTTTGTTCCTATCTCGCGTTGTTCGCGAGTTAGGTTTCCTAACTTCTTACCTTTCCCGCTAGGGGCGCTCGAATAGCTTTCATCCGATCGGCCATCGTCCCTTTTCTATACATAGACCTAAGTTGTGTACCACTCGGACCCTTTCTTCCGCAGTTATTGCCCTGAATAAGGACTTTCCCTTGAACCCTGTATATACTACAGTATAAGCACATCGGACAAAAAATTAATCACCACTGTCAGAACTTAACTAATAACGGGTGACTGCGCCTCTGGCCTTGATAACAACATGAATCCGGTGTGGCAGAGACTCCACGAGGTTGTGGATGTATTGAACATTGACTAACAGCCACTCGTGCGTCAATTGGTCCCGAAGTTCCTTTAGAGTACGTGGGTGTCTATTCCGGCGTTTCACCTTCTGTTCCAAAGGATCAACAGATTTTTAATAGGATTTAAATCTGAGGATTCGGCGGGCTAGTCGAGGTGAGACAGTGTTGCTGACTGTTCGTCGTGCCACTCAGACAGTTTTATCCCTGTGCACACGGAAATAGGTGTCTTGGAAGACAGGAGTGGCAATGTGATGCTGCTCCTGGAGATCTAGGTCAAAGGGCAAAACTTCCTCATTCAGAATGCGGAGGTACTCATGCTGGTTCAAATTCGCAGTCACTGCAACAAGAAGGCCCATTTCGTGGCATGAAAAACATCCCCAAAATAGCACAGAACCCCCTCTAGCTTGAACACCTTCGACACAATCAGGATTAAAGGCTTCATTGGGCTTGCGATGCACTCGTCACCTTCCATCATTGGAGTACAAACGAAAACGAGAGTCATCAGACCAAATTACTCGTTTCCAATCCTCCACATAAAAATTTTGATGCCTCCGAGCCCATTGATAATGTGCGACTTAGTGACTTGCTGTTAAAAACGTCCTCTTCCGTGGTATTCTGCTCCAGACGTTCATCGCATGCAATTCTCGTCACAATGCCCTTTCGGAAATTGGTTGGAGTGGACTTTCACTGACTGTTTGGAGCAATTGTTGCCTGGTTTAAAACCGATTTGCAGTTACTAGGCGTGAAACATGGCGGAGGTCCCTGTTGGCGAGAATCGTTTTTTGGCCACAGTTACGTCGCCAATTTTCAGTTGACTGCGAACTACACCCCACCGCCCCGGTGGCGCAGTGGTCTAGGCAATGGCCTGTGGTCATTCGTCCGAAAGGGGTCCGGGTCCGAATCCCGGTGAGGCATGGATGTTGTGTTTGTCTTACGGCGCTGGCTCTCGCCCTTCCCTGAAGTCAGTGGCCCTACATTAGGGACGGGCAACTGCTTATAGCCAATTGAGTTGCTCACGGCGGTCGTTAAACCTCCAATATAAAAAAAAAACAAAAAAAAACTACACCACTGTTGCAGACCAGTTGGATAGTACGCTTTGACACACTAACAAATTGGGCGACTTTATTCACATTGTGTCCGTAGGCACGGCCAAAGTCGATGGTTCCTTTTTGCCACTCAGTAACGTCTGTCTTACGACCCACATTGCAGACTAAATTCAACACACACGTTGCTCTTCACCACTGCACGAGACAGAAATGATCCTGTAGATCACGACAGTGCTATTTATCTCCCAACAATGCTATCACGGCGCCCTCTGTGCAACCGGTAACTTCCTACTGTCATTTCTGTTAGGGATGACAAATTTTTTGTCCGGTGTGCTTATTTTATTTATGTATATACACTGCCGGACAATTGCTAAGGACGGATGACAATAGCAACGATAGCAACCATAAAATGGAAGGCAGGAAAATGTGGAAATTAGCATAAGTGCGGGATACAGTAAGACGTGTTGTGCGTATGCAAATTTTGGATTGCCGAACTTGTTCGTGACGTCATCGCGCTGATAAGAGATATAAAGGATTTGACGCGTATTGACCGTTGCTGTTCAAACGCAAAGTTGAAAGGGAAAGAATCAATTGACGAACTTGCAAGTTTCAGTATGTCTTCCCGACATCACCTAGATGATTTTACGCGTGACCGTATTATTGGCAAGATTGAAGACGGGCGAAAAATAACAGATGTTGCCAGGGAGTTCGACGTCAGCCATAGTGTTGTTACAAGGCTTTGGAAATCATTTCAAACAAATGGAGAGTGTAGCAAACGTCACGGGGGAGGTCGTGTTCGCAGTACGACACCTGCAGAAGATCGGTACATAGTGCTATCAACAAAAAGACACCGGTGCAGCACAGCTAGTGAGGTAGCAAATCAGTTTATGGCTGCTACTGGCAAGCGGATCTCCCGAAAAACTGTCGCCAGACGTTTGCATGAAGGAGGACTATACGCCCGCCGTCCTGTTGTGTGCATCCCATTGTCCAGACGTCACCGTACCGCCCGTTTGCAATGGTGCCATCAACATCGCAATTGGGCTGATAACGACTGGCCTGCTGTCCTCTTCTCAGATGAGAGTAGATACAGTTTATCGTCTGATTGTCGACGACAACTGATCTGGCGTGATAGTGGTACTGCATATTGTCCAGCAAACATACAGGAAAGGGACCGATATCCGACATGTAGTGTCATGGTATGGGCTGGCATCATGATCAATGGCCGTACGTCCCTCTATGTGCTTCCAACTGGGACTATGACTGGCCAACGATACATTAATGATGTTCTGCTACCTCATGTTTGCATGTTCCGTGGTGCTGTCGGTGATAGATTCATTTTCATGGACGACAACGCAACATGTCATCGAACGTCGCTGTCCAGGAGTGTCTTGAGAGCGAGGATATTCAACGCCTCGTATGGCCAGCACGTTCTCCAGATCTGAATCCCATTGAAAATGTGTGGGATGCTTTGGGGAGGAGTCTTGCTGGTCGCCAATGCCCTCCAATAAACAAGGACACCCTCATCCGTGCACTGACAGAGGAATGGGATAAATTACCCCAACAGCTCCAACAGCTGCTTGATAATGTTGTGCAAAGCATGACACGACGTGTGGAATCTTTTTTTTTTTTTTTTTTTTTTGATTGGAGGTTTAACGACCACCGTGAGCAACTCAATGGGCTATAGGCAGTCGCCCGTCCCTAATTTAGGATCACTGGTTTCAGGGAAGGGAGAGAGCCAGTGCCGTAAGACAAACACAACACCCATGCCTGACCGGGATTCGAACCCGGATCCCGTACGGACGAATGATCAGAGGCCAGCGCCTTAGACCACTGCGCCACCGGGGCGGCGTGTGGAATCTTGCATCGCCCTCCATGGTGGCCATATCCCGTATTGA
Source organism: Macrothele yani (assembly GCA_039090855.1). Taxonomy (NCBI): domain Eukaryota; kingdom Metazoa; phylum Arthropoda; class Arachnida; order Araneae; family Macrothelidae; genus Macrothele; species Macrothele yani. The sequence goes on from CM077005.1 coordinate 98,604,334, forward strand.
CATCTTACGCTGGAACGCCTGCGGACGGTAATTGCATTTTTTTCACGTTTACGTATTCTGCACAAAATGGCCTGTTTGTCCCTTGAACACGTTCCAAAGCCTTCTGGATTTCAGAGCACAATAAATTGTCTTTCTTGTAATGTCCTGGCATTCTGACATTGTTTTATTTCACTTGGCATCCAACCACACTTACTTTTTTATGCGCTATATAGCCGTTTATGATCCGTCCTTAGCAATTGTCCAGCAGTGTATAAATAAACACGGTCGAGTCACATTATTGTGACCACCAGCTAATATCCAAAGTAACCTCCGTGACAGCAGCTAGACGGGCTGGGAGTGACTTAATAAGGTGCTAGAAGGTGTTCACAGGTATGTGGAGCAGAGCTAACTACAGTGCATCTGACAGCTGCTGGAGGGTGCGTGGTGGAGGATCCATAGAGCAAACCCATGGATGCTCAGTTGGGTTTAAGTCTGGGGAATTGGGGGGCCCGGGAAGTACATTGAAGTCTTCATCGTGCTCTTCCAGCCACTCTTGGACATTTCTGTGTCACACGTCGCATTGCCGCTCTGGAAGATCCCATCTGACCCAGGGAAGACAATCAGCATGTATGGGTTTACGTGGTCGGCAAGAATGGATTCATAACGAATTCGGTCCATAGTGCCTTTCACAGGTATGAGTGGACCCAGAGAAGGCCACAAAAACATTCCCCAGACCATAACGCTGCCTCCACGAGCTTGTGTTCTTCCAGAAATGGTTGAAGAGTGTTTGTTCTCCGATGTTTCTCGCTTTATACGCCAACATCCATCCGTTCGATGAAGCAAAAAACATGACTCATCGGAGAAGGCAATCCTTTGCCAATCAGCGGAGATCCAATTCCGATACTGCCGTGCAAATGTAAGCCTTTTCTGTGGGTGCACCTTCGTTAGCATAGGTGCAGTGACCATCCGTCTGCATCGGAACCCCATACGCAGCAGGGTTCGCTGAACTGTCGTTTTAGACACACTTCCGGTAACCCCTGTTACATTCGGCCAGTGAGTTGCTCCGCTGTAGCATATCGATCGGACCTCACGTACCTTGGCAGCCGATGTTCACCTCTCACATCAATGGCACGTATTTCTCCGCAGTTTCCACGTCGCTTATTCGCAATGGTACCGTTTCTCCAATCACGATACACTTCTTTAACCACAGCAGCACGCGAACAGTTCACAAACTGCGCTGTTTCAGAAATACAGCCAGCCTTGGCTCGAAAGCAGATAATCAACCCTTTTTGCAAATCTGATAAATCGCTCCTTTTATACGTGATAGCAACGCGTGATATGTTTTCAGAATGCCTACAGCACACCTTATATACTCTTCAAACCAGCTCACGACAGGTGCCTTCTTTTATTGGCAACGCGCTGTTGACTTCAAAAGTAGATGGTGGTCAAAACAACGTGTCTCAACTGTGTACATATATATATATATACACTGAAGAGCAATTGAATTAAAGATACCTGTCTAGTAACGTGTAGCACCACGTTTCGCCCTGATGACGGCGGCGATTCGTCTTGGCATGGACTCGACAAGACACCGGAAGCGTTGGGAAGCCGTACGGATCCACGACCCCTGAACAAGCTCCCACAGTTCACGAAGATTTGATGGAGGGGTCAGAGCCTCGGACATCTCTCTCGATGGCATCCCAGATGTGCTCGATGGGATTGAGGTCCGGTGACCTAGCTGGCCAAGGAAGCGATGTCACGTTGGTGGAGTGTTCATCCAACCATTCGGATACAATTCGGGAGCGATGGCACGACGCATTGTCTTGTTGCAGGATGAGGTCCCCAGTGGGATGTTGAAGACGCACAAAGGGAGCAAATGGTCGTCCAGGATACCCCCGTAACGTTGACATGTGAGGGACGATGTCGCGTGTACCAGGGGGTTCCATTTCAGTCCACGTAAAGTCCCCAGACGAGAATGCCATCCCCACCAGCTTGAAGAGTACCCTGCTAGCAAGAAGGATCCATCGCTTCATGTGGTTTGCGCCGTACTCGTATCCTGCCATCCACATGTACCAACGTGAATCTCGATTCATCAGTCCCGGCAACATTTTTTCCAAATGTCTAGAGTCCAGTGGCAATGTTCCCGTGCCAATCTAATCTTTGCACCCTGGGATGTGCGGGGGTGGTTTGCGCCGTACTCGTATCCTGCCATCCACATGTACCAACGTGAATCTCGATTCATCAGTCCCGGCAACATTTTTTCCAAATGTCTAGAGTCCAGTGGCAATGTTCCCGTGCCAATCTAATCTTTACACCCTGGGATGTGCGGTCAGCAGCGGTACCCTCATGGGACGATGGCTTTTGTACCCCATAGCGAGGAGATGGTTCTAGATGGCGTGGCTGCTTACACGTTTGTGTGCACCAGCGTTAAATTGCCGAGTGATTTATTTCACTGTGGCCCGTCTATCCGCTGTTACAATGCGAGCTAACCGACGATGACTCCGCTCATCCACACGCTGTTGTCCACGGCAGTTGGCCCTTGCAGGGATGGTTTTACCGGATTAAATGTACTCATGGTGCACCCGTGACACAGTGGCTGGTGAAAATGCCAGTGCCTGCACGACTTCCGAGATGGAGTGACCCATTCGTCGGGCCCCGACAATTTGCCCACGATAAAATGCGCTTAGATCCTTCGTCTTACCCATACTGCGTCCGAATCGTACTGATTCCCGTCGCATCACTCCTTATATTGTCGGATCGCTGCGTACGTCATGTCGTTTCCGTTTACAGGGCCGCCCACAGCGCCACATTTGCATAACACCAGCTGTATCTAATTCAATTGCTCTTCAGTATATATATATATACACTGGCGGAAAGTGAAAAAAGAACACCAAGAAGGAGACGTCTGATACCAACGAAATTTATACAGCATAATAAAGGAATACAGAGGATAACGTGATCAAAACATTATGGCAAAATACAGCTGTATTTGCTGGTAAAGTGAAAAATAACATTTCTGTGTAACATGGTTAGTACGAGGTTGAACCGCCATGAACTGCGTCACACTGTGCAATTCTGGCATGGAGTCTGTCGTACAGATGTTGGATGTAAGTTTGGGGTATTGAGTTCCAAGCATCCTCAACCTGGACGCGTAAATCGGGGATGGTCGTGGCTGGTCGTGGAGACCGGATAAGTCGTTGTCCCTTAAAATCCCACACGTGCTCAATGGGGGACAAATCCGGTGAACGTGCAGGCCATGGAAGTTGTCTCACACCCTGAAGTGCATGTTGTGTTGCACGTGTCGTGTGTGGGCGTGCGCTATCTTGCTGGAAAACACCACGATGAACCGACCTTACAAATGACACAACAACGGGCTGAATGATGTTGTTGAGGTTTGAGGTGCTGTTTAACGTACCCGGTACAAACACTAGTTGTGTACGGGAGTGATAGCTGATCGCTCCCCACACCAGGAGACCAGGTGTAGGCCCTGTGTGTCGCTGGCGGATGCAAGAAGGGTGGAGACGCTCCCCTGTGCGTCTGCGGACACGCATCGGCCATCGGAGGCTCCCAAGCAGAATTTGCTTTCATCGTTGAACACGACAGATCGCCATTGCGTTCTCCAGTTCAGACGTTGGCGACACCACTGCAGCCGTTCCTGACGGTGGGCTGGAGTCAGAGGTACACATACCAGAGGCACACGCGCACGTAGTCTTGCATCCAGTAGACGGTTGCGGATTGTTCGCACAGTCACCTCAGGTGCAACGGCAGGTCGGATTTACGTCGCAGTAGATGTTCTGCTTGACAACCCCGCTCTTCTTATGCGTCAATAGGTCCGCTCATCAGTCCGTCTGTAACTCCCGGTTCCACGTCTTCTCGTGTGGGAATGTTCCTCGGACCATCTACGCCACCATCGTACCTCCACCGATACTTCCCGTCCAATTCGCTCCGCAATACGACGATACGACCAATCGGCCTCCAACTAGACGACCTCGCTCAAAGTCCGATAACTGCTGAAATCGTACACGTCTTCGATGTCCAGGCATTGCAGCTTCTTCAGGATCTTCGCACTTGTCCGTACGCCGACGACTGATTACATTCACTTTGCCGTACTCCTTAAATAGCACCGACGATAATTTGCATATTATGCTGTGCTGTGGCGTAAGCGCTCACCGGTTGGTGTCGAAATTAACAACACACCTACGTAAACTCGACCCCATTAACATATGTAAATTTCATGATCGTCCGCCAATTCCTTCTTGGTTTTTTTTATCACTTTCAGCCAGTGTATATATACTGTATAATGGGTGCTACCATTACTATTACACGCCTCCACACCAAACCGGTGAATGGTATCGTTCACAAACGACGCACATATAGATGTAGCTATTTCTGCAAGCTCAAGTAGTAGCATTCGCAGTTCAGATGGCAGCTTATCCGGATTTAAACGATTTCGAATGTGGTATGACAAAAAAGGTGACCATGTAAATTTGGATTTACACGATCAACAAATTCAAGGAAAGCATCCAGAGTGCGACACCGGTGAGGCCGAAGAAAGCCCTGGACGATCTTGGCAGCGGCGTCTGGCACGCATCGTAACATCCGCCGGCGAGCTACATTGCTCCAAATCACTGCGCAATTTAATGCTGGTGTCAGTAAGCTCAAGTAGTAGCATCAGCGTTCGGACAGTGCAACGTTCCCTGACTTATATGGCATTCCTGAGTCGACGACCCACCTGGGTGTCATTGCTGACCCGACAACACAAGGTCGTGCACCTCGCCTGATCTCAGGAACACCACCATTGGACACATGACTGGTAACAAGTATTCTGACCCGACAAATCGCGGTACCACCATTTTTGGGCAGTTGGCCAACAACCACACCAGGCAATGGATCCCTCATGCGTACAAAAGATGAGGGATCCATTGCCTCGGCCGGCGGTGGCTCTGTTATGGTGTGGAATGTTTTTCGCTGGCACGCGTTAGGATCCTTCATACGTCTGCAGACAGCTCTGATAGGTGGATAATACGTAACCTTCCTTGGGAATCATTTGCACCCGTTCATACCATTCAACCACTCCGCACTCTTTCTGCACGACAATACGTTACCGCACACGTCATCTACGTTCGCCGGCTTTAAACGCCATCGAACACATTTGGGATGCAGTTCAACGAGCCGTCAATGCTAGGAATGCTCCACCGGCGAATATTATGGAATTATGGGCCGCTCTTCAGGAAACATGGTGTGCCCTTTCGGCACAGTGCATATACACCGGTGTGCAAAAAATTAAGGACAAAGATGAGAAATTAGCATAACAGTGGAACGAGTAGGCAGAACGGACCGAAAGAACACTCAGGAGATAGACTAGGGTCCGGTACGGTAGAGCATGCGCATATATATTGAGCATGACGTAGGGGGTTGTCGGAAGGGGTATAAAGCAAACGGGCGGTGTACGCTTAGCAATTCGGTGAAAGCTATTGCACGGTGTACATCGGTTTGAACGACGTAGAGTTGCTGCCACCGTGTGATATAACCAACAGGTAATCCAGTAGACGACAGCTGAATGACTTTACCCGAGGTCGCGTCATTGGGAAGTTGGAAGAAGGTCGAAGTGTGACTAGTGTGGCCGAGGAGTTCGGGATAGCTTACAGCGTCGTTTCACGAGCTTAGAGAGCATTTCAAATGACAGGAAAAGCTGTTCGAGAGTTTAGCAGTGGTCGTCCACGAGCAACCACGGCGGCGAACGACAGGTATATTGTCCTACAGGCGAGAAGAGACAGACAGCGGGAGAAATCGCAAGGCACATGCAACAGACAACTGGACGTCCGTTATCGCGTTTTATCATGGCCAGGAGGCTGCATAAAGGTGGTCTATTTGCAAGACGACCAGTACGGTGTGTGCCATTAACACCTGTTCATCGGAGACGGCGGTTTCTGTGGTGCCAGGAACACAAGAACTGGACACATCAGCAATGGGGTCGAGTTCTCTTTACGGATGAGAGCCGATTTAGTCTGACGAGCGATTCTAGACGTATACACATCTGGAGAGAGCAGGGAACACGCAATCACACCTCCAACATCATCGAAATGGACCGGTTTGGAGGTGGCGGAGTTCTCGTTCGGGACGGTATCATGCTTGATAGCCGTACTGACCTCCACATCTTCCAAGGAGGTTCAGTCACTAGTGTCCGCTATTGTACCGAGGTTCTCCTGCCTCACGTGTGTCTGTTTAGAGGTGCTATGGGTCCTGAGTTTCTCTTCATGGACGATAACGCTACACCTCATCGTACAGTGGCTGTCGCAGAGCTGTTGGAGAGTGAAGATATTCAACGCATGGATTGGCCCGCAAGGTCACTGGACTTAAATCCAATCGAACACGTGTGGGATCTTCTCGGGAGACGCTTGGCAGCACGTCACCAGCCGCCAGCAACAATTCCGCAGCTGCAATTGGCGCTACAAGAGGAATGGGCCGCGATGCCTCAACAGCTCCTTGACAACCTCGTACTCAGCATGGACAGACGTTTTAAATCTTGCAACGCAGTCAGGGGTGATCATATCCCCTACTAAAGACTGGATTTTTCGTAGCAGCCGCCTGTCACATGGACGTTTCTGTCTTCTGTTCAGTTGTGCTCGAAGCTACCTTTTCAATTAGGTGCCTTTGCATTCCTTGTCTGGACGGTTTTGCTCACTTGTCCCATATTCTTACATCTTGGGGATCTTATGGTATGATTTGAGTCGAGGTGGAGCACTTCTGCACGACGTTACATTCGAAAAACCGTCTCGTCCTTAATTTTTGCACGCCAGTGTATATAATTTGAAGTATGTTTCTTTTCTTTTTTGTTTTTCTTGTGTAAAGGCAATCATTGCAATTACAAAATATATGACATATCTTGTCATTTTAGTCTGTAACAAATTCTGCATATACAGGGTGGAAAGAAACGCCCGCATAAACACCCCAGAGGGTGATTCCTTGGATCAATTCAAGCAAAAATGTGTTATGACATTTTGGATTTAGGGCTTAGTTTTCCAGATATAAGCCTCCAAAGGTGTGTGGCCGCCCCGGTGGCGCAGTGGTCTAAGGCGTTGGCCTCTGATCATTCGTCCGTAAGGGGTCCGGGTTCGAATCCCGGTGAGGCATGGATGTTGTGTTTGTCTTACGGCACTGGCTCTCTCCCTTCCCTGGAACCAGTGACCTTAAATTAGGGACGGGCGACTGCTTATAGCCCATTGAGTTGCTCACGGTGGTCGTTAAACCTCCAATCAAAAAAAAAAAAAAAAAAAAAAAAGGTGTGTGACGTCACGTCCGCAATAGCCCGTTTTTGAGGCTTCAAGCACAACCCGAGTGTCATGCTGGAAAGCTCGGGGCTGATGCCAGATTCTGCAAGCTCAGTGCCTCGGCAGTCATATTTTTTGGATTGGAGGTTTATCGACCACCGTGAGCTACTCAATGGGCTATAAGCAGTCGCCCGTCCCTAATTTAGGGAAGGGAGAGAGCCAGGGCCGTAGGGCAAACACAACATGTATGCCTCACCGGGGCCGCCCCGGTGGCGCAGTGGTGTAAGGCGACGGCCTCTGATCATTCGTCCGAAAGGGGTCCGGGTTCGAATCCCGGTGAGGCATGGATGTTGTGTTTGTCTTACGGCACTGGCTCTCTCCCTTCCCTGGAACCAGTGACCCTAAAATTAGGGACGGGCGACTGCTTATAGCCCATTGGGTTGCTCACGGTGGTCGTTAAACCTCCAATCAAAAAAATGCCTCACCGGGATTCGAACACGGACTCGTTTCGGACAAATGATCAATAGCCAACGCTTAGACCACTGCGCCACCGGCAGTCATCAAAACTGATTTACATATCGCAGTGCTCTCCGAGGCCGTATGCCATGCAACAGGACGACCAATCCCGTTTGTCTCGACAATAGCGGACGTAACACGACTCCGTTAACAGGATATAAGCCTGTTGTACTGCGATTGCAGCATCAGGCACGCGCTTTCTTGCATGACACTCGGGTTGTGCTTGAAACCTCAAAAACAGGCGATGTCGGATGTGACGTCGCGCACCTATGGGGGCTTATATCTGGAAAACTAAGCCATAAATCCAAAAATGTCATAGAACATTTTATGCTTGAATTGATACAAGGAATCATCCCCTGCGGTGCTTATGCGGTTGTTTCTTTTCACCTGAATCATTTCAGCAAACACAAGTTTTGTGAAAATATCAATATCTGCTGTCTCAGCAATCCGTGTTAACTTTCTTTGCTTCAGTTTCTGTACAGAAGCTCTTATATAGTGCAACGAGAGATAAAAAAAACATGAACAGCGCAAAAGGGAAATAACCGTGCATGGTTTACAAAAAAGATTCCCGGTTTTAATCATTCGTATTGATATAAAATTCAAGAGTTCTCTATTTTTTTGAAATTTTCTCTATTTTTAATCACTGGTTCAAGCCTAAATATTTCACTATAAAATTTGTAGCTTTCAAAAAATTTGCTATCTAATACACTCCAAAATATTTTCCACACGCTCCCACGTTTAAACTTCTAGATAAACATTTGCCTCTGATTATTATCCAACAACTCTGGCAGCGAGTGACTGTTGACCTCTGAGACTGCTTGTTTTCTTTTCTTTTTATTGGGGGTTTAATAAACAATGAGCAACTTAGTGGGCTATAAGCAGTTGCCCGTACATAATTTAGGGCTACTGGTTCCAGGGAAGGGACAGATTCAGTGCCGTAAGACAAACGCAACATCCATGTCGCACCAGGATTCGAACCCAAGTCAATTTCGTATGAATGCTCAGAAGCCATTGCTTAGACCACTATACTACTGTACTGGGGCAGTGTGCTTGTTTTCATTTATCAGGTTTTGCGTACAGAGGGCGAGTCGAAAGTTTTGCAATATTTGCATAAATGCATGTGCTGCGGCGGGTATGTCGCGTGTTTAAACTATTGTACATCAAGTCGCGCACTGCAGTCAGTCGAAAGGGATATAAAATGGTAGTCCTTCTTCTTCTTGGTTGGAGGTTTAACGACCACCGTGAGCAACTCAATGGGCTATAAGCAGTCGCCCGTCCCTAATTTAGGGTCACTGGTTCCAGGGAAGGAAGAGAGCCAGTGCCGTAAGACAAACACAACATCCATGCCTCACCGGGATTCGAACCCGGACCCCTTTCGGACGAATGATCAAAGGCCAGCATTGCATGTCGTAGTTCTATGGTTGGAACGCCTAAAAGATGAACAGCCACAACCGGCCAATTACGGAACTTCTGCTTTGAGTTTGAATTCGGCCGTAACGCTGCTCAAGCAACACGAAACATTTGTCACCCGAAAGGGGAAGGTTCCGCGAACACAGCACCGCAACCAGATGGTTAACAAAATTTTGCTCAATTGGCAGAAACCTTGACGATCAGCCACGGTAAGGTAAGCCGCGAACCGTAGATTAAGAGTTTGTGCGGCAGGCCGTAGAGGAAAATCAGACAACCAACACCCGGAGATTATCAGGCGAGCTGGGCATAGCATAGAACATCGTGGTTCACCTTCAGGACTTTGAATAGGTCTACATGTGCTGCCGCATTGTCCCTCACGAGCTGAAGCAAACCGCTGAGTGGAAGTGTGCATGAAACTCTTAGAAAATCCTCGCGATGTACATTTCATCAAGAATATTGTTACGTGCAATGAAAAGTGGGTCTATCTCCATAATATTAACACACAGCGGAAGTGGTTGAGCACGGGCCAGCTTCCAGAATCTGTTGTCAAATGTGGGCTCTTCGAGATCGAAGTGATGCTCTGCCTCTAGTGGAATTTCGAGGCAATAATCCATTACAAATTTGTTCCAGACGGTCGGACCATCAACGTCAACCTCTACTCTGAACAGCTGGAGCGGATGTATGCCGTTTTGGAGAAGTACCCGGCGCTGGTGAACAGAAAGCGCTCTCTCCTACAGCAGGACAGCGGTCGGCCTCATACCGCGCGAACAACCCGGGCAAAATTTCAGGAACTTGAGGCCATCGAACTGGTGCCACACCCAGCATTTAGTCCGGACCTTGCCCCGTCGGATTATTGTTCCGGTTCATGGCCCACTTACTTCGCAGGTGGCACTTTTTTTTTTTTTTGATTGGAGGTTTAACGACCACCGTGAGCAACTCAATGGGTTATAAGCAGTCGTCCGTCCCTAATTTAGGGTCACTGGTTCCAGGGAAGGGAGAGAGCCAGTGCCGTAAGACAAACACAACATCCATGCCTCACCGGGATTCGAACCCGGACCCCTTACGGACGAATGATCAGAGGCCAACGCCTTAGACCACTGCGCCACCGCTGCGGCCAGGTGGCACTTCAACAACCAGGAGGAAGTAGCAGCTGGGGTGAAGGAGTTCTTCGCCTCGAAGGACAAGATCTGATACTGCCGCGGAATCGAAGAACTGGCAGACAAATGGCTAAAGACAGGGCAACACGATGGCCTATACTTAGAGTGACAGTCAGCTTTTGTCGTAAAGGTACGTTTGACGACATAAAGTGATCCAAATATTGCAAAACTTTCCACTCACCCTCTGTGTTTTTAAAGTATCCCAAAATTGGCAAAACATCATCGGATGTGCAAGTGAAATTTTTAGTGTGCAAATTCAAAGAGTAATCTACGATGCAGTCATGCGACAATAAGCAAATCAGTTTTCCAGCCATTCTGACAAGTCAGGAGTCATCAAAGTACGGCCCACATGAAGTGGTAATTCGGCACGTGGTAGTGCTTCCTAGTTGTGGGATCTTGCATTTTTAGCAGACATTACTATCTCAATCAATTCAATTTGAATTTTTAAGGGAAAGTAAATTCGCACTTGTCTTTTGATCTGAAGTCATTCCAAGCGAAGTTGGAACTGTTCAAGTGACAGCAGAGAAAATTTTTTTGCACTTTCCATCTTGTAAATATATATGTGGGACATGTCTGATAAGTTTGTTTTTGATGTTGAACACTGCACCACAAATATTAATTTGCTGAAAGCTGAGTTTGAAAGACATTTTGGAGATTTTTACAAGCATGAAAAAACATTCCAGCTATTGCACGGCCCATTTAGTTTTATGGTTAATGATGCCAAGAATGTACAGTTGGAACTGTTAGACTTGCAATCTAATAATAATTGGAAAGCATAGTTTAAAAGTGAACAATTTTGCCAGGAAAATGTTTGCAGTGTTTGGTAGTACATATGTTTGTGAACAAGCTTTCTCCAAAATTAAATAGGTGAAATCAAAGTTTTGTTCACAATTGACCGACAGCCACTTGTCAAGACTTTTTAAAATCGTGTTGTCCAACCTGAAACCAATATCGTAAACATAACTAAATCATTACAGAAACAATGTCGCTCTTCTCATTGATTTTTTTTTTCCAGTTTTGGATGTTATGAGGTAAACTTACTAAAGACTAAAATAAGTTTAGTTTTGTATTTGTTTTAGACGTGTATAAATATCTTTAAATATTTGAAAACTTTCATGTTAAATTACAGACCGTATAAAATTAGTTAGACCTTGACAATCATTAGTTCATTGAAAATTTACAATATCTGCATTAATTGATCTTCAGTATACCATTTTTTTTTTAAATCTGGCCCCTGAGCTTTAGCCAATTCCCCATATGGCCCTTCTCTCCAAAAGTTTGTGACCCCTGCATTAAGTGATGAAAAGAAATGGATGGAATCTGAGAGACAACTGCATTTAGTTTAAAAGTTGAAAAGAAACAAGTACAAAATTTTTAAGAATGAATTAAATGCCAAGCATGGTTATTGTTGATGAAATTATTCCTGAAAATGTGAGACAATTCGGAAAGAAAACCAAAGTCGAGAATTCAGCTAGAGTAATAATTGGCATCAAAGATCCGAAAACTGGCACATGTTATCATTAAGAATATGGTACGGTGAAACAGTTGAAATCCCTAAAAGTTTAACAGATGAAGCAAGAAAAATAGTGTTAGAAATCATTCTGACTATGAATCAATAGATGTGTGTAATATGGATGGGAGGTTTTTTTTTTTTTTTTTCATAGGATGATGATTTCAAACAAAAATTAGAAAAGTTACAAAAAGATATATGGCAATGGCACAGATTAATCTATTAGTGTTATAAGAGTATGTTAAAAAAAACATGCTCTAAGAAATTTCTTCTTATGGGAGCAACAGATTCAACAAAGAGGCATGGATGATAAACAAGAAATTTCTGGATGACTGGGAAAATTCAACTTTGAAATCAAATGCCACAGAAGACAGATTCCTTTAACTTTAGAAAACACTCCATGCCACTAAACAGTTGAACTAGTAATGTTAAATTTAGCATTTTTACCCTTCTTAATGTTATGGAAAAATTACTGCCAGAATAAATAAAAATTTTAAAGCACATAATATACTAAATGAACAAATCATTATGTACACCCTGATAAACAATATGCAAAAGCAGTAATGTTGTGTCGTGTCCAGTCCTGTGGGAAGTTGAAACTGGCAATGCCTATAACATACAAAAGGTCTCTACATATTAGAAATCAATCACGGAAATATAATCATGGGTAATGAACGTTAAGTTTGACCATGGCCAGATATAGCTGTAAAGAAGGTCAGTTGTTCAATCATCACACCTACTGAACTGTTCGAATTTTCACATCATACTGGTATACAAACACTAAGCAAAATATGGTAAAACTTTCTACCAACAGGGGGGAAATACCCATAAATGTGCAATTGACTCTTGAGGCGAGTGCAGACTATCCTGAATCGTTACAAAGAATCAAACGGCTACTGCACAACAGGTAATGTTGGAATTTAACAAGGGTGCATTCACAAGCTTGTGAGCAAAGACCATCCATCCTAACATGGAAAAAGAATTGGCTATGGCAGTTGATGCTCACATGATATCTCCTTGTTGACTGCAAAGCAAAATTAGGCTGCAGTTTGCAAAGGTTTATCTGAACTGGAGTGCAAAGGACTGGAAACACTTTATCTGGCATGAAAAATCAGTTTCAGCTCTATCACATTGATGGGTGGGTGCATGTATGGTGCGAACCACACCATCTTAACTACTTTATGCACAGCAACTTTTTAAATTATTTCAGTTGACCATTTTAGGAGCTGAAGTGCATTTCTCTTATATTAATATCATCAACTGAATTTTTAGAAATTGCTAACTAGCTTATGAACAAATGAAAGACACTGACATAATTGGCATGCTTTACATTAAGGTCACTGAAACTGCTTTTTTATTATTCCTGCTTTTGTTTTGTTTGGCAGTTTTAACAACCACCATGAACAATTCAGTGGACTATAATCAGTCACCCATCTTTAATTTAGGGTCATTGGTTCCAGCAAAGGGAGTGAGCCAGTGCCATAAGACAAACACATCATCCATGCCTCACCAGGATTCAAACCTGGTCCCATCTTGGATGAATAATGAGAAACCAGAGTTTAGACCACTGTGCCTGTGATCCTACTTCCAGTGAATGTGCTGTTGACAATAAAGATTATAAAGAATCCATCAAGAATCCCACAGAAGCTAAAGCAATCCTGGAAATTTTGTGAAGGGGAATTAATGAAACAATAATTGGTATTCTAGCAAAATTTGACAAAGAACTGGATAGTTTTAGCGATGCTAAAAGAATTTGAAGACAATTGATCAGTATTTCAAATCATTATGAACTTTACTTGATCACTTGTTTTCAATCCCTAAATTCTTAGAATTAGAGATTCAATGCATCAGTATACACTGTTTCCAAACCCAAAGGGTGAACACTATTTCAAAAGATTACCACCACAAAATCAGACGCAACAGCTTGTAGCAGTTTGCATAACTAGGGATGTTCAGCAGAAAGACAGTGCAAATGCAAAACGTTGAATCGTGTGCACAGGAATCACATGGTACCATTTAAAATGGATCACAGAAAAAAGGGTATGGTAGGCAATGTGTCTGAAGGGAAATCTGAATGTGCAGGCATAAAGGTACAAACATGTAATTTAGGTTATGTCTAAAAGACATCATCTGCATGATTTCACATGGGGGAGAATTACAGGGAAGCTGGAAGAAGGCCGTTGAGTGAGTGATGTTGCCAAGAAGTTTGTAATTGCATGTAGTGAGGTTTTCAGGCTATGGGCAGTGTTTCAAACCAATGGAATGTGTTCCAGATGCAGGCTAGGAGGTTACCTTTGCTCTACTATGACCCACCACAACTGGTCGACTTGTGAGTCACTTCCATTCAGACACAGGAATGTGGATATCCCGCCAAACTGTGGCAAGTTGTCTGTGACATATAGGGCTATATGCCCGATGGCTAGTAGTCTGTGTCCCTTTATCCAAAGCTCAACAGCATAGTGTACATTTTTAGTGGTGCTGTATATCCACAAAAATTGAACACCTCATCAATGGGCCAATGCACTCTTCACAGATGAAAGTTACTTCACTCTGTCTTCAGATTTTAGAAATCATTTGACCTGGTGTAAAAGTGGTACTGCATACCAGCACGAGAATGTGGAGGAAAGTGACAGATACGGCGGTGCTGGGCTCATGGTGTGAGAGGGCATCATGATTAATGGACACACTGAGTTACAGGTGCTGAAAAATGGGACTACGATGGGCGAACGATATTGCAACAAAGTTCTTCTATGTCAGGCTTGATTATTTCATGGTGCTGTAGGCAAAGACTTTCTGTACATGGATGACAATGCAACACCTTATTGTAAGAGAGCAGTGCTGACACTTCTGGGGACCAAGGATATTCATTGAATCGACTGGCCAGAGAGCTTTCCAGACCTCAACCCCATCGAATATGTCTGGGACACAGTGGCATAGCCATGTTTCGAAATCTGGACCGGGGGAGGGGGGTCTGATCACAGATACCACTGTATATATATATATATATATATTTTTTTTTATTATTGTAGGTTTTACGACCACCGTGAGCAACTCAATGGGCTATAAGCAGTCGCCCGTCCCTAATTTAGGGTCACTGGTTCCAGGGAAGGGAGAGAGCCAGTACCATAAGACAAACACAACATCCATGCCTGATCGGGATTCGAACCCGGACCCTTTTCGGACGAATGATCAGAGGCCATCGCTTAGACCACTGCGCCACCGGGGCGGCCACTGTATATGAGGATCTCCGACTCTGAAAATCTGGGGGGGTCCTGACCCTACCCCCCAGTGGTTACGACTATGCTGGGACATAATGGGCCAACATATTGGTGTTTGAAACACTCCTCCAGGAAACATACAGGGCCTCATCCGTGCTCTGAGGGAGGAGTAGGCCAATCTGCCTCAGGAACTCCTGGATCACTTGGTGCTCAGCATGTCAGTGTTGTGAGACCTGCATCACAGTTTGGGGTGGATATATTCCATACAGAAATGTTTCTCTACTTGGTTATCAGTAAGCACTGTACATCCATTCTCCAACTATGTCCTTTGGAAATTTGTAACTTTTGCGTAAACACTGATTACAGTGTAATTTGTCTTTTCACGAGTTCTATGCTGGCAATATAATTATTTCCCCATTTGACTGAAGTCATGTATTGTTTTTCTAATAGAGGTAAAAATGTAATCCTTCCTTACGTTTTGGACATTAGTTTGTGTATATACATACCTAGTCTTACCATAAATACTGTTTATTACAAAGTATTCAAAGAAACAAAAGAAATTTAAAGATATTTTAATATACCTGTATTATGACGTAAGTAGTACACTTGTGAATATATGGCACCAATCACTTTTCAAAATGGCATCCTTTTGCCTTCACAGAGTCCTTCAGTTTCTGTGGCCACCCATCAATAGCTTTACGCAGGGTCTCTACAGGCAAAGCTGCTATTGCCAGCACCAAAGAGTGTTTGAAACTGTCAATACTGGGGTGTTTCTTTCTGCAGGACATGTCCTCCAGTGTGGCCCACAACTTGTAGTCCAATCGGTTGAGGTATGGGATGCTTGAAGGCCAATCAGCTGGAGAAATGAAGTCTGGCAAATTTGCCTGAAGCCACTCCTGGCTTGACTTGGCCTTGTGGGCAGGTTCAGAATCCTGCTGAAAGCTCCACTGTCGGTTTTGGAAAAGGGTGTGACTCACATTTTTGACCACTGGCTTCAAAATCCTGTCCTGGTAGACTTTGGCGGATGCTTTTACTCTTTTCTCACAGAAATTGAGTTCCGTGGTACCCTTGTAGGAGATATCCCACCAAACCATGACAGGAGCAAGATGATGGCCTTTCACGATCCTTGGAGCTTTCTCCTCAGCTTCTCGTGAGGTTGACGCATACACCCTGTCATTTTGGCGGTTAAAAGCCTCTTCAATAGTGAAAATATTTTCATCAGAAAAAGGGATCTGTCTGTGGCAATTGTCTATGTAATGCTGCAACAAAAGTTTTGCTTTTAGCACCTTCTGCTGCTTCAGTTATGAGGAGAGGAAGTGCCCTGTATGCTGATAGTAAGCTCTCACCCTTATGCCACTCCGCAGCAGGTGTGACATCGACATTCTTGAAATGTTCAGCTCACAAGCCATCACCGATTGTTTTCAATCAGACAGGATTTCGTCGAATATAGGCTGCCACTGCTTTTACCAGGCGCGTAGTCCTCACGGTATGCAGCCGACCCTTTCTGGGGCGGTCAACAATGGTCCCAGTTTCAAGGAACCTTTATGGTCTGGTAAACAAAAAATCGGCTTATTTTCAGCTTCTTCAGCATGTTGAAAATCTTAGAAGTTGATTTTTCAACTTTGTGCAGCACTATTACAGCAACACGATTCTCATATTCACCCCACTCCATGGCAAGTACTTCATGAAACATGTTATCTCCTTTGTATTTATGCTAAGACTGGGTATATGTGGGTTTTTTTTGTTTTGTTTTTTCAGTATTTCTTCCTTATATAGTACCAGATCTATTGTCATACAGTTGATGACAATAGATCTGGCAAATAACAAAAAAACTTTTTAACAGAGTGCAAAATTGTAATGCCTGGTGAAGAAGTGGGAATATAATGCAGCATGAGCAAGACCTATTTTTGTTCACTGTGGTTTATTTGTGTTAAATATTAAACTGGAGCATGACTGTATTCACAATACAAGATAATTCAAAATGATTCATCTGATTTCATTAGATCATAGCTGTGTAAACATCAAGGTAATAATAGCGTACCCACATTAAAAAGAAGAGAAATGCACTGAGTTTACGAATGTAACCACTACATGGTGCAATCTAACCTGCAGGAGCATAGGGAGGGGGTCTGGACCCCCTCCACCCATGAGCCTAGATTATGATTACTAAGGCAACCCACTTTGTGCCAATAAAATCTAGAAATTATGCGCTTTAAATCCAATAATTATGCAAATTGTGCATGTTACATTTAAATACATGTAAATTTAGTGGAAAATCCCTGCCACACTTGGTAGACTTTTTTATTATTATTATGTTTTTTATTTATGTGAGAAAAAGATAAACTTTGAATAAAAAAATTTGAAAATGCCTTTAGTTAATGCCTAGGTTTTAATGTCTACAGTATTTAAACAAATTGTCTGTGTTAAAAATCAAATATTACAGGATTAGCTCACCATTTATTCAGAACCTGAATCCCGAGCAGCAATATGTTCAAGTTCTGATTCCAACTTTTTAGCTGCTCAGTTAAATGTCACTCGAAGATGGGCTTCCATGTTCGCTTCGGTAAATCCGAATCTATCCCCAGATAGTATTTTTTTGTGGTAGAAGAAGCTTTTTTCAGTGTCAGCAGTGCTTGCTACTACGGAAAGCGCCTTCAGTGCTGCCTCACTTACAGGGGATAGTCCTGTCTCATCTTTCTCCAGAAGGACACCGGATCTACCTCTTTCGTTGACTTATCTTCCTCCAGTGTCGCAGCATAGGGTGGGAACTCTCGGGCTGGCATATCTTCTAGCATAAATCGTTGCAGTTCCAGGTGCAGAGACAGTCCTACATCTTCTGGACAACACTTGCAAGGATAAAAAAATTGTACTTCTTTCCAGAATTGAGCACTAAGGTGCCTGCCGTGTAGGTAGGCCTGCAACTTGGAGAATGGGAGGCCACTTCCTTTGCAAGAGGTTCTGGATCGAGGCTTGCAGCAACCAAATCTCCGATGTTCTACGAGTTTCCAGCTTCTTGATTACAACGTCCAAATTGACGGCAACCAATGCAACTTGTTGCATTTGCTCAACCAAGGTGGGGTTGCAGAGCAGATGCTTCAGTTCCTCTACAGCCAGGCTGTCGTCATCAAGAGCTTCTGCCCACTGCACTTCTACATTAACGTTCTTCGAATGGTACTTGATAGCTCGAAGCCGTGTCTCCAACTGGTAATTACTGGAGAGGGTAGAAGTATTGGGGTTTTCTAGGCAGCACGTAGGCAGTCTTGTAGGACTTGCCGTCTAGCTGGAGCCTTGCCAAGACTATCAGTTGTGCTGCTTTTTCACTAGAAGAGACCCATTCTGGAACAAACTTCACCTGACAAATGTGCTGAGATGTAGGGCACATACATAACCTGAGTTAATTCTGGAAGAAACTGCAACGTGAAAACGACACTGGCTCACGAGTTAATACAAATTAATTGTTTTAGAGACAGGTGGGGGAAGAAAAACCGGTTTCGTGATCGAGGCGCTCGCATTCTTACAGTACGGACCCACAGTCGCCTTCGGTTCTGCAAACCTTTAGGTTGTTTCTTTTGACTTCATCATTTGCGGTGCCTAAACGTTTGCAAACCTTACCCGATTATTTTTCGAAGAAAATTAGGTGAGGAAATTCCCTCAGAGTCGGTTGCAAATGAAGCAACTGCTGTGCGAGAGTCCTCGGACCTAGAATCATCTGAAGTTAGAGAAGTCACAAAAACTGAAATAAAAATAAAGTCCAAATGACATTGCATTATTGGTAAGTAAAAATCTGAACAAGTATGAGAGATTTAAGGTGTTACAAGACATTTGGGTGCCAGAAAGTAGCTTCGATTTTCCTGCAACTGCTGTCGGGGAGAAAAATTCTCAGATTCCAGATTAAGTGGCTGGAAAGATGGAAATGGTTATCCTACTTCCAATTGGTAGACAGAGCTTATTGCAAATGTTGTCCTTTTTTCCTTGAGTGGAGCAGGAACTGCATCCCAGCCACTAGGACAGCTATGCAAGAAACCGTTTCAAAATTGGAAACATGCTGTGGAGCAATATAACTATAATCAAACCACGAATTACCATAAGGAAAGTTTGAAGGCTGCCCAAGATCTGGAAGATGCTGTTTTGAAAAATGAACCCACTGGTCATAGGATAAATGCTGCAGAAAAAGCTGAAGTGGAAAGAAATCGTAAGATCATTGCTCCTGTTATTAAAACAGTACTTTTGTGCGGTAGACAAGGGCTGGCTTTGCAGGGCCACTGAGTTGGGAAGTTTCAAATTAGATCAAGAACCTAGAGAGAATGAAGGACATTTTAGGCCAATTCTCCGTTTTGGACTTAAAATGGCTGCAAAAGAGACTGGCACGAGTGATTTTGTGACTATTCGTGAACACACCGGGACAAATTCTCAGTTTATAAGTCCTACAATTAGAACGAGATAATTGAAAGTTGTAATAAATTGCTTACATAAAAAGTTGTCAACATGGTAAATACATCAAAATGCTTCTCAGTTTTAGCCAATGAAACTGCTGACATTAGGGGAACTGAACAATTTTCACTACGTTAACGACGAAACAGCAAAGATAAACAAAAAATGTTTGCAGTTTGTGCCAGTGAGTGGTAATACCACAGGAAAAGAATCAGCTGTGCCCAGTGCTGTTAAATATAATTTTATTGCATAAATGATTGATCATTTATGCAATAAAATGATATTTAACAGCACTGGACACAACAGACATTGCAAGAAAAAACATACAATTATGGGAGAAATCCTCACTGTCTAGCTTCCACTTTCCAAAGTTTTGAAATGCAAAATTCTATCCCAAAGCTGAACCCATACCCCCACCAGCGCCATTCTCAGCAAAATTTTTCTTTAGTTTTACATCATTCCAATAATGATCCAAATGATGGCAACAAATCAGAATTCCACAAATACACAGAAGAATCACAATGAGAAGAATTGGCAGGAAAACACTTAACACACAAAACATTAAAAGAATTCTTGAAATCGTAATCACACATGTAAGTTACGTTGAAAAATTATGAGCGGGACGTTTCGGTAGCAACTTCTACCTTCATCAGCCATGGAATGAGACACATGGTAAAAGCGTCAGTTGCTGCCAGATTTCAAAATCGCTTTCCAAATAATAGGGTGTTAAAAGGTGCGTCAGTATTGCAGGTGTTAGGGGGTAAGGTAGATATCGATGCTTTCACGGTATCTGAGGGCATGCCGATTGCTGAACGAGGCGATTCACTTAACATTGTGCCAATCAGGGGCCGCGGACGTATCGCTGATGGTTAAAATTAAAAAGGAGGTGGAAGGGCTACCTTTCTTAACATCAGCGACATGATCCATCAAACGGCGGTTTATGCTGCGGTAAGTACTACCGATATAGTGGGTAACGCCTGTGGAAGTGTTGATAGGGATAGAGTAGACACCTTGTAAATCTAGGGGTTTATTGAGATCTCTGTCCTTAAGGATGAGTTTGAGAAAATGTGGAGGTGGTTTGACTGCAATCCTGTAGCCAAAAGACTTGAAAATAGAGCAAAAAACTTTATGAGTGAAGGACAGGCTAAAGTACCAACAAACTGATGGGTGGTGGAAGGTTCAGGCAGTAAATTAGATCTATTCTGTGATTCAAAACTCTTGATCAGTCTATGTAATAAGAGGGGTGGAAAGCCATGCAATTTGCCAATGTTGATGATGTTCCGATATTCTAGTTAAAGAGCAGAATGGCTGTTGCAAATAAGGTTGGCCCGGTGAATGTATGACTTAAGAGCAGACAGTTTGTATTTTCCAAAAGTGTGAGAATGGTAAGGGATGATATCAATGGGTGGCAGAAGGTTTCCTGTAAACAGAAAGGCCAAGTGAGAAGTCTGGGTCGATGTTGATGTTAACATCCAGAAAACTAATATTATTGTTGATCTGTTCTTGAGAGGAAAATTTTATATGCTGGAATTTTGAAGTTATGGAGGACATGAGTTCAAACAGAGAGTGTGTTTGGTGTGGCCAAATAATAAAGATGTCATCCACATACCTTAACCAAATGGTGGGTTTTAAGAGGGATGAGACAACAATTAATGTTTCAATATTCTGCAAATAAATTTCAGCAAAGTTTCAGCACCTAGCCTCCACTCAAAAGAACACTCGAAGTACGGCGCCCATGAAGGTTGCCGATACCAGCTTTCCAAGGTATGTGAACCTGTCTTCTGTGCCTATTCCCGCTGAAATTGATAAACTACTTGCCAATGGACCCAAAATTTTCTCCTATTGCTAATCCTAGCCTACCACATACTATTTCATTACTGGAAGCAGCGATCCAAAACACGGATCCCGCACATCAACCGATCATTCGTGCAAAATCGGCAATTTCAATTTCTGAGGTTCAAACCCCCAAGGCTCAAATACTCCTCCTCCTTTTTGAAGAAATTTAGAAATTTCACCCAATGTAATAATCTTGCAGTTTCCAAAGCAGACAAAGCAGGATGCCCTGTCTTCATCCATAAGAATTCTTTGGACAACAAAGTGGCTGATTTCCTGGAAAAAAACAATTGCATAAGACTCAAGGCTGACAACACTGGAAAACTATGTAAAGCTGTTAGTAAGCTTTCTAAAAAACTTCTCTAAAATTTTTCTTAGGAGACATCCCCCCCCAGCTTATTTTCGTACTCCCAGGTTGTTCTTACAGATCAAGCTACATAAAGTTGGACATCCCATTAGGCCATTAATTGAAACCACCTTTTCTCCTGCAGTCAATCTTGAAAGGCAATTGGTCAAATGTTGCAAAGTTCTGACAAGAAATCATCCTTATTCTGTTGTATCAACCAAGGACTTTATCCAGAAACTCCCTTCTTCCATCAATCGTCAAGATTTCCTGTACACCTTTGACGTGGATTCATTGTTTCCTTCTGTTCCTTTCTTTGATGCCTACATGCTCATGGTCAAAAAACTAATGGAGCACCATGAACTTCCTGGAGAACTGATTAAAGATCTTTATGACTGTTTTGATTCATTGGAAAAGTATTCCTGTTTTGTATACAATGGTATCTATTACCAACAAAAACAAGGTGTATCTATGGGCTCCCCTCTTTCCCTTACTTGCTGAAATGTATTTGCACAATATTGAAACATTAATTGTTGCCCCATCCCTCTTAAAACCCACCATTTGGTTAAGGTATGTGGCAGTGGCAGCTTTTCAGGTGAAGTAGGTGAAGTGCTTCTTCACCTATTTTACTTAAAATAAAGTTTTATTCAGTAATTTGTATAATATATTCTTTTTTGTCTCTATTGTGTTACAAAATACTCAAAAGTTTGATTAGATATCAATTCACAGCGCCTTCAATACGGAAAATAAGCCCTCATACGCAAAACAGTGCAAGTGAAGAGCCGAAATGAAAACCCTTGGAAGTCTGCAGCTTTCAACCGAGTTGCTATGGTAACCGTGACGTCAACCTCTCCTATCTGGCGCGCAAGTGAAGTGTTTTATCTTTCGGCGCCGAAGCTCTGCAGATGGAATCGTGACCTTCGAAGGAGATCACGGTGAAACCCCAGGGTATCTTGTAGTTTTGTGGTACATGCTTTCTGAAAGGGATTTGCTTTTTCGTGCTTTGTGATTATTTGTCAAAAAGTTTAGCTGTTACTGTAGTTTTGTGTACAGTTTAACAGTTAGTGATAGTTTTAATTAAAGTATGTATCCTGTGAACTACATTGTTTGTAATTTATTAAACTCCATTTAATTGGTGGAAAGAAGATAAAAGAGACATTTTACTTCAAGGACGACCGACTGATTCACTGACAATTGTTGCAAAAAAAGAAATCAAGAAGAGCGGTAAATCTTACAATATTAATATTAAAAATTGTTGGTTTACTGAATATAAATGGCTTTGTAGTACTTCTGTGTTACAAAAATTATTTTGTTGGCCCTGCTTACTTTTTAGTAATGAGTCGGATTCTCAGATTTATTAAATATAACACTCTCATTTCATAAATATGGTGATTCTAGCGAACACCTGAAAATGCAAGTTAATGTTAAGGAATTTTGAAAAAAATCAGAACACCATTGCCGATGCCCTGAGGGAGAATGCTAGGCTTTTGAAAATGCATTTCAACGAAAACGTTCGTTTAAATAGACTTTTCCTGCAGACAGTGATTGATGCAGTATTATATTTGAGCAAACAAGAACTAGCATTCCATGGCCATGACGTAAGCATGGACTCGATAAATCGTGGAAATTTCAAGGAATTACTTTCATTGTTGATACCAAGAAGTCCTTTAGAAATTAAAAATCAATACGAAAAGATAAAAAATGTCTTCACAGGTGACTCAAAAACTATTCAAAATGAATTAATTGAATGTATTTCTGAATATATAAACGATCACGTCAAAAGTGAAATAAATGAAGTTCAATGCTTTTTTATTCAAGTAGACGACACCACAGACATAAATCAGACTTCTCAGTGCTCTTTAAAAATAAGATTTGTTGATTCGGAAGGTGTATTGGCTGAGCGATTTTTGGGTTTCCCCGACGTGAGTGGAGATCGAACGTCAGAAGCTTTATACAAAATGCTAGACAAAATTTTGGAACAATTCGATTATCAACATAAATTAATAGGACAATGTTACGATGGGGCAAGTGTAATGTCTGGACACTTAAATGGGCTCCAGAAAAAAGTCAAGGATAAAGCTTCTCAAGCTGTTTTTGTTTATTGCTTAGCACATCGTTTGAACCTTGTATTACAGCAGAGTTTTTCTAAAATTTCGAAGTGTCGTATATTTTATGCAAGCCTCACTGGAATTCCTTCGTTTTTTCACCACTCAGTGAAGCAATCTTATACACTCACATCTACAACCGCAAGACGTATACCAACCATAGCAGAAACTCGATGGTCCTCCACTTTGAAGTTAGTAAGTGTAATTATTGAAAATTGGAATAAATTGAAGGAAGTATTCGAATTTCTGACAAATAGTGAGCAATCAGACAAAAAATCAATTCAACTTGCCAAGGGGTTTCTAAACGATATGAACACTTTTGAATTTACATTTTTGGCAATAGTATTTAATGAAAGTTTTGGCCCCACCGATCTATTATTCGAAATTTTGCAGAAAAAATCACTAGACATAAACTACTGTGTAACTCAAATTAAAATCAACTTATGAAATTTTGAGCCATAAAAGGAACGATGAGGTATTTGGAACACTGTTTGGAAAAGCTAGCAAAATCACAGAAATAAGCAGATCTAAACGGGAATATGCTACTCTTACACAAGAAACAATTTTTTCAAAATTATAAACAATTATATTTTGAAATTTTAGACCACATTCTTATAGAAATGGATATAAGATTTCAAGATTGTGAAAAACTTCAATTTGTTTGTCTTGCTGACACAACCAAATTCGAACAATTTAATTCAAGCTTTCACTCTCCCGCTTTTGAAAATCTACAACATTTTTACGGAAAAATATTTACTAAAAACTCCAGCGCCTTAAAAATGAACTGAGTCTTGTATATGCCAACGAAAAATTAAGGAATATATCTACTCAAGAACTTCTTCGAGTGCTTCATGAAGATAAAGACATTTTTACAGAAGCTTATAAATTGGTTGCCCTCATTTTAACCATTCCATCTACAAGTGTTTCAGTGGAAAGAAGTTTTTCTTGCCTTAAAAGAATACAAACTTACTGAAGAAACACTATTTCTCAAGACAGACTTGCTTCTTTGGCAAATATTTCTATTCAGAAAGATATTTTATTGATGCTCACGAAGAAACAACCATTCTATGACGACATAATCGACAAATTTGCAGCTTTAAAAGAAAGAAGAATTGATCCAATATACAAAAAATAGGTCAGTCCTCATATAGTGATTTTCATTGAAGACAGTAGATGTCTTTTCATATTGCTCTTGTAGCTCTTCACCTATTTTTTGAACCACGAGCCGCCACTGGTATGTTAACATCTTCATTATTTGGCCACACCAAAAACACTGAACTCATGTCCTCCATAACTTCAAAATTTCTGCATATAAAATTTTCCTCTCAAGAACAGATCGACAATAATATCAGTTTTCTGGATGTTAACATCAACCCAGACTTCTCACTTGGCCTCTCTGTTTACAGGAAACCTTCTGCCACTCATTATATCATCCCTTACCATTCTCGCACTTTTGGAAAATACAAACTGTCTGCTCTCAAGTCGTACATTCACCGGGCCAACCTTATTTGCAACAGCCATTCTGCTCTTTAACTAGAATATCAGAACATCATCAACATTGGCAAATTGCATGGCTTTCCACCTCTCTTATTACATAGACTAATCAAGAGTTTTGAATCACAGAATAGATCTAGTTTACTGCCTGAACCTTCTACCACACATCAGTTTGTTGGCACTTTGCCCTTTAGCCTGTCCTTCACTCATAAAGTTTGCTCTATTTTCAAGTCTTTTGGCTGCAGGATTGCAGTCAAACCACCTCCACATCTTCTCAAACTCATCCTTAAGGGCAGAGATCTCAATAAACCCCTAGATTTACAAGGTGTCTACTCTATCCCTATCAACATTTCCACAGGCGTTACCCACTATATTGGTAGTACTTACCGCAGCATAAACTGGCGTTTGATGGAGCATATCACTGGTGTTAACAAAGGTAGCCCTTCCACCTCCCTTTCAATTTTAACCATCAGCGATACGTCCGCGGCTCCCGATTGGCACAATGTTAAGTGAATCACCCTGTTCAGCAATCGGCATGCCCTCAGATACTGCGAAAGCATCGAAATCTACCCTACCCCTAACACCTGCAATACTGATGCAACTTTTAACATCCCTATTATTTGGAAAGCGATTTTGAAATCTGGCAACAACTGACGCTTTTAAAACGTGTCTCATTCCATGGCTGATGAAGGTAGAAGTCGCTACCAAAACGTCCCGCTCATAATTTTTCAACGTAACTTACATGTGTGATTACGATTTCAAGAATTCTTTTAATGTTTTGTGTGTTACGTGTTTTTTTTTAATTTCAGGCAAGATATATGGCATTGCTGATACCAGTAGTTTATGACATCAATGACAACCTCAATTGGGAGAACTCATGAATGATATCACTTCAGCCAGATAAAGAATAATGAAAATTTAATTGTGAAAATCTTAACAAAACTAACCAAAATTTCCATGAACTTTATAAATTGCGTATAGGAACAGACTCTGCTAGCTTGGTGGCACAGTGGTTGCAGTGCTTTCCACGGCAAAATGTGCAAAAAAAGATATCAAATAAATGAATATGAAAGTTTGCACAGAAATTAAAAATGAATTCTAAAACAGAAGTTCAGCCCATTTTCATGTGAATGTTGTAAAATAATTTATACAGTGAAACCTCGGTTATACATTTTTCTAAGGAAAGGCCTTAAAAAAACATGTAAATGTAAAAACCGGATATACAAAATTTCAAAATGCTAAATATATTATTGTGAAATTTATGCTCTAAACAAGTATAAGATGTTCCTTAACTATTTAAAATCAAGTTAGTGGCAAAAGAAAAAAAAGCATGTATAAATTACAATACATTTTACTGCATCAAAAAATTCATAAAATTTAGGAAAGGGAAAGTAAAGCTTCTCTTTTGACAACTATAAATATCCTGATTCTAGTTTAAGTGAAATCCTCACAACTAAGGATTTGAGACCAGTGCTCTGTGTGGAACTCATGAATTAAGAGCCCCCCTCCCCCCCCCATACTGGGCGAATCCATTTGAAACCAGAATACTGAATATTGACGAGACATTTAGGATTCTATTCTACGCCACAAAGTTATGCCCCAGATATTGATATCAATTTTTAAGTAGCACATATGTGTGTGTGTCATGAAATGTGAAACCAATTTTTTACCCAAATTGAAAGTAAACAACATAACCTTCTCTGATAGGATCAAGATTCAACTTTGGCTGAACCAAGCAAGAAAACAGCAATGCTGTCTCAATTCTTTCAAAGTTATAACATGCCAAATCTGTACATATAAAACTGAAAGCCCTCACTGACTCATCACCAAATCTCAGAAACTACTGAACTTAGAACTTTCATACTTTGCGGGAATGTTCCTTTTACAACATAGAGGAGCACTAAGAAAGAATTTTTTTCAACGGTAACTTTAAGTGGGTCGAAATGAGTTTTTTAAATAACCCAGCATTGATAACGCTAGGGCGTTTTGCAATGATCGAGCCATTGTTGCCCAGCAACTGAAGCCCCGCCCTAAGTTTTGAATGACTTGACTAGTACATATTTTGTTCTAAAGTTGTTCTGAATTTATTTAACAAAAAACCTTAAATATCAAGGAAAAAATTTTATGTCACAATATGCTTGTGTTTAAACATTGCTTGACATATCGAATGTCAAGGTTTTTTTTATTTGTTCTAAATTTATTTAACAAACAAGACCTTTTAAAAATATCATGTAAAAAGCGCTATGTCATAATATGCTTTGCATTTAAAACAGTTATATTATCGTTTGACATATCGAATGTCAAGGTTTTTTGAGTCAAAATCAAATTACCAACATTCGTTTTTGCCGAAGCAATGGTGACGTCATAAAAGTGGTAAGGTGACTGCAATAAATATAAATATGTGGGTAGATTTTCATAGTAATTGAAATTTGAAAAAAAAAGTTCCCCCTTGAGATATTAGCGACAACACAATTTTGCTCACACTTCCAAAAACATCTGACTGGCTAGCTCTTAAATGTACAGTTTCAAACGAAATTGTTTATAAACAAGGTTCTTTTTACATTTATGTTGAAAGTAACAACATATTTTGTTCTGTTGTGTATTAATATTTGAACGATGAAAGTGAAGAGTAACGACGTACTTTGATTTGTTTTGTGTAGGTTTGAAGTTTTAAATTTACAGTTATGAACGAAATTGCGTATGTGTCGTCTGGCAGAATAAGTCAGGCAGACATGTGTTTCCCAAAGAGCGAAGAAATATGCAGCGTATGACCATTTCAACTGTCGCAATTTGCTATCTTTCTTTTCAGTGGATCAAATAAATTTTATTTTAAGAAGAGGTGACCAGTTTTACATGGAGTGCAAAACTATTAATCAAGTAAGACATCCTTTTCTTTCTATTGAAGATATTATTTCTACTATTAATTTGAACTGTGCAGTGTTCATATAGAAATTGTGTGTCAGTTTTCTGGACTATTTCTTTCAAATGAAATCTCTTCCAAAAATACTGTGAAACTGTTGGCTAGCAGATTAAATGGATTGCTGCAGCAGGAAGAAGGTAATATAGGATTTCTCTTTACTGGTCACAGTCAAACTGTGTCCTTCTGGAAAGTTGATGAAGGCTTCAATCTTTTCAATTCCCATCCAGTTAATAACAAGGGAGGATGGCAAGAAGGGGGTGTGGCACGAATGTTTAAATGCATTACAGTGGAAGCTCTAGCAACACTTCTTCTTTGTCAAGAAAATTTTGATTCACAACAATTTGAGGTGGCACAAATACGTCTTGAATGCATCCAGAATGGACTATCCTTCAAATCTTATATCTATTGAGGAATTGCCTACTTGCAAACCTCCCATTTTGTACATTCATCATGTTCGAAGAATGGGTATTTAACTAGTTATTTATAAAAGAATCAAAGAACCATGTGTTTTTGATAATCTGAAATTCAAACCTTAACACACAGTCGCAAAAAGCACAACATGAATAACATACGAACGAGATAGAAAAGTGATAGAAACTACAGTAAAATGCCGGAACTAAATCAGAATTGCATATAAAAGTGAAAAGTATAACCAAGGTTCCACTGTATATGACTATATGCTGTTTTAATGTTAATGACAACTAGTTTACATTTTGTAGTATCACAAGAACAGCCATCACGATTCCCTAGTTTAAGTAAACATATTGCAGCAACAGTTCATACAGGCTGAGAACAAAAATACAAGAAGAAACTTTAAAAACCAAAATTTTATTAGAACTTTTTTTTTCACTGAAAATATGTGTAGATGTGTTGGACAACATGTCCCTGCAATCACTATCACCTTTGGAATCCAGCCATTGGCATCAGTGGAAAATGAAATGAAATCATAATTACAAACAGATTCATTGAATTTGGTAACTTTTTTTTCCACTTAAATTTGTGTAGATGTGTTGGACAACATGTCCGTGCAATCACTATCAACCCTGGAATCCAGCCATTGGCATCAGTGGAAAATGAAATGAAATCATAATTGCAAACAGATTCATTGAATTTGGTAACAGAAATAACAAGTTATGTAATTTTTTTTAGTATAGTTTATCACGCTTTGATTGTTCATAATTGGCTTCCAGTAGATATTTTACAGTTCATGATGCTTTGCTTGTTCACCATCAGTTTCCTTTACTTCATCTTCTTCCTAAAAGGGGGAGAAATGTAATTTATTAAAATCTTCTCAAAGTTCAATATCCGAATGACTTGTCACAAAGAAACATCAAAATCTTTAGACACAAAGCTTTAATTTGGTAACATTTTTTATGTGTGATGCAACATTGTCTAGTAAGTAGGCAATTTAACATAAGGATCAAGAAGTAACGTGCATCACATAAACCATACAATACCATGCATGCAGGATTTCATAAAGTCAAACCTCACACGGAGGAGGGGGCAAAAAGAAAGTTTGCAACAGAACCACATTTGAAAACTGCAATTCAGTTTTGGAATGCTGCCAAAAATTGAAAATGTCCTTTGTGCTGAATGTTGCACATGTGAAAATTCACACAGCTTCCTTTCCTTAAAAATGTTCATAAATAAACTAAATAAAGCACACTGCAGCACATAAAAGAACTGTGCTTTCAAAATGCCTAAAGTGATACTACAATATGCAATTTATAAATTTCTGCACATACATTTAAAAACTACCTCCACACTAAGCAACTCAATTATCCAGTGCAGATTACTATACTGATTCATAAAAGCATGCACTTATAAATACCTGAAAACTACAGATACAGAAGAAAATATGTCCCTGTGTGATTCACATGGACAGTTGGAACACTTCATGTCATTGTAGGAGGATAAAAATTTCCTTGGTCACCCGGGATCTCAGGCACAATACAATGTAAAACTAACAACTGCTTGATCAAGGGGAAACTTCTAAATGTAAATTTACTGAATAATTTATAAGGTTTTGAGAAAATCAATGAAAAAAGCCTTGATGCATTGCTGCTAAGTAATGCACATTAACAAAGAGTAAACTATGAGAGTGATGAAGATATCATTACTATTACTGCTGCTGGAAATCAACTCAAAGGTGGAGACTCCAAAGAAAAACAATCACAAATCATAGCAGAACCCTGCTCTGAATTGACACTGTTATTGCACATTTATGAGTGGGAATTTGAATATAATGATGTTGCAACTGTGAAGAAACTTTGATCTGACATTGACAACCATCTTCCAGATTCCTTAAAAACAAAAAAATTACAGATTAACTGATAAAATAATAATTTGGTTTGCACACAACTGCCATGCCAAAACTAACACTGGAAATATGGCACTCAAACATCTGGCATTGCAGTGCCACATGAGATGAAAGAAATGACGTGTCTCCACACTCCATGGAAGGAAATGTTGTTGATGCAAGTAGATGCCAAAGGGAGCTAGAAAAAGTGATGCAATCAATCAAAACATCAACCAATTTTTTTTTCTTCGTAAGAAACATTTCAGGACTTTTCACAAAAATATGAAAAATCAAGGACTTTCCACACCTGGAAAAAATTCCAGGGCTTTTCCAGGATTCCAGGGGCCGCATGAACCCATAATGTTAAATAATATCATAAATGGCCTCTTTGGGGAATTTCATAAAACCTGACTACAACCAGGGACACATTTGCCTGGAGACTGTTAGGGATTTTTTGCAAGGTTGGAAAGTTGGGGAATTGAGAAAAAAGTCTTATTTACAATTAATTCCAAGCAAAATGAATACATAAAGGGTTTGCATACTTCATAAGTTTTAACGCACACACAGGGATGCAAGGCCCAGTGATACACAACATATAACTTCTCCTAGACAAATGACAACCCAACCTTCTTGTGAAGGGAATATCAAGCAACCAACCAATAGAAGTATTCTTTGAATAAAGCTCATGTTGAGAAATGGCTTCCTAGTTTCTTAATTTAATTACTAATCTAAAACAACTACTATGGGAATTTTACTAGGAAATTTTTTTATTTAAATTGCAAATTTTCGGAGAAAACTCTTCTTCTTCAGGCTGTCTTTTTGCTGTCACTTATTCCTGTCACTAACGCGGTTACGGTTAACATTGACAGTTATGGTTAACCTGGAAGGTTTAGGTTATTTTTCATCAAATCCTGCCAGATGTTAGGCAGGAAAAATCCTTTGCAGTCATTGATGATGGAATTTTGATTTTTCTCAATCTATTCCTTCTTTCAGCTTTCTTTTTTGAAAATTGCTTTGGAAACTGATGACTTTAAGGGAATTCCAATCCATGCTGTGACTAGTTTCTCTAACATGCCTCTCTAAACCAGTCTTGTTGGAGCAATTTTTTATAGCAGCTTTATGCTCTGCTATACGAGTTTCTAGCCTGCGACTTGTTTCACCTATGTAAGATAGTCCACAACTACATTTTACTTCATAGACTACACCTTGCATTTTTAAAATATCTTCTTCTCTTTGAACTATTTTAGGGAAAAAATGTTTAACTTTGTTCTCTAAACTTGGAGCTAGCCTAATATTGTACTTCTTACTAATTCTCTTTAAAGACTCAAATAAACCTTTGTGATAAGAAAGTTTTCTAGTGAATTTTACTTGTTGCTTTTACGGGTTCTTCGTACCATTAAAATTCAGAAGCTTCTCAATTTCTTCTTTAGGATAGTTATTTTCTGCAAGTATTTTTTCTTTATGGGCTTCTTTCTTATCTGCTGTAGAAACTATTATATTATTTTTTTCTAAAAACTGACTTGCTACATTTTTCTTAATAGAAACTGGGTGATAGGAATTGAAATCCAATAGTCTATTAGTATTCATTGGTTTTTTATACCAACTAGTGAGGAATTTTTCATCTTCATAATAGATAGTAATATCTAAGAGGTTAATTCTTCTTTCTTTTTGAAGTTCAATAGTGAACTTAAGGGAATCATCTATTTCATTGAATGAGTCTAGAATTCTTTCTGGAACAATTTCTGAGCTGATACCAGTTTCTTTCGTGCTGATGAAGTACGAAATTAAAAGTTGCTGTCTTTAGCACGATATATCAAAACAATTTACCAAACCGTAAACAAAATTTTACATTTTATTCACAATCTAAAAACCGTTCAATGAAAGTGACAAGTACTTTCGAAGCCACAATGGCTTCATCCTCAGGTCGACAATGACACGGTACAAGAAACAACCAGTCAATTTGTACCGCGATACCAGGCAAATCAGTTCATGAGTTCATCAATCAGGTAGTGTTGCCATCCCACTAAAACCTAATTGTTAAAGTTCAGATATAAAAATATAATAAATAATAAGTACATTTTTATACAAAGTCCCGAAGACTCGGTTGTGCATGTGAAGAATAAAGTGTTCGTCTCCAGGGTCTGTGAATCACAGTTGGTAGTTCTATGTTGCAGCACATTTCCCCGTAAGAAAGAATACAGAGACTTTCCAACAGAAGAATTGAGCGTTTGTAGACTGTAGATATTAGGATTTTTGCGTTGTCCCAATCGGGGGTGTATCCATCCTGTTTTACTGCTGCAGTGAGTGCGGTATTTATTGAATCAGTACGTAAAGAATATTTATGTTCAGACAAGCGAGTATTTAAGGTCCGAAGTGTAGAGCCCACATAGTACTTCACTTCACTGTAAGTATCTTTAGGTAATAAAGGTATACTATACACACCAGATTTATTGAGGGTTGGGACCCTGTCTCTATCATTCCTCACCAGTGAAACAACATTCCTGGTGCTAATTCCAAAGGACATATTATGTTTTAGACATGCTTTTTTCAGAATTGTTACTAGTGGGGGTATGAATTCTATCTTACCAACGTATCGTGTAGGGGTAGTTTGAGTAGATAATGTGGTAAATCTCAGTCTCTGGAATTTTCGCAAAAGTCCTTGGAAAAGGTGAGGTGGGAAGCCGAACAATTGTGTCATAGACGAAATCCTGGTTAATTCAAGCTGTCGAGCTCTGCTTGAAGACGAATGAGTGAAAGCACGTTTTATCAAAAAAGGAAGGTGGAGACCTTATGTTCAAATGGGTGAGATGATGAATAAGGTATCATACATGGGATTGAAGTGGGTTTACGGAACACAGAGTAGTTTAGTTGGTGAGTATTTAAGTCTCGGAGTAATAAAATATCCAGTTACGGCAGTTTTCCTTGGTCTTCAATTTCACAAGTGAACTTAATGGTAGGGTACTGGTTGGAAAGACAATCTGTAAAACATTCTAGTAAAGACAAGGGATGAGGCCAAAAGATTAGCAAATCATCAACATACCGCAGAAATAATAATGGTTGGACGGACCGGGAATTCTGACAGAATTTTTCTTCAAGAGTTTGCATCAGTATTTCGGCCAGAATGGGAGAAAGTGGGGACCCCATTGGGGCTCCCTCCGTTTGATGATAAATGACATTGTCAAACTTAAAATAAGATCTTTTGGCTATTAACTGAAGGGCCGCAATGACAGCGTTTGCTTCGAGAGGTGGAACAGATTTATCCTCGTGAAGTTTCTTATCAATAATATCGTGAACCAAATGAAGAGGTACACTGGGAAACAATGACACAAATCTAATGAAGCCATAATAAAGGGAGTTCCCTGAGAGTCAAAAGAATTAATGTAATTTAATGTTTGGGGTGAACTATGAATAGAGACACTAGAATTCAGGGTGAGTGGTTTAAGGTACGTGGCTAACGCGGTTCCCAGAGTACGGGTAGGACTAGCATACCCGGAGACAAGTAGTCTAAGTGGATGACCTGGCTTGTGCAGTTTTAATTTTCCGAAGATTTCTGGATCCCTAGGGCCGACTGGGGGTTTCATGTTGGAGGAAATGAATTGCAGGAGACAACCACTGTTTCTCATTCTGCTCAGTTCTGCAATTGTAGCTGCTGTAGGATCAGATTTTAAAATGTGATGCGGGACGTTAGCTATGGCTTGAATCATTTTATAGTGGTAATCTTTTTGATTAAGAATAATAATTTGTTGTGTTTTATCAGCTCCAATTATAGATAGATTAGGGTTATTTGCAATTTCCAAAAGTTGTTTTCGTTCATATTTCAAAGCAGGTTGTATTTTAGGTGGTTGTGAAAGAACCTTTGCAGCCGAATGGCATATGAGATCCCTTTCCTCCTCAGGCAGTGCTCCAATGATGTTTTCCACCTGTGCAATAATTTGCTGAGGTCGACTGAATGGGGTTGGGTAACTGAATTTGTAACCCTTGTTAAGCGCAGCCTGTTGACTGAGGGCCAACTGCATTCAGCTCAGATTAATGAAGGGTTCGGATTTAAAGGTCAAATCAACATACCTATGGTATTGTCTCTCAGTCCTGATATTAGATGAACGACTAGAAACAAGGTCACACAACTTTCCAATGTGTTTGTTATTGACATGGTTTATTTCACTATTGAGAGATGTAAAAAAATTAACCAAAATCCTACCTAATTCTATTTGATGACACAGTTTTGACAAGTTGATATAAGCTTTATATGATTTTCGGCTTCAAATGTCCAGGTAAGAACGTTTTCGGCAAATTTTGGCATTTAGGCGTTTATGTTCGGCCTTGGAGCCAATCGGGAATCCCACTAGGATATAGTCGCACAGCGAATCCTTAGGAACTTTGGGATGACATTCAGTGACCGACAATTGATGAGGAAATAAAGGTGCGTCTCGTTGATGTTCAACTTATGTCTGACAGTACAAAACATCCTGGTAGCGTTGTCCATATCCCATAAAACAAGAAATAAAAGGCAACGCTCAAAAGCAACCCTTTAAGGCACTAAAAATTTGAAGCTAAAATAAGTGATACCAGTTTCTTTCGTGCTGATGAAGTATGAAATTAAAAGTTGCTGTCTTTAGCACGATATATAAAAAAATTTACCAAACCGTAAACAAAATTTTACATTTTATTCACAATCTAAAAACCGTTCAATGAAAGTGACAAATACTTTCGAAGCCACAATGGCTTCATCCTCAGATCAACAATGACACGGTACAAGAAACAACCAGTCAATTTGTACCGCGATACGAGGCAAATCAGTTCATGATTTCACCAATCAGGTAGTGTTGCCATCCCACTAAAACCTAATTGTTAAAGTTCAGATATAAAAATATAATAAATAATAAGTACATTTTTATACAAAGTCCCGAAGACTCGGTTGTGCATGTGAAGAATAAAGTGTTCGTCTCCAGGGTCTGTGAATCACAGTTGGTAGTTCTATGTTGCAGCACATTTCCCCGTAAGAAAGAATACAGAGACTTTCCAACAGAAGAATTGAGCATTTGTCGACTGTAGATATTAGGATTTTGGCGTTGTTCCAATCGGGGTGTATCCATCCTGTTTTACTGCTGCAGTGAGTGCGGTATTTATTGAATCAGTACGTAAAGAATATTTATGTTCAGACAAGCGAGTATTTAATATTTATGTTCAGAGAAGCGAGTATTTAAGGTCCGAAGTGTAGAGCCCACTTAGTACTTCACTTCACTGTAAGTATCTTTAGGTAATAAAGGTATACTATACACACCAGATTTATTGTGGGTTGGGACCCTGTCTCTATCATTCCTCATCAGTGAAAAAACATTCCTGGTGCTAATTCCAAAGGACATATGTTTTAGACATGCTTTTTTCAGAATAGTTACTAGTGGGGGTATGAATTCTATCTTACCAACGTATTGTGAAGGGGTAGTTTGAGTAGATAATGTGGTAAATCTCAGTCTCTGGAATTTTCGCAAAAGTCCTTGGAAAAGGTGAGGGGGGAAGCCGAACAATTGTGTCATAGACGAAATCCTGGTTAATTCAAGCTGTCGAGCTCTGCTTGAAGACGAATGAGTGAAAGCACGTTTTATCAAAAAAGGAAGGTGGAGACCTTATGTTCAAATGGGTGAGATGATGAATAAGGTATCATACATGGGATTAAAGTGGGTTTACGGAACACAGAGTAGTTTAGTTGGTGAGTATTAAAGTCTTGGAGTAATAAAATATGTATAGTATACCTTTATTACCTGAAGATACTTACAGTGAAGTGAAGTACTATGTGGGCTCTACACTTCGGACCTTAAATACTCGTTTGTCTCAACATAAATATTCCTTACATACTGATTCAATAAATACTGCACTCACTGCAGCAGTAAAACAGGATGGATACACCCCCGATTGGAACACCACCAAAATCCTAATATCTACAGTCGACAAACCCTCAATTCTTCTGTTGGAAAGTCTCTGTATTCTTTCTTACGGGGAAATGTGCTGCAACATAGAACTACCAACTGTGATTCACAGACCCTGGAGACGAACGCTTTATTCTTCACATGCACAACCGAGTCTTCGGGACTTTGTATAAAAATGTACTTATTATTTATTATATTTTTATATCTGAACTTTAACGATTAGGTTTTAGCGGGATGGCAACACTACCTGATTGGTGAACTCATGAACTGATTTGCCTGGTATCGTGGTACAAATTGACTGGTTGTTTCTTGTACCGTGTCATTGTCGACCTGACGAAGCCATTGTGGCTTTGAAAGTACTTGTCACTTTCAATGAACAGTTTTTAGATTGTGAATAAAATGTAAAATTTTGTTTACGGTTTGATAAATTGTTTTGATATATCGTGCTAAAGACAGCAACTTTTAATTTCATAAATTTCTGAATTATCTATTATAAATAAGATGTCATATATGTATCTGCTATATAGGCAGAAGTATAGGGATGTAAGGTCAGGTGATGCATAACATCACAGCCTCTCCTTGACAAATGTCAACCCCGCCTTCTCGTGGTGCATCTTGTTCCCACTAAAGGGGCTCTGACGACCGCCAATAGCGGTATAACTATACCATCGGGATCAGAGGAAATTCTATCCCACACTCACCAACCCGCTTGGCCAGCGTGGTGAGTTATGGCCAAACCCCTCCAAAATGACTCCACAACTTAAATCTTGGCCCTCAGTCTCCGGCAGCTGGAATGTACCTGGCCAAGGCAGCGGCCAGTGCGACATGAAGGCAGAGGGTGCTAAGAATCCCCGGAGGACCGAACTAGGCTGCCATCTGATGCTGACCTTGGCAACGTACAATGGGCGCTCCCTATCTTCTGATTCAAGGCTTCTTGAATTGGAAGAGGAACTACAAAGGATCAAGTGGGACATCGTGGGGCTAAGTGAGGTAAGGAGAAAAGGAGAAGATCTCATCGAACTGAAAAGTGGACATCTCTTCTACTATCGTGGGACAGATACTGGCAGAACTAGTGGTGTTGGATTTATAATAAACAAGAAACTGAAGGATAAAGTTGTAGAAGTTGAAAGTTCCTCTGACAGAGCTGCACGGCTTGTTATCCAACTCTCGAAAAGATACCAGGCTCAGATTATTCAAACTTATGCACCCACCACAAGTCATCCTGAAGAAGAAATTGAAGAATTTTATGAGGAAATTTGTCATCTAAAATAATAAAGGTAAGCAGCACTTGAAAATAATTATGGGAGATTTCAATGCAAAAATAGGGCAACGGCAACAGAATGAAACTTCAGTTGGTAAATTCGGTCACGGCAACAGAAACCAGCGTGGAAATACTCTCGTAGAGTTTGCAGAGGCAGAAGGGTTTTTCATCTTGAACTCCTTTTTCAAGAAAAAGCCACACAGGAAATGGACATGGAGACATCCAAATGGGACGACAAGTGAAATTGATTTTATTATGTGTAACAAAAAATTCGTCATAGAAGACTGCAGTGTGCTAAACAAGTTCAACACAGGCAGTGACCATAGATTGGTGAGATGTAAGATGCACCTTAACACTAAACTTGAACGTGGCAAGCTCATAAGACAAACAAAATCTATTGACATAACCAACCTTAAAAAACACCATAATACCTTCAAGTTGGAACTGAAGAACAGGTTCTCTGCTTTAGAAGGCCTAACATCGGAAGAAGTGGACATCTCTGAAGTTAACAGAAAAGTAACCAAAGCTCTTATGGAAACAGCAACAAAATTAGCTGGGTCTAAGAACAAGTTGCATGTAAATAAATTATCAGGAAAAACGAAAATGTTGATGCAAAAAAGAAGAGAGATGAGGACAACTAAAGAAGATGTGACTTCCAAAGTGGAATATATAGAGCTATGCAAGACAGTACGAAAAAGTATCACTGAAGACGTAAGAAAATTCAACTGTGAACTAGTGAGGAAAGCAATTGAAAACAACCAAAGCCTAAAGATAGCAAAGGGACATCTCAGTAAGGGAAGAAAACAGATTATGGCACTGAGAAAAGAAGATGGTTCTGTAACAAGAAATAGAGGCGAAATTTTGACAAGAGTGAAAGATTTCTATTCCAAATTATATGAAAGGGATGATACATGCACTCCAGACATCATGAAAGATACCAGTACCAGAGTTCCTCCAGTCCTTCCAGCAGAAGTTGCACATGCAATCAAGAACATGAAGCGGGGGAAAGCTCCAGGAGAAGATGGAATTACTGTAGACATCATACAAGAAGCAAGTGGAGAAATCGAAACAGTACTCGCCCAAATTTTCACTCGATGCCTTAATGAAGGAAAGATTCCTGAGGATTGGAACACCGCTACAATGATCCTGCTACATAAGAAAGGTGACATTGAGGATCTCGGAAACTACAGACCTATCAGCCTCCTATCAGTAGTTTATAAAATCTTCACTAAAGTTCTTTCACACCGCTTGAAGGTAACACTGGACATGGCTCAACCGAGAGAACAAGCTGGATTCAGGAGTAGCTACAGCACAATAGATCATATCCATGTGCTGAGAGAACTAATTGAAAGAGCGAGGGAATATGAACTTCCATTGTGCATGGCTTTTATCGATTATGAAAAAGCCTTTGATTCGGTGAAACCATCAGCAGTTACAATGGCTCTGAAAACCTGCGGTATTGAAGATGCATACATTAATATTATTAATAACATCTATGAAAATGCAAGTGCAAAGATTAGGCTGTTTGAAAATACAACACACATAAAAATTGGAAAGGGAGTGAGACAAGGTGACACCATATCTCCGAAGCTCTTTAATGCCACATTGGAGGGTGTTTTTCAGTCACTGAGCTGGGAAAACAAGGGGATAAAGATTAATGGAGATTATCTAACCCACCTTCGTTTTGCTGATGACGTAGTCATTTTTGCAACTAGCCCATCAGAGCTGTAGAGTATGATCCAGGATCTTGCTGACAAGAGTAAAGAAGTGGGATTAAAAATGAACTTTCAGAAGACAAAAGTGATGTTCAATGCTTTTACAAGAAATGAAGATTTATCGATTGATGGAGAAAAGCTTGAGATAACAGATATGTACGTTTATCTTGGACAGCAGATATCAAGTGAGGGTCACATTGATGAAGAAATTATTCGGCGTACAAAACTTGCCTGGAGAGCTTTTGGAAGAAACAGCATAATTTTCAAGAGCAATATGCCATTATGTCTTAAAAGAAAAGTGTTTGATCAATGCATCCTTCCAGTGCTTACGTATGGTGCAGAGACGTGGACCTTAACTAAAAGAGACATACAAAGGCTGCAGACAACTCAAAGAAGCATGGAGAGGTGCATACTTGGTGTAACCAGGAGAGATAGGAAGAGGAACTCGTGGATCCGAAAAATGACAAGAGTGGAAGACATCATGATCAGAGTTAAATCCCTGAAATGGCAATGGGCTGGACATACTGCCAGAAGGACAGATCATCGATGGACAGCCGAAATTTTAGATTGGATCCCAAGGGACAGGAAAAGACCCAGAAGAAGACCACATGGGAGATGGGTGGATGAAATTCGAAAGTATGCAGGGGTGACATGGAGGAGACTGGCACAAGACAGACCGTTGTGGAGGAAACTTGGGGAGACCTTCGTCCAGCAGTGGATTGATAACGGTTGACAATGATGATGATGATGATGTGGGTTGTACTAGTATCTTTTCTTCTAGTTTTCCCACATAATAGTTAGCTAAGAGTGGGGAGCTCACAGCTAGACCCAATTTTTGAATGAACATTTTTTTCTCAAATTGAAAGTAGTTGTTCTGCAAAGAGAAGGTAAGCATTTCAAAAATTCTAACTAATACGTTTCTATCTTTGTTGTGAAAAACAATTAGGTCTACCAAGTCTTCCGCTATAAAGCCTATAAGTTCATCTATATTAATGTGAGTATACATAGAGGGACAGGAAAAAAACAGATTATCTTCTGATTCAAGGCTTCTTGAATTGGAAGAGGAACTACAAAGGATCAAGTGGGACATCGTCGGGCTAAGTGAGGTAAGGAGAAAAGGAGAAGATCTCATTGAACTGAAAAGTGAACATCTCTTCTACTATCGTGGGACTGATACTGGCAGAACTAGTGGTGTTGGATTTATAATAAACAAGAAACGGAAGGAAAAAGTTGTAGAAGTTAAAAGTTCCTCTGACAGAGCTGCACGACTCGTTATCCAACTCTCGAGAAAATACCAGGCTCAGATTATTCAAACTTATGCACCCACCACAAGTCATCCTGAAGAAGAAATTGAAGAATTTTATGAGGAAATTCGTCATCTAAATAATAAAGGTAAGCAGCACTTGAAAATAATTACGAAAGATTTCAATGCAAAAACAGGGCAACGACAACAGAATGAAACTTCAGTAGGTAAATTCGGCCACGGCAACAGAAACCAGCATGGAAATACTCTCGTAGAGTTTGCAGAGGCAGAAGGGTTTTTCATCTTGAACTCCTTTTTCAAGAAAAAGCCACACAGGAAATGGACATGGAGACATCCAAATGGGACGACAAGTGAAATCGATTTTATTATGTGTAACAAAAAATTTGCAGTAGAAGACTGCAGTGTGCTAAACAAGTTCAACACAGGTAGTGACCATAGATTGGCGAGATGTAAAATGCACCGCAACACTAAACTCGAACGTAGCAAGCTCATAAGACAAACAAAATGTATTGACATAACCAACCTTAAAAAACACCATAAAACCTTCAAGTTGGAACTGAAGAACAGATACTCTGCTTTAGAAGGCCTAACATTGTAAAAAGTGGATATTTCTGAAGTTAACAGAAAAGTAACCAAAGCTCTTATGGAAACAGCAACAAAATTAGCTGGGTCTAAGAACAAGTTGCATGTGAACAAATTATCAGGAAAAACCAAAATGTTGATGCAAAAAAGAAGAGAGATGAGGACAACTAAAGAAGATGTGACTTCCAAAGTGGAATATATAGAGCTATGCAAGACAGTACCAAAAAGTATCACTGAAGACATAAGGAAATTCAACTGTGAACTAGTAAGGAAAGCAATTGAAAACAACCAAAGCCTAAAGATAGCAAAGGGACATCTCAGTAAGGGTAGAAAACAGCTTATGGCACTCAGAAAAGAAGATGGTTCTGTAACAAAAAATAGAGGCGAAATTTTGACAAGAGTAAAATATTTCTACTCCAAATTATATGAAAGGGATGATACATGTACTCCAGACATCATGAAAGGTACCAGTACCAGAGTTCTTCCAGTCCTCCCAGCAGAAGTTACACATGCAATCAAGAACATGGTGCGGAGAAAAGCTCCAGGAGAAGATGGAATTACTGTAGACATCATACAAGAAGCAAGTGGAGAAATCGAAACAGTACTCGCCCAAATTTTCACTCGATGCCTTAATGAAGGGAAGATTCCTGAGGATTGGAACAATGCTACAATCATCTTGCTACATAAAAAAGGTGACATTGAGGATCTCAGGAACTACAGACCTATCCAGCCTCCAATCAGTGGTTTATAAAATCTTCACTAAAGTTCTTTCACACCACTTAAAGGGGACACTGGACATGGCTCGACCGAGAGAACAAGCTGGATTCAGGAGTGGCTACAGCACAATAGATCATATCCACGTACTGAGAGAACTAATTGAAAGAGCGAGGGAATATGAACTTCCATTGTGCATGGCTTTTATCAATTATGAAAAAGCCTTTGATTCAGTGAAACCATGAGCAGTTACAATGGCCCTGAAATCCTGCGGTATTGAAGATGCATGCATTAATATTATTAATAACATCTATGAAAATGCAAGTGCAAAGATTCGGCTGTTTGAAAATACAACACACATAAAAATTGGAAAGGGAGTGAGACAAGGTGACACCATATCTCTGAAGCTCTTTAATGCCACATTGGAAAATGTCTTTCAATCACTGAACTGGGAAAACAAAGGGATAAATATTAATGGAGATTATCTAACCCACCTTCGTTTTGCTGATGACGTAGTCATTTTTGCAACTACCCCATCAGAGCTGCAGAGTATGATCCAGGAACTTGCTGACAAGAGTAAAGAAGTGGGATTAAAAGTGAACTTTCAGAAGACAAAAGTGATGTTCAATGCTTTTACAAGAAATGAAGATTTATCGATTGATGGAGAAAAGCTGGAGATAACAGACACGTACGTTTATCTTGGACAGCAGATATCAAGTGAGGGTCACATTGATGAAGAAATTAATCGGCGTACAAAACTTGCCTGGAGAGCTTTTGGAAAAAACAGCATAATTTTCAAGAGCAATATGCCATTATGTCTTAAAAGAAAAGTGTTTGATCAATGCATCCTTCCAGTACTTATGCATGGTGCAGAGACGTGGACCTTAACTAAAAGAGACATACAAAGGCTGCAGACAACTCAAAGCAGCATGGAGAGGTGCATGCTTGGTGTAACCAGGAGAGATAAGAAAAGGAACTCGTGGATCCGAAAAATGACAAGAGTGGAAGACATCATGATCAGAGTTAAATCCCTAAAATGGCAATGGGCTGGACATACTGCCAGAAGGACAGACCATCGATGGACAGCCGAAATTTTAGATTGGATTCCAAGGGGCAGGAAAAGACCCAGAAGAAGACCACATGGAAGATGGGTGGATGAAATTTGAAAGTATGTGGGAGTGACATGGAGGAGATTGGCACAAGACAGACCGTTGTGGAGGAAACTTGGGGAGACCTTCGTTCAGCAGTGGATTGATAATGGTTGACAATGATGATGATGATACATAGACACTATGTTTAAAATATCCATAATAGGACAATCTAATTTAGGAAGAAGTTCTAATTTTTCTTTTAGTTGCATTGAGTTTTTAATCAAGTTAGGTGGCTCTTTTAAAAGATTCTGAAGGTGCAACTTTAAAAAGTTAGATTTGAAAGAATTGAGTTTTTGGAGTCAATTATTGTTCTAATTGGTTGGTGTTCTTTATGCAGTTTGACTATTCCATATATTTGAGGTAATCTGAACTGTAATTTTGAGAATTGTTTATAGTTTTCTGGAAGCTGGTTTTTCTTTTTTTGAAGTGAAATAAGCTTTGAGACATTTTTAATCAAATCTGGTAGTGGGTTTTCTTTTACTTCTTCATACATAGGCTTTGTTAGTTGTTCTTCCATCTTTTCTTGATAATCGTTCTTATCCATAATAGTAATCAACTTACTTTTGTCTGTTTTCACAGCAACTACACTTTCATTTTTTCTGAAATCTTTAAGAGCTATTAATTGACTATTATCAAATTTTTTTTGAGGTTTCTTTACTTGCTTCTGGAATTTTGTAAAGCTATTGTAGTAATCTTTTCTGAGGAGGTCTGCTTTAATTTGGTCCTCTTTTTCTAAAGTGCTGCAGATGCTTTCCAATTCAATTACCAATTTTTCTGTATTTATTTTTTCTTTGGATAGATTGAAATTACTTCCTTTATTTATCACTTGTAACAATTCTTGGCTAACTCCAGTAGCAGTGTTGTCCTTTACGTGACTAAGAACTGCTGTTTCTTTGTTTTTACTGGAATAGTTTTTCTTCAAAAATTTCTTTTCTTTAAGGTTCAGCTTTTTAATAAATTTCTTATTTTTGTTTTTTATTCCAATTTTTAGCCAGTCCTCCAATTCTGCTTTTACTGTATCCCTTAAGATTCCAGAAAATTTCATTTCATTTTCTACTTTTACTTTCTGATAATAACCAACATTTTTATATTTTGCTTCAAAACTTCTTTTTAACGTTTTTTTCTCTATTGTTCTTACGAAGTTGGCTGAAAGTAAATCTTTAAATGGTTTTCTAAGTCTAAATGAATTTGGAATGAAGTTATTTACCTTGCAATTTTTCAGGAACTTGATTTGAGCTATCGATCTTTCCATCTTCATTGTAGCATGTTGAACTTTCTTG
The DNA here is from genome assembly GCA_039090855.1 of Macrothele yani. Taxonomy (NCBI): domain Eukaryota; kingdom Metazoa; phylum Arthropoda; class Arachnida; order Araneae; family Macrothelidae; genus Macrothele; species Macrothele yani. The sequence goes on from CM077005.1 coordinate 98,648,711, forward strand.
ATTGCTTGCCAAGTATCTGACCCATATTCTGTTCTAATTCTTTGAATAAAGCTCATGTTGAGAAATGGCTTCCTAGTTTCTTAATTCAATTACTAATCTAAAACAACTATTATGGGAATTTTACTAGGACATTTTTTTATTTAAAACAAGTCGCAGACTAGAAACTCATATAGCAGAGCATAAAGCTGCTATAAAAAATTGCTCCAACAAGACTGGTTTAGAGAGGCATGTTAGAGAAACTAGTCACAGCATGGATTAGAATTCCCTTAAAGTCATCAGTTTCCAAAGCAATTTTCAAAAAAGAAAGCTGAAAGAAGGAATAGATTGAGAAAAATCAAAATTCCATCATCAATGACTGCAAAGGATTTTTCCTGCCTAACATCTGGCAGGATTTGATGAAAAATAACCTAAACCTTCAAGGTTAACCATAACCGTCAAGGTTAACCGTAACCGCGTTAGTGACAGGAATAAGTGACAGCAAAAAGACTGCTTGAAGAAGAAGAGTTTTCTCCGAAAATTTGCAATTTAAATAAAAAAAATTCCTAGTAAAATTCCCATAATAGTTGTTTTAGATTAGTAATTCAATAGAAGTATATAAGCACCACCACTGGGATTAGATGAAATACTGCCCCACGCTCACTAATCTGTGTGGCCAGTTTGGTGAGTTCTGGCCAAATCCCTCAAATGACTTCACAACTTAAACTTGGTCTTCAGTGCTAAGCAGCTGGATCGTACCTGGCCAAGGCCGCAGCCAATTCTGATGAGTAAACTATGCCGCAATGATCTAGCTGAACAGAAGAGGGGACTTTGAAGATCTCAGGAACTAGAGACCTGGCTCCCTATCAGTTATTTACAAGATCTTCACTAAGGTACTGTCACATCACTTGAAGGAAATGCTGAATATGGCTCAACCAAAACAACAAGTTTGATTCAGGAGTGTCTACAGCATTATAGAAAATATCCATGTACTGAGAGATCCAATTGAAAATGAACTTTATATATGACTTTTGATTCAGTGAAACCAGCAGTTAAAATTTCTTTGAAATCCTATGGTATTGAACATGCTTATATTAATATTATGATAAGAAAATGAAAATGCACAAGTTTACTTGCTTGAGACTACCACACACACATAAAAAACTGCTGGAAAGAGTAACACAAAATGTAACAGTATCTCCCAAACTTTTTAATGCTACACTGCAGAATTTGTATTTCAATCATTGAACTGGGAAGGGGATAAATATTAATGAACATGGTTGAATCCACCTTTTTGCTGATGACATACTCAGTTTTGCAAGTACCTCCTCTGAGTGGCAGAATATGATCCAGGAACTTACTGATAAGAGTAAAGTGGGATTAAAAATTAACTCACAGAAAACAAAACTGATGTACAATGCTTTTGATAAGAACTGAAGATACAGCAGCTGATAGTGCAAATTTTGAAGCAACTGATGCCAGCATTACCCTTGACAATAGATATCAAGTGTGGGTCATATTAAAGGAATTAATATGCACATAAAACTTGGCAAGAGTGCATTTGAAAGAAATACAATTTTCAAGAGCAATTTTTCATTATGTCTTAAAAGAAAACTGTTTAATCAGTGCATCCATGAAGTTCTTACTAATGGGTCAGAGGCATGAACCTTAACTAAAACAGACATACAGATGCTGTGGACAGCTGAAAGAAGCCTGGAGAGAGAGCAGGCTTGGTTTAACCAGGAAAGACTGGAAGAGGAACACATGGATCAAGAAAATGACAAGAGTGGATGACATCATGATCAAAGTAGAACCTCAAATTGTAATGGGTTGGACATATTGCTAGAACTGACCACTGTTGGACAGTATATGCATGCTTTAAACCACAATGGAGGCACAAGGCTATTTTTATTGTTGTAAAAAGTTTTAGAAACATAATACTGAACTCCAGTTTTTTGCCACACATTTTTTACCATTTTACATTCAGTGGATAATCACTTCCACTACTAGAATAGAAAGATCTGCTGAATAAAATTGCTTACTTTAAGCATTTTTACACAGTTTAAAAATATGGGTCTGAAAAAGTTTAATCATACAACTACAACCAACAAAACCTATCTTTTTAAGCAATCCCATCCACAATTTGCTCACTGCATGAAAGTTTGAAAGGTTTCTTTTTCTTTTTGGGTGGCATTAAACAATCAGTTGTGAAAAATTCCTATGATGTATATATGCTTCATGAACATTTTTAGCTAGGATGTTGAAAGCTCAACACATGGAATTTTAAATGTTCAAATCAAAATGAATTTGTCAGAAACTGGCAATGCTCGGGCTTCCTACATGGGATGCTTAAGCCGTGAACTAATGCACATGCTACATCCTTATATCAAAAATTACAACCTTTGTATGAATCAACATACATGTTGATAAAGTGGTGATATTTCAGACTATGACTCACAACTAGTAGACATTTCTTTTAATAAAAAGAAAGAAAAAGAAAGGTATTAATGGCACTTAAGAGCATTTTCTCAGATACACTGCTCATATGTTTATAACACACACACATGGAAAAGTTTGGTGATGCTTGAGTTGCAGTACATGGCATTGAAGTCTCAGAGTCTGCCATCACACTCATTCAAAACTTTGGGCTCAGTGTCTTATTCTGTTTTATTACTGCTGGCTGTCTAGCTTCCTTTCTGAGCTAACAATTGTTCTTTAGGTCAGAAAGGAAGATGAGTGCTCTTATCTAATCTTCTTTTCACATATCAATGGCTCTTGCCATAACTGATCTTAGTTTTCTTGATGGCACTCTTCACTCATTGTACACCTGGATTATTTCTGTTGTGCAAATGAACATTAGCAACTGTGTACAATTTCTCTTTCTTGAACTGCAATACTCAGGGCTCTTACACATTTGCAGAAAACCAGGGGTTTAAATTTTTTGGTAAAATCAGCACTTTGTTTTATGTTTTGCAAATTGGTGTGAAATTTCCTATACATCTATAATTCGTATGAAATCCTATGGGTTCTGCTGTTACAGTATTTCTCAGTGTGTGTTAAATCTTCCATGAAGTGGTAAATTTATCTGTATAAAACTGATATGAAGCGATCTGGAACTTAGCACAATGATAATAATACAAAGCAATTTTGCCATGGCAATGAAGATTCCTTATTCCACAGTCATCTATTCCCAAGCACATTGGCCGCAGGGATGCCAGATATCAATCTTCTTTAGTCAGGAAAGCAAGCGCTAGAAGGAACTGTATCTTAGACTCATAGGAAGGTTTCCAGAAACTGTTGAGACTCCAACTGCACACACAACTGGTATTCCGCAAACCAAGGTGGCTGGAAATATGATACTTAAACATCTTTTTGTTTGAGTGTTTAACGACCACCGCAAGCAACTCGATGGGCCATATGCAGTTGTCAGTCCCTAATTTGGGGTCACTGGTACCAGGAAAGGCAGAGAGCCAGAGCCATAAGGCAAACACAACATCTATGCCTCATCGGGATTTGAACCCAGACCCATCTCAGGTACAAGGTAGTGCTTAGACCACTGCAACAGGGGTGGCTGTCAAACATCATGCACTGCAGTGTCACATGAGGAGTTGACAATGGCATCTCGTTTTTACACTCCATGGAAAGAAGTGATGTCATTGCAAGCACATGCCACAGGGAGCTAGAAAAAACTGATGCAATGAATCCAAGCATTTTGCCCCCCCCCCTCCTTTCATTACAAAATAAATAAATTCAGAACTATTTCAGGACCATTCACAAAAATATGAAAAATCAAGGACTTTTCAGGCTGGATAAAAAGGAAACCAAAGTCCAGGAATTCTCCAGGATTCCAGAGGTTGTGCAAACTGCAAAAACTACATATACACCAAGTGTCAGCGAGGTGAATGACATGGTTATGGCTGAAAGCTAGGAAGCATCACAACGACAAAAATTTTGTCTCTTTCTACAACACCCTCCTCACTTTAAATCACAACAGATTTGACATAATGCTAATAATTATCTTCATTTTTGAATGAAAAGCCATCTATTTATGAATGCAGACCTGCCAACATTCAAGAATCGAAATCCATAAATAAAAAAAATTAAAAAATTCAGTGAAGGTTTAATCATTATGTTTGATTGATTGATTGATGCACCAAATGTATTAATAAAATGTTTCGAACATAGATTAAAAGTTGATTTATTATGCAAATGGTTTGTCAACTTCAATTGATTTATATGCTGTAATCAAAATATGTGGCACTACTTCATACTTATACAGTGATTAAAATGCAATATATAAATAATTATCTCATTAGTATGCAATCATTAGGCAACAAACAGATAAAAATCTCATTTGAAAGTGCAACACTATTGCAATAACATTTGATTTTAACTTAACTGAAGTTTTGACTTTAATTTTCTTTTTTTCTTTTTCCGCAAACATATTAGAATATCTCTGAGAAATGCAACTTCACATCAACTGCAAACTCTTCAGGACTTCTTAACCATAGGAACCAGCCCAACATACCTCTTATTGGTACTACTAAATCGCTTTAGGTTATCAGTTATACCTCTACATTGAAACTTTGGAGTTTCTCACCTTATATGTTTCTTTTAACATTATAACCTTTAATCATTGAAATCAATGGCTAATACAACTACTTTTCCATTCAACAGTTTCATGCTTCAAAATAAAAAGACAAAATTGAACATTGAAGATTTTTGGCCTTTCATAAGGAAAAATGGCAAAACTTATACTGGAAGAAAAGATGTTAGTCAGGAATTCTGACAATATCCAAAAATATTCTGACAAAGTGTTCCCATTTGAAGCCTCCCCCCCCCTCCTTCCATCTGCCTCTTCACAAGATGGAATTGTTAACATGAAAACTAAATATATATATTTTTTTGCATGTAATTAAACCATGAACTTTAAAAGCTAAACTGCTAGCATATAAAGAATTCACTGCCAGCAGTTTGCTTTCAAGATGAAAATCCTGACTAACTAGAAATATTTTTTCTATGTTCTAACACTGAAAAAGCACCTCACACGAACTCAGCAAAGCAGGAAAAGTCAATGAAACAGTGGATAATATGGTTCACAGGGTTTCGCGGGGCAAGACATTACTATGAAGTACAAGAAAATTTTACACACAGAGAAAACTGACATAGTTCACAACACATGTTGCCACCATAAGGTGAGGATGCTTACACCACCAATACAGTCATTTACCAGGCAAACTCAAGAACATTTAGTAACAAACATCAAGTCCAAAGCACTTTTACATGTGATATTTTCATACAGTTTTCTTATTTTCATACAATCTAAAAGCAAAAAAAGTGTGCATTAGTGCTTGCACACACACACTAATGGACAGTTGCACTGAACTTTTGATGTGAATTATGTTTTTTTTTACAAGAGTGAAACAAAAAGTACAGGTAATTTGTGAATTAAACTGATACCACACACAACAGTAGATGACCAATGTTAACAAGTCATAATCATACTTAGACAAGGTGGCATCATGGAACACACATGCCAGTCTGGCTCAGTGTGTGAGTGGGTAAACATATAGAAGCTCTTCTTCCATGCTGTTGAACAGTGTGATGGAATAAGGCTTCTTTGGACAGAAGTGATCAAGGCCACTGAAATTTAAAGAATGGTAGCACAGTATGGTAAGTGTATGGACCAGAGAAAGGTTTAAACCTAGGAAAACAAGGACAACTAATGAAGTTTGATCAGGGTGCCTGTCCAAGTTGCGAGCATGACAATTGTGGCAATTCTCATTCAAGGGGACCAGAAAATTACTGTGTCTGCTCTGACTGATATGTTAGACATAAATTATACTGTAGTTCTGCCTATGCGAACATGATGGCTAGAAATACTGAAAATTGTGTGTCAAGTGAGTCCTTAAACAGCTGACTGACCAACACAAAAGCAGCATACAGCAATTTCCATTAAGTTTTTTCTTTTTTTTTTTTTTTTTGGTGTGATGAATGGGATGGAACTTGAGTGCACCATTTTGACTTTAAAAGCAAAAGACAAAGTATGCAATCAAAACATCCTTTATCCCCATCATAAAATTTTAGAAGTCTGATCCCAGTCACAAAATCTGGCTAACCTTTTGAAACATGCAGGCCTATTTTGGAATGTTATCAGGAACATAGGCCCATTGTTAACACAGCAACATATTTGACAATGCGTAAAGACAAGCTGAAGCCTGAACTTCACAACAAAAAGAAGGTTGTCTCTCAAAACTGTTCTTTTGTACCATGACAATGCACGTGTCAATATAGTGCTTGCAACCATGGCAACAATTCAAATCAAGTTTGAGGTTCTTCCGCATCCACCTTATAAAGCCAAGATATCACACCAAATGCTTTTCATCTCTGCAAAGCACTTAAAGAATTATGTGCTTGGTGCATATGGTAAGGTGAACATGGTACATCCATGATTAAGGGCAGCCCAAATCCTTCACTGCTAATGGAATCGAGAAGCTTGTAGACTGTTACAAAAAGTGGGTAGAACTGCGGAGAGACTTCAGTGAAAAAATATTGCTGCAATTAAGCAACCTTTACTTTATTTTTGGCCCTCATACTTGTTTTCCTTGTGGAAGAGTAATGCAGATTACTCCATTTTAAGCACAGTATGAAGTAGTAGGTGGAGATTCAACACCTTTTCAGTTTCACAACCTAAGGCCCAATACAAAAAGCCACACTGCATGCATAAGAGAGTAGTTTGGTCAAACATTTAAATAGTGGCCGGAAATGGGATAATGCAACACATGTTAATTTAATGTGTACATATGTGTCAGTTATGTGGACAACTGCAAAGATCTGATATGCACACAACAGAAAAGTCTGAATAACAAGCAGTACACCATCACCAAGACAAGTGAATTTGAATTATTACGAGAAGTTATGGTCCATGTTTCAAAACCAGACACAGTTGTTCCAGTCAAAAGCACTACCCAGAAGTTAGAAGTTATTTTATAATTTAGAGCAGAAGACATTTTTGTTAGCTCAGTCATTAAATTTCACTTAAAAAGAAACATGTTTGAGCTCTGTACTGATATAAAAAGTTTGGAGCACTCAGAAACTGAATTCATGTACATTATGTCAGGTTAACATTTAAATCCATTTGTACAACAAACTGTTGACATAAATTTAAAAGGCAAATACACACAAATTTGAAAATTGAGGATATGTATGGGATTACCAGCAATAACAGAATTTTGTGTCATCCTATTTTGTAGTCCAAAGAGGCACAAAAACAGCTACATGCTTTTTCTTGGGGAATCAAATCCGAATTTGCAAAATATTTGAGGCTGGATCAAAAGTCAAAACGGATATATAATATTTTGTAAATTCAGATTCAAAGCCTCAAGAAAAACTAGAGGAATGGTTTAAATGATGGAAATATGTGAAAAAAGTTGGAGCTTACCTCTGCAATTATGCAAGATTAATATGAGCAAGTGCATTTTATTTAATTGAAAATGTGCATACTACAACTAAAAATTAAATACACTTGTTTTTCTGGCCAAAAGCTTTAGTTTCCTCAGAAAATGTTTCATGTTTCTTAGATTAATGAAATATTTATCAGGAAAAGTTTCATGTGTAAAGAACAAGCTACTCTCTTTCTCTTTCTCTCTCTCTCCCTCTCCCTCTCTCTAAATAAATAAATAAATAAATACAGTTCACTCTCTAACACACCAAGGGAAAGATCCATGTTATCAAATAAAATTTCTTATATGGAATAGCAAGAAATGTTTGACACTGACATACTGCAGGAGTCCCAATACATAATGGAAACTTGTTCCTGTGAGAACAAATGAATGGTTTGTAATTAAGTAACTGATGTCCAACTGCTTTTCTGATTATGTGAAATGCCTCTTCTGAAATGAACAGATGAGCTATCTATGTAGCATAGGCGCCAACTTGAAAAATTATTGGGGGATTCCGGATATTTTTAATCGAATTACCCATGCATTTTTCAAAGTATTCAAGTCATTTAAATTTCATTCAGTCAGATTATCTGGCACAATAAGATGCCTGAAATGCTAAAATAAAGCAAATTATAGTTAATTACAGATTTTTTTTTCTCTAGATAATTAATTATTTCATTCATTTTGCTTTTGTAGGAGCAACATTATTTTAAATAATACACAGATACTGTGTGCATTTCCAACTCAATCGTCTTATAAAAGTAACAAAAACATGTAAAATTTATTTTAAGGCTTTTTTTACCAATTTTAAAAATGCCAACAATTTTTTTCTTCAAATGATTTCTGAGTTAAAATAGGAGGTTAGAAGGGAGAGGACATGGCATCAGTCGCATGCCCTGCATTTTCCATGGGCTCAACTTGGTATGAGTTGTGTAGGCCAAACTTGGGCTGCTTCTGTACTTTTCTATGGGGGAAATCATTGACTTTGAAGAGGTTTTAGAGGCACTTGTGCTGCATGTACAGTCAGGAAAAAACGAAACAAGAACTAAATGAAAATAACTAAAAATTAGCATAAAGTTACAGAAATGCTGTTTAGTATTTTCTAAAAAATTTAAACAAAATTACGCTGCGTCGAGCGGAAGTGAATATTGCGTATTAACCAATCACAGCCTTGCTAAAGCTGCGGGAACCTTGTTGACCTTCAGGGACTACTGCAGAGAGTAAGAGACTGCCACTATCAACCTATGCTCCAACACAGGTCTTCACAGTGACATCAAGAAACCAGATGATCAGATTTGGCTTCACCAGTGGCTGCTGGTGCCATTTCTCTCTCTCTCTCTCTCTCTCTCTCTCTCTCTTCTAACCTCCTTGGTGCCTGACTGTCCGAAGTAGGGTGGGTCAACTGATTGTACAACATATATATCCGCCTTTATCACTATGACCTCGAATAGGTTCGCATCTCCAAATGTAGAGCTAGAATTTTGTATTCTGTGGGAACCCAAACAAACCGAAGACTTTTCTTTTATAAAGGAGGCAGCTTTAAAAGCTCTTAAACAACGGTACTTGAGGTATTGTCTGTCGTGTCAAATTTGATGAGCACAAACAAACACTAATTCTTTTTCGAGGCATAATAAACAGTCTGAGGGGTAAATTTCTGTACACACTTTCTATATATAGTAAACAGGGAATGAATAATAAAAAAACTTGAACTGATAACAAAAAACAAAATTTATGGATATATGCATACATGTATTTTACCCACAATATAAAAACAAAAATATTAGGGGTTTGAGGAACCTACAACAAAATCATTGGGAGTTCAAAAAGTGCCTCGAACCCATGATGTTGGCGCCCATGCAATGTAGAATAAATTTGCTTGTTATTTTGTGTACACAGGCCAACCCAAACTTTATATCTCTAAAATGACAGCCATTTGAATCCACAACTTAATTATTTGCAAGCATGTCATATTGTAACTAATTAAACTAAAGAATGAAAACTGATTATCATTACTAGAAGCTTAGACAATCATTACTCATAGCACTCATCAAATCCACTGCAACTCTTTACTAGAGGCATTGGACGTGAATAGCTTCATTTAAGACAAGTACATATTGTGCTACGATTCAAAACACTGAAAACACCCTTGTTATCAAAGGGATGGAGCCCACAGAGTGATTACAGAACATTCAGAGTGATGCATCGGGGAAAACTGCCTGTTGGGTGAGTTACCTACGATTATTACAATATCAAAAATCTGATAGTACACAATGATGACATATAGTTACTTTAACAGGGAAAAAAGTTCTGTTGTAATACAAATTTTAGGAGACTGTGTTGAGCAATTTTAAACAGAAATACTCCTCTAACTGGACCATGAAATAAAAAAAGATTCTATTTTAAATAAGTTGAAGAGAAAAATAAAGTGTGTTAGTAGCTAACCTCTTCCTTAAATGCAGGACCATCAATACCACTGCTTTCAACATTGACCATGCCATCAAATGTGCACTCTTCACTGTAATCTATAACGTACAGAAAACACAAAACATCAAGCATTAGACAAAGACACAGCATGCATTAAATTACCTCATCTGGAGCTGTTCCTCCACATCCTCAATAAGTTTCTAAAAATTATATTTTACAATCTGAAGAAAAATGAATTGATTAATATCACTTACATTGTGTTTTGAAAAGTAAATGTTTATAAAACAGCCTAAAATGGCAGGTATTATTTTACATAAGATAAGACTGCTTTAAAAACAACAGAAGTGACTGAATATTGTATTAAATATCACAGGTCTAAGATAAAACCACATTTTGTTTTTAGCCAGGCTGTACTACAGCACACAAAAATTAGTTGATTAGCAACTTCACATTAATGATGCTTAACACAACTCATTTCTGCTTTCTCAATTCTATGATTAGTTACGTGGTACAACAGTATAAATATCTTGACAATATTTAATGTATTTTCATCATGTTATTCTGTTTGTCACGTATTGTTTAGGTATTCAAAAGCTTGGAAAAGTCCAGATTAGAGTCTGTGGCAATAGTTTACAATAACTATAGTCCAGTATAAGAATTTTAAAAGATATACAGTAGTATTTGTACAGTATGAGTATATTTATAGAATAAGTGCTGTATGTACTGTATCAGTAGAATGGGCAAATAATGTTTTGTATTTTTTTCCTCCAGCCCAATTTCTCATTCTCAGCACAATATTTACTAGCATTGAAGAAATTCTGAATTTTGTAGTTTTGCAAACTGAAACAAAATGCCTTAATAATATTTATCCATAATTAATATTTAAACTACTACCGAGAAAAAACAAAGAGTGTAAAGTATAATATTGGATTGGAAAGAAAGTAATGTCCAATGATGAGGTACCATAAGTCAAAGCCTCAGCCATGGCGCACACTGGCCACTGAGATTGTGTAGCACATCATCAGCATTAGTTAGCCATTGGAAGGTGAAGAGTTTAAGTGCCAGCCAACATGGAAGTGGACAAGGACCACATCTGCCATTGCATGCTGTACGCACAGTTCCCACTCAAAAGTAATAAAAAATCCCCCAACTCTTCCAGGTGGTTTTAGAGGTTTACCCAGAGTGGCAACCCTTATCATGTTGTGATGAATTGTTACCAACTCTTCCAGGTGGTTTTAGAGGTTTACCCAGAGTGGCAACCCTTATCATGTTGTGATGAATTGTTACCAACTCTTCCAGGTGGTTTTAGAGGTTTTCCCAGAGTGGCAACCCTTATCATGTTGTAATGAATTGTTACATCTCGAATGCATTTTCTCATGAAAGAACACCTTTATAGATTCTATAAGTAATTTCTGTCTTCATAAAATTACCTGCTGTTCATTAAGCAACTAAATCAGCACATTATTTTCCATTCCATAATTCCATGAACTTTTGTGAATATACTCATATAGAATTTGTAAATACATTCCCATAAAACTTAGCCATATGTAAGAAAATCAGTCAGTTGATTAGTTTCAGTTTTTCTATAACACAATGAAGCTAAGCTTAATGGTGGAATGGCTCCTGTTCAGAAACATGTTGCAAGAGAACCAACAGACCAAGGACTTTGATCCATTGTTTGGTTGGTTCTCTTGTGAAGTGTTTCTCCAAGCAGGAGTGTGTCACACCATTGTGCCTAATTGTTACATGTTACAACAACAGTCTGCAGAAATTGAACAAAAACTTAATAACATGTAATTTTAAAAATTCAATTTTGCATCTTTTTTAGGAAATAAAGGGAAAATGTAATGCAACTAACTGAAAGAACAAACAAATTCTGTTCTGGCAGTAATTAATGAAAAGCAAAAGTTTGATATCTGAATTTTTTTTTTTTTAGCAAAATAAAATAAAGCATACCTGGATTTTAAAGGGTGGGGGGACAATCTTTCCTGATTTTTACAAAACTCATTGAAGAAGTTTTGCAAGTTGTTGAAGAAGAACGGGCAATTTTTCCTGAGCTTTTCCTGATTTTTAGAACCATTTTCAAATTCCCTGAGAATTCCAGGTTGCGTGGGTACCCTGTGTATTAGTTTCATAGTGGCAGCACTCCCATATGCGCTGTAAGGAACAATACCAGTGTGTACTCAAATACCGTATCATATAGTCGGGGCTGTTGTTGGTTCACACAGTTTCAAGAGGGAAATTTTGACCTGTGAGACTGCCCCAAAGCTGAAAAACTCGTAAGAGTGGATATGGGAATGCTGAAGACCTTAGTGGAGACCGACTCACGTATGATTATGAAAGAGTTGGCCAAACAATTGGGGACTATACACACGAGCATTATTACACACCTGTGTCAACTTCAGAAGATGCACAAGAAGGGAGTTTGGGTACCCAATTAATTCACAGTTGAGCAGAAAGTAAATTGCTTGCGTTTTCAGGCTTGCAATGTGACCAAATTTAACCATTTTTAGACCACATTATGACAAGTGACAAGAAATGGGTCCTGTATGACAATGACTGTGCCCAGAAAAAGTGGTTGGACTCAAAACAGGAGCCCATGGCTACATCCAAAACCAGCTTACATCCACGTATGGTTCTGTTGTCTGTTTGTGGGATATGTGGGATGTCATTTTTTTTAGCTGCTGCCAGACAACACCACTATCATCACTGATGTGTACTGCTGTCAGCTCAACAATCTGTGCACATCACTCATGCTGAAACAACCAGCACTGCCAAACTGCAAGGGCGTCCCTCCTACAGCAGGATGGAGCGAGACTTCACACAGCACGGGTAACCCGTCACAAGATTAGGAACCTCTGCTAGAAGCAGCTGCTGCTGCACCCAGAATATTTCCCAGATACTGCCCCAAGCAACTACCACATTTTCTGGTCATTGCAGCACAGCAGTTCACCAACCAGGATGATGCTGAATGTGCACTTACTCACTTCTTTGCATCTAAGCTGCCACAGTTGTACAGGGATGGTATCCAACACTTGCCCAGACAATGAAAGCAGGTCATGCCAAACAATGGTGACTACATTTTGTGCTGATTTGTACTTGTATATATGGTAATTAGCACTTTTCTGCTGCCTTGCATTTGCAGACATTACTTTCTTTCCAACTCAATAAGAATATGAATTGTCTGGGATCAGTTGTTTTAACCTCAGATCTTCTCAGTGGTGAGAAAATCAATGCATAATTTGCTAATTTCTGGCAATATGAAGATCATGTGGCCACTTGAATGCTATTTCTGATTCCTTAATTTTTCAATAAGACTTCACATCCCTACCTATAAGCTTTCCAGAACTAGGGAAAATATCAAATTAAAGTTAGATGATAAATTTAACAAACAAACAAACAAGGCAAAAAAGCCTTTTTGCCTCAAAAGCAGCATAATCAAAATTTAACTTGAAAATTCACAGAAAAGATAGAAACATCTAATTTCATAAAACACAACATTTTTGTAAATTTCATAAATAAATTATAAAAGTTAGATAGGAATATGTAAACAATCAAAAGACTTATTGCAATTTGGAAAGAGGGAGGGGCATGTACCTCACTACATAGTAAGGAACAAATCAAATGTTATAAAACATAGCAAAATCTGCTTGAACCAGACCCTGTATCAAAGAAGACATGCTCAATACATTTTTCCCTCTTTAGTCACAGCAAAATGCATAGGAAATTCCATGTTACATCATCTTTATAAGACAAATGCACTCCATATTATACACTTTTCATAGAGGGGAAATTTACTATGACACAATGATCTCACTATATTTCAAGGAAACATCCCTTTGAATATGACCTTACCCTTTACAGCATATGCTGAAATAATTTAAATGAGAGCATCACCTGCAAGGAAAACCAAGAGATTTGCCTTCTGAGCTCACTTCCAGTTATTAAACAATGACATATAAAAATGTAAGTACCATGTTTATTAGTCACATTAACTTTAGTAACTTAGAGGCATGGCATGGGTACTGTAAGAGCAGCCTGTTTGAACAAAAGTTAGACGAGAGTTCAATTCCACGATAACACAATTTTTTTCAAATTGAGATCAAGATTTTCTTTGGTACTAACTCAAACCATGCTGCAGAACAAAATCTCTTCCTAATAAAAAATTATTCATATAATTTTGTGTGAATTTTTCTATACACACTAACACAGTTACAAAACATAGAGAATTTGAAATCAGTCTCCATTGTTCATTAAACCATCAGGAATTTGGACCTGCTAGTTTCTGGCTGTGTGACACAGAAAATCCTTAAATTTAATAAATGCACATTTCAATTACATTTTCTTTTCCTTCTCTTTTTTGTTTTTGTATTTCCCATGGCCACTTTGGCATTCTTATTACTAACAGCTGATTTCCTGTCCATGTACATAGTATGCTGCTATGCCTCACACTGTGTAAAAAATTATGCTTGACTAGGTACAAAATATTTAATAGAACTGGTTTACAGTACAGCTAGCTGAATAAATTTTAACAATTACTAATGCAATGAGCATAACATTTTTCGTTAGACCACTGTTCAATATCCAACAATTGAAAAAGTCTGTAAAACCCATAACTCACACATGAAAAAAAAAAAAAAAAAGATTAAAATATATCAGATATAAGAGCATGATATACCTAATTAAGTAGCCAAAGTTTTAGTACTCTCTGCTCGGCATGGCCAAGTTAACATTTTCATCAGCAGAACATAGAAATGCTCTGGAGCAAAACTTACTTGTAAATATTACTGATTTTTCTTCTCACAGCTATACATACTATATGTACTAAACAACCTATTATCAGTAAGATTTAATTTCCCTTTACTGGATGTCAATTTCGATTCATCCTACATAGGTAGAGTTTTTACAATGAGGTCATTCAAATGATGTTGATGTTAAATCAAGATAGTTTTTAACAGTTTTTCTGTTTTGAAAAGCTTCGCTATATTGAAGAAACTTACCAGAAGAATCAATGCAGACAACACCATGCAGAAATCCGGGATAAATATAATTTTGACCTTTAGCATGCAATATTTCTTCCAACATAACCATGGATATTTTTTTTTTTCCATTTCAGAAAGGGAAAAGTGCTTCAGTGATTTTATTTCCTCACTGAGTTTTGTCCATTGATGCCACTTAAGCCAATCGTTCCCTTTTAAGTGATTTTCCAAAGCAAGCATTTGCTTAAGATTTCCGTGTCAGCAAAACTTGGGACTGACACATCTACTCATGATTTGAAAATACATTTATGCCATAAAAATATAATTTTGAAATTTCTTTGAGCTCAACATAAAAAAAAAATTACATAGAAGAGAATAAGTAAGTGGGCTCCTAAGAACTGTGAGCCTCATGTTCTGCATGGTTCTGAATCCAGTACTGTTTATCAATCACACACAATATGATTTGTACCTAAGCTAACTGGTTTGCAAACATGAGAGGTTTTTACTAAAGGGAGTGTTTTGATGTTCACATCCATATCCACAGCAAAGACAATATCAATGCAGCTGGCTGGCTACATGTTTGGTAGCAATCACATTACATTTTCACTAGTTGTGCTATAAGCCATTCTGATTCAGCAGCAGGAAAAGACAACCAGACCTAATTACCATCTATGCAAAAACCATTTAAGAATATTTGTCTGCACTTTCCTCCTCACATTACACATCTGCAACACATATGTCTTGCCACAAACCCCCTGTAAGTAATGCATTTCCCAACACACAGACAAGTCTCATGCCTCTACTGCGGAACCCAGGTTGCACTGCCAAACGTCAAAGTAGGAACAATTACACTTTCATATACAGCTATTCGGGACCTTCTAGAGAACTCATCATTCCTGTGAAATCCTCTTAAGGCAGCTGACTTTCAAAGAAAAATTCACTTGCCACCTAATCGCTCCCTACTTTGTTCTCTCTGTCAAACATGTTTCCTAAATATACAAACTCATTCACCTGGTCAATCTCTGTGCTATTTATACTTATCTTGCATACAGTACTAACAGTTCCTCACTCAAAAACCATAACTTTGGTTTCACCCTTATTTATACTCAGTTTGAATTTCATACAAACTTTATATGTCTCGGACAATATACTCTGCAACTCACTTTTGCTCTCTGCCAAACATGACTGTGTCATCTGCATTCATGGAAATCATCAAGACATAAGCCAGTATTATCCATTTTGGCATCAGGCACATATGCATCCATAAATACGTATATTATTTCATCCAGGACTTAAACTCAGGCCTATTCGAGTGAAAGGTCAGCAGCCAGCACCTCAGACTACAGCTGCTGTTCTGAAGGCCAAGGTTTTTTTCTTTTGGGGGTTGAAGGAGGGGGTTAACGACCACTGTGTGAGCAACTTGATGGGCTATAAGCAGTCACCCGTCTCTGATTTAAAAGGCCACTGGTTCTGAGGAAGGGAGAGAGCCAGAGTGACCTAAGACAAAGACAGCATCGATACCTCACCAGGATTCCAACCATACACGAGACTGACGAAGAAAAAAAAAACTGAACTTTTTAACTGGGTGAAAAATCAGAACACACAGTGAAACAGTGTGTACATAATGCAGCATCAGCAAGATGGAGCAATTCAATATAATTTATTTATGTAAATATTAAACTGCGACACACATTCCTGCATTCAAGATATAAAATTATTGACATTCAATAACAACACAGGATAGAGGAAAACATCGTGGGGAAAAAAGTTACGATTACAGGCAAAATCTTCACTCTATCCGACTTCCGTTTTTGGAAAATTTTCCCACATTTCCAAGGTAAAACACAAATTTCTATGGAATAAAATGATATTTAACAACAACTGGGCAGAAGAAACATCACTGGGGAGGGGGGTGGGGGGTATGATTATGGAAGAAATCTTTACACCATCTAACTTACGTTTATGAAAGTTTTGAAAATCGAAATTCCGTCATCAGATGGAAAACGATCTATAATCCCCTTCAAATCTGTTCAGTTATGCATCAATCTCAAAATCCACACAAATAGAAGAACCTCATGCTTGAAGATTACAGGAAATTTTTTTGAGTCATCTAACTTACGCTTTCGGAAAACTTTTTCCCATTTACAAGCTGAAATACAAATATTTATGGAATAAAATGATATTTAACAACAATTCTGGACAAAAGAAGCATCGCAACTAAAAAAAAAAAAAAAAGATTAAGATTACAGGGGAAATCTTCACTTTGTTTAACTTCCATTTACAAAAATTTTGAAAGATGAAATACCATCCCCGGAGGAAAAACAACCCCCCTCTATTTCTCTTCAGTTTCGCATTGATCTCGAGAATGACCCAAATGAAGGAAGGGAAAAAAAAAAAGCGGAATTCTGCGAATCCGCGGAAGAATCACGTCTAAGTATATTAAATAGCCATGGAGATATTACACAACCTTGTCTGACTCCTGCACTAATAGAAAACCATTTTAATAAAGCACCATTTACCTGTACATACACTCTACTGCCAGCATACATGGCATTCACACTGTTAAGTAGATTTTCCACTAGTGCCATATTTACTCAATACCTTCCACAGAAGTATTCTATTTACTTGGTCATAAGCTTTCTCTAAATCTATGAAGGCAGCAAAACTTTGTTACCAACAGACTACTATATTGAATGACCATATGTTGTGAAAATCCTGCACAATGCTAAACAAAGCCCATGTTCATTGGTTTCCCTCAACATTTCAGGATTTGAACACAAAAAATCTTAATTTTGTGATCATTTGTTTTTATTTTTTTATATACATATTTTTTTTTTAACTTTTCTTTTCTCGGTTTTTATTCTTATTTCAGATGAAACATCTGATGGCAACTTACTAGCTGAATTTCAGCATCATTTTCAGCTTCAGTCTTATCTACACAACTCACGTCACGAGATGTTGAGGGTGAAGTATTCTGAAGGTCCATGTTGAGGGATGCTACAAGAAGAAATACCAGGCATAATGAGATTAAAATACTGAAAACATTTTCAAATAATTATTTTATTATTATTTATTAATTTAATATCACATCATATCTAAGCACTTTTATTTTCCTTGTTATCAATTTTCAATTCTTTTTAACATCATAATTCAAAATACAAGATTGTTTGACGACTGCTTCAGGATTATCTCCTGCACCAGTGGTCAGTATATGAACATGCTGTAATAAACAAATATATCAAAACTGCATACCAACTTCCAAGATTTTAAGTTTTCAAGACCAAGATTTCTAAATTTATCGTTTCCTCACACCATTTTGTTAAGAAATAGCTATGATTTTATAGATGGAACTAGCTAAATGCCTGTTCTTCGAACGTGACGACATTAAAGTACAGTTGAAATACAAATTATAAATATGATATACAGTTGAAATGGCCATACACTGCATATTTCTTTGCCCTTTTGGGAAACACGTCTGCCTAACTTATTCTGCCAGATGACAGATAAGCAATTTTGTTCATAACTGTAAATTTAAAACTTCAAGCCTACACGAAACAAATCAAAATATGCCGTTACTCTTCACTTTCAATAGACAACAGAACAAAATACTTTAATGTAGAACTGCTATTAAAACATATATTTTGTTTAAGTATGCAGGGTGGAGTAGCTAGCTACTCCACCCTGCATACTTAAACAAATATATGTGACAAACAGTATTGTCGCTGCTTTTAATAGCAGTTCTACATTGAAGTCTTTGTTGGCCATGTAATATCATGCCACATACCTTTTTGCATATGGGAATAAATAAGAACAAAATAAGTTGTTACTTACATTTATAGGAATAAATAAGAACAAAATAAGTTGTTACTTACATTTATGCTGAATATGTTATATATTCAGCATAAATGTAAAAAGAACCTTGCTTATAAACAATTTCGTTTGAAACTGTACATTTAAAGGCTAGCAAGTCAGATGCTTTTGGAAGTGGGGCCACAGGTGGCCTAGTGGTTAACGTTCGTGACTGCCACACAGAAGACCTCGGGTTCCATCCCTGCCAGGTACGAACGCTCGAATCACTAAATATCCGCCTTGCGTCGGATGGACATGTTAAGCCATCGGACCCTGCGTACAGTCCCCCCCCCGTAATAAATAAAGGCGTCTTCCTTTCCCTTTCTACCTTGCTTCCGTGTCACTTTCCTATCGGGCACTCTAGCCCAAATCTCCTAGCTCCCTATTTCTAAGGGTTGTTCAAGACCTGGGGTCAGACACTCCCTTCCTAAAATCCTCTACATATCATCTAATCTGTGTTTGGAAGCATGAGCAAAATTGTGTTGCCATCGCTAATATCTCAAGGGGGAAACTTTTTTTTTTAAATTGCAATTACTATGAAAATTTACCTGCATATTTACATTTATTGCAGTCACCTTACCACTTATATGACATCACCGTTGCTTCAGTGAAAACGAATGCTGGTAATTTCATTTTGATTCCCCCCCCCCCCCCAACCACTTATATGACATCGCTATTGCTTCGGTGAAAATAAATTCGGTAATTTGATTTTGACTCAAAAAACCTTAACATTCGATATGTCAAACGATAATATAAATGTTCAAATACAAAGCATATTATGACATAGCACTTTTTATGTGATATTTTTAAAAGGTTTTTTGGTTAAATAAGTTTAGAACAAATAAAAAAAAAACCTTGACATTCGATATGTCAAATGATAACAAATGTTTAAATGCAAAGCATATTATGATATAGTGCTTTTTACGTGATTTTTAAGGGTTTTTGTTAAATAAATTGAGAACAAATAATTTTAGAACAAAATATATACTAAGCAGGTCAACTCAAGTCACTCAAAACTTGGGGGGGGGGGGACTTTCGTTGCTGGGTAACAATGGCTCGGTCATTGAAAAACGTCCTAGCATTATCAAAGCTGGGTTATTTAAAAAATCATTTCGACCCGCTTAAAGTTATCATAGGAAAAAATCCTTTCTTAGTGTGTCTCTGTGTTGTAAAAGAAACATTCCGGCCAGATATGAAAGTTCTAAGTTCAGTAGTTTCTGAGATACGGTGACGAGTCACTGAGGGCTTTCAGTTTCACATATACAGATTAAATCCATAAACCAAGATATTAGTGGTTATTAGATGGCTAGCTTAGATGTATCTCCCAGCACTCCGGTAGGACTGGTCATTGATTTCATAAAGAATAATCTGCAAATTATGTCACACCTGGATGAAACAACAGGAACTTATCAAAATTTTGCAATGCATAAATAAATAACAATATTTTTTCTGATGGAGTTAACTCATATAAACAAAATTTTGGAGGCCCTATGGGCTCACCATTATCTACATTATGTACAGAGATTGTTTTAAACTACATTGTAGAAATGGTAATCAATGCATTGGATCCACAACCTTTATTTTATACAAGATATGTTGATGATATTTTTATTCTCTCACAGAATACAGAACTTGAATTAAAGCACATAATAGATCAATTCACTGAGATATGTCCAACTATTAAACTTACAATAAAAAATGAGGTAGATGCTGCATTTCCATTTCTTAATGTTATGCTGATGAGAAAAGAAACAAAAATAGATTTTACAGTGTATAGGAAGTCATCATACATACCAGTGTTAATACCTGTTGACTCATCTCATCCTCAATCTCATAAGATTAATAGCATAAAAACATTAAAAAGAGCTTACACACATTCATCTAATAGAATATATTTAAAGAAAGAACTGGAATATATAAAATCGATAGCTAAAGCATATGGTTATGCCGAAAAATCAATAGAGAATTGGATATTGGAAATAAAGGAAAACCATCGGGAGATGGAAGTAACAAGAAATTTTGAAATGAAGGAGAAAAATACCAACAGCAATAATAAAAATAATAGTAAAGATCTTCACTATGTTACATCATTCCCATACTTAACCAACATAACAGCAGAGCTCAACAATATCCTAAAACCATATGGCCTAGGAATAGGAAGCCCAGTGGATACTATCAGTAATGTTGTTATTAACAGTGGTAAAAAAGTTGGAAAATTGGAAAGGTGTGGTGTATATCGAATCCCAATTGAAGACTTGAGGCCAATAAATAGATTGAAACAAACTTTTGCATCATGTTAAAAATTGAAACAAATGAGAGAATAAAACAAGCACTGATCCACTATTGCTTAGAAAAAAAGTATACCCTAGATTTGAAGATATAGAACTAATAATGACAGAAAAATATGAAAGGCTTCTTCGATTAGCAGAAACTGTGATAATCGAAAAAAAAAAAAATCAAGGCGCTGTCTGTATACAGGAGAGGATGAAGACAAGATATTGAAGACAGAGGATGAAGACAAGATATTGAAGATAGAGGATTCTCAATTGATGCCAGATAGAGTCTCTGTAGTAGCGAATACACATCGATATGGGTGTGGCCCAAAAAGCACAGATGATTTTACAACACAGGGTCTGTGTCCACCAAAGAGAGTAGTAATCCATCCTGACGATGCAGCAGGTGGTGGCGAAAGGCCTCGGGCTGGTGAATTGGTGTGAACAAGAGATTGCTGTCATAGGATATGTGAAGAATGACTGGTGGTTCGTTTGAGTCTTGTTTTTAAGTGGTCTTTCATGAACTGTTCAAAGTCTAGTTTTTGTGGTATGACATGGGTAGGATTTTAATGGATTTTAGCTTTAGGTATAATTCGTAATTATAAGTGTTGACTATGAAATTTATTCGTATTCAGTTTAAACTTCAATTACGTGAATTTCCTAGTGTCTTATGATAGAGAAT
Source organism: Macrothele yani (assembly GCA_039090855.1). NCBI lineage: Eukaryota > Metazoa > Arthropoda > Arachnida > Araneae > Macrothelidae > Macrothele > Macrothele yani. The sequence continues at coordinate 98,670,336 of CM077005.1, forward strand.
TGCAATAAATTGTTTTGTAGTATGATTTTGGTCTATTTATGAAAAAATTTGTTTTAGCATTTCTACTGTTTGTATAGTGGTATACAATTTCTGTGAATGTTTAGAGCACAGGTAGTCTTACCAGTCTGTTTTTAAGGATGTGTAAATAGCCCGTTTTGTTTGTCTGGTATCAGTGTTGCATAAATTTTGGATAAGTGTTGGTGAATTGCCATATTTGAAATGTCGGGTTGTACAGGTTCGATTTGTTTTTTGTTCGTGGATCAATGTGGGCACCTTTCTCGTGAAGCCAACATAACACGCACTAGAAATGTTTGCAGATATTGTGGTGGAAAAGGTGGGTATTTTACTTACTAAGTATGTACACAATTATGATATACTTGAAATTAAAAATTTCAAGAACTGAATTTTTGTGGCAATGGCACTGATACAAATTTGATGCTACGTTCAGAATGACACTGGGAATATAAGACATCGGATTATGAGTGAATGAAGTTTCTTATACATATATATTAAACAAAACACTAAAAATTTCTTTGTACAGAGCAGCTGAAAGTGGTAATATTATGGATTTAACGTTTTGAACAGAAATAATAGCACATGCAGTGAAAAAAAATTATATACAGACTACACACATTAACTGAACCATGAAAATGATTCAGTTAAATGTTCAATTAAATATATTAACTGAACCTCTTCATTTGAGATGAGTATGACTGGATTAATATGTAATTAAATATTTTTACATGTTTGACGTTTTTGCCATTATATCCATATTTACCGTGACGATGATGGGCAAAACACGTAAAAATATTAACAAATAAAGGTAACTTGATCACGCTAGTTACTTTAAATGAAAAACTTTTACAAGAAAGTTCGTTTAGTTGGGAGCTTTCGACCTTATCTTAGGTCTTCATCACGCCAATGGAGGACCAAGATTGTTGCCAGATTCTACATTTAAATTTTTGCTATTTTTGTTGCCAAAACTTGAAATTGATCTCCAGATCATCGGAATGTAGAGAGGAGATTCAGAATTGCAAGTCATTGAGTTGAAAATAATTTCCAGGCTTCACGGTAACGGAGGGCAAAACGATTGTCAAAAGAAGCAATTCGTTTTGCTTTGTTCCAGCGGGGAACTGCAGATGTGTCTTCCATTGTCAAAATAGACACGGCTGTATTAGGATTGGCTTTCAAAACATCTTTTTTATGTTCTAAAATTCTATGGTTAATGCTCCTGTATGTGCTTCCAATGTATAAGTTATCCCCTGTTGAAGAAGAGATGGGAATGCAGTAAACTCCTGGGAGGTCCAGTTTTCAACTTTGTCCCTATCCCTTTGTAGAAGTTTCAAGGTGTTTGGGGTGGATTTAATGGCAAGATGGGAACCAAAACTTCTAAAAACCATCCTTCTTATGCTTATAAATTATAGATTCCTTTTAGAAGTTTTGGTTCCCATCTTGCCATTAAATCCACACCAAACATCTTGAAACTTCTACAAAGGGATAGGGACAAAGTTGAAAACCTGGACCTCCCAGGAGTTTACTGCATTCCCATCTCTTCTTCAACAGGGGATAACTTATACATTGGAAGCACACACAGGAGCATTAACCATAGAATTTTAGAACATAAAAAAGATGTTTTGAAAGCCAATCCTAATACAGCCTTGTCTATTTTGACAATGGAAGACACATCTGCAGTTCCCCCGCTGGAACGAATTGCTTCTTTTGACAATCTTTTTCCCTTCGTTACCGTGAAAGCCTGGAAATTATTTTCAACTCAATGACTTGCAATTCCGAATCTCATCTCTACATTCCGATGATCTGGAGATCAATTCTACGTTTTGGCGACAAAAATAGCAAAAATTCAAATGTAGAATCTGGCAACAATCTTAGTCCTCCGTTGGCGTGATGAAGACCAAAGATAAGGTCGAAAGCTCCCAACTTACGAACTTTCTTGTAAAAGTTTTTCATTTAACGTAACTGGCGTGATCAAGTTACCTTTATTTGTTCATATTTACTGTTTTACTAATTTACATAAATCGCCAGTTTTTATGCAAAACTTCCCAATATTTTCTGTAGTAGCAACCTGTGAGTCAACACATGGCCAGTTTCAGGTTTTCAAGTTTTGCAACTCATCAAAACCAACAGATGGCAGCACCATACCTGCACCAGTCTGCTTCCTCATCTCAGATAAGAGACGAGGAAAGCAGACAGTCATTTGTCATTTAATGCATAGTTTCAAACCAGTTTCTACCTAAATCATTTTGTTCATGTCATTGTTAGAAGTTGGTATTTGCTGTACTTGAAAAGGACAAGTAAATCGACATGCCCAAAATTAAATCAACTATATCATTAAAATTAAAGTCATTTATTAACGAGTTTCCAAATGAAGGACTGAGAAGTGATGGAAATATTTTGTTCTGTGGTGTACGTGTGTCGGCTGTTTCTTGTGACCAACGTTTTCAAGTTTTGTATCACAGTTAAAACTGGGTGGGTGAGTGGGGGAGGGGGTAACACTTTGTTGAAACAAAAGCTTCTTGCAGAAGTTCCAGGGAACATTTAACAGGTCAGTTAAAATTTTCAGCTCAGTTTTGATTTATGGGTTCAGATATCCTGTTGTCAAAACTAAACAATCCAGTGTTTAGAAGCTTTGTAGAAAAATACTGTGGTCAAGTAATTCCAGGCGAATCTACTTCAAGAAAAAATTGCTTACAGATGATATACAACAAAGCTGTACTAAAAATCAGGGAGAAAATCGGAAAGTTTTCTATTTGGATCTCAATTGGTGAAACAACAAATGCGCATGGGAGATATATAGGAAATGTTCTTGTTGGACATTTGAGTGAATCAGGACTGTCAATTTTGTACTTAATTACTTGTGAAAAACTAGCAAAATATAACCACTTCACAATCGCTAAATCGTTGCAGATTTTACGGCCTGAGAGGGAGCAAAATACGATAAAATACACCTCTTGGTAACTGATGCTGCACCCTACATAATGAAAACAGCTACAGCACTTTGTGTGCTGCTCCCCAAGATGATTGATTTGACTTGTCTTGCACATGGACTCCACAAAATCGCTGAAATTTTCCACCAACCGATTCATTGATTGCAATAGGTTAAAAGATTTTTCTAAAAGCTACCAGCAGAACCGAAAAGTTGAAAAAAATGTTCCTAGACTTACTGCCCCCACCTCAGCCTGTGATATACGTTGGGGAACTTGGTTACAATCTCCATGCTGTTAACTTCAGCAAAATCAAGGAAGTAACCTCTCAATTTGACCCGGATGATTCTGCTTCCATAGTAAAAGGACAAGTTCTGCTGGATAGTGATACTTTATTAAGGGAATTAACTTTCCTAAAAACACATTTGACTGTATTGGTTCAGGCCATCATAGAACTTGAAATTTCAAGTGCTCCTTTGATAAATAATTTGAATAAATTTGAAGAGATGACTGGAATATTAGGAAAGCTGCCTGGCCACATCAGAAAAATTATAAAATGCAAGATGAATAGTGTTGTTAAAAAAAATCTAGGCCTGGAAACAATTGCAACTATAGAAAACATTCTCAAGGGAACTTTAACTTAAAAGATGAGCAACTCTCGCCATTGGATATTTCGAGCTTTAAGTTTTCACCCATCACTTCACATGACGTCGTTAGCCAATTTAAAGGTATTTTGAGAGAAAACAGGAGGAACTGCGTTTTTGATAACCTGAAGTGCTGTGTTGTTGCTAGTTGTAATAGCAGGAAGTTAGCTGAAAATCCTGGTTTTGAGTAAAGTACCATAATTTTCGGACTAAGAGCCGCAGGCGAGAAATTTTGCGATCTTGGAAGCAAAAGTTGCCGTAAGGGCTGCACCTATGAAATCGTGGTGCTGCTCAGAAAACTAAATTATCTTCCTTATTTTCATGAATTAACTCACACCCCACGTAATTATATGTATACTTCAAAGGATAATTCTGAAACTCAGTGTCGATCTGCTTTATGCACTTATTTTTTCATACTGGCAAAAGCTTTTATTTATGCATTTTTTTATTAATAATGCTAATGATAGTTGTAAATGCATTTATGGCACCTCTATTCATAGTGATTGTGGAATTACTTTTTTACGGGTCTTATAGAGGTTATTTTTCATCAAAGTTGGTCGTCAAATTTTCGAACTAAAGCCTAGTTCATCATCAGGACTATGTCACTGGAGTAGTTGCTGCCACTCAATTGGAAGAGTCCATCCGCAATTATCATTAATTGTGGTACTTCTTCTTCTTGCTATTTCGATCCCTTCTTCTAGTTTCCTCTTTACTAAGTTTGACTGGTGGGCGATTATTTTCACTGAGTCCCAATTTATGGAGTGTCCACTTGCTTGTATATGTCTGTCTAGCCCTGTTTTGCTCCCAATGTTCCTAATAGCTGCTTGGTGTTCTTTCATTCGAACCTTAATACTTCTCCCTGTTTCTCCTATATAGCTGAGTCCGCAGTTACAGTCGATGCAGTAAATTACTCCTTCCTGCAATTGGATGTCCAATTCTTTCTGCTTTAAAGCTGGCAGGGATTTCTTTATTTTGTTATTAAGATCTGGAGCTAGCCTGATATTATATTTTGCTCCGATCCTTTTCAGTTTCTCGAAAAGTCCCTTGTGGTACGTAATTTTGCTGGTGAATTTGAAGTTGGTTTTCTCCTGCTTCTTTTTTGGCACTTGTTTAAATATTTTCTCAACATATGGGGAGGAGTAATTGTTTTCTGCCAATATTTCCTTTAATTCTTCTTTGTGAAGATCTTTCTGAGTAGCTGAAGAGACCAGGATTTCAATCTTTTCCAAAAATTGTCTCGCCGTATTCGATTTAATATAATCAGGGTGGAATGAGCAGAAGTCTAACATCTTCCCTGTGTTGGTGGGTTTTCTAAAAAGCTGAGTGAATATTTCCCCCTCTCTTGAGGTCAAGGTTAAATCTAGGTAATTGATGCTATGGTCTCTTTCCTGTTCTAGGGTGTACTGCAAGGTATTCTCTAGTAAGTTAAATTCTTCCAGAATCTGAGAGGGTAGAGATTGGTCCACAGTATCTACTATAATTAGGACATCATCCATGTACCTTACATAGAGAGCAAACAAGGAGGGTTGTATAAGGATTTTTGCCTCTAGTTTACTTATATAATAATTTGCTAGCATATTATTATAATAATTTGCTAGCAGCTCCACTAGCACCTCTGCTAGGAGAAACAGGGAGAAGTATTAAGGTCCGAATGAAAGAACACCAAGCAGCTATTAGGAACATTGGGAACAAAACAGGGCTAGACAGACATATACAAGCATGTGGACACTCCATAAATTGGGACTCAGTGAAAATAATCGCCCACCAGTCAAACTTAGTAAAGAGGAAACTAGAAGAAGGGATCGAAATAGCAAGAAGAAGAAGTACCACAATTAACGATAATTGAGGATGGACTCTTCCAATTGAGTGGCAGCAACTACTCCAGTGACATAGTCCTGATGACGAACTAGGCTTTAGTTCGAAAATTTGACGACCAACTTTGATGAAAAATAACCTCTATAAGACCCGTAAAAAAGTTATTCCACAATGCTAATTATGTTATTTGTTTGCCCTTATTAAATGCTCAAAACCATTTATGTAATCAATATAAATCACAGTTAATCTTAAGACTCCTATTAGAATATTGTATTGCTGGTAAAACCGCACAATTGTCTAAATTCCATTCAATGTGGATGTCTGCTACAGGATGGTTCTCTGTTCACCGCAATAGAATCCTCCGTCTTAGAAGTAATTAACTTATAAATTATCACTTGTAATGCTTTCGATTAATGTTTTCTTTAATAATATGTTCCTTCTATCTTTGTTATGCTTTTTCTTTTTCTCATCTACAGATGTTTTTGTTAGAATGAAGTTGCTTTTCTGTATGCAGCTGCTAAATGGGGTAGTTAACACGTCCCTCCCTCCCACGCTTCCTTTTACCAGCTGCCTCTCACTCACGTGTTCGCTGATTCCCCCCCCGGCCAATCCTTCGAAACAGCAGTCTCCGCTTTCTCGCTTTTTTTTTCTTTTAAGTGGTTTGACCTACTTTTACTCAGCCTTCGCGTTGAGCTCCACTTTTACATAAATAGGAAACTCTCCCTTCTTTTGCGTTTGTGAAAAGATTTTATCTTCAGCCAAGTATTAAATTAATTACCCATTGTTAACATCGTTACTTGTCACAATCTTTTTCATGTTCTCCGCTTTAAATCAGAAGAACGTTTTGTGGCTTCAATGCAGCTTTCTAAATATTTAACAAATTTATTGCATTTCAAAACTTGATGTTTCTCTTTCTGCTAAATCATGCATTAAAGATATTGAATTCATGAGTTAACAAAAAATTGAGGTTGACATACTTGGGAATATACAGTATCGAGTATTTTTAAATTAAAGCACAGAGTATCTCATCGGAAAATTCGGATAGTGACTTCCGTTTTCTTACAAACAAAAAAAGTGCACTTACCAATGTAAATCCTACATAAGTATATTTATATCCTGTAAAAACTTAATTTCACATGACAAAACTAAGCTATTGATATTTTCAAGAACATTTCCATTATTTATTCAAATCCGTCAAAATCAGAATTTTCGGTTTCAGAATTGAACAAATGTAAAAGGTTTTCCTCTAAATTTTCACTGTCCAAATCATCTGCCTCTTCATTAACGTCAGCTTTGTGCACAGTGTTTAAAATTCCAGCTGCTTTAAATCCTGAAATTGCTGAAGGTTTCATTGCTGCCCATGATTCTTCCACCCACCTTGAAACTTCTCCATAACTCGCCTTTCGCATTCTTCCTAATTTTGTGAATGAATGGAGCCCTTCTGCCATCCAAGCTTCCCACCGTTGCCGCATTTCACTTTTAAAGCACTTATTAACTGTGAGATCCAGAGGCTTGAGTTTCTTGGTAAGGCCACGAGGAATAACTGCCAAAGTAGCAGACACCTTTCTGCAGGCTTCTTTAACTGAAGCCATTATGTGAACTCTCATCGAATCAAATACCACGAGTCCCTCGGGTTTGAAGAAAGCACCTTTTCTCTTCCGCCAAACCTCTTCCAGCCACTTAAGCATGATGTATTCGGACATCCATCCCTTCTCATTCACCTGGATGAGAACACCTGAAGGAAAATTTTCTTTTGGCATTGTTTTGCGTTTGAAAATTAGCAAGGATTTTAGTTTATCGCCGTTAGCAGCACATCCTAAAATGCATGTAAACGGAAGTTTTCTCTCCCCCAGTTGTTACAATTGCTATGCTTTTCTCACCCTTTTTATCAACTGTTCTGTTTGGGGGCAATTGAATGAAAGTGGCACTTCATCCATGTTGAAAATTTGTGATGTCAGATATATTTTTTTGTCAACAATATCTGAAACAAATTTATGAAATTCCATGGCTTTCTGTTCCCAGTCAGATGGCAGATATTGACCGACTGTAGTTTTTATTCGAACGGACAGGGATTTCCGCTTCATGAAGCGGTAGCACCAAGACGGCCCACCTTGAAAATTATTTATGTTCATTTGTGAAGCCATAATTTTTGCTTGCAGACGAATCTTCACTGTAGACACTGGAATTCCAGCCTCTCTCTGGCTTTTTATCCACACAACAAGATTGTCTTCTAGCACAGGCCAGGTTGCAGAACCACATTTTATTTTTATTTTATTTTTAGCCGTGGTCAAGAGTAAACTCTTATCTTTTCGCCATCAGCGCACACATTTTTCATCAATATTAAAATAGCTTCCAGCTGCACGATTTCCGACGTCTTCTGCTTTTTCAACCACTTGCAGCTTGCCGTATAGCTTTTCAAAGTTTTGGGCATGTTTTTGCAAACAGGTCACAGATGATAAAGCTACAGCGCTTATTAGTGAGAAAGCGTTTCCAACCGAAGCCTTCAACTACCACTATCGTCAGTCAATACAAAGAAAATTAAAATCGAAGCAAAACTCAGGAGCACAGAGCCATGCAACATCTGTATCGTATGCCAGATGAACCAAGAAGAGTGAACAGAATTTGTCTTTCGTCCCGCCAGTATTGCTTGAAATAGGTCAAGGTCACTGCTAATGGAATCGCTGGAATCATCCTGGGGCAGGCTTTTGCATTGTTCATGTTCTTAAGCTCGGAAGTCACGCTATAATAACGCCGCTCTTTCCAAGTACATGATTTGTCATTTTCATGTAGGACTTCCGTCCACAGGGAGTAGAGTTTAGGTCCCAGCCACCTACAGCGAGATCGCCTTTTGGGCAGGACACAGAAACGGAAGGAATGAGAGCAAGTCTAGCGACTTTTTGACAGAACAGTTTGTAGTGAGATTAGAGTACAGTAGATGGTGCCACCGTACAAGTACGATATTGCACATAGATGGGTGAGAGAATTTCAGGGGGACATAGGAAAGGATACCCATTTAACCAGTGGGTCCAGCCTGGGGGCAGTCACTTTACGTGCTCGTCCGATGCACGGCGGATATTCAGCGATTGTTAGTAAATCACACCATCTCTGAAAGATCAGCCCAGGCTTGAACCTGGGGACCCAGCATCGATAGTCTGAAACACTAACCACTAAGCCATCCGCGGCTCCTCGGAAGTCACGCTACTGGTTTGTGTGCTTATGTCTCCATTCAATGCTACTGCCACAGGATGTGCTTCCCCCACTCCCCAATGCAAAGGGCAAGGTTAGTAGACTCCAAGGTTATGCTTATCAGACACTTCCGCTGAGCACTGTCTCAGGGGTCGCCTTCGTGACGTCACAGTCCCGGAGATCTGCACACCCCATCCGCCTAAAGCTGCTTGCTCTCGTTTTTCTGGTTCAGGGTCTGAAAGCTACATTGTCTCATTTGAAGCTAGGTATTTGTAGCAAATAAATTATCTTTTCCTTGGTCATACTGAACATGCCTGGTTCGTGCACAATAGCAACGTGTCACAATAGCACGATGCACGGCGGATATTCAGCGATTGTTAGTAAATCACACCATCTCTGAAAGATCAGCCCAGGCTTGAACCTGGGGACCCAGCATCGATAGTCTGAAACACTAACCACTAAGCCATCCGCGGCTCCTCGGAAGTCACGCTACTGGTTTGTGTGCTTATGTCTCCATTCAATGCTACTGCCACAGGATGTGCTTCCCCCACTCCCCAATGCAAAGGGCAAGGTTAGTAGACTCCAAGGTTATGCTTATCAGACACTTCCGCTGAGCACTGTCTCAGGGGTCGCCTTCGTGACGTCACAGTCCCGGAGATCTGCACACCCCATCCGCCTAAAGCTGCTTGCTCTCGTTTTTCTGGTTCAGGGTCTGAAAGCTACATTGTCTCATTTGAAGCTAGGTATTTGTAGCAAATAAATTATCTTTTCCTTGGTCATACTGAACATGCCTGGTTCGTGCACAATAGCAACGTGTCAAAATTATTATTCGAAAACCAGAAGGAATGGCATTCATTACCATAGGTTTCCGAAAAATGAAGTTTTGCGTAAAACATGGAAATTGAGATGCAAACGAGCTGACAGTTTCAACGAAATGAATTCAGCTATTTGTTCGGAACATTTTCCTGAGGAAGACTACAAACGCGATTTAAGGAATGAACTTCTAGGTTTGCCTATCCGCAAAATGCTAAAGGACACAGCTGTACCAAGTTTAAACCTCCCGGGAAACTTTAATGTAAATTCTAATTCAGAGAGAAAGAACAGACAGGAGAAAAGGAAGCGAACTGATCTTGTTGGCGATTTGATAAACTCTGATAATGCAGAGGAAATTTTGGAAGACATGTGGAGTGCCAATGATGAAAATACTGAAATTGAATGTATGAAAGACCTCAAAACAGAAAAGGAAATTCTATTGAAGGAAAATTATATTTTGATGAAGGAAAATGAAAAGCTGAAAAAACAAATATTATATTTGAGCTCTTCAAACCATAGTCTAACTTCACGTGTAAAAGTTCTCAAAGTAAAACAGAATCAAATGCAGAAAGAATTATTAGAATTGCGAAGGTTACAGAAAGATGAGAAAAAACACAGAGAAATGTGCATAAAAAATTTGCTTTCTACAGTGTTTACTCCAGGACAGATAAGGGGTTTTATTGTTAGGCCAAAAACGGATTGTTTGGAATTCTATTGATATTGCAGCTGCAATAACATTAAGAACTGTTTCCAGGAGAGCATATCACTACTTGAGAAATAAAGTTAATATTCCGCTTCCTGTTTTGTCAACGTTGCGCCGATGGGTAGCTACAATTAAATGTTCACCTGGAATTCAAGCCACAACTTTAAAACTGATGCAGAGCCAAGGAATGCAAATGACTGAAGCCGAAAGAACATGTGTAATTTCTATAGATGAAATGAAAGTTTCCAGCAAAATGTGTTATAATATTGAAACAGATGAAGTTATAGGACCGTGTAGGTACGTACTGGTATTCATGGCAAGAGGACTTGTTAATCCCTGGAAACAACCAGTATTTTACGATTTTGACGTTAGTGGTTCCAGTCTCAGAGAAATATTAATGAAAGTAATTTGTGCCGTAGAAAATATCATGTTTCCTGTATTTGCTCTTACTTCAGATCTGGGAGCTTTAAACCAGAAATTATGGAAAGAATTGGCTATATCGCCTGAGAGTCCGTTCTTTGAAAATCCTTTCGACAAAAACAGACATATCAATGTATTTGCTGACATTCCGCATATGGTAAAGTTATTGCGAAACCATATTTTGGACAGTGGCATAAAAATAAGAAATATAGTGATAAATTGCTCCTTATTTGAAAAGCTATTAGAGAAGGACAGTAAGGAATTAAATATAGCGTATAATATGAGTGAAACACACGTACGTGTTAAAGGAGCAAATAGGCAGATTGTACGTTATGCTGTAAAGTTGCTTTCGGAGTGTGTTGAAAATGCCATCAAATATTTATTTCCCGAAGATGATGAAGCAGCAAATTTTATTCTTCTTGTTGACAGATTTTTTGATACAATGAATTTGAGGCAACCATTCTCATACAAACCATTCGGATGTGCTTTAGGTAACAATCAACAGCAATTTCAACTTCTGAATGAGGCTTACAACACTTTTTCGCAGATGCGCGTTGTTGGAAGAAAAACACCCTACAATTTTTTTACGTTAAATAATGTACCGATTCTTAAAGTTCTCAAAATTTAGCGAATAAAATATGACTAAAGAAACAAACAAACAAAAATTGCAAAGATCCATGATTTTAACTTTTCTGTTCAGCGATTAGTTACAAATAATAACAGAGCATTTAGTGAAATTAATTTCCAACTTTTTAATTAAGCAAGTTAGTGGAATGCTACTCAAGTTTTCATTTGTTCCGCATAAAAGGATTTCTTCATGAGGTTCTGACAGCATAATCTTATAAGTTTTTTTCCTTCTTTTGAATTTATTTAAAGACAGTATTACAGTTGCATATAAATAAATTAGAAGGTATAATCACTGTCCCTGCACTTTTCCTTAGTGTCATGTCAATATCCTATTTAGATATTTAGATTAAACAGATTTGAAAAAAAAAAAATGAAAGAAATGCATAATAAGTTTCTTCACATTCTCGGTTTACTCTAAATAAAATATTCACATGGATGTCCGTTTTTCCTGATTATATTACAGATGTGCTTTTGCATTACATCTTGGTTGCAAGCTTTCAGATTCAGAGCGTATTTGAGTAAAAAGTTGTTGACATTTCTCCCGCGAGTGCTTCAATTGTATTAACAATCTATCCGTCCTGCTGGCTGCGTCGTGTGGTACACTGACGTCACTACGTAAGGGACCGGCACTTCCGCTGCGAGGGAGGCAGGATGAGCAAACCTTACTGTCTATTAACGTTGTGCAAAGGGCATTTGGATCAGACATTCCTTTCACAAACAAACCTCCTGACCTTAAGACCTACCAGAGTGTCCCCCCCTCCTCCCACACTTTCCCTCCTAAACCAACATCAGGACAGCGGAGCGGAGTTATGTTTTTAATAGACGTGTCTAACGTACGAGTAAAAAGAGGGGGAAAAACTATCACAATTGAAATTGTAAAAAAACGTTCTTTGAAAAAATTTGCTAAGTATCTGCATGAAAAAAAAAAAAAAAAAAAAAAAAAAAAAGGAGAGCAGAAACAGTCTTATCAAAAATAAATTCGGCATAAGAGCCGCACACCCGAAAAATTTCACTTTTAGTAACGTAAGAGCCACGGCTCTTAGCCCAAAAATTACGGTAATTTAAGATTGTAAAGTAAATTTTCAATTTTTTTTATGACTCTATAAGTAAAGAAATTATAGAAAGTTATTAAGAAATATAAAAAGAAATAGGTCACACATTTTAGTGATTTTCGTTTCTTCCCTCCATATTTCCTCATTTTTAATAAATATTTTATGCACATATTTTGAAAAATTTTATTACATATAAATCCTAGCCCTAGTGATGAAGCAGCATTTTACCAAGTGACATTACAGCACTAGAAAAAGGTGAAAATTGAGTTGCAAAGCCATTTCTTCAATTCATAATGAGTATATTCATGTTGAGGAACTACATAGACACCCTCCATAATTGTTGATTACAGTATCTCAACAAAACACAAAAACTAAAAACTTTTGCCATCGTTCAGCAACATAATGGCGAAATGCTATATGTTCCCAAAACACTTTAACATGCTGTAAATGGATATCAACAAATATTCTTTTTCCTTATCCACAAAAATAGACTGATATTCAACCAGATTAATTATCATTTTGCAATGCCGCAACAGAGCTGTAATGTGTGCATGGGTCTTCAGGCTATGCCAGTGCTGTCCAACTGATGGCTCCCAGGCTGAATGTCGGCCGCAAACATAGAATAAACCAAATTTAATTTCTAACTGACATAAGATGGAATCAAATCTGAAATGTTACACTACATTGTACACCATCAAGCACTATGTAGGTATTTGCTGGGACTATCAACTACAGTGAACAAGGTAGTGAAATTTTTTTAAAAACTATTATCGGAAACTGTGCTCTTACATAAAGAAAAATTCAAAACATTTTTAGATGGCTTTGAAGCTGAATATGAGGACTTCATTTCTACACAAAATGGAATCTGTCAGTTGAGTGCAGTAAAATATTTAGTGAAATTTTTCCAGTTTTGAAAAGAACTTTGTCTCTTTTAATTGGAAAAAAAAAGTTATGCTTAGCTTACTGGCTTTTCTAACTGATATCATGCAGCATTTCAATATAGTGAATATTGCTTTGCAATGGGAAAGAACAAAATATACTGTATGCAGTATTTACTGTCATATAGCTGATTTTTGTAACAACAGGGATCATAGCATACTTCTGGAAAATTTTAGGTAGGAATTTTAGGAATTTTAGGAATTTTTAGAAAAATTTTAGGAAAATTTTAGGAGTGTATTTTAATAAAAACTAGATGTATATTTGTATACATCTAGTAAAACAACTTTGTATACATTGTAAAGAGTTTGCTTCACACCCTTCAACCATATATACTGATAGACTGCGCATGACATCAAAATTTCTGGCTCCAACATAAAATCACATGACAACAGTCAAAAAGATGGGTTACACCTGCTGTGCTTATGGTTGCTCTGAGCGATATAGTAAAGAAAGTTCTATGATTTTTCATGGGTAAGAAACGAATTAAATACCAAAGTCAATAAAGTTCAATTACTTAACCAGAAACTTGCAGCTATTGATATAAAAATATAGTAACTTAAGAAAAAAAAAATGGAATGCATGTTCCAAATTCTTCGCAAATGTTCATCACATTACAAATCACAAAATGTAAACAACCCGATCATGCATGTATATAGCTCATAAGTAAACTTACCTGAAGAGTTTTCATTATATATGAGGCGCATTCACATAATACACCGAAAACACTGAAGTTCTGCAGCGTAAATTAGTAATCATAACAGCATTTTTACACGAAATTTGGAGTCTGATGATGACGTGCCCAATGTTTGAGCCATGGCGGCTTTGATGCAGCTATTGCCAATGTGCAGTCCATTAGTATATATGGTCGAAGTTAACACCCAAATTTTTTGCATAACGTCTAATGTCTAAAGTTTAAGTATGATTTACTTCTAATGTTCAGTTCTTATCTTTTCACGTGTTATTATCATATTCAAGTATATTTACCACATTCAAGTTTCACTTTGAACATTAATATGCTGTTGAACCAGAAGCAATTCACGATTTTCACAGTAAAGTTTTCAGGTTTCACATTAAATTATAATATCCTAAAAAGGTAATTGAAAACCAAGAACTATGTACAATTGTTCACTGAATTACTTTTTTCATATTATTGTTTTAACCTTTTCCTGATTAGCCTATCTTTTTCTGCTTCTACCACAACTAATTTACTTTCAGTTTTCTTTATTTCAGCTGAACCTTGTATGATCAAGTTAGAGGCAACTGCTATTTCAACAGTATTTTGTTTTTCTACAGCTTTTCTCATTCTTTCTGTTCCCTCTTGAATTAGTGCTAGGGAGGCTTCTTTATCGTTTTTAAGTCTATTTATTTCTGCATCATTTTCTTTTATTTTGTCATCAAACTCAGCTTTTCTTTTTTTTCTCTAGCTGCTTTTCCTTATTTTCCCTCTCTTTCTGCTTCCTTTCTTTTACCTTTTTTGATTCTTCTTCCTTCAGCTTATCAACATACTCTTTATAAAATTTATGTGAATCACAAACACTATTTAACAAATTTCTTGTTATGGGAACTTTACTTACACATCCATAGTGTTTAATGGCCCCTTTAACTATTCTTAATGATGTTATAGTTGAGTCTTTTAAGTTAGCCTTGTCCTTCCTTAACAGAGCAGTGTTAACCGAAAATCCCCTTTCTGCATCAGCATTACCATGAGGTAAAACTAAAATTGACTTTATGAGTTTAGCAAGATTTGAGTATTTTTCTTTTCCGCTAGAGTCTTTAATACTAAATATATTACGCCAGTAATGATCAATCCGCACTGAAATATGCCCTTCCTCTGAAAATTTCACTAGTTCATCTAGAGTTGGCTTATCGCAATTTAAAAGTTTCCACTCTTCTCTTACTCTATCAATTTGTTCCTCAGAAAGATGCAAAACACTTGAAATTCTGGTTATTTCCGAAAGTCCTTCAGTGACTGAAAGTTGAGTTGACTCTTTCTTTGGTTCTTTTACCTTTAAAACTTCTATGTCTCTTAGCTTTTGATTGCAGAATGGCAAATTTGACTTTAAATATTTTGTGGTTGCAATTAGTGATGATCTTACATCTAAGAGAAATAATTTCTGCCTGGTCTCCTGAACATTCCTGAGGAGATTTTTGTCTTCATACCAACTTCTAACTCCCCTAGTTTTTTCCATGAATTTTTGTTTTCAAAATCTACATTCTTTAGGTCTTCTCCAAATTTCCCTGCTATAACATCATCTTGGATAAACTGAGCCATAACATTCCTCATTAAAGTATTTAAATCAGAATATAACTGGTGTATTTTTGGTTCTTCACTCTGATAACATAATGAAAACTTTTCAAAATTTTGGTGTGAAAATGAAATTAATGCTAAATAGCAAGGAGTAAGCTCATTTTTCAGGAAACAGTGAATTCTTTTATACCTTGCCGAATTGCGCAGTTGTTTTTCAAATATTTTTTGAGATGGCAAGAAGTTTAAAAAATATTCTGTAATATTTAGCCATTGATCCAAGAGCCTCTGGGCTACAGAACCAACGGTTAACCATCTGTTGCTGACATGACGCAAAAGAAATTTGGCAGTGACCAATGTTATATCCTCGACAGATTTATAATCCTCTCGTCTTGCAGCACTACTCTTTAAAAAGTAATGCATATCAGTAGCAAATTCGTCAAAATCTATATTCAAGGTTGTCAAAAAAATTTTAAATGCATTACTAACAACATGCAGGTTGCAAAAACCTAGTTCCAAAGATTTCTGGCCTGTTTCTTGTTTTACAACTTCATTGAATTTGCGTAAAAAGCACTTATTTACATTTGGGCTGTCCATGGATACACAAATAATTCTGTTCAACGAAATATTGAAGGATGATAACACATCAAGAATTTCTTTTAGCAAAATATCTGCTGTTGCATGACCCAGAAAAACGCTTGTTAGGTATCGGCAAGAAACTGAATTTATTTCTGAAGACCAGTACCTGAGATACACATCCAACTGCCGTTTCACTTGTGTATTTGTAGTTTCATCAAATGCTATAGTAACCTTTCCTGGGCTACTAGATGCAATGTCTTTTTTCAAATCCTCTTCAAAAATATTTTGACAATCCATGTGATATCACATAAGCAACTTTTTTTTCTTTAAGTTGCATTTTGGCTGCAATAGCAGAATCAGGAAACATTTCTTTGAAAAGTTCAACTGTTTCAGTGCATGAAACAAAAGACATATTGTCCTTAGCAACTTTCATGGCCCATAATGCTTCGGCTTTAGCCAACTGTAAATCATGACTCAGTACTTCACTAATATTTGTTTTAGGCTGAAGATCCCGTCCTCCAAAGGCTTTCAGGATGGACTTATTTTGAAATTTACTTTGAAATTTCTGCAAATGTTTTTTTTTCCTTTATGATGCGCTTTTACTTGTGAAAAGTCACTATTAGAAATGTTGAAAATTTCTGAACACAATATACACTTAGCAGAAAATATTGTTTCAGTTGCAGAACACCATTCTTTCAACTTCACTCCGTCCAATTCTTTGGCGAGCCACGCATCTTGAAATTTCGTTTTGGATTTAGGCATCTTAAACACTTGTATTACTAACCAGAAAATGAAAGGGAAGTACAAAAACACGTTCCAATATTGCAAAACCAGACAACTTCCCGAAATTTGGCTGCGAGGATGTCAGAAGATATGAAAAAAAAAAAAAAAAAAGCAGGTCACCACTAGAGAACTGAACCTGCACACAGCACAGAGAACACCATAAAAGACGTAAAACCAGAAACTATCATACGCATCTCACGCAAGTTCAGTCAAAGCGAGTCGGAGCCGAGATATATTGCGCATCGAAGGTCGCTGTCGCCGACGCATAATCGAAGGTCAATGATCACATGCTCTACTGCCTGCCAAGATAATACTCAGCTACCATCCCATCGTCATTACCGGAGGTTACGGAAGGAGACCACATGTTTCCTCTTTGCTTCCACCCACCTGCGGTTTACAATAACAAAACATCAGCAGAAAGAGGAGGTTCCACAAGGCATGTACAAAAATGAAGTACGATCTTCTGCGTGCCACGGAGTTCGTCTGCAAAGCGCAAACCAGGGGTGAAAATGACCCCTCCCCTTTTCCCTTAGATCTCTTGTTACTCTCGAAAACTGTTCGAAGGCAAAAAAAATGGAACGCCCGCCCGAAGCAAGTGCATCTCGATGGCGTCATTTTTCCCTCCCTTCAGCAGCACAGCATATAGGCTGTGTTTCTACAATAACAGGTCTTTTTACCTTACCGTAATGGTAAATTTATTGGCGTTAATAACGGTTGTGTTTTTAATAAAAATAAGCTTACAAAAATTTTAGGATGAATAGCAAATTTTAGGTCTAATTTTAGGAATTTAAGGAGGGTCACAAAATATTAGGAATTTTAGGAGGAATGCGATCCCTGAATTACATTGCAAGCCTACAACATGTAAAAAAAATCTTTGTAGCACAGAACTTAGTTACCAGTTATATTATAATAATCATTATTTCATTACTGACATAAAAAATCTTTATGAAAGATGAAATTAAAAAAAAAAACATATGCAGGGGTCATGCTGCCGATTACATTTTTTGCAATTTGTCATAAAAAATCGTTTTGGCGTAGGAAAAAAGTTTGTTATAACCCAGGCAAAAAAAAAAAAAAAAAAAAAAAAAAAAAAGGGAAAAATTGAATTTGGTGAAAAAAAATTTAAAAGCCAGAGCAACCACTGCATATGCACATACATAAAAATTAGATAATACAAACTTTCACTAATTAGTAAATTACAGAACATGTAATAGATAAGATTTTTTAATAATGATAGACTACTTTCAATTTGCCTGTCCAAATAAGATATAGAAAATAGCATACACACAAATATAATAACTACACCAAATATTCATTACACAAACAATGTCTGTGAAATAAAAATATGTCAAGGAAACCTATATTGACTTTACTAATTAGTTCTGTAGAAACAATGGATAAATTCAGACAAGCTATTGCAGGTCCCTCTCCACCAAAAGTTCCTTGACAGGCACAGCCCATGCTGAAATAGGTGATCCTGATAACTTGCCATCAAGTACAGTAACACATTATTTTAGTAGCTATAGTACAAACAGCAGTGAAAGTAAAAATGAAACAACATTCTCTTTTGTACTCTGCCTCTACAGATTTCGACCAAGTATTGGTCTGATGGTACCGATATTATAAGAAGAATTTTGTTCAATTACGAATATCAACACACACATACATATCATTAAGCTGTTTTCTGATATTCAGAGGTTAGCTCCTGAAAGAAAGACCATCTGACAAATAAACATTTAACTGATAATACATATATCCCTAAGGTGTTCTCTGAGATTAGCTCCACAAAGAAATACAACCACCAGATAAATTTTTAACTGATTATTTACTTACTGTTGCCATATCAAACTTCTCCACTAGCGATCTTGACACACAATAAGGGCTTCAGTCACTTCCATCACACAACCTTTTATACTTCATACTCATAATCTTTTTCTCATTCAGACACTCCTGAATCTGATCATCCCACGCCTTCGTTGGAGGGCTAAATTTCCTTGTATTTTAGAAAAGCAAAGTCATGCAAAGCTGTGAGATGTAAACACATGACTAGGTTGATCCAAATGCATGGAAGCTCATCCATGGTGCCGCATGATGCCTTGTTGCATCATGGGAGATTTACCAGGGTTTCTTACCAACACTTTGTGCTTGTCACTAAAATAGCACAGTGGCAGCAAATGTATTTAAGGAGCTTTAGGAGTCACCAAAAGCTGGATCCAGAGGATTCAGTACTTCACCACTGGCTGAATTGTTGTTCATCTTTTAAAGTGGAATTGATTGTGTAATTTTCTCCTACAAAAGCAGCTGATCTTTAAATGGCTAAACAACTGCTCTTTTTTCACTTCTTGCCTTCTTTAAATATTCCACCTTATCTCTCTTCAAACAATAATACAATGACAATGGACAAGTCAGTTTACATCAGCAAATGTACTCGTTATTTCATGTGATATATCTTGTTAAAAGTTCCTCCTTATGTAAGAAAAAATATTGACACTTGAATCATGGACAAATATTGAATTTCTTTTGGGGGAAGGGGAGTGACAGAGAAGGAAAGTTTTTGAAAGCCACCAGGACAAAATAAAAGTTAATGAGAAATAGAAGAAAAATAAAATCATTGTTTTCTAATGTAAGGTGATGCATTTTTATTAAATTAAAGAATTAATCCACTTTTTTCTAATCTTAAGTCACATTTTAACAACAATAACAAAACACTTTCAGGGGGTAGGCCTCTAGCCCCTCCCTCTAAATACACTCCTGATTTGATTGTTTTTTCCTGACATATTTTTTCCAAATTTCAGAGCAATAAGTAAAGTTAATTGGGGGAATTAGTATTTGTATTTTAATTGGGTTTGACACAAAAACACCTCATACAAAATCACAACCATTATGAAAAATTGTTTTTCTTTTCCTGCTGATAAAAAACATTTTTTTTAACATTCTCCTTTGGCTACAACCTTAGCTAATGTATTGATGTTTCTAGTGCACACTCTGTATAAGAATGTCAAAGCTCCAAGAAAGCACATAAAAGACTTCAGTGTGGGATATTGCAGGCCTACTACACTTCAAGAGTCTGGCCTACCATGAAAATGAGCTGGCCATAATATAATAAATGATGAATGAGAACAATCGTTCAATGTAAAATTTGTATATGAAAAACTAGAGGAATACAATGAGCCTGACTGAAGAAATGAATGAACGTTGAATATAAATGCATCAGTAAAAAGAAACAGGATGTGTGATAAAAGAAGTGATTCAATTGTGGTGAGTGTGTGCTCTGGAATGACAGGTGGTGAGAGGTGACACGCTTGCTTACATAGACATAATCTTAAGTGAAAAGTTGATGAAAGTGACCGACTACAGTTGTATAAGCAAGAAAATCTGTGGTTATGTGTGAAAGTGAAGTTTCAGAGTATAGCAATTGCAGTATACTCTTTTTGATTTCTGAGATGTACCATGTGTTGCTTTGAGCAAGCATGGTATGAGAAAGTTAATTTAGCAAGAGACCTCAATGCTAGAGTAGGTGTTCAGGGTCAGTTTCATGATCTTAGAAAAGTTTTACATGTAAAAAAGTTTATTTCATTTTTTAAATTTATAGTTTTTCATATGTTTTACAAAAACGAAATTCCTTCTATGGAGAGATCTCAGGACTAGTGCTTTTGTTGTTACAAATTGCTTTTATGTTTGAAGTTGTAAAAGTGTTGACACTTATTTGTTGGATAATTTGACTCACATGTAATAACAAATGTCAAATCCTAACTCACAAAATTCTTTATGCCGTCTTTCACTTTACTCAAAACAGGGAGAGAACTAAAAGATGGAGTATATTCTGTGAGTTACAGCATTAGTGAGTGGCCTGACACCATTCTCTGAACAAATAAGGACCACATAATGATAATTAAGAATTAAGCATCATACATCAAAGCTATCACGAATAAGGACAAGTAAAAACTTTGATGCTATAATTAGTCAGTTATTGATCAACACAAATTAAAATTCAATCAGTACATACACTGAAAATTTAGTATGCATTAACTTTACACCATAAACACACAGAAAACATATATATGCACTATACTGACAAAAGTCACCTGACACTCCTTCAAAAGCAAAATGAACGGATCCTCTGCGTTGTTCAGAGGTGTGGTACAGCTGCAAACGGTATTAAAACAAGCCTGCAGCTGAACGCGATGATATCGCACTGTGAGGTTGAGTGAAAATGTTGTATTGGGAGAGAACTGACTTTGAGAAAAGAAAGATTGTTGGACATTATATTAGTTGGTTGTCCATAAGAGGAACCAAGAGGTGTTTAAACATACCAAAATAGACTGTTTTGGATATACTGAATAAGTGGAATACACAAGGCATGCCGGAAGCTGCAAAACGTACCGGCAGACCAAAGACAATTGGTGATAGAGGAGGTCAAAGCCTCAGGAGAGTCGTTACAGCTAATCGACGGAGTACTGCACAAGACCTCAGTGTACAGGTGAGTAAAAATGCTGGAACCTCGGTATGTACACGTACCATTTGCAGAGAACTTCATTCCATGGGTTACCATGGTCATGCGGCTGCCCATAAGCCTTTCATCTCCACTCTGAATGCTACTCGTCATTTAGCATGGCGTAAAGAACATTTATCGTGGATCGTAGATCGATGAAAACAGGTCCTATGGACTGATGAATCCAGATACACGATCCATCAGTCTGATGGCCATATGTGGGTATGGTGGCAGCTGGGAGTATGCTATTTACCACAGTGTACTGTTCCTACGGTCAAGTTTGGAGCTGGCAGTGTACTCGTGTGGGGGTGTTTTCCGTGGTATGGTCCTGGCCTATTGGTTATCGTGGAAAAACCTGTTAACTAGCACGTCTACCTCGACATTCTGGACAATTATACCCTACCAACTCTGTGGCAATACTATGGAACCAAGCCTTGTTGGTACCAGCAGGATAATGCACCGAGCCCTAAAGCAAGGACTGTTATGGTGTGTTTTGGTGATAATTCCGTATTGTGTGTGGACTCGTCAGCACAAAGCCTTGATCTTAATCTCATAGATCATCTATGGGATGAATTAGAGTGCCACATAAGAAGTTTGGAACCAAGGCCTACTATTAAGGCAACAGTTAATGGCAGCATTATGTACTGAATGGAAGCGCATACCTATCGCTGTGTTCCAAAACCTTGTCGAGAACATGTCTTGAAGGGTCAGTGCATGCCTTAAGGCCAAAGGTGGACCGATACCGTACTAATGTATATTAATAAATGATATGTTGTGTTTCTCTTCTCGGTGTCCGGTGACTTTTGTCAATATAGTATATATTGTCATTATCATCAGCCATTATCAAATTACTGCTAAAGAAAGGTCTTCTCAAGTCAGCCTCCCACAGCTCTCTATTTTGAACAATCATCCTCCAGCATGCTTCAAATTTCATCCATCCACCTCCCATGTGGTTTGCTTGTGGGTCTTTTCCTGTCCCTTGCTATCCAGTCTAGTATTTCAATTGCCCACTGGTGTTCAATTCATCCAGCAACATGTCCTGCACATTGCCCCTTGAGGGTCTTTACTTTTATCATGATATCATCTACGCTTGTTGTTTTCCTGATCCATGAGTTCCTCTTCCAATCTTGCCTGGTTAGACAAAGAATGCATCACACCATGCTTCTTTCAGTGGTCTATAGACTCTGTACATCTTTTTAGTTACGGTCCATGGCTCTGATCCACAAGTAACAACTAGACGAATGCACAGATTAAACATTTTTAAGACACTAGAAAACTGCTCTTGAAGATCCTACTGCTTTTTCCAAATTCACAGCAGTCAAGTTTTATGTGCATAATAATTTCTTCTTTGATGTTGCCCCACTTGATATCTGTTGCCCAAAGTAAATGTAGGCATTGATCACTCCTAAATTTGCCCTCTTCAAGCTCTAAATCTTCAGTTCTTGCAAAAATTATGTAATCAGTTTTGTTCTGTAAGTTCATCTTTATTCCACTTCCTTACTCTTCCCACCAAGTTCTTGGTTTGCATTCAGCAACTCTGAGGGGTTACTTGCATTCAGCACCCTCGTCTTCCCAGTTGAATGAATGAAAGTCATTCTGAAATGTGTCATTGATATTTATCCCCTAATCTATTTAGCTCAATGAATGAGAGACAATGATTGGTTTTAATGTGGCACAGTGTCACATTATCTCTCTTTTCAATTTTTATATGAGCCATGTTTTCAAACAGTTCAGCTCTTGGACTTAAATTTGATTAGGCATTATTAGAAATATTAAGCTATGCATCTTCAGTACTTCCAGATTTCAAAGACATTATAACAACTGTTGACAGTTTTGATAGAATCAAAAGCCTTTTCATAATCAATAAAAGACATGCATAGTGGGAGTTCATATTCATTTAGTCTTTCAATTAGTTCTGGAAGTACATGGATACAGATCAAGTTGGAAACAGCACATGGATCAAGAAAATGGTGGATTCAGGAGAAGCATCCAGCCTTTTCTTCCAGTTCAGCCAAATCCAGTGTTTCCTTTAAGCGATGTGTCAACACCTTAGTGAAGATTTTGTGAACAACTGATAGGACCCTGGTGAGTTTTCAGTTCCTGAGATCCTCAGTGACCCACCCTTAATTTTGTGAAGCATGATCACTGTAGCATTGAATCTTACCTTTATTGAGGCCTCTAATGAAAACTTAAACTTGGGGAAGTTTAGTTACCGTACACACTGGTATCCATAAATTAAAGAAGTTTTTGAAAAAAAAAAAAAAAAAAAAAAAGACCTCAGTGAAACTGGTGAACCTAACATAATAAAGATATTTTCATCCAGTGATGTCAAATATGATAAGCAAATTTACATAAAGTTTTGTCTGAATAGGCAAATTCACTTTAGGCTGAAAAGAGGCAGTTGAGATCATCTTGCCACTTTTTTTCTGTATTGCAAGCAGAACGACTTGCTTTGAAAGTTCACATTTTACTGTTGCGGTGACATTGCCTAGACACCATTTAGAAGAAGAATTAAGATGAAGGAGCCATTGGAAGGCTTGAAGCCTACCAAAGGCAAAGCCAAAGTGGCCAGGCTGCTCAAAGTGAGTCATTCCACAGTCAGTCAGCTTTGGGCCACATATTAAAAGGACAAATATGGCATTGAAAAGGTATAGTAATGAGAGACCTTGGGCAACAGCTTCAAGGGATGATTATTTTTTGAAGATCAATGCTCAAAGAAGGTAGATTTCCAACTGCATTAGGATCCTATGGCAGCAACAGGAAATATGGTATCTTCTATGGTATGCAGGAGGCTTCATGAACATGATTTTTATACTAGGAAAACAATGGTGGACAGCCTAATCACACCTCATCATAAAACAGAACATCTCAATTAGTATTACAGTGATGCCAATTGGACTAATGATCAATGGAGATCCCTTCTCTCTACAAAATAATCTTGATTTTATCTCCAGATTGAATCCAGATGAAGATTTATATCTGGAAAAAAAACAGAGACACAAAATCATCCTTCAAACATCTTAGAAAGAACATTTATGGTGGTGGCAGTGTCATGGTGTAGACAGGCACATTTTGGGTGGGTGTTAAAATCTCTGCATGCTTCAAATCGGCTATGTGGATGTTCACATTTATAGGGATGGCATTCCAGAATGCTCTGTTAGGTCTTGTGCTGGCCTAATTGACAACAATTTTATCTGACAAAATGATAATATAAGTCTTCATCAAGACAAAATTGTTCAGCAATAGCTTGAGGAGATCATCAACGATATGAAGTGGCTAGCTTATTTCCCTGACATTAACCCTGTTGAATATGCTTGGGATGATTAAGGCAGATGTTTTGCAGCCTGTCAAGTCTCTCCCCAAAACCTACAAGAGCTTCAAAGAGCCTTGGTGGAGTAATGGTATTATTGCTACTGCAGTTTTTGAAATCTTTCATTAGGAGCATGAAATGTCACTGTGAAGTACGTATTGCCATGAGGGGTGACCACATTCCATATTGACTCACTTTAGCAATCACATTTTAAGCATGTGTTGTGACAAGGTATGCTTACTTGCTCTTTAATTAATAATAAGTTTTCTTACTTTGTACATGTAATATGAAAGAGCATATTAAATAATACATGTTCCTCAAAATTTTTAAGTAAACTCCTTATAGTTTTCAAAGGTACTTCAAAATTTCATTTTCCCCTTAATTTATGGCAACCAGTATGTGTGTTGGGGGAGGGGGGAGCAGATATCTACACCAATCACAGCATCTCCCCTCGGGTACCATGAATTCACACAGGAAAGGGTTGAGAAGAAGACCACATGGAAATTGAATCAATGAAATTCAAAAGCATTCTCTGAGTGATTTGGAAGACTGGCTCAAGATAGAGAGTTATGGAACACACACACACACACACACACACACACACACACACACACACACACACACACACACACACACACACACACACTTTGTAGACAAATGTATTCTCACACCTAGGTTGAACAGAAACAGGAGCCTTTATTAGCTGAAATCAGTAAAAAGCTCCACCTCTTTCACTGTTATGACTGAAACAACCCTTCAAGGAATGCTTTCCACAAGATGCCTAGGTATACTAGAATTTTCCTCTATTCTTCCTGCAAAGCATCTGCCATAGCTGCCATAGAAGAAAAGCTGAGATTAGATTCTGCATCCCTGCCTGTCCCACGGATATTCTATCAGATTCAGATAGGGACTTTGAGCTGGCCAATCCAATACTACAAGAGTTTGGATATAATAAAAAATTAATCAAATCTTATATAACAACATTACAGCCAGTATGCATCATTCCAAAAATAATATTGAAAAAGAAAAAAGCATTATTATGGAAAATTTCCATACTTACCTCCTATGTACTACTATTAAGAAAAAAGAATATTACAACCACAATATTAACATAGTGGAAACAGTCATTGATAACGGAGGTATACTTACTTCTAATAATAATAGATCAGTTCCTAATAAATCTGGCGTTTATGTCATTCCAACAGTTAACAGTAATAACCAAAAGGACAAGGTATATATCGGAAGTACACGTAGAAGATTTTTGACTAGATTAAATGAACATATTATGAATTGGACAAGAGATGAAAAAACTTCATTAATACAACATTGTATCAGAAACTATGTAACTCCAGATTGGACTAACGCTAAAATTATAACACCGCATAGATCACATGCCCAGATTCTGACCTCCGAGGCCGTGGTCATTAAGAAAACCAAAAGATACAACTGTAACGTTAACAGCCCAGTAGAACTTCAGTTTGCATGGAGGTAACTTATTGAACATGAGAAAAAACATTTCAAGAAGAAAAACAATAACAAAAAACAGCTTACATCAAATAATACTTAAAATACAAGTGCATATTTCTACTCCGTAAATGCTACTTGATTGTTTTGTTTAACTACAGATGGTGACACCATATAGGTGCACAGTAAAACCCAAATCATGATGCGTAAATGTCTACACAACAGGGCTGAACATGCATTCGGGTGGAGCAGCATACTTGAGCGTGCGAGTGCGGTAGTTACAACGTCCGTGCACCTACCACTGATGATAGCTATGAATATTAGCAGAAACTAGTTTGGCTCTTAGCAATCGGGAGATTTATTTCTTTGCGCTTCGCAATCAAGATGATTATTTCTTCTTCAAGATTTTATTTCGTTTTTAAAATTTCGGCAAGTTTTGAATTCGTTTTCATGTTTTGTTGTTGTTGAGGATAGCCTTCATTGTAAAAATTAAACTTGTTCAATTTTATCTGGTGCAGATTTTACAGTATCATGAATTTTATTTTGAACTTCACAACTGCAGAAAGCTCACATTCATCGAGTGTGTCGAATACTTATGGCAAAGTCTTAGGAGTGGATTCATTACAGGCATACATATGAAGCCCCGCCAGCCACTACCGATATTGTAAGTAGAAATAATATTAATTATTTCTTGATTTTAATTACTGATACTGTGTCCCATATGCATTTAACATCATTTAGTAATCTCCTGATTGCAGAACTTACATAACATGTGAAACAGTAGTACATGACATTTAATGTCGATTAAGTTACATTATCTTGGCCATGTAAAAATGTGTTCATCGCAAATTGGCGAAATTTGAACAACAATATACTTGGACATGCTGCCCATCAAAGCCAGGCCTGGACAGAACTTGCAGCGGCATAGTCCCTGATCTTACTTAAACAGGCAGGGATCTGTGGTAAGTACTGCAAATTGGTGAAATTTGAACAACAATATACTTGGACATGCTGCCTTTCAAAGCCAAGCCTGGACAGAACTAGCGGCGACATAGTCCTTCATCTTACTTAAACAGGCAGGGATCTGTGGTAAGTACTGAAAATGCACAGATAGTGTGGATTTTTTTTAATAGTCATCTCTCTGCACCACCACCCCTCCTCCCCCTCTCTCTCTTATATCTAGTGGTCATTAAGACTGGTGGGCACAACAAACAAAAGACTGTGCCCTTCCCAGTAGAAACAGCCCCTCCAAATTTGACTGCATGGACAGTGCAGTTCACATGAGATTCACATACACGAGACTGACGAAGGAAAAAAAAAAAAAGCTGAACTTTTTGACCGCACAGGTGAAAAATAAGAACAGGCTGTGAAACAACAGCATGAATATAACGTGCGAGAGCAAGACAAAATTGTTCAGTGAAATTTGTAATGCAAATATTAAGGTGGAGCACATCACAGTATTCAAAATATAATTTATTTTTATTTTTTACATTTCACAGCAACACAAGATAAATGCAACACTGCAGAGAAAAAAATTACGACTATTGGCGAAATCTACGCTCTGTCCAACTTCCGTTTTAGGGAAGTTTTCCTCCATTTTGAAGCTGCAAACCTATTTAACAGCACTACTGGGTAGGAGAAACATTGCGAGAAAAAAGGATTATGATTACAGGAGAAACCTTCACTCTGTCTAACTTCTGTTTCCAAAGGTTTTGAAAGTCAGAATTTCGCCCACCGACGGAAAATGACCTCACCACCAATCCCTCCCAAATTTCTGTTCAGTTCTGCATCGATCTCGAGAACCATCGAAATGACGATGGAAAAGGTGGAATTCTTCGAATCCACTGCCTGAAGATCACAGGGAAATTTTTGCGCTAACTTCCGTTTTCGGAATTTTTCTTCCATTTTCAAGCAGAAATGCAAATATTTATGGAATAAAATTATATTTAACAGTAATACTGTGCAGAAGAAACATTGCGAGAAAAAGAAATTACGACTACGGAATTTTTTTCACTCCGTTTAATTTCAGTTTTGAACGTTTTGAAAAACAAAATACCATCCCCAGATCCAAAAATTGACCCCCCCCCTTTCCTCAACTCATCCTCCAAAATTTCTCTTCAGTTTTGTATCAATCTCGAGAATAACCCAAATGACAACAAAAAAAAGCAGAATTCAAGAATCTCATGTATGCATTCACTGGGCAAATGCTACTCCCAAATATATCATCATACATGATTCAATGCATGTTTTGCCACTTTACACGCCCCTCTTCCATTTTTTTTTTTGTTGTCCACAAATGGCAAGCGAGGCATCACTGCAGTCATCGTGCAGTATTGCCTGGAGTGATGTAAGGTTTGTGCATAGCTGACCTGGCATAGTAATTGGAGGCATGCAGTTCCCCTCACATTGTTCCAGTGCAAAGAGGTGTTCTAGTGGTTTGTTCAATTTTGCCAATCAGGTCTTTGGCAGAGGACATGTGTGCCATCTTTACATTCCCCAATAAGCTTCATTTGGTGTGATCACTCAGTTTGTGCAGCCTCCCAGAGCACTGCTTAACTATGGTAGTACCATCTGTTTTTCCATTAACGGAGAACTTCAGCAACAGTGGATTTGGGAATCCCAGGACCTCAGCACTGCTATGCACTGATAGCTTATTTAGAAGGCATCCAATGACCATGCCCCTTTAAAAGTCCATCAGTTCCGCTCAGAACGGTATATTCATTTTCAATGCAGTCTGACAGGTGTGCCAAACAATTCACTTTATATGCAGCCCCAAAACACTCCACGCATGAATGTCTGGTTCTGCAAATGCATATTTATTTTCATATGTGGAAGTGCCCAAATAATTTTGTCTGCATAATGAATATATGTATTAAAAATAAACCCATACCAGCAGCCAACAAGTGGTTGGAAATGTCAACTACATATGTTTAACTCACACCACAAAGTATGTTTCAAATATTTTTCTAATTACACACTGTTTACAATTACATATGGGTAAAGATAAACCCATGTGATATAATTAGCCTATACATATTAAACACCTATTCAGTACTTCATTATTTATTCTAACCTCACTTTAAGTCTCTAAGAATTGTTTTATGTCACTCACCCTAACACAGTAAGAAAGAATTAGTGAAATAAACACCTAGATAACTTTGTAATTACCATCCATTGCTGGCTGGCCTACAACACCTTAGCTAGTCATTGTACTGTAAAATAATACTTACTGTAAAGACAATCACAAACTGCTTCTTGATAAATATTTTAAAAAATGAATAAAACATTTTATATACATTTTTATTTAACCTGTTATCACTAAAGAATTTGAACACAAAATAAGTCATACTCACAGGGCGGCGTAATAACAAGATTGTGGACAGATCGCGATAATGATTACAGCCACGACCTGAAAAGCCAAAAATAATATCCTTGGTACCTAAATTCAGCATTAACATTTAACAAAATAGATCTTAATTAAAAATAACAGATAGATCAATTTAACAAATAGATATACAATTAAAAATATAGTCCTTACTTACTTTTTTTTTTGTCAATTTTTTATGTGTTGTTTAAGACAGTGTTTTAATTTATTTTTGTGCTCCCTATGCAAGACATAGGAGAGGTATTGGTGATTAGTATCTTAGTTTATGTGTTAATATATGAATTTAATGGAGTGAGTAAATATTTTAAAATATGAATGGACTACAAGGTGGTGCAAAGTAGCTTTGTATGCCTTGAAGTGGAAGAGAATAACTTGCCCTGCTGGAACCTACAGAAACACCCAAAAAAACAACATGCAAGAAATGTCAGCAAAGCGAACCTCAAAGAGTAAGCTTTCATGTATTACTAAAAATAGATCTTGCATTTATGACAGGGATCATAGCATACTTCTGGAAAATTTTAGGTAAGAATTTTAGGAATTTTAGGAATTTTTAGAAACATTTTAGGAAAATTTTAGGAGTGTATTTCAATAAAAACTAGATGTATATTTGTATACATCTAGTAAAACAACTTTGTATACATTGTAAAGAGTTTGCTTCACACCCTTCAACCATATATACTGATAAGACTGCGCATGACATCAAAATTTCTGGCTCCAACATAAAATCACATGACAACAGTCAAAAAGATGGGTTACACCTGCTGTGCTTATGGTTGCTCTGACCGATATAGTAAAGAAAGTTCTGATTTTTCATGGGTAAGAAACGAATTAAATACCTAAGTCAATAAAGTTCAATTACTTAACCAGAAACTTGCAGCTATTGATATAAAAATATAGTAACTTAAGAAAAAAAAAATGGAATGCATGTTCCAAATTCTTCGCAAATGTTCATCACATTATAAATCACAAAATGTAAACAACACGATCATGCATGTATATAGCTCATAAGTAAACTTACCTGAAGAGTTTTCATTATATATGAGGTGCATTCACATAATACACCGAAAACACTGAAGTTCTGCAGCGTAAATTAGTAATCATAACAGCATTTGTACACGAAATTTGGAGTCTGATGATGACGTGCCCAATGTTTGAGCCATGGCGGCTTTGATGCAGCTATTGCCAATGCGCAGTCCATTAGTATATATGGTCGAAGTTCACACCCAAATTTTTTGCATAACGTCTAATGTCTAAAGTTTAAGTATGATTTACTTCTAATGTTCAGTTCTTATCTTTTCACGTGTTATTATCATATTCAAGTATATTTACCACATTCAAGTTTCACTTTGAACATTAATATGCTGTTGAACCAGAAGCAATTCACGATTTTCACAGTAAAGTTTTCAGGTTTCACATTAAACTATAATATCCTAAAAAGGTAATTGAAAACCAAGAACTATGTACAATTGTTCACTGAATTACTTTTTTCATATTATTGTTTTAACCTTTTCCTGATTAGCCTATCTTTTTCTGCTTCCACCACAACTAATTTACTTTCAGTTTTCTTTATTTCAGCTGAACCTTGTATGATCAAGTTAGAGGCAACTGCTATTTCAACAATATTTTGTTTTTCTACAGCTTTTCTCATTCTTTCTGTTCCCTCTTGAATTACTGCTAGGGAGGCTTCTTTATCTTTTTTAAGCCTATTTATTTCTGCATCATTTTCTTTTATTTTGTCATCAAAACTCAGCTTTTCTTTTTTTCTGTAGCTGCTTTTCCTTATTTTCCCTCTCTTTCTTCGAAAATAAAAGCATAACAAACAGCGCGAAAACTAGCTCATAAATAGAATATTTGAAACACTCTCAATGTATGCACTCTCAATTATTAGGGATGGCAGAGGGGAAGGGAATAGAATTGTCCAAAATTAGCATGTTTTCGTTGCGCTAGGGCGCTTAAGCATGGCTGAATTCCTTCAGATACCCCCAATGTTCAAATGGTTGAAATGTGCTGATGTTCATGGAATGAAATGGTTGATCAGCTATGATGACCGCATAAAAGTTCGGGGTGGGGGGAGGGCTTTATTTTTTTTATTTTTTTTAGTTTATGCAACATATTACATCACTCCAGTATTTATCTTGTCATCATCAACAATCGCAATGCAACTACCACTTACGATCGCGGATATCAGCAACTGAAAATCTGCCATATCTCTAAGTGATATAACACACAGTATCCTGTTACAGTGTATTGTAATTGAAAAAAAAGGATGTGGAAAAAAAGAAACTTTCAGAAATTAAGATCATCAAGTCATGCGTTTCAAAAATCCGTTTTCCTTTATAACGTTTAAAAACATGTTTTTGCTTTTTTACCTGTAGTGTAAATAAAAAAACTATGTTGATTTTTTTTTTTATGGAATCAGACGTCCGTATGTCTGATTGTCTTCATCTGAGTTCACACTTTAGCTACTGTGTACAAGTAGATCTATTTTTTCAGCTCAAAAATATGTAGTTTTGTATATATTCACAGTATAAGTCATTCCTTATTCCCACAGAACTGAATTCAGCATATGCAAAATGAAGATCATCAAGACCCGCCCAACACTATGTTTCTGATTGTCTGCTGTTTATATTCAAGAAATGCAAACATGGATCAATGGTGAATGCAGCAACTATGATTTTTATTTATTACCAAGAAAAAAAAAAAAAAGAGCCGTGAAAGCTGTAAAGCTGAAACGGATATTTCTCTCGAACCCCCCATGCACAAAAACATTCCAATTAAGATCAAACAGCAGGAGGACGCGTCCACACAACACAACCTTTGGAATTACCTGATGGAATGGCTTCTTTTCATTTGGCACATCGCCATAAATCACCACCTGCAGCTCACTGAACTGTCAAGTTGCACCCTTCCTCCTTCACTTTAACTATAATAGAAACTGTAAAAAAAAAAAATGCTCTCCAATTTTCGACAAAATTAAATTACCAAATTTACGTCATGATGTTGCAATTTACTAAAATATGTTTGTTTATCTGCTGAATATTGCTTAAATCCATTGAAAACTTTTTAATTATAGATGATTTTTTTATTAAAACAGTAACTCAGACGTCTGAATAAAAACGTGTTTGTAATTCAAATAGAGTCCATATCATCACAGAAAAAAATTTAAGGATCACTCTGTTTAAATAAACCATGGCATCTAAAAAAAATAATTCACTTGCCTTTCCCGTAATTTATAATTACTGTTTCTTTTTTTCAATCCGATTATGCAACGGTTTTTTTTTTTTTTTTTTTTTTTTGCATCTGCTAAAGTTCCTGACGGAATTTGGCGAAATTTGCACTAGAACTTTATTGTGATGTATCTTAACTACTGTAAAAATTTTACTGTGTTATTTTCAAAATTCAGAAAAATGGATTTCTGAAAATATTCTCCTAGTCCTTTTGTGCTGTGGAAGTGATAAACAGGTGTTTGCTTTCTTCCCAACCAAGGGCTTCAGATCAGCGCTCCCAGCTGTCAATCAACCGTTGCTATGGTAACACCCTTTCTGCTGGAGGCTCACTCTGTCCAAAGAGGCACACATACTTTGTCCATAATAAAAATTACCAATGCTAGCTTTTAAAGTTTTAAACCGATTCAACTGGAATTTTGGAAGTGAGCTTCTGTAATCCAATTACAGTGAATGTAAAAATTTCAGCCACTTTCATGAAAAATTCGCAAAGATAGTTTTCTTATTTTTTATCATAAGTAGTGGAAGTCTCTTGAGGGGAGGGAGGGTGGCATGCACATAAACAAGAAGAAGATGAATGTGTTGTTCAGGCATACTCCTCACTGGTGGATGCCAGCTGACTTGGTACATACGCGACCCCCTGCAAATGCTAAATGCCTCTTCTTTCCCCTTCTGTTCTCAATTGTCGGACGGACATCAAGCTCCCCTTCGACCTACTAGTAATCATCCAATTTTATTGCACTGGAAGTAGTGCCTTTTTTTTTTTCTTTTTTTCCCCCCAGCCAAATTAGGATTTGGTGCACATCGGAAACCGCTGCCGGTGGTTTCTTTGAGAACAGAGAAAAGGAACTTTAAAAAATGAAGGGGTAACAGTAACATGATTTCCTAAAAGGGCATTTTTTAAGCACTAATTTCAAATTTCAAGGCTTTTCAAGACGGCATTAAAAAAACACTGTTTTTCCAGGATATTCCAGGCCTTGAAAACGTAATCATGATTTTCCAGGACTTTCCAGGTTTTCAAGCACACGTGCGCACCCTGCGTAATGGTAAATTTATTGGCGTTAATAACGGTTGTGTTTTTAATAAATAAGCTTACGAAAATTTTAGGATGAATAGCAAATTTTAGGTATAATTTTAGGAATTTAAGGAGGGTCACAAAATATTAGGAATTTTAGGAATTTTAGGAGGAATGCGATCCCTGTTATGATTATAATATACATTTACTTCGAGAACCATCAAAATGATCAGACATGCCAACCTTCAAAATCTGAAAATCGGGAAATTTTTACAGCTCATAAAATCACATGAGCACTGCTTATCGACATTTTTCAGATGTAGAAACAATTTTCCTAAGTAGTATTATTGGTCCACTAAAAGTTATGGAGAAAAAATAAAGAGCAAAAATCAACCCCCCCCCCTCCCCTATTGAAATTAGTTTTCAGATGCATCGATTCCATAAGATAATGAAAACGTAAAATGGCCTGCATGTTGTTTTTTTACAAATAAAATAACAGCCAACTGTTTTTCGTTTCCTCTTTAGGCTGTGCAGGAAGGCAAAGTGACAAAAAGCATCATACTAACATCGCCTTTCATTACAAGGCGAGGACAACTGTAACTACTCCCTTTTGTCGTTAAGTGAATTCGCCACAACTCAACTGATTTGTGTATGTGATTAGGGGTTTAACAAACACCATGAGCAACTCACTGGGCTATAAGCAGCCTATCCCTAATTTATGACCACTGGTTCCAAGGAAGGGAGGCAGTGCTGTAAGACAAACACAAGATCCATACATCCCCAGGATTTGAACCCAGACCCATTTTGGACAAATGAGCGACTCAACTGTTTATCATCACTTGGAACGTGGAAAGCTCCGTTGAGGCGAAGGGTTGAAAGACTGAACTCCAAGGAGACGGCAGGGCAGCTCCCATCTGTCAATTCATTGCTGACCCTTCCAGGCATTCTAGTGCTGGAGTGAGCGAGCTCTTTCCTGAAAGACATCATAAGACAATCGGACTGCGAGAAATTTTTTTAAAGCAATTTTTTTTTTTACCCATCTCAGACGATAGGTCAGAAACCTGCACTTACACTACTATGTCCCCAGGGCTTCCTCTTTTGCAGATAGGACAGGAAAAGCATGAAATCAGTAACGGTAAAGCCACCTTACATCAACGCAGAAAGAAAATTATTTCACAGGTAGTTTGAAATAATGGTGGTTGATGGAATTTCAACCATCCTAACAAGCTGATTCTGAGTGAAAATCAGAATTTGATCTGGAGGGCGGGAGGAAGGGCTGAAAATCCGGAGTCTCCTGCCTAAATCTGGAGAGTTGGCTCATCTGAATGATGGAAAATGGGGAATTTTTCGAATCCACGGAAGCATCTCGTGCCTGAAGATCACAGGGAAATTTTCGTGCAGTCTAACTTCCGTTTTTGGAAATTTTTCCTTCATTTTCAAGCTGAAATGCATATATTAATAGAATAAAATTATATTTAACAATAATACTATACAGAAGAAACATTGCAAGAAAAAGAAATCACGATTACAGGAAAAAAATTTCACTTCATTTAATTTTTATTTTTAAAAGTTTTGAAAAATGAAATACCATCCCCAGAACAAAAAACAACCCCCTCCTCAACTAATCCTCTATAATTTCTCTTCAGTTTTGCAACGATCTTGAGAATGACCTAAATGACGAAAAAAAGGCAAAATTCCGTGAAAGAATCTCATGTATGTAACATTCAGATGGTACAAGTGCCTACCAATGCTATACAAGACCACGGGCGGTCGTAGTGAGCGATGGGTTTGCCTCCTCGGGGCGCTCCGTTGTAACAATGGCACACACAACAGCAACTAGGGCCTCTGTGAATCTTGGAGAGGTGCAAGCTAGTTCTCTGTGACATTGGCGAAAAGACCCCAACTCAATGGGTTTTGTTCCAGAATCCTTAGGTTGAATGACCAACTGGAACCCTCAGCTATGGGCTAATCCCCCACACTGATGTACTTACCTGATTAAAAAGACAAAAAGAAATATTAAGAATGACTCATGTGGGATATGGTGGACCTACCACACTTGAGAAGGACGGTCCACCACGGAATCGACCTGGACTTTCTAAACGGTGTATGAGAAAGAGATCTCGGCTGAGTGAATGTAAGATTGGTGTATGGAATACTAGAGGTATAAATGGCAAGATGAGTGAGGTGATTGAGGAGATGAATAAGTATAGACTGGATGTGCTGTGTGTAAGTGAAACCAAAAAGAAGGAAATTGGCATAGAAGAAGTGAATGGCACGGTGAGCATGTGGTCTGGAGTATTGGAAAATATGAGAGGACAGGCTGGTGTAGGTGTGATTTTAAGTGAAAAGATGAACAACTTGATTCACTATAGTTGCATAAGTGAGA
The DNA here is from genome assembly GCA_039090855.1 of Macrothele yani. Classification (NCBI taxonomy): domain Eukaryota; kingdom Metazoa; phylum Arthropoda; class Arachnida; order Araneae; family Macrothelidae; genus Macrothele; species Macrothele yani. Next base: position 98,706,357 of record CM077005.1, read on the forward strand.
GAATTCTCTGGATTCGTTTGAAAGTAAAACTTCAGAGAATTGTAATTGTTGTAGTGTATGCTCCTTGTGACTCAGAACCTTCTGATAAGAAAGAAGCTTTCTGGAATGAGCTAAAAGCTGTTCTGAGCCACTTTGGTGCTAAAGAAAAAGTTATAATAGCAGGGGATTTCAATGCTAGAGTAGGTGTGCAATATGCAATTTCTAACAATGTTTTGGGTAAGTGTAATGATTCTTGTGTGAATGATAATGGTGAAAGATTAATTGAACTCTGCATTGAGAATGATTTGTGTGTATCTAATACATTTTTTCAACCACAAGTATATACACACATATACTTGGGAAAATCGTACTCTTAGTCAAAAGAGTGTGATAGATTTTGTTGTCTACGATCAGCGTTTGAAACACTAGTTGTTGACACCTGTGTGATGAGAGGTGCGGATGTTGGTTTTGATCATTACTTGGTAGTGTCACGAGTGAAACTTAATGTTGGTTGGAGGAAAAGGAATAGGAAGAGACCCAGGATAGAAAGAATAAAGGTTGATAGGCTCCTTGAAGATCATCAGCGGTATTCTGACTTACTCAGAGAATGACTAAAGGATCTGAAATCTTGTGAGAGGGATGTAGAAAAGAAGTGGGAATGTTTTAAGAACGGTGTTGTTACTGCTGCTAAAGAGGTCTGTGGCACCACAATAGTGGGTAACAATAGAGGTGATGCTTGGTGGAATAGTGAGGTTGATGAGGCAGTAAAGAAAAAGAAGGAAGCCTATTTGGGGATGTTGCAAGGTAGAGTCTCTGTGGATGAATATCGCTGTAAGAAGCGTGAAGTTGCTAAGCTGGTTCGCCACAGTAAGGCAAAAGATAGGAAAGAGAAAGTGGAAAGGCATGAACTGGCTTTTTGAAAAGATAGAAAGTCCTTCTGGAAGTGCACGAGACTCAGGAAAAATAGGGGAAACAAAGTTGTAAGTTGTGTGAAGAATGAGATTGGTGAAATGATATGGGAGCCCAATGAGTTAAGTGACAGATGGGGCGAATACTTCTGTGAGTTATTAGATCAGGAGAGCAAAAATGATTCTGAGACAGATGCAGATGATGTCACAATGAGGGATGAAAGCACAGGAGGGATCTCAAGAGAAGAAGTGTGTAAAGCTCTAAAATCTCTTCAGAATGGTAAGGCTCCAGGAGTTGATGGCATAACTGCAGAGATGTTGAAGTATGGTGGTGACTCTATAATTGACTGGTTAACTGAAATTTGCCAGTTGTGCTGGGAGTTAGGAATGGTCCCTCGGGATTGGAAGGATGCTATCATTGTTCCCTTGTATAAGGGAAAAGGTGATCAGACTGAATGCAAAAACTATCGTGGTATTAGCCTACTGAGTGTGCCAGGGAAAGTGTTTGGTAAAGTTGTTATTGAAAAAGTACGGGGTCTTACATCAGAGAAAGTGTGGGATGTTCAGAGTGGTTTTATGCCTGGTAAAGGCTGCACTAACCAGATTTTTGCATTACGCATGATGATTGAAAAGTATCTGGCTGTTTGGGAAGAAAGTTTTTACTGCCTTCATAGATTTAGAGAAAGCTTACGACCGAGTCAATAGGACACTTTTGTGGAAGGTACTGAATGAATATGGTGTTACTGGGAATCTACTTAATAGTGTAAAAGCCATGTATGCTGGTAGTAGAGCTTGTGTACGAGTGAATGGTGTTTTATCAAAATGGTTTTCCATTGGTGCAGGAGTTTGACAAGGTTGTGTAATGTCACCATGGCTGTTTAATATATTTATGGACGCATGCATGTGTGAGGCCAAAATAGATAATAGTGGTTTATGTCTTGGTGATATCCGTGTGTGCAGGTTGCTGTATGCTGATGACACTGTCCTGTTGGCAGAGAGCAAAAGTGAGTTGCAGAGTATGTTGACTCGGATGCACGAAGTTTGCATGAAATTCAAACTGAGTATAAATAAGGGAAAAACCAAAGTTATGGTGTTTGAGAGAGGAATGGGTAGCACTGAATGTAATGCAAATATAAATGGCACTGTGATTGACCAGGTGAGTGAGTTTGTGTATTTAGGAAGCATGTCTGACAGAGAGAACAAGTTGGATGGTGAAATCAGTAGGCGGGTGAATTCTTCTCTGAAAGTCATAGCTGCTCTGGGAGGTTTTTACAGGAATGATAGGTTCTCTAGAGAGTCCCGCATGGCTGTGTATGAAACAGTAATTGTTCCTACTCTGATGTATGGCAGTGGAACCTGGGTACTGCAGAAGAAACATAGGAGTCGTTTGTGTGCTGGAGAAATGCGTTACTTACGTGGGGTTTGTAGCAAGACACGATCTGATTGTGTGAGGAATGAAGATGTATTGCAGTTGTGTGATGTAAAGCAAAATGTTAGCAAGGTGGAGACCAATATGCTTTGGTGGTTTGGCCATGTTGAAAGAATGAGTGATGAAATGCTTACTAAGAAAATATTTTCAGCCCAAGTGGCAGGAAGGAAAGGCAGAGGAAGGCCAGGGAAGACATGGGTAGATCAGATTCAGGAGTGTCTGCATGAAAAAAAGATTATGAGTATGAAGTATTAAAGATCTTGCGTACGGCGTGTAATGGATATCAGTGAAGCACGAGTTGTATGTCAAGATCGCTGTAAATGGCGAAGTTTGATACGACAACAATAAGTAAAAATATCTGGAAGTTTGTATTTCTTTTTGGAGCTAACCTCTGAATCTCAGAGAACAGCTTAGTGATATGTATGTATGTATGTATGGAATAAAATTATATTTAACAATAATACTGTACAGAAGAAACATTGCAAGAAAGAGAAATCACGATTACAGGAAAAAATTTTCACTCCATTTAATTTTTATATTTAAAAGTTTTGAAAAATGAAATACCATCCCCAGAACAAAAAACAACCCCTCCTCAGCTAATCCTCTATAATTTCTCTTCAGTTTTGCAACGATCTTGAGAATGACCTAAATGACGAAAAAAAGGCGAAATTCTGTGAAAGAATCTCATGTATGTAACATTCAGATGGCACAGTGCCTACCAATGCCATACAAGGCCACAGTATATATACAAAGAAGTAGCCAAATATTCTGACTGAACACTGAATGTGTATTTCCCATACATCTGAGGGAATGATGTAGAGCCACTCTGGTGGCCGAGTAGTAAGAGGCATTGGTTTCTGACTAGTTGTCCAAGCTGGGCCCAGTTTCAAGTCCCAAATGAGGTACGAGTGTTGTGTTTATCTTATGGCTTTGGCTCTTTAAAAAAAAGCTCCAATTTTTTGTCCAAAACCCTAGAAAAGGAGCCAGATACTTTCTTGCAGTACTTTTAATTGCTGGTGGTGGCCTGAACAGGGCTGTTAATGCTCCTACCATGTTTCGGAACAATTCTTGGAGCGGGAACATTTGCAATTTGGAGCAGAACTCAGGTTTTGGAGCAGCTAATGATAGCATTTTTAATTATTTTAAGTCCATGCTGTGCTTTAAGTTATGTTTACATACTGAATTACCATTATTTTATGAACTATGAAAAATTTTTATATTTTAGGTTTGTTGGCATTTTACTGCTTCTCTTACGACTGTTAATAAGCATTTCTGTCATTCCCACAGTGAGATAAATGGGAAAACAATTATACTACCAGCAGTTTATTGAAAACTACATGACCTGCAGTATTTTAAGTGTAACACATTAAAATCAGGGATTTTCTTCTGAATGCATTTGTTTCGCTATAACGCGAATAGGATGCTGCCGCATCCAAGAACTGTTGCTATTGTTATTGAATGCTTGCGAATATACACTTAGGAAGAATAAATAATATGTAATTACCGTTTGCTGTTTGGTTGGTTTTTAGCAGCATATTTTTTGAGATTAATGGCATTCAGATGAAAATACATTATTTCTGAAACCAACCAACTGGCAAGCCACACATATATGGTTTGCACGTGCATCACAAACTCTTAAGGTTTTCCGAAGGAAAGCGTACCTTTGATATGAAAGGAAAACTAATGTAACATTTAATAATCAAATTGTGAAATCACCTTTTCAGCAGTTGCACCACGATACTCTTTATACAATGTTTTTCATCCAGTAATTAACAGCGTCAAACTTTCGTTATTGCTGCGAACAATTACAACTGGAAACAAAACTATAAGATAACAGTGAGATTCAGTAAAAGTTAGTTAGACAAAAGCTGCTTCCATCGCTTAACACTTGCACAGTGGATGTTTTAGCATGGGATTTCTTCCTCCCCCATTCTTCAGTAGTAAATTAAGTTTACAACTTTTTTTTTTTTTTTTTTTTTTTTTTTTTGTTGCTGCTGCTGTCTGAAGGAGCCACTGCTCTTTGCCTGTGTGTGGTGTCCCGCATATATAGACATGGACATTAAGCAGATGATTACAAGCTGGCAAGTGGTTCCATGTACCTTTCGTCTGGAAAAAGAAAAGTATGAGGCTGAAGATGTTCTCCAAGGTAGGTCAAAGTAAGAAAAAGAAAAGCTCCTGAAAATTCTGCTCCCTGAACGTACGGGGCAAAATTCAGACTTTAAGTAAAAACCAAAAGATTGGTATTCCAGATAATTGATTACAAGTTATGCGATATAAACAATCCTCTTATTAATCCATAGCGCTTATGAGCGATTTTAACACAAGACTGACAAAGAAAAAAAACACCAGCATTTTTTAATTTGGTGAAAAATCAGACCACTGGGTGAGAAAGTGTGAATATCATGCAACGTGTGAACAAAACCTGAATCGTTCACTGTAATTTATTTATGTAAATATTTAACAAGATTACACCACTGTATTTACAATTATAAAATTACTGAATTCCAAACAAAATAGGGTGATTTTAAAAGACATAGCTTCAAACAATATTTCTCTTTTTTTTTCTTCTTTTGGTTTTGTTCTTGTACTAGCTAGAACATTAGCTCCGGTTCCCTCATGCGAGAAAGTCCTACTTTCTTCTCGGCAAGTTCCACAGCCATATTTGTCTTTTGTTGCCACTGCACTGCATTCACTGTCTTTTTTTTTTTTTTTTTTTCTGCTGATAGCTTTCCCTTACCATTTCTTTGTTACTTTTCTTTCTTTTTTAAGTTTTTTTTAATCCCTCAGATGACAATTTTATCCATCATGCTGAAAGAACTTTCAGCCAGAGAACCATGAATTCTGATATCAGAGCTTTCACTATTTTAAATAAATGATGTAATTTTCAGAGAATGAATACTTTCTTTTAAACACCATGCATCAATTCTTACAAATTTCCAAATTTTGTCAGTTCCGGTTTTAGAAATTTCCACCATCCTTATCAAGCAAAAATGCACACACATTTCTGAGGGTGATGACATTTAACAACTACACTGGAGTAGGAACATCGCGGAGGATGGGGAAATACAATTACAGGAGAAATCTTCGCTCCTGCCGACTTCCATTTTCTGAAATACAAATACTTATGGAATAAAATGATATCTAACAATCCTAAGTAAAGGAAACATCGCAAGAAAAAAAAATTATGATTATGACTTATGAGAGAAATCTTACCTCCGTCTGCTTTCCATTTTTAAAGGTTTTGAAGGATGAAATTACGTCCTTTTACATCCCCCCCCCCAATCATCACCATCACCAATACTCCCAAAATTTCAGTTCAGCTCTGCATCAATCTCGTGAAGGGTCCAAAGGATAACAAAAAAGATGGAATTCCTCAAATCAGACTAAGAACCTCATGCCTGAAAATTAAAAGGGTGCAGTCGTGATGCTCATCACGAACCTGGTCGCCCGGTGGCACAGTGGTCTAAGTGATGGCTTATGATGATTTGTTCGTGAAGGGTCCAGGTTCGAATAATGGTGAGGCATGGATGTTGTGTTTGTCTTACTGCACTGGCTCTCTCCCTTCCCTGGAACCATTGACCCTAAATTAGGGACAGGTGACTGCTTATAGCCCATTGAGTTGCTCACGGTGGTCGTTGAACCTTCAGTCAAAAAAAAAAAATTACGAACTTGGACGATTGTCTTCAATGAAGTGGTTGAATGAATTTGTTAATCAAATAAAGTTTACATGTGTGGTTTCATATGAGTTTATTCTTTCCAAAAATTTAAAAAAAAAAAAAAAAAAAAAACTAACCGCCGATTCCAACGGGTTTAGTCTAGTAAATACTTTAAAATCTAAAAACAAATTTATTATCCTCAGTCATGTACAAAATCTAAATTATTATTTAGATTTTGTACATGATTGACAAATAAGTTGATCAAAAATGCACAAATACTGTACAATTGCTTTCCAAAAAATATATATTATTAAATACAGTACAATATCATATACTATGACCCAGAGGTAGAAAAAGGAGCACTTAATTCATATACGTACCAGTAAAGCAGTTGTGAGTAAAATTTTCATTTTCTTCTACAGATTGTGGGTCATTTTCATCACGCACATTCGGCTCACAAGAATTTCTGGGAAAAGAGAGACAGTTGAGTGATTCATTTACTTGTACAATAAGTATACAAATAAAAAATTATCAATATTATCTACAGAGACCATCTGTATAACTTATTTCTTACTATAATAATTTTTTTCAATCATCTGATTATCTGATATCAAGGCTTGAAAAATATGTAGTGCTATCAAAAAGTTCCGAGATTAGGTACGTAGCGCACCAACAGATAGCAGTATATGAAAGCACGAGCAGCGGTAGAGGGCAGTGACCTTCTTGAGTCATTGTGCAAAGTGGCATCATTCTGTGGACATCGGGAGCTGTGCTACACTATATTTGTTGACCAAGGTTAGTAGACTCCAAGGTTATGCTTATCCGACACTTCCGCTGAGCACTGCCTCAGGGGTCGCCTTCGTGACGTCACAGTCCCGGAGATCTGCACACCCCATCCGCCTAAAGCTGCTTGCTCTCGTTTTTCTGGTTCAGGGTCTCAAAGCTACATTGTCTCATTTGAAGCTAGGTATTTGTAGCAAACAAATTATCTTTTCCTTGGTCATACTGAACATGCCTGGTTCGTGCACAATAGCAACGTGTCAAAATTATTATTCGAAAACCAAAAGGAATGGTATTCATTACCATAGGTTTCCGAAAAATGAAGTTTTGCGTAAAACATGGAAATTGAGATGCTAACGAGCTGACAGTTTCAACGAAATGAATTCAGCTATTTGTTCGGAACATTTTCCTGAGGAAGACTACGAAACGCGATTTAAGGAATGAACTTCTAGGTTTGCCTATCCGCAAAATGCTAAAGGACACAGCTGTACCAAGTTTAAACCTCCCGGGAAACTTTAATGTAAATTCTAATTCAGAGAGAAAGAACAGACAGGAGAAAAGGAAACGAACTGATCTTGTTGGCGATTTGATAAACTCTGATAATGCAGAGGAAATTTTGGAAGACGTGTGGAGTGCCAATGATGAAAATACTGAAATTGAATGTATGAAAGACCTCAAAACAGAAAATGAAATTCTATTGAAGGAAAATTATATTTTGATGAAGGAAAATGAAAAGCTGAAAAAAACAAATATTATATTTGAGCTATTCAAACCATAGTCTAACTTTACGTGTAAAAGTCCTCAAAGTAAAACAGAATCAAATGCAGAAAGAATTATTAGAATTGCGAAGGTTACAGAAAGATGAGAAAAAAGACAGAGAAATGTGCATAAAAAATTTGCTTTCTACAGTGTTTACTCCAAGGACAGATAAGGGTTTTGTTAGGCCAAAAATGGATTGTTTGGAATTCTACTGATATTGCAGCTGCAATAACATTAAGAACTGTTTCCAGGAGAGCATATCACTACTTGAGAAATAAAGTTAATATTCCGCTTCCTGCTTTGTCAACGTTGCGCCGATGGGTAGCTACAATTAAATGTTCACCTGGAATTCAAGCCACAACTTTAAAACTGATGCAGAGCCAAGGAAGGCAAATGACTGAAGCCGAAAGAATGTGTAATTTCTATAGATGAAATGAAAGTTTCCAGCAAAATGTGTTATAATATTGAAACAGATGAAGTTATAGGACCGTGTAGGTACGTACTGGTATTCATGGCAAGAGGACTTGTTAATCCCTGGAAACAACCAGTATTTTACGATTTTGACGTTAGTGGTTCCAGTCTCAGAGAAATATTAATGAAAGTAATTTGTGCTGTAGAAAATATCATGTTTCCTGTATTTGCTCTTACTTCAGATCTGGGAGCTTTAAACCAGAAATTATGGAAAGAATTGGTTATATCGCCTGAGAGTCCGTTCTTTGAAAATCCTTTCGACAAAAACAGACTTATATAAATGTATTTGCTGACATTCCGCATATGGTAAAGTTATTGCGAAACCATATTTTGGACAGTGGCATAAAAATAAGAAATATAGTGATAAATTGCTCCCTATTTGAAAAGCAATTAGAGAAGGACAGTAAGGGAATTAAAAATAGCGTATAATATGAGTGAAACACACATACGTGTTAAAGGAGCAAATAGGCAGATTGTACGTTATGCTGTACAGTTGCTTTCGGAGCGTGTTGGAAATGCCATCAAATATTTAATTCCCAAAGATGATGAAGCAGCAAATTTTATTCTTCTTGTCGACAGATTTTTTGATACAATGAATTTGAGGCAACCATTCTCAGACAAACCATTCCGATGTGCTTTAGGTAACAATCAACAGCAATTTCAACTTCTGAATGAGGCTTACAACACTTTTTCGCAGATGCGCGTTGTTGGAAGAAAAAACGCCCTACCATTTCAGCAAGGTCTTCTGGTCAGTATTACATCCGTAATGGCTGTCCACAAGATTCTAAGCGAAAAATATGAGCTAAAATATTTTTTAACTCACAGAGTTAATCAAGATGTCCTAGAAAATTTTTCTCACAGATACGTGCAGCAGGGAATACCTATGATCACCCTTCACCACTGGAATTTCAAAATCGTCTCAGACTGCTGGTACTTGGGAAAGTAGTCCGGAACTGTCAGAAATCTAACGTTTTGCCTGAGTCGGAACAACATTATTTAACTGTTTCAATTTACTTCCGATATTGGAGGTTATATTATTTAACGTGCATTAATGCATTTGCATTTTTGAACTTCACTTTTAGTTGGTTAAGTTCGATGAACACTTACCGCACGTGGGCATCCACATAACGGAAATAGGAATTGAAAGCCAAGCCCCACGTGCGGTAAGTGTTCATCGAACTTAACCAACTAAAAGTGAAGTTCAAAAATGCAAAAATTATTTAACTGTCTCCATGCTCTCGTCTTCCTGTGTCTTATACAATAATGCATCCTGCAATGATGAAACAGCCCACACAAGTGAAAATGAAATTACGGCTGCACTTCGCGAAGAACCCACAACTGCAATTATGTCTTCTAGTGACAGCATATCGTACCAAGCTTTACGATACCTTGCTGGATATGTTGCATTTAAATGCTAAACAACGTGTCCTGGGCTGGGGGACAAAAATGCACCTCTGGACCTAGTGCAAGAAAAAGGAATTCTTTGCGACTGGATTAGCGTCATAAGCAGAGGCTGCTTGCAACATCCAACAAATGAGTGGATGAGCATGGTTATCAAACTAGAAGAAATTTTTTTAAAACTACATGGGAAAAATAATTTAAGGAAAGTTAAAGGAATTGTTCACACCGCAGTGGAAGCTTCTGCCCATCAGTTTCCTCCAAATGTACACCCTGCCATTAAACTATTCATGAAAACCCGAATTATGATCCGTATGCGCCATATTAACGCTCAGCAAAAAATATATTGCCAACCCAAGAAGAGAAAACTGGTTAAAACAGTTACCTAAGGAACACGACAAAGGTAAGTGAAGAAAGAATTTTTTTACGTTAAATAATGTCCCGATTCTTAAAGTTCTCAAAATTTAGCGAATAAAATATGACTAAAGAAACAAACAAACAAAAATTGCAAAGATCCATGATTTTAACTTTTCTGTTCAGCGATTAGTTACAAATAATAACAGAGCATTTAGTGAAATTAATTTCCAACTTTTTAATTAAGCAAGTTAGTGGAATGCTACTCAAGTTTTTATTTGTTCCGCATAAAAGGATTTCTTCATGAGGTTCTGACAGCATAATCTTATAAGGTTTTTTTCCTTCTTTTGAATTTATTTAAAGACAGTATTACACTTGCATATAAATAAATTAGAAGGTATAATCACTGTCCCTGCACTTTTCCTTAGTGTCATGTCAATATCCTATTTAGATATTTAGATTAAACAGATTTGAAAAAAAAATAAATGAAAGAAATGCATAATAAGTTTCTTCACATTCTCGGTTTACTCTAAATAAAATATTCACATGGATGTCCGTTTTTCCTGATTATATTACAGATGAGCTTTTGCATTACATCTTGGTTGCAAGCTTTCAGATTCAGAGCGTATTTGAGTAAAAAGTTGGTGACATTTCTCCCGCGAGTGCTTCAATTGTATTAACAATCTATCCGTCCTGCTGGCAGCGTCGTGTGGCACACTGACGTCACTACGTAAGGGACAGGCACTTCCGCTGCGAGGGAGGCAGGATGAGCAAACCTTACTGTCTATTAACCTTGTTTGTTGACCACGTGCAGAACACAGCTGCGATTTAAGTATGGCTAGAAACTAGAGCAGCGAGCGAACATCAAATTCTGCATCAAACTCGGAAAATCGGGAACGGAGATGCATGAAATGTTGAGGTAGACTTATGGCAATGAAGCAATGAGTTGTGCAAGGTATTTTGAGTGGCATTTGTGCTTCAAGAGCGGAAGAATGGCACTGGAAGACGACAAGATGTCGGGGCGACCGTCCATGAGCAAAACTCCCGAAAATGTGGACAAAATTATGGAACTGGTGCACGAGGATCGTCAGAGAACCATTCAAGACATTGCTACCATCGTCAATGTGTCATACGGAACAGCGCAAGAAATTCTGACGTCAGTTTTGAACATGCACTGCATTGCTGCAAAGTTTGTGCCAAAGATTCTGAACCCCGAACAGACCAGAAGGCATTCCATGTCGAACTCTGTCAAGATCTTCGTCAGCTGGTGGTGAATGAACCAACCAACGTTCCTGTCACGGATCATCACTGGGGACAAGACTTCGGTCTACGGTTACGACCCTGAGACCAAACAGTTGTCGCAGTGGAAGAGCCCGGCATCTCCACGACCGAAGAAGGCCCCGAGAGGTTCAGGACACAACCAAAAGCATGCTCATCGTGTTCTTCGACATTCGTGGGGTTGTGCACCGTAAATTCGTCCCCCACGGCCAGACCGTCACCGCTCTTTTTTAATGCGATGTTCTGCGGCGTCTTAGGGAGAACATTCGCCGCTAACGACCTGAAATGTGGCGCAGGGGCAATTTCCTGCTCCATCGCGACAATGCAGCAGCCACAGAGCATTAGCAACATGCCAGTTTTGCAGCCGCAATAGCATGACTACTCTTCCTCACCCGCCTTACTCACCAGATTTGGCCCCCTGCAACTTTTTCTGTTCTCGAAGATGAAGCTGAAGGGTTGCCGTTTTGAAACTGTGGACAAGATCCAGCGCAAATCGCAGACGGTGCTTGACACGCTTTGTGAACAGTACTTCCAGGGAGCGTTCCAACAGTGGCAAAAATGCTGGCAGCGGTGTATTGCTGCCCAAGGAGACTATTATGGGGGAGATCATAGCCAGACTTAAGTAACATACGTACTTTATTGCATATCGGCCTAGTCTCGGAACTTCTTGATCAAACCTCGTATCAGAAAAATTACATGCCCAGCAATTGGGCATGGGCAAAAATTATTCACCTGCCTGGGTTATAAAAGCTAGATGCACAGGAAAACTTATCTTTTAAGATAAAAAACCAGAACCCTCATTTTTTAAAGTTAAGACAACGAAAAAAATTGTTATAATACAATAAACAGAGTTCCATTTGTAAAGACAGTAGTCTGTTACGTTACTGAAGAGTAAAAGTCTGGAACAGTAAGCATTCCATCAGAAATAAGAACCAATTTTACAAAAGCAGAGAACTCTTCTACATGCTTCACACTGTTAGTGAAATCTCAGTGTCAACTAAACATGGATTTCACAGCATTGATCATTTTCTGTGTGAACTGATTCAAAGTGAAAAGCTGTTTGGTGGAATCATGATTGTCAATGGAGGAGACTTGAAGCAAATATTACCAGTCAGAGAAGGAACAAGAGTTGATGGTGCCAAGCAGCATATTAAACCAAGTGCATTTTGTGCCTGCCAAACTAACACTGAGAGCCAACATGCACTATGTGCAATGTAATAATGCACATAGTGAATGGGTGCTGAATATTGAATGTGGCAATATGGAAATGATTACAGGTGTGCCTGAGTTTTCAATAGAAATCCTTCTACAAATGAGTTTGGAAGAAATTCTTGTCGACAACATTTACAGACAAAATTTGAAAGAAATGCCCCTCGAAATTGCAAAACATGTCATTCTTGGTCCATAGTTATTAACGACTCAATGCCATTGTTGGATTACGTGATTATCATAACGTTTTAATATACTGTCAGAGTATAAATACTCATGGTTTAATTTACTGTTTCACACGTTAATATTGGTTTTAATCGTCAAGAATCAAAGTTGTACTTCATCATTTCCAGAAATTTTGTGATAAACATAAGTTTGATGTTATTATTTACTGTCCTTTGGTAATAGGCTTAACAGTTATGATTCTCGATGTCATTGAGGTTAAGTGTTTCTTTTTAGCCAAAGAACAGTTAATGGTTACCTTGATGAAATCCAGGAACGTGAAGCACGGCATAGTCTTCTTAACATATTATTTCTCATACCAGTTTCAGATTTTGAAGTATAAGCCTTCTTCAGTGAGTTTTTTGTGCTATCATTTTAGTACTTGATGTTATTAGGTGCTTAGCTGCAGCCTGAATGGCAATGTTTTTTCATAGTTTTGTTGCAGTCTACGTTCGAATGTCTCTCCTAGTGTTTGATATATAGTGTCACCGTCTATCGTTCTTTATTGTCATTAAAGTTTTTTTTTTTGTTTTTTTTTTTGTGTGGATAAATCTTTTCATAGTTCTTTTACTTTCTGTTATCCTTTTTTGTTTTTGTTTTTCCTCTTGCTCTATGAGGTATTTCCATGCAAAGGGCAATTCAACAGGAGTGTTATTGTTGCAATTCTTTTCACACATTTTCTCAATTAAAACTGCTTCTGCAATCAAAAGTTTTTTTATGCGTGTCATGCATTGTAACAATTTTAGATTCATGCCAGCATGGTATAGCGTTGTTTAGCACACAGTGTTGTATTAAAGCAGTCTTTTCTTCCTTTTTGTCCCAGTTTTTGAGGTGCTCATGTAGGTGAGTTTGGAAACATCTTTTTGTGCTACCTATGTATAAGGAGATCTGCTTGGTTATTTTCTGCTTTTTTGGTGAGAATGGCATATACACCTGCTGAGTTTAAAACTGATTTTTTGCTATTGTTGGTTAGCAGTTGTGATATATCATAGTCTGATTCAATTTTAGAGCTAGCTGAATCAAACTATGATATACAACATCCATTGCTCAATTTTTCTTTCTTGGTATCTTTCCTTTTCCATTTCTTTGTCACCTTTTTTCTTTCTTATGCTCTCTGATGACAATAATTTCATCCATCATGCTGAAAGAACTTTCAGCCTGATGTCCATGAATGCTGATATCAAAGCTTTTACTATTTTAGATAAATGGTGTAACTTTGAGAGGGATGAACACTTTTGAACAATACACATCAATTCTTATAAATTTTCCAACTTCATCATTCCCGGTTTCCAAAAATTTCCCTCCTTTATCAAGCTTAAATGTACATTGGGGGCGGGGGGGGGGGCATTTAACAATACCACAGGTGAATGGAAATGTCATGGGGGAAAGAATTACGATTGCGGCAGAAATCCATGCTCTGTCCGATTTCCGTTTTCGGAAACTTTTCCTACATTTTCAAGCTGAAATACAAATATTTATGGAATAAAATTATATTTAACAACCACACTGGGCAGAAGAAATATGTCGAGAAAAAAAAATTATGACTACAGGAGAAATGTTTACCCCAACTACGTTCTGTTTATGAAAGTTTTAAAGGGTGGAATTCCACCCTCCAATGGAAAACGACAACCCCCTCCCTCACCACACCCTCTCCTCAATTCTGTTCAGTTGTGCATCGATCTCGTGTATGACACAAATACTAATGGAAATGAAGAAATTTTTCGAATCCACAAAAGAATGGTTACAGAGAAATTTTCACATAATCTAACTTCCGTTTTTGGAAACTGTAGGCTATGGTTTCAAGCTGAAACACAAAATTTATGAAATAAAATGATATTTAACAACAATAGAGAATACTGAACAGGGGCAACATCACCAGAAAAAAAAAAAAAAAAAAAAAAAGCTATGATTACGGTGAAAATCTTCATTCTATTTCTGAAAGTTTTAAAAGACGAAATACCGTCCCCAGATGGAAAACGACCTGTTCCACTAACCCCCTCCCCCTAAAGTTTTTTCTTCAGTTCTGCATCAATCTCTAGAATGACCCAAATGATGACAAAAAAAAAGGGGATTCCCACAAATCCATGAAAGAATCTCATGTATGAATGATGCAGTTGATTAATCTACAGAGTTCCTGCATGAACTAATCTCATTTGGTACGTCATCACATACTTTAGTGATCAAAATCTGAATCAGCATAATGCTACTCAGGAACCCTAGATTCAAAGAAAGGACTTGGTAAGCAAACATGCCTTTGCATCACAGCATCACACAAGAAATATAACTAAAGCTATAATTATTTCTAAATGAAATCATATTACAGCAACACAATCTTTAAACCAAGAATCGATTTACCACTCAGTTTTGTAAATCTACCTTTAATTTTGAAGTCTAGTCAATACCTCAAAATCCCTGCTTATGCAATGACTATCAACAAATCTCAAAGACAAACTTTTGAACATGGTACCAGTGTGGATGAATCTGTCCTTTCTTGTGACCAATGTTACCTAGCACTGTCAAGATCTAGAAATCCGTAACAAACGTACATGAGACTGACAAATGGGGTAAAAAGCTGAACTTTTTAACCGCACAGGTGAAAAATAAGAACGTGCTTCAAAACAGCGTGAATATAACGCGGCATGAGCAAGATAAAATTGTTCCCTGAAATTTATTATGCAAATATTAAGCTGGAGCACATCACTGTATTCAATATACATATCTATTTTACATTTAACAGCAACACAGGAAAGATGTAAAATTGCGGAGAAACAAATAATTATGACTACCAGAGAAATCTACGCTCTGTCCGACTTCTGTTTTAGGAAAGTTTTCCTCCATTTTGAAGCTGCAAAACAAGTATTTATGGAATAAAATTATATTTAACACTACTGGGTAGAAGAAACATCACAAGAAAAAAGGATTACGATTACGGGAGAAACCTTCACTCTGTCAAACTTCCGTTTCTGAAAGTTTTGAAAGTAGGAATTCAGCTCTTTCAGAACTTTCGGAAACGGAAGCTTGACGGAGAGAAGGTTACTTCCGTAATCATAATCCTTTTTCTATGGTAGTGAGGTCAGAAAACAAGCCCACCTCCATCACCACCCATCCTTTCCAAATTTCAGTACCGATCTCGCGAGCCATCAAAATGACGATTGAAAAGGTGGAATTCTTTGAATCCACCGAAGAATCTCGTGCCTGAATAATACAGGGAAATTTTTGCTCCACCTTCCGTTTTCAAGCTGAAATGCAAATATTTATGGAATAAAATTACATTTCACAATAATACTACGCAGAAGAAACATTGCGAGAAAAAGAAATAACAATTACGGGGGAAATTTTCACTCCTTTAACTTCTGTTTTCGAAAGTTTTCAAAAACAAAATACTATCCCCCAAACCAAAAAACGACCCCCCCCACTCCCCCAACAAATTCTTTAAAATTTCTCTTTAGTTTTGCATCGATCTCGAGAATAGCTCAAATGATGACAAAAAAAAAACGAATTCCGCGAATCTGTGGAAGAACCTCATGTGTGAACATTGACCCAACCGCATTTCTTCACCTTCTTGGCACATCTATCATAACGCTGCACATAATCTCTTTCCAAAAGCATTTTTATTGCTTTCAAGAACTGAAGTGCCGAGGAAAACAAAGAAATTGAAAATACCAGCTGGCAAAAGCATTTGTCTAACAGATGATGCTTGCTGATGCTTGCCCTTCAAAGTCAAAACCACAGCCTCCATCTAACAGACAAAAGTTTCCATCTACGAGTATTTCCTCAAGTGAACATTCAGATGAAAGGAATCTTGATATGCTCTTTGAGTCTGACATAGGGAGTGAAACATTTTCTGATTTACAAAAGCATGCAAATGATGCAACTATCATACCACCAAAATCTATGCTTCAGGATTATGTTATTGATGATTTTATAATTGTTTTATTCAATGGTCAAAAGTTACCCTGAAAGGATCATCAGCATCTCAGAAGAATGGCAAACAGTTGATTCTATGGAAAAAGGCTTCAAATTTTGGAGATGGCTTCAAAAGAATGATTGTATTCCGTATGCATGGCAAGACGTTTTTTGTAAAATAAATTACCCACAAGTGATTTCAAAGAGGAATCAATTTTTTTGATCTTGAGATGAACAATCTGATATGATGTATGGTATATCATGATGTGAATAAATATTCCAATGATATTTTACTCTCAAATCAGTGTAATATCACACCATGGGGCAAAGTTACCCCAAGTCATGGCAACTTTGTCCCAAAATCTCAATAATTTTTGGAGGGGCCTTTAAAAACTCTAAAAAAATTTATACAACCCACTTAAATGTACCCTTTTTGTTCACGCATATGAAAAAAAATATTGCCCCAACAACAATTGAAAATTTCTTTCAAATTTTGCTAGTGTATATTGTTATTTTACGAGTGTAAAGCCAGTGTCTGTTAAATATTAGCTATTCCCAAATACAATACGCTACAGTCCAACACACATGACCTTGACCTTTCTCCATTTCCAACTTCTTCAATAACTGTGGTGCTTGTATTATCCATACAGAAGCATTTGCTACTGTGTGCTTTACTTTTGAAATGACCCCTAAAGTACACTTACTTTTCACTTTACTCAGAGATTAAATTATAGCAATTACACAGCCCAACAACAAAAAAATAAAATGTTTCTGGTGCCTCGGAAGTTAGACCTATTCTTGGGAATATTTGGGACGCTGATTCCAAAAATGGCATCAGTTTTGCCCCATCAGCTTTAGTTTTGGAGATAGAGCATACCCGCCCTATATGCTGATGTGCAGAAATATTATTTTATGTGCATAAAGTCAGTGTATATTGTTATTTTATGAGTTTAAAGCCAGTGTCTGTTAGTCTAATTGGGAAATTTGTTAACAACTATACAACCAGATAATCTAATGTGATCTAATTTTGTTTGCAGATTGAGTAGACGCCATGGCTTCCTCACGAAGAAGTTGCTTGAATCATCTAGATGTCTTTTGCTACATTTGTGGAGAGTACACCCTTAAAGAAAGTAGGAAACCTATTTCTGAGTTTGTGAAGAGGGCATACCTTGGTTATTTTGGTGTTCAGCTTGGAAACCAAGAAGTCGTGGGTTCCCCATATTGTATGCAAAACTTGGACGGAGCATTTACGGCAGTGGACAAATGGAAACAGGAACTCTCTGAAATTTGGAATACCAATGGTGTGGAAGGAACCTAAAAATCACCATGACGACTTATTTTTGTCTTGTCAACATCAAAGGCATCAGTTGAAGTAATTGGACATATCCTGACCTCAATTCATCAAGACTACTGCATCCATACTCAAATGAGGTACCCATTCCATCTTTCCTCCACGTACCAGAGCTGCCAGAGGATGAGGAATCAAGCATGTCTGATAACATACAAGTTAACAGCAATGGGGAAAGTAACAGTGATTTTGTAGGAACTTCATCGAGTGCTCAACCTTTTAACCAACATGAACTGAGTGACCTCGTCAGGGATCTGAGCCTCTCAAAGGAGTCTTTAGAATTGCTGGCCTCCAGGTTGAATGAAAATAATTTACTTCAATCTGGAACCAACATTATGTTTTATTGTAGCAGAGAAAAGGATTTGCTGCCCTTTTTCTCTAAGGGCAACAACCTAGTGTTCTGCAATGACGTCAGTGGCCTTCTCAGGAAAATGGGTCTATCATCCATACATGCCGAATGAATGGCGCCTCTTCATTGATAGCGCCAAGCAGAGTTTAAATGTGTTCTTTTACACAACGGCAACAGATATAGCTTAATTCCAATTGGTCACTCAGCTAGTATGACAGAGATGTATGAGACAATCTCTCTAGCCCTGGAAAACCTGAAGTATCAAGAACATCAATGAATGATTTGTGTAGACCTAAAGATGGTGAACTTTCTCCTTGGTCAGCAAAAAGGCTATGCAAAATATCCGTGCTTATATGTCTTTGGGACAGCAGAGCTAAACACGACCACTGGATAATAAAAGTGTGGCCTCTCAAAAAAGATATGGTAGTTGGAGAACAAAATGTCATTAAGGAACCTTTAATGACATTTGGTAAGCAGAGACAAAATCATCCTACATCTTTACATATCAAGCTAGGCCTAATGAAACAATTTGTAAAGGTGTTGAACACAGAAGGTTTGTGTTTGTGATTTGGCTATTTATCACGTACATTCCCTGGCCTGAGCACGGAAAAACTGAAATCAGGGATTTTCGATGGTCCCCAGATAAGGCAACTTATAAACGATCCATATTTCATAGATTCAATGGACAACATTGAGTCTTGCGTCTGGATTTCATTTCTTCTAGTTGTGAAAAACTTTCTTGGCAAACATAAGGCAGACAACTACTATGAATTAGTTGAGGACATGCTCTTCAATTTTAATAAGCTTGGCTGTAATATGAGCATCAAGGTCCATTACCTACACAGACACCTAGATTGCTTTCCAGAAAACCTTGGTGATTTAAGCAAAGAGCAAGGTGAAAGATTTCACCAGGACATAAAAACTATAGAAGACAGATACCAGGGTAGGTGGGATACCCACATGATGGCAGATTACTGCTGGAAATTTCAGCGGGACTGTCCTCATAGATCTCACTCTAGAAAGTCCTATAAAAGACGTTTCTCATATGTTGAATGATTGATCAGTTTATATGCTCTTGTGTTGAAATATACAGATTTAGCAATGTGTGCTTGTTTCAATAGTATGTGTATAGTATCAATATTTGTCAAGATCACGTCAAAAATAGCAGAACATACGATGTAGGATCCCGAAATTTGACGGATGATTGGTGGAATCGGCATATAAGATGGGTATGCCCTATCTCCAAAACTGAAGCTGATAGGGCAAAACTGATGCCATTTGTGGACTTTTCGTCTCAAATATTTTCAAATAGGTCCAAGATTTTGTAATATGTGCTTGTTTGCATAGTATGAAATATTAATAGCATCAAAATTTGTCAAAAATAGCAGATCATGTGATGTAGGGTTTTGAATTTTGACGGATGACCGGTGGAATCAGCATATAGCGTTGGTATGCCATATCTCCAAAACTAGAGCTGATAGGGCAAAACTGATGCCATTTTTGGAATCAGCATCCCAAATATATCCAAGAATAGGTTTAACTTCTAAGGAACCAAAATGTGTGTTGGGCAGTGTCATCCTTCAATTGAAGAATTTACATAGTTCTCCTCCTCAGTTTTTATTTTCTTTCGACATTTGATCTCTCCACGATTCTTTGAGTTGTCTTGTTATCTCTGTATGCCTTTTTCTGTTAAGGTCCAGGTATCTAATCCTTGGCTGCCATCTGATGTTGACCTTGGCTACGTATAATGGACGCTCCCTATCTTCTGATTCAAGGCTTCTTGAATTGGAAGGTAAGCAGCACTTAAAGATAATTATGGGAGATTTCAATGCAAAAATAGCGCAACGGCAACAGAATGAAACTTCAGTAGGTAAATTCAGTCACGGTAACAGAAACCAGCGTGGAAATACTCTCGTAGAGTTTGCAGAGGCAGAAGGGTTTTTCATCTTGAACTCCTTTTTCAAGAAAAATCACACAGGAAATGGACATGGAGACATCCAAATGGGACGAACAAGTGAAATTGATTTTATTATGTGTAACAAAAAATTTGTCATAGAAGACTGCAGTGTGCTAAACAAGCTCAACACAGGTAGTGACCATAGATTGGAGAGATGTAAGATGCACCTCAACACTAAACTCGAACGTAGCAAGCTCATAAGACAAACAAAATGTATTGACTTAACCAACCTTAAAAAACACCATAATACCTTCAAGTTGGAACTGAAGAACAGATTCTCTGCTTTAGAAAGCCTAACATCGGAAGAAGTGGATATTTCTGAAGTTAACAGAAAAGTAACCAAAGCTCTGTTGGAAACAGCAACAAAATTAGCTGGGTCTAAGAACAAGTTGCATGTGAACAAATTATCAGGAAAAACCAAAATGTTGATGCAAAAAAGAAGAGAGATGAGGACAACTAAAGAAAATGTGACTTCCAAAGTGGAATATATAGAGCTATGCAAGACAGTACGAAAAAGTATCACTGAAGACGTAAGGAAATTCAACTGTGAACTTGTAAGGAAAGCAATTGAAAACAACCAAAGCCTCAAGATAGCAAAGGGACATCTCAGTAAGGGAAGAAAACAGATTATGGCACTGAGAAAAGAAGATGGTTCTGTAACAAGAAATAGAGGCGAAATTTTGACAAGAGTGAAAGATTTCTACTCCAAATTATATGAAAGGGATGATACATGTACTCCAGACATCATGAAAGGTACCAGTACCAGAGTTCTTCCAGTCCTCCCAGCAGAAGTTGCCCATGCAATCAAGAGCATGAAGCGGGTAAAAGCTCCAGGAGAAGATGGAATTACTGTAGACATCATACAAGAAGCAAGTGGAGAAATCGAAACAGTACTCGCCCAAATTTTCACTCGATGCCTTAATGAAGGGAAGATTCCTGAGGATTGGAACAACGCTACAATGATCTTGCTACATAAAAAAGGTGACATTGAGGATCTCAGGAACTACAGACCTAACAGCCTCAAATCAGTGGTTTATAAAATCTTCACTAAAGTTCTTTCACACTGCTTAAAGGTAACACTGGACATGGCTCAACCGAGAGAACAAGTTGGATTCAGGAGTGGCTACAGCACAATAGATCATATCCACGTACTGAGAGAACTAATTGAAAGAGCGAGGAATATGAGCTTCCATTGTGCATGGCTTTTATCGATTATGAAAAAGCCTTTGATTTGGTGAAACCATCAGCAGTTACAATGGCTCTGAAATCCTGCGGTATTGAAGATGCGTACATTAATATTATTAATAACATCTTTGAAAATGCAAGTGCAAAGATTCGGCTGTTTGAAAATACAACACACATAAAAATTGGAAAAGGAGTGAGACAAGGTGACACCATATCTCCGAAGCTCTTTAATGCCACATTGGAAAATGTCTTTCAATCACTGAACTGGAAAAACAAAGGGATAAAGATTAATGGAGATTATCTAACCCACCTTTGTTTTGCTGATGACGTAGTCATTTTTGCAACTACCCCATCAGAGCTGCAGAGTATGATCCAGAAACTTGCTGACAAGAGTAAAGAAGTGGGATTAAAAATGAACTTTCAGAAGACAAAAGTGATGTTCAATGCTTTTACAAGTAATGAAGATTTATCGATTGATGGAGAAAAGCTGGAGATAACAGACACGTACCTTTATCTTGGACAGCAGATATCAAGTGAGGGTCACATTGATGAAGAAATTAATCGGCGTACAAAACTTGCCTGGAGAGCTTTTGGAAGAAACAGCATAATTTTCAAGAGCAATATGCCATTATGTCTTAAAAGAAAGGTGTTTGATCAATGCATTCTTCCAGTGCTTACGTATGGTGCAGAGATGTGGACCTTAACTAAAAGAGACATACAAAGGCTGCAGACAACTCAAAGCAGCATGGAGAGGTGCATGCTTGGTGTAACCAGGAGAGATAAGAAGAGGAACTCGTGGATCCGAAAAATGACAAGAGTGGAAGACATCATGATCAGAGTCAAATCCCTGAAATGGCAATGGGCTGGACATACTGCCAGAAGGACAGCCAAAATTTTAGATTGGATTCCAAGGGACAGGAAAAGACCGAGAAGAAGACCACATGGAAGATGGGTGGATGAAATTCGAAAGTATGCGGGAGTGACATGGAGGCGACTGGCACAAGACAGACCGTTGTGGAGGAAACTTGGGGAGACCTTTGTCCAGCAGTGGATTGATAATGGATGATGATGATCTAATCCTTAATAACTGAAAGGGTGCACTGATTAAACATTTATCTTTTAGGACATAGTAAACTAATCTTGAGAATCGTACTGCTTCTTCCAAAAACTCCCAATTTTTTGTACATATTAATTCCTTGCTTGTTGGGCCCCCACTTTGCATCTGTTGTGTTTTTTGTTGGGAACTCACTCAATGTCTGAGTAAATGTAGGCATCTGCTACTTCTACATTTGTATTATTAATTTTTGATTCGTATAAAAGCACTGTACGTGAATTTTCTTTTCTGTAAGTTCCTATTTAATTCCACTTCTTTATTCTTTTTAGCAAGTTCCTTAAACATTCTCTGTAGACTGGAAGGAGTGCTTGGAAAAATTACTATGTTTTCAAGAAAATGAAGGTAAGTTAAACAATCTCCATTAATCTTTATTCTCTTATCTTCTCAGTTCAATGATTAAAGGGCATTCTGCAACATGGGATTGAAAAGATTTGGAACTATGGGATCACCTTACCTTGTCTTATTTCCTTTTGAATTTTTGATACGTACTGTTTGCTCAAACAAATATTGTACTGTATTTTTATTTATATGTTGTTAATAAAATTAAAATATGCTCTTCAATACGGTAGGATTTCAAAGATATTATAACTGCTAATGGTTTCACAGAAACTCTTTCAATTAGTTTCCTCATTACATGGATATGATTTATAATGCTGTAGCCACTCCTGAATCTAGCTGGTACACTTGGTTGAGCCACACCCAATGTTTCCTATTCAAGCAATGTGACAGTACCTCAGTGAAAATTTTGTAAACAACTGACAGGAAGCTGTTTGATCTGTAGTTTCCAAGGTCCTTAAGTTTCCCTTTTCTAAGCATGGTAAAATTGTTCCAAACATCAAGAATCTTCCATTCATTTTAAGGTATTAGTGAAAATTTTGGTGAGCATAGTTTCAATTTAATCACTGGTTTCCTCTACAATGCTTGTAATAATTCCATCTTCCTCTGAAGCCTTTCTCAATTTCTGGGCAGCTTCTGTTGGGGAGATTGGGAAAATGCATGCATGCATGCATGCATGCATGTATGTATATATTTTTTTTTTTTTTTTGTCTGTAGCAGATCTATAATTGCTTTCTCATAGTTTTGTGCAGAACTACTCCTCAACGTTTTACACAATATTTTCCTATTTCTTGTTACAGCCCCATCTTCTTTTCTGAGTGCCATAGTTTGCTTTCTTCCATTACCGGGATACGACACTGCTTTTTTTTTCTTTCAGACTTTGATTGCTTACTATGTTTTTTTTTTACTAGTTCAGAATCGAATTTCCTTACATCAGTGATACTTTTCTGTACTGTATTGCATAGTTCGATATTTTTATATTGTACATTACCATTGGTTCTTTGCCAATGTAATCTGAAGCATATGAAGTATCACCAATATTTTTGCCAAAACTTTTTATAATAAAAGTTAATATTTAATAACAATGAAAATAATATTTAATGAAATAATATAATATTTTTCCTTGTTATTAAATATACACTGTCTACCAAAAAGTAATTGGACACCTGTGATAGCAAAGGAAAACGAAGTTTATTCACCTTCAATAGTTGGTGGAGCCTCCACGAGCGGCGATTACAACTGTTACCCTCCGGGGCAGACTCTCAACCAGGCGTTGTACGACGGCTAGCGGTATTTTCTTCCACTCGGCTTGGAAAAGACAGGTAAGTTCCTTCACCGATTTCGGATGGTGGGGGCACCCCTTAAGTCGATGCTCCAACTCATCACAGAGGTGCTCGATAGGGTTAAGGTCCGAGCTCTGCGCAGGCCAGTCCATTCCATTAACTCCATTGTCACCATACCAAGCCATGGTGGACCTCGCAACATAACAGGTGGCATTGTCATCCTGAAAGTAACATGGGTCCACCCCGTAAAATTGCCACAACGTAGGAAACGCATGGTCATCTAAAATGGTGCAGTAGGTCTTGGCGTCGAGTCTACCAGGAATTGCGACCAAGGGTCCCGTGTCATACCAGGAGAAACACCCCCATAGCATAATTTCACCACCGCCGAACTTCACAGTTGGCACAATACATTCTGGAAGGAGGCGTTCTCCAGGCAGACACCAAATCCAGACCCTGCCATCCGAACGGTAGAGGGTGAACCTTGATTCGTCGCTCCTGAGAACCTGTTTCCACTGTTCAATATACACTGATCCTGTTGGCTTGATAGATTCATTATATCACAAAATAAGAAGAGCTGGTATACTGAAGCACAACAATGAATTAACAAAAAGAAATACGGTATTTTACGGAAGTATCCCATATTTACCTCCACTAAGCAATATTATAAGAAAAGAATGCCAGGATTACAATATTGAAATTGCTGAAATAGTTACTGATAATTCTAAATTACTGACAAATAGTGGTTACAATAAAAATCCACTAAATAAGGCAGGTGTGTACATCATACCTACAATAGATCCAAAGGAAAATAAGCAAGACAAATATTACATTGGTAGTACTAAAAGAAGGTTTAAAATGAGGTTGAATGAGCACTATAGTAATTGGATTATAAAGGAAGAAAAAACATCACTTATACAAAATTGTATGATAAATGAGTTAATACCCGATTGGGAAAATAGTAAAATCTTAACTTCCCACAATAAACATAATCAAATTTTGTGGTCAGAGGCTATAACAATTGAGAAAACCCAAAGCTCCAATTGCAATACGTCTACTCCGAAGGATATCCCATATCCGTGGAAATACCTAGTACAGCAAGAAAATAATACGAAATATAACAAAAAGGAAAATAAAAGAAATAACATATACTTACGAAATAAGAACCGCGACAACAATCCCGGAATTAACCCAATAGATGGCGTGGATGTGACTCACACGTGAATACACATATATGTAACGATGACGGAAGAAGTCGACGTGGAGCAACTGTAGCGGAGGTGATACCGAGGTGACCTAGATATATAACAACTTTGAACATTGATCCAGGATGCATACCGTTGATAATGGCCGAAAGTCAGTCGTGCCAAAACATGTTCGGTGGTTTGTGTGGAGTCGTGTGCGTGTTACAGAGATTGTCTGGCGTTTTTCAATAATTGACGAAATTTTATTAAAGGTCTGTTTGGATTGTCATTAATTATGTCCATTCCTTCTTTTAAAAATTGACGACACCTGTTGATGGTAAATGGTCTTTTAATTGCATTGTATATAATTCTTTCACACTCTTTTTGTATGATATCCATAGTCGTGTTTTATTTGAGTTTAAACCCTGGTCGCAAATTTCAATTGGGCCTATTTGCAATACGATGATTCTACGTGGTGACACGCTAGATACATATTTTATTTCAAGGTACAGGATGAAGCTTACTAATTTGGAATACCGATACAAGGTGAGTCCTTGATGATATAATAATTGAAACTTGTAATAATATTCCTAGTCATATATGATATATAAATGCCAAGATGATTTTGCAGCAAATATGCACACAACACATAGAACGTATATAACGTGTGAAACAGTAGTGCATATAGTATATAGCTATTATTCTACTGATTAGTGTGATTAGTGTGGTTGGTTTTACATAAGTTAAGAGAGCTAGGATAGATATTTGCAAAATCACTTTCTATAACTTCTGAATTATTTATACAAAGCAAATCGTCAATATATCTAAAAGTGAAAAGGTAGTTATCTGAGCATGAGGAGCTATTCTTGATGAATTTATATTCTTTAAAGAACAGGAATAGATTTGCTACACTGGTCGAAGGAGATGTTCCCATAGGTATACCGGTTACTTGCTTGTAGAGAGTATTATTATATAAAATATGGTTATTGTTTATGCAGCAATTGAGATAAGAGTTCCAAGCTCCTACATTAACAAATTGGTTAAGCTTAAATTCTACATGCAGCTCTTTGAAGGTAGAGATGATATCTGATAAAGGTAGATTAGTATATAGGTTCTCAAAATCATAACTATTTATATCTATGGGGTTAATTTCGAGCATAGTGGAAATTACTTCTGAATTATTATTAATAATCCAAAAATCTTTGTACTTCAAGTTAGTGCAGTTACTAATATGTTTCAAGACCTTCTTCAAGATGTCTTCAAAAGCAAGATCAATTTTCTTTTTATGACACCTTACTCTCCACTAGCTATGAATCTAAACTTCACCGGGTCTTTATGAAACTTGACAGTTGCAAAAAGAAAGGGAAATTGAGGCTCATATCTTCTCATTTGTAGAATTTTAAGTTTCTTGAATAATGCCTTAAAACGATTTTCTAACTGTTTGGTACTGTAACTTACTGGCTCGTAGGTTACTCTATTGTTGAGTTCTTTATTTAATAATTCAAAATAGAACTTCTTACAGATAATTGCAAAATTATTGCTAGCTTTATCTGTAGTGGTAAAAATGTATAGGCCGCCCCGGTGGCGCAGTGGTCTAAGCGATGGCTTCTGATCATTCGTCCGAGCGATGGGGTCCGGGTTCGAATCCCGGTGAGGCATGGATGTTGTGTTTGTCTTACGGCACTGGCTCTCTCCCTTCCCTGGAACCAGTGACCCTAAATTAGGGACGGGCAACTGCTTATAGCCCATTGAGTTGCTCACGGTGGTCGTTAAACCTCCAATCAAAAAAAAAAAAAAAAATAATGTATAGCTCTTGAAGAGAGGTAAGTGACCTTTTGGCCCCTTCAGAGAAAAAAAGATCTCTGTCAAAACATAAATCAAGACCTGCCAACTTATTAGAGAAGCTATTGATAACATTATATTTCCATTCTGTGAAGGCTTCAATAGGCTGATTGTATGCTAAACTGGTTTTAATTATGTACCTATTTACATCTTGAGTAAAGCTCTCTAGAATTCTTGCTTTGGAGATTTTAAAAGAAGGTCTAAATTTAGTACCATACTCTAATAAATATCTAAGCTTGTCATTTTTAATAAAGCTCAAGTTACTGGTGATAATATGCTTGTAATTCTTATCATAGTGAACTGTTTCTTTATGTTCTTCACAAGAACATGTAGTAACTACAGGTAAGGAACACGAAGAATAAAGTTTGTAGTTTTTAACAGTAGACCCTAAGGTCTTTACTTAACATATTTAAAACTTACAATAGATTGGTGCCTGTGCATGGGAAAAAAATTGCATTATTGTAGAACAGCTGCCTGATATTGAGGTGATCAGAGGATTTATTGAGAAACTTGATGGTTACTTAATTTCTGGAAGTTTCTTTATGAGAAATTTTATCTTTAAGTATGTGCTTAAGAATGTCCAGAACCAAAGCATAAACAAACTTATGTAAAACCAACCACAGTAATCAGGAACTGGAGTTTCTAGACTTAAGCATTAAACTTAACAGAGGTAACCCATCCACCATCAGCCTTTTTGATAAGAGAGTTAACTTTCCTTTCAAAGTAATTAAATATCTGCACTAGAACAATAACATCTCTACCAAGGTAATTGATAACGTACTAATTTCACAGGTACTTAGAATTTCAAGAATTTGCAGTAACAATTTGGACTTCAATAACCACATTACAATACTATTAAACAGTTTTCTTGAAAACAAAATTCCTACATCTTTCATCAAAAGAACTTTAAGAAAAATTATTCTGAATAATAGAGTAAGGTTAGCAGATCTGTTTTAATTTCTACAAAGTTAATAAAATGATTCTGGCCAATGAAAGCCTTGATTAGGAAGTTGGTGTAGAGGATGCCTATTAACTACAAAAAGGAACCTTAGTGCTATGGACAGGACAGTCCTATTAAAAAAAAAAAAAAAAAAAATAAAAAAAAATACATATAAAATCGCACAAAAACACTTTAAAATTTGATTATAAAATAAAATTAAAATAAATAAAAAGAAAACTAGGTATTCACTGACTAGAATAACTAAACTAAAAATAGTATAACTAACGTTAAAATGAATAGGATTATGTATTGTTTGTAGAGGTTAACTAAGGTAATTAAATACAAATAAATACTATTAAATACACTGCTTGTGTATTTGATGTTATTTTCATGTATTCTGGAGAGTAAATTCTACTCTTTCTGAACAACTAGGAAATTCTTTGTGGCACATTTCTCTTGTTTAAAACTCCGCGGGTGGGTTCCTTTGCAGTGCGTGGAGGCCTTCAGACCCTCCCAGGCTGCACCCCAGGTCTAGGGCGTGGCCTGGGAGAAAGTTAGGGAAGAAAGGTTTCGGCCATGTTTTTGACTTTAGTGGCATAAAAGTTACATAAGAGGTAAGCTCTCTTCTTTGTTCTTGAAGTTTGGGAGATCCTAGTTATTTTTAAGAACTTTTTAAGCTGTCTTTTCTATTTTTACTTAAGGCAATTAGGTGCATGCATGTCTATATACTTTGTGTTTTTTTCTCTTTCACTTTACATGGAATTTTAGCATTATTTAGGGCACTTTGGCTAAGTAGCTGGCCACTTTATTGTACTTGTACTCAACGGTATTTTCAAAGTCGGAAAGAATGTAATTACTACATCTTTAAGCACTTGAAGCACTTCTGGAATACTTTGTATATATTGCAACTAATTGTTAAAATCATGTAATCTTCACAAAGCATTTATTAGTTTGTTGTTATTTTTTTTACTTTATTTTTTGTTCAAGAGATGTGTGTTGTTGAAGAGAAGGGAGTTCAATATTCCAGTTCACTTTCAGGAATCTGTTCTTTTTTTTTTTTTAAATATTATTTTTTATTATATGGCATTTTTGAATAAGAGTTTTTCACTGCAAAGCATCAGATTCTGTAATACTTTGATATTGCTATTCTGGTTTAAATTCTCTCTTAGGAGGTCGGGTTGCTTGGCATTGTGTTATTACTGAATAATCCTTATGTTTCAACTAGTCACTCTCTCAACTTGTGTTTTTTTTTAATCGTTTTTCTGTTTTTTTAGTAGCAGATGACGAGCATGGGTTGGGCCAGGAAAGCTATAGACGCATGCAAAAATAATATTATCTTATGTTTTGACATGCAACTCAACTCAGGGAAAGTTGTGATATAACTTAAAAAAAAAAAAAATTTTGTTGGGCAAATTACTTGCATCTATGGCTTTGCAGAAACTCATTTCCAACTAGGTCTTTGTGGAGGTGAGAAAATGCAGAGTTTTGCTGGTCCTTGATAAAGCCAAGGCTTGACATTCTCGACACTTTCTACATTCAGTTTGCTATTTTTTATCCTCTTTTTACTGATACCTGTCAGTATATGAGTTTTACTATATCGTTTTAGGAATATTGGTTGAAAAATCGTTATTGCTTTTGTATCTTCTTATATAGGATGTGAATTCTGAATATTCATGACTGCTGTGTTGCACGTCTTGATCTTCAGGTTTTTTGAAAAAAAAATTCTTAAATTCTTATGTAATTTCTTTGATTTTGTCTCTCTATATATATCATCAACATCATTGTCAAACATTATCAATCCACTGCTGGACGAAGGTCTTCCCAAGTTTCCTCCACAACGGTCTGTCTTGTGCCAGTCTCCTCCGTCACTCCCGCATACTTTCGAATTTCATCTACCCATCTCCCATTTGGTCTTCTTCTGGGTCTTTTCCTGTCCCTGGGAATCCAATCTAAAATTTCGGTTGTCCATCGATGGTCTGTCCTTCTGGCAGTATGTCCAGCCCATTGCCATTTCAGGGATTTTACTCTGATCATGATGTCTTCCACTCTTGTCATTTTTCGGATCCACGAGTTCCTCTTCTTATCTCTTCTGGTTACACCAAGCATGCACCTCTCCATGCTTCTTTGAGTTGTCTGCAGCCTTTGTATGTCTCTTTTAGTTAAGGTCCATGTCTCTGAACCATACATAAGCAATGGAAGGATGCACTGATCAAACACTTTTCTTTTAAGACATAATGGCATATTGCTCTTGAAAATTATGCTGTTTCTTCCAAAAGCTCTCCAGGCAAGTTTTGTACGCCGATTAATTTCTTCATCAATGTGACCCTCACTTGATATCTGCTGTCCAAGATAAACGTACGTGTCTGGTATCTCCAGCTTTTCTCCATCAATCGATAAATCTTCATTTCTTGTAAAAGCATTGAACATCACTTTTGTTTTCTGAAAGTTCATTTTTAATCCCAATTCTTTACTCTTGTCAGCAAGTTCCTGGATCACACTCTGCAGCTCTGATGGGGTAGTTGCAAAAATGACTACGTCATCAGCAAAACGAAGGTGGGTTAGATAATCTCCATTAATCTTTATCCCTTTGTTTTCCCAGTTCAGTGATTGAAAGACATTTTCCAATGAGGCATTAAAGAGCTTCGGAGATATGGTGTCACCTTGTCTCACTCCCTTTCCAATTTTTATGCGTGTTGTATTCTCAAATAGCCGAATCTTTGCACTTGCATTTTCATAGATGTTATTAATAATATTAATGTATGCAACTTCAATATTGCAAGATTTCAGAGCCATTGTAACTGCTGATGGTTTCACTGAATCAAAGGCTTTTTCATAATCGATAAAAGCCATGCACAATGGAAGTTCATATTCCCTCGCTGTTTCAATTAGTTCTCTCAGTACGTGGATATGATCTATTGTGCTGTAGCCACTCCTGAATCCAGCTTGTTCTCTCGGTTGAGCCATGTCCAGTGTCACCTTTAAGCGGTGTGAAAGAACTTTAGTGAAGATTTTATAAACCACTGATTGGAGGCTGATAGGTCTGTAGTTCTTGAGATCCTCAATGTCACCTTTTTTATGTAGCAGGATCATTGTAGCGTTGTTCCAATCCTCAGGAATCTTTCCTTCATTAAGGCGTCGGGTGAAAATTTGGGCGAATACTGTTTCGATTTCTCCACTTGCTTCTTGTATGATGTCTACAGTAATTCCATCTTCTCCTGGAGCTTTTCCCCGCTTCATGTTCTTGATTGCATGTGCAACTTCTGCTGGGAGGACTGGAAGAACTCTGGTACCTTTCATGATGTCTGGAGTACATGCATCATCCCTTTCATATAATTTGGTGTAGAAATCTTTCACTCTTGTCAAAATTTCGCCTCTATTTCTTGTTACAGAACCATCTTTTTTCTCAGTGCCATAATCTGTTTTCTTCCCTTACTGAGATGTCCCTTTGCTATCTTTAGGCTTTGGTTGTTTTCAATTGCTTTCCTTACAAGTTCACAGTTGAATTTCCTTACGTCTTCAGTGATACTTTTTCGTACTGTCTTGCATAGCTCTATATATTCTACTTTGGAAGTCACATCTTCTTTAGTTGTCCTCATCTCTCTTCTTTTTTGCATCAACATTTTGGTTTTTCCTGATAATTTGTTCACATGCAAGTTGTTCTTAGACCCAGCTAATTTTGTTGCTGTTTCCATAAGAGCTTTGGTTACTTTTCTGTTAACTTCAGAAATATCCACTTCTTCCGATGTTAGGCCTTCTAAAGCAGAGAATCTGTTCTTCAGTTCCAACTTGAAGGTATTATGGTGTTTTTTAAGGTTGGTTAAGTCAATACAGTTTGTTTGTCTTATGAGCTTGCTACGTTCGAGTTTACTGTTGAGGTGCATCTTACATCTCACCAATCTATGGTCACTACCTGTGTTGAACTTGTTTAGCACACTGCAGTCTTCTATGACGAATTTTTTGTTACACATAATAAAATCAATTTCACTTGTCGTCCCATTTGGATGTCTCCATGTCCATTTCCTGTGTGGCTTTTTCTTGAAAAAGAGTTCAAGATGAAAAACCCTTCTGCCTCTGCAAACTCAACGAGAGTATTTCCACGCTGGTTTCTGTTGTCGTGACCGAATTTACCTACTGAAGTTTCATTCTGTTGCTGTTGCCCTATTTTTGCATTGAAATCTCCCATAATTATCTTCAAGTGCTGCTTACCTTTATTATTTAGATGATGAATTTCTTCATAAAATTCTTCAATTTCTTCTACAGGATGACTTGTGGTGGGTGCATAAGTTTGAATAATCTGAGCCTGGTATCTTCTCGAGAGTTGGATAACGAGTCGTGCAGCTCTGTCAGAGGAACTTTCAACTTCTACAACTTTATCCTTCAGTTTCTTGTTTATTATAAATCCAACACCACTAATTCTGCCAGTATCTGCCCCACGATAGTAGAAGAGATATCCACTTTTCAGTTCAATGACATCTTCTCCTTTTCTCCTTACCTCACTTAGCCCGACGATGTCCCACTTGATCCTTTGTAGTTCCTCTTCCAATTCAAGAAGCCTTGAATCAGAAGATAGGGAGCGTCCATTATACGTAGCCAAGGTCAGCATCAGATGGCAGCCTAGTCCGGTCCTCCGGGGATTCTTAGCACCCTCTGCCTTCATGTCGCACTGGCCGCTGCCTTTGCCAGGTACATTCCAGCTGCCGGAGACTGAGGGCCAAGATTTAAGGTTGTGGAGTCATTTTGGAGGGGTTTGGCCATAACTCACCACGCTGGCCAAGCGGGTTGGTGAGTGTGGGATAGCATTTCCTCTAATCCCGATGGTATAGTTATACCGCTATTGGCGGTCGTCAGAGCCCCTTTAGTGGGAACAGGATGCACCACGAGAAGGCGGGGTTGACATTTGTCAAGGAGAGGCTGTGATGTTACCCATCACCTGAACTTTCATCCCATGGCCTTACATAAAAAATTACTATGTTTTCAACAAAACGAAGGTAAGTTAAATAATCTCCATTAATCTTTATCCTCTTATCTTCTCAGTATATATATATACTTTTTAGACAAAGTTGTGTATTACGCAACTGTTTAACTTTTACTATGAATTTTGTCTGCAGATTATACGCCACTGTGGATTATATGCCGAAAAATATTACGTAGTTACATTATCTTTAAATACTACATATGCAGAATAT
Organism: Macrothele yani; assembly: GCA_039090855.1. Taxonomy (NCBI): domain Eukaryota; kingdom Metazoa; phylum Arthropoda; class Arachnida; order Araneae; family Macrothelidae; genus Macrothele; species Macrothele yani. The sequence continues at coordinate 98,739,427 of CM077005.1, forward strand.
TAAATAAAAACAAATACTGATGTTCAAGAAACTCTTGAGCTGTAGGCTAATTTTACAATCATTATTATCTTTTTTTTTAATTCAATAACTTTTGCGAAACAGTAAAAATATGTAAGTTTAATCAACAACATTATTCGTCGAAAGTTATGGAACTTGTATAAGAGCTACTGAAGATATCACTACCATCTCCTTATATTAACACATTTCCCCAGCGAGAACGGAAAAGCGTCAACATTTTAGTATCTCTCTCTCACAGAGAGAGAGAGAGAGAGAGAGAGAGAGAGAGAGAGAGAGAGAGAGAGAGAGAGAGAGAGAGAGAGAGAGAGAGAGAGAGAGAGAGAGAGAGAGAGAGAGATGGAAGTAATTAGTTGAAAGAATAAATTAAGTGAAAATCCAAATCTCAATTATAATATATGCTAAGCTTTCACATGAATATACACAAAAATTAACGAAAAGCAAAAAAATATAGAATACAATCTTCCTCGATTTTTGGAGTAAATGACGTCTCGGGGACATACATTACTTTCTTTTTCAGTGATGAATCTGACACAACATGTGACTTTTCAGAAGCGAGAGGGAAAAAATAAAACTGCAATGGTCGCGCTACGCGGAAGAGAATGACGTCAACAACTGCCAATAGAATAGGCCTGCAGGTGAGGGATGTGCGCTACCAGACAACCCATTGGGAGTTCACATTACGCGCCGCCATGACCTTCAATTGGTCTGCCTATTCACTCAAGTTAGATGTAAGTGACGGTGGTGTTGAAGCTGCAGAGTGCGCTTTGCTGCTGCAGTTTTGCCCGCACAGCAGAAGCATTTGGCTAAGCTGAATCTGATGTCTAAATGCGGTTTTTCATTGAATAAATTCCCACACTGGTTTTTGCAAATGGCCATTACCGGAACAGTTACATTTTCCCGGATTTTACTCTCCTTACAAACGAATTCCCAGAGTTTTCCCTGAGATTTCCAGAAAATCAGTTTTCCCCGAGAAATCTGATTCCCTGAGATTTCCAGAAAATCAATTTTCCCAGAGAAATCTGATTCCCTGAGATTTCCAGAAAATAAGTTTTCCCCGAGAAATCTGATTTCACGGTTTTGTCACCACCCTGCATTATCAATTTTTGATTCTTATAAAAGCATTGTACACAGATTTTATTTTCTGTAAGTTCTTATGTAATTTCACTTCTTTGCTCTTATAGACTGGAAGGAGTACTAAAAAAATTACTATGTTTTCAACAAAACGAAGGTAAGTTAAATAATCTCCATTAATCTTTATCCTCTTATCTTCTCAGTTCAATTATTAAAAGGCATTCTGCAACATGGCATTGAAGAGATTGGGAAATATGGGATCACCTTGTCTCATTTCTTTTTGAATTTTTGATATTTACTGTTTGCTCGAATAAACACTGTATAGCATTTTCATAGATATGTTATTAATAAAATTAAAATATGATGTTCAATACAGCAGGATTTGAAAGACACAACTGCTAATGGTTTTGCACAATCTTTCAATTAGTTTCCTCATTACATGGACATGATCTGTAGTGCTGCAGTCACTCCTGAATCTGGTACTCTTGGTTGAGCCACACCCAATGTTTCCTATTCAAGAAATGTGATAGCACCTCAATGAAAATTTTGCAAACAACTGACAGGAGGCTGTTTGACCTGTAGTGCCCAAGATCTTTAAGTTTCCCTTTTCTGCAGAAGGATCACAGTAACGTTGTTCCAAACATCAGGAATCTTTCATTCATTTTAAGGTATTAGTGAAAATTTTGGTGAGCATAGTTTCAATTTCCTCTCTGGTTTTCTCTACAATGTTTGTAATAATTACATCTTCCTCTGGAGCTTTTCCCAGTTTCATGTGTTTCCTCATATGGGCAACTTCTGCTGGGAAGATTGGAAGAACTTTAGTGTGCATGCATATTTTTTTTCTGTCTGTAATAGATCTATAATTGCTTTCACATAGTTTTATGCAGAACTCAACTTTTTGTACAATTTTCCCTCCATTTCTTGTTACAACCCCATCTTTTCTGAGTGCCATAGTTTGCTTTCTTATATTGCTGAGATGACCCTATGTTGCTGTTTTTTTTTCACTTTGATTGTTTACTATACATTTTTTACTAGTTCATAATCAAATTCCCTTACATCAGTGATATTTTTTGTACTGTCTTGCATAGTTCGATATTTTTATATTGCATAATACCAATGGTTGCTCCAGCTTCTTTAAAGTTTCCACCAACCCATTTGCCAAATTCAATATTTTGTTAATGTAATCTGAAGCATATGAAGTATCACCAATATTTTTGCAAAACTTTTTATTCTCTTTCCAAAATGCGCCCCCTCCCCTTTTTTTCCCACAAATTGCAAAGAATGTAATTGGCAGCACTCTGTTTTAGAAATATTGCTTTTAATAAAATTATTATATTAATGAATAAACTTATACTATTTATATACCTTAAGTCACAGGTATCAACAGGAGGTGATGCATCAACAGAATCGCAGCATGTGTTAATTTCCAGTGCAGTCTGAAAATAAAATAAGCATTACTGCAGAAAAGAAATTAAGAGAACACAAAAGTTAAAAGACCAGAATGTGAAATGACAGCACAGTTTGAAAAACAAAAAACAGGACTAAAACACAGCATTTAATAAAGGTTTAAAATACTCATATCAGTAGCAAATACGAAGAGCAGAAATAATAGCACTCCAAAATAGAAGATATAATTAGACAACTACCAAAACCAAGACAAGAACCTACTAGATTTTACAATTGTATGAAACACCAATAACATTAATAAAATTACTAGTGAGAATAAAATAAAATATGAAAGACAAACAAGCACTATTAGACTTAAGGAACCAGAGTTTAAGCTGGCTCAAAAAACGCTGTAGAAAAATTGCTACAATGGGGGAAAATGCTGTAGCAAAATGCTAAAGAAAGTTAGCTGCTTTTGTCACTTGGTAAATCGTAACACCAATTTAATCATTCACACCAACAACACTTTGGACATCAGTGGAAAATTAATTATTTTGGATGGTACTAACACGTGTAGAAAACTGTATTGGGCAATATAATTTGATACACAGCTAACAGATAAGGACTAATTTCTAAAATCATGATTAAATAAGCTTAAAATCCAAATCTTTATCACTTGCCAGGACATTGCTTTTTCTTGGTGCAACAAACAATTCACAGTTGAAATATGGCATTTTATCCTTCCAGTTAACTTGTACACATTTGTAAAGGGAGCCACATTTTCACAAGTTGCTCAGAAGGTATTCAGTAGCAGTTTTACTTCTTTTTCTTTTTAACATGCAATTTGTTTCTGTTGATTTATCAACAGTGTCTTTGTTATCTTTGCATTTCTTAACAATGATTTTATCCATAGGAACGGTGGCACCTATACTGACAGCACCGTGGGGGTGGGAGGAGCAGCTCCTAGCTTGCATTTTTCTTTCCTAATCCATGTTCCGTCTCTGTGCAAACTGCACGTGTTTGAAAGGCCACTGGTCACAAATGCATAGACGATAAGAGATTGTTTATAGTCCGGGGGGGAGGGGGGGAGAAGAGTCACAGCTGACTCTGGTTTAAACTTGAACTTTGAATGGGGGAAGAGATCAATCCCTCTAGCCTCTATAATCCTCTATTTTATTTCTTTTTGCTCTATCTCCTTTAATACCCTCAGATTTTGGCAGTATTGGAATCCACTGCTTCTCCTAAATAACCCATTTTACTGAAGAACAAAACTTCAGACTTACTCTGTGTTTTAAGTTTGTAATTCACAGTCGCTATAGCCAAATAGTTTTTGATGTTCATTCTTCCTGATTTTATGATTATAATTTCATCCATTATGCTGAAAGAACTTGTCTGAGGACCATGAATGCATAATAAAAAGCTTTCACAATTTTAGATAAATGGTGTAACTTTGAGAATATAAATATTTTTCAACACCATGCATCAATTCTTACAAATTTTCAAACTTCACTCTTCCATTTCTGTAAAACTTTCCCTCTCTTATCAAGCTAAAATGCTAACATTCATGGGGAAAAATAATATTTACCAACCATTCTGGACAGTAAAAACATTGCGACTAAAAACAAAAAAAAACAAAAAAAAATTGATTACGGGAGAAATTTGTGTTCCATCAGACTTCCGTTTTTGGAAATTTTCCTTTGTTTTCAAGTTGAAGAAGTACATATATTTATGGCATAAAATCATATTTAACAATAGAAGGTAGAAGGAACATTGCAAGATTGTTGCTTATATTTTCCAGCAGAAATACGAACATTTATGCAAAAAATTATGTTTAACACCAATCAATGCTTTACAAATTCAACATCAGGAATTAAAAAATATGATTACAAGAGAAATCGTCACTTGTCTAACTACCGCTTTCGAAAGCTTTGAAAGACTGAATTCAGTTCCCTACAGATGGAAAACGACCCCCCCAATTCCATGTAGCATCAATCTTGAGAATAACCCATAACCCAAATGATGGCGAAAAAGGAAAATTTCGTTATTTCGCAGAAGAATCTCGTGCCTGTGTCTGAAGCAGGAAAATCAAATATAGCACTGGAAAATTCACAGAATATTCAAACAAAGCAAACTGAATTAGCTTGTACCAAAGCTTCTATTTGTTAGGTTTTAATAACAAATTGAATAATTTTTTGTGAAAGAAAGTATTACTTAAAATTATATTACTTTCCTTAATTAATTGGAAGAATTTATAGACATACTTTAAGAACACTTTTTCATTTTGAGAAAAATGTCAGAAAGGTCCCCGGGTATTGTAGACACTTGCGTCCCTCGCTGACGAAAATCCTGAATCCACCCCTGTAGCCATATACAATCCACAGATGCTAACCTCTGGAAGTTGTTTTCAGCAATAATTTTTTTTTTTTCAGTAATCCACAACACGGCAGCATATCTGTGTATCTAGCATGGTAAAGAATTGTAGTCTGTTATAACAATTACTACAGAAAAAAATAAAACAATAAATACGTTAAACAATAATTTGCTAGGGGTAAAATTAAAATTGCTGTCTACAGGAAGAATATAAAAGATTACTGAAGGTAATCTTTTAAATCATTTCCTTTTGCTCTCTATCTCTTTTAATGTCCCCAGATTTTGGCAGAGTTGGAATCCACTGCTTCTACTATATAAACCATTTTACTGAAGAACAAAGCTGCAGACTTATCCTGTATTTTGAGTTTGTAATTCCCAGTTTCTGAAACCAACCAGTTTTTCATGTTCATTCTTCCTAACTTTAATACTATAATTTCATCCATTACACTGAAAGAACTCTCATCCTGAGAACCATGAATGCATAATATAAAGTGTTCACAATTTTATGTAAATGGTGTAACTTTGAGAATATGAATATTGTTGAACACCAGGCATCAAATCTAACAAATTTTCTAACTTCACACATCCATTTTTATAAAACTTCCTCTTCCTTCTCAAACTGAAATGCAAATATTTATGGGGGAAAATAATATTTAATAAATATTCAGGACAGTAGAAACATCATGGGAAAAAATATATGATTACTGTAGAAATTCGGTTTCAGTCAGACTTCCGTTTATAGAAATTTTCCTTCCATTCAAGCTGAAACAGAAATATTTATGGAATAAAATGTTATTTAACAAAAGAGGGCAGAAGGAACATCGCAAGAAACAGAATTCACAAATTACAGGGACATTTTTGCTTTAACTTCCCGTTTTCGAGATTGTATTCAGCTTGGAAGTATGGGCAACAAACATTTATGCAAAAAATTATATGTAACACTAATAACTTTACAGAAGCAACATCGGGATTAAAAAAAAAAGATATGATTACAGGAGAAATCTTCACTCCATCTCACTTCTATTTTCAGAAGTTCTGAAAGATGGAATTTGGTCCCCAGATGGAAAACGACCACTCCATGCACATCAGTATAGCATCGATCTCGAGCCAACCAAAATGATGACAGAAAGGTGAAATTTTGCAATTTCATGGAAGATCCTCGTGCCTGTTTCTGAAGCAGAAATATAACATGTCGATAATGGTAATTTTCCGTAATTCCATCGTCACGTCCGTACTTCTGTAATTCCCAACAAAAATTTTTAATATTACAGAAAATCCGTACTGATTGGCATGTACGAGTAAAGTATGTGCAAAAGCATTCACAATACAATGACACTGTAGAAAAAGTGCAGAATATCAATTACCATACCTAAGATAGAGTGACAACATTTTAAACTCAATTAGCAGTCTTTACAGCAGCACACTGTACAAACATATACAATCATAGTGATAATAATGACCTTCAGCATATAAGATGCAGAGACATTTTGACACATTTTTTGATCTCATATTTCAAAAAATACGGTACTTTTTTTTGCAATTTTTTGTAAAAAATATGGACTTGTAAGCACCCCAACAAAAAGTAAGCATTTTTTACAGACCTTTATGAATTTATTATAAAGACTGAGGGAACCCCGTACAGGCTTGATAAATTATATAAAAAGTTGCATGACCAGCTGGGCATGTGCAGAAATTATTTACCAGCTCAGGTAGTAAGAGCTGGATGCCCAGGAAAATTTATCTTTTTAGGATAACAAATCAGAACTCACATATCCATATACAGCATTGCAAATGTCATCTAGCTGCTTAATTATTCACGTGCTATTTAGACAATCTATATTTTGAGGTTACTCACCTTTATTCCCCGAATCTTTTAGGAGGTTTTCGTCTCTACACATTTCCAACACGTATTTTTCTTATTTACATCGTGGTTCAAAGCCGAAAAAAAAAAAAAAAAAGGAAAAAAAAAAGCCATTATCAACTCACGCAAACTTCATTCCCTTCCCTTCCTTTCCCATAACCAAATTCAGATTCAAAATAATCCACCACAAATATACACAATTGAACTCCCTAAAATACTTTAATCTAATTAAAATTTCAATCAATAAAAACCTATATTACACATTTCCTAAAATGTCAAAGTTAAAAGCTGTAACACAAACTATTTACAATTGCACTTCAGTGCCCAATTAAAATAAATCTAAATACCTGACACAAATATTATACTCAACAATCACAGACCTCTCTCCTTTCTGAAACAAGCATAACATCCAAGCACTTTCAGCCTCTGCCCAGGCCATTCTCAAGGAGCGAACATGACAGATGTAAACACCCATCACCACCCACGAAAACGTAGCGAAAGTTCCAGTGCTCGCGCGGCGGAATCTCATTCCTGTTCTCCGTCGTTCAGGCGCAGTGGCGCCATCTGTCAGATGACCCAATAGCCTTCTTCTTTGTTCGTACCTATAAATATCTGTTCAATTTATTTGATTCTTGAAACTAATCAAACATATTTTTTTCCTTTCCTTTTTTTATATTACATCATTTTTTTCCCTTGTCTTTCCCCCTCTGTTCTTCTCTGCGGCTTTCCTTTCTGATCAAATCCTTCCAATATGTGTTTAAGCTATTAGGATCATTAACGTTACATGACCTGTGTATTTTTTTCAATCAACACTGTCTCCGCCAATCTCAAATGCCTTTCCGTACGACAATTCTTAATAATTTTTATTTCATCAAACTTTGGGTATTGTTTTTGTTTAATACAGTACTGGACCAATGCAGTTTTTGCTTCCTTTTTCTGCCAATTGCGTAGGTGCTGTTGTAAACTACGTTTCAGTTTATTTTTAGTGCTTCCTATATATGATACTGTAGGATTGTTGCTTATAGGAATTTCGTAAACGCCAGCTCTGTCCAAGCACTTCTTGTTTTCTTTCGTATTGATTACAAAATTTTTAATAGTATGTACTTTATTGCCCAATTGTAAATTGTACCTATTACACAATTTATTAATTTCAGCTGAAATTCCTTTTGTGCACGGAAACTATCCAATATATTTAATCTGCTTATTATTATTTCTTCTTATGTTTGAAGAATTAGTACAATTGCTCTGCACTTCCTTAATCCATTTTTTTATTTTTTTACTGGGATATCCATAATATTTTGCAACATCTGTAATATATTTCAATTCATCCTTTCTGTATCGCATATTTGACGTGTGCGTAAAAGCTCTTTTTATTAAAGTCTTAATACTGTTACATTTATGAGCATATGGATGATAAGAATCATATGGTATAATCACAGGTACATATGATGATTTTCTGTAAACAATATAATCTAATGTGTTGGGTTGTTTTATAATCTGTACATCAAGGTAAGCCAAAGTATCCTGCTGTTCAACTTCAATTGTTACCTCATTGGATGAATACTCTTCTTTAAATTTTTTTAGCTATGTCATCTAGTTCTGTGGAATTCAATTTTGATAATATGAAAATATCATCAACATATCTGCAATATATTAATGGTGGTTCATTCAGGTTATTTATCACTTTGGCTTCAATATCTGTCATAATAACTTCTGCAAATAATGTAGACAGGGGTGATCCCATAGGTCCTCCTGTATTTTGTTTATAAATTATATCTTCATACTAGCAGCAACAACAGTCAATAACTCTTTCTACAAACAAAATCATCTAGCAGCAACAACAGTCTAACTATTTCTACAAACAAAACGAAAGAGAGAACGTGATTGTAACCTTGCTGCATAGCCTGATGGGAGCTGAAGTCACCAGCGTTGTGCCACTTTGGTTGCGCAGGGGAAGGTGACGCTGGGCATGTGACTTTTCAGCCGCAGTGATCCATCCAAAGTCCACGGCAAAGCAGAAAACCATGCCGCTCGCACTTTCTCGTCACAGCAGAAGTAAGGAGAATTTTTTTCTTTTCGTGTTAAGGATTTTTTGAAGTGGAATAAAGATATTTTTTGCTCTTGAAATGGGGAGAAAAAAAAAAAAAACGGGAAAAAATAGGGATTTTTGGTATGAGAATGAAAAATCAGAAAAAATCACTTTCCGATCGTAATATCGGAAAGACGCCCCAAAATCAGAAGTTTTCTGGGTAAATGGGAAGGATTCACAGCTATGTGAACTGCATGTGATTCGTGAAATATGTTTGTTCACTTCGTTTTCAGTTCAACATAATTAACCAATTAGTGTCCTCAGTCATTCCTATTTATTTCATATATATATATTTTTTTTATTTGACTGTCGCATCGTCTGTCTCGTCTTAAAATACCATGCCTTCCAACTTTCAGAAATTGAAATCCGTAAAAAAATTAAATCTATAACTTTGATTAAATTACTTATCTAGCATATTGATTAAATGTAGCGAGCACATCAATTAAAAGTCGGTATGTTACACAAATTAAATATTAAGTTTAAATCGTTGCTTTACTACAGATTAGTTTTGCGAGTTAATTTCTAAAATAAAAAGCTATCAAACATGTGTCTTTAAGAATTGTATCCAAATCCATCAGTTTTAATGGAAGACATTGTGCGAAAATTCTGATGAACAATACTGTGCATATGTGTCCCCACGAGTGCTGATAACCATTTTCAATACGATTGGCCCACTATGTGCCCTGAACAGGATACCGAAATTTCGCCATGTTGGAGTATCGATTTCGGCTCAAAAATTCCGCAGATTTAAAATTCATTTTAACTTTTTTCCATGATAACTACATTCTAAGATAGCGTTTTGAACTGAGCGTAATAAAGGCCGGTGCTCCGATGCTGGACACCCTATGACGGTCTACTGAGAAGTTGCTACTTGGGGGAACGAACAATGCGTCATCCGAAAAGGGGAATAGGGTAAACATAGTGAGAGATAGGCAAGCCCAAAGCTGTGACAGTTCAGTTAATGCATGGTGCAAGCTTCAGTGTTTGAAAAGTCACAAAACAATAACCTAAAACATGTGGGAAAACTACAGACTAAGTTTCCCCACATAAGCACATATAGCTGAAGAGAAGTTTATTCCTAGCATACATCTGCATTTTATTTTAAATGGATTAAGTTAAATAAAAAAAGTTCAAATGGTGGGGGTGTAAAACCATCAGGAGAAAAAATAATCTGAGTGAAATGCTAAATCTGTAAAATTAACGTCTTGCCCGTAAAACAAGTCACATTTCCATAAATTTTACGGGTAAATGGTAAAACCTGGCTGGTCTGAAATACCTCCTAGCATGAAAATGGTTCATTTTTGAAAACATTTTAGTACACTCCATGACAATGTGGGATTAGGGGTCAAAGGGTAGAACACATTCCCTTTAGATGTAAACTCCCATAATTTTTTTTTTTTTTTTTTTTTGATTGGAGGTTTAACGACCACCGTGAGCAACTCAATGGGCTATACGCAGTCGCCTGTCCCTAATTTAGAATCACTGGTTCCAGGGAAGGGAGAGAACCAGTGCCGTAAGACAAACACAACATCCATGCCTCACCAGGATTCGAAACCCGGACCCTCACGGACGAATGATCAGAGGCCATCGCTTAGACCACTGAGCCATCCGGGGCGGCAAAAATAAATTTTTAATGATAACATAGTAATGAGAAGTTATGTGTACATTCAATTTTAATCGATATAAATGTGGCGATAAATTCAAACATCTGTAGTCATATCGATCAAAAGTTGTATTTGATTTGGGTAACATCATTTTTAATTGATATGTTTGCTACAGGTAATCAACATTGAATATATCATTTAAATTTTTCATCGAATATATTGTGTGTGTTTTTTTTTTTGTTTTTTTTTTTTAAGTTTTTTTTTTCAGATTTCAGTTTCTGAAAAATGGCAGGTATGAGTTCATTATAACTTTTAACAAGGGAAGTTAATTTCGTATTTTTTTTACCAGCAAAATAAATCACCACTGGAGAAGGACTGGGTTAAATGAATATAGGACTTTTTTTTTTTATTAACTTCTTGTTTATACTACTGCATTTTTCAGTTAGGTCAAATTTATTGCCAGAGAAAAAGTTACAAAAGCCTGCCCCAAATGCATTTTTAATTTCACAAAACTGGCAGCTTTTGTTTAATTTCGTCATGTTGGGTATCGATTTGGGTTCAGAAATATTGTAAATTTAAAATCTGTTTGAAGTTTTGTTGTTGTAGTTTGTTTTTTTTTCCCTTATGGTAACTACGTTTGAAGATAGTATTTCGAACTGGGAGTAATAAAACAGGTGCGCCAATGCAGACATCCAACACCGGCCAACTGAGAAGTTGCAACTTCGGAGATGAACAATGCATTACCTGAAGAGGGGGAGGGGTAAACAACATAATGGGAGATAGACAAGCCCAGCTGGGGCAGTTCAGTTTATGAGCGGCACAAACTTTAGTGTGTGAAATAACCCAAAAATATAAACCTAAAACATGTTGGAAAACTTACATCGTCGCTTTATTTTTAAATTGATTAAGTTACATAAAAAAAAAGTTTTAATGGTGGGTACAAAACCATCAGAAAAAAAAATCTGGGAGAATCACTAAGTTCATAATATTAAAATGTTGCCCATAAAACTGTAAAACAAGTCACATTTCTGTAAATTTTATGGGTAAATCATAAAACCTGGTAGGTCTTCAATAATAATGGCTGAAAAAAACTTATAATTGACATTTCAAGATCACAATAAAAAAAATTACAAAATGAATAGCACGGTCTCTCACCTTCACAGCCCTTCGACATCTAGCTCTTGATACATCAAAATGGGTTTTAGATACGGACCCTGCTTCATTATACATCTTCAGCCTTTCTAAATCAGTCATGCATGAAGGACTCAATATAAAAGCTTTTGGCGGTGATGGGAGCTCTTCAACAGGACTTCGACTGGTCACAACAGGACGGCTTTCCATTTCTGATGATACAGGAACTGATGTCACTAACTCTGCCTGCAAAAAAAAAAAAGGGGGGGGGGATTATGAACAATTTCTAGCACAGTAATATTGAAACAACAATGGATGTTGGTGCCATAAATGCTGAAATATACCATTATTTTTAGTCACAAAAATGCACTCAGCAAAATAAAGACTTGAGTTTGCCCTGTGCCTAGTAAATTCAATATTAGTTTCTATGATATTTTAAACTGAAAAATAAGATTAAAAATTTATTTTCCACTGTTTTAAGAACCACTTAAATCCTACTAATTCTCAGCACCTGTGGTTTTTTAACAAAACAAGAGGATAGTCACTACTTGAATAGTTACATCTCAAGGCTTGAAAAATATCTGAAAATTACATGCCCGCATTTGTACAGAAATTATTTACCTGTCCACGTAATAAAAGCTGGATGTCCAGGAAAATTTGCCTTTTAAAATAAAAATAAAAATGAGGGTTCTGATTTGTTAAGTAAAAAAATATGATGAACTTTTTTTCATGTTTGGCATTTCCATTTTAGGGTCTGTATTCAAAACGTTCAATGCACAAAAGTGTGTATCTCAACTTTTAAGATGATGATGCTGAAATTGGTACGGAATGATATGATGATGAAATTGGTATTTGAAAGTGAAACCTGGTACTACATAAGAAACATAGGAGACGTTTGTGTGTTGAGAAATGTGTTACTTAAGGGGGGTTTGTGGCAAGGCATGTTCTGATTATGTGAGGAATGAAGATGTGTTGCAGTTGTGTAATGTGAAGCAAAATGTTGTTTTCAAGGTATAGACTAATATTCTTCGGTGGTTTGGCCATGCTGAAAGAATGAGTGATGAAATGCTTACTAAGAAAACTTTTTAGCCCATGTGGCAGGAAGGAAAGGCAAAGGAAGGCTAAGGAAGTTGTGGGAGGATCAGATTCAGGAGTGTCTACATGAGAGAAAGATGAGTATAGTATAAAGTATAAAAGGTCTTGTGTACGTCGTATGATGGATGTCAGTGAAGCCAGAGTTGTGTGCCAAGATCGCTGTATCTATAAACGGAGAAGTTTGATATGGCAACAGTAAGTAAATAATCAGTTGGAAAATTATCTGGTAGTTTGCATTTCTTTCTGGAGCTAACCTCTGAATCTCAGAGAACAGCTTAGTGATATGTATATGTATATGATGTATGTAGAACTTTTAGTGATTCTGCCATATTTCTTTCATTAAGATTTCACCTTATGTCACTAAACACCAGAGGCTAGTTCCATCAGAGGCATGCATCCCGTTGCTGACTATAAACGTTTGGAGCAAATCTGCATTGGTTCTAATTTCTGGACCTAAAGCATAATGTAATTAAAGAAGGGATATTCTTCTGTCCTTGCCACTCACTCTGTAACAACAATACAACTTCCAGTGTTAATTAACAATGAAATGAAACATGACATGCGATGACTGTCTTTATTCTTTTAGTAGTAAATACTATTCTATCTAAACTTTTTTATTTTTTGATTTAGCTGCCCGAACCAGGCAACTACATTCTTTTTCTTTTTTTTTTTCACCTGCTAAGGCCAATAATTTATATGCCCAGGTTATCTCAGGCATGGTAATTTTCAAGCCATGCATCTCATTGATATGTCAACTAAAAACTTTAAACACATCTCCCCCTCCCCCTTTCAAAAAAATAATAATAGTGAAGCATAAAATTGCTACTTAAAGCTGGAGGGATAGCAGAGCTCATCACGAATATGAAAAAAAAAGAAAATGAAAAAATCTGTAAAGTTTAAAAATCAAAAGTAAATCGAAAAACCTGAACACTTCTTAATTGTACACACTATACCATTATGAACACCTTGAAATATATAAAGATAAGATGAATTCATACTGCATCTTAATAGCCTAAGGCGTATACAGGGTGTCTGAGAATTATTGGACACATTACAAAATTATGTACAAAAAAAACAAACTGAGCGTTGTCTGTTTTTCTATGTCACATATTACTAACACGGTTTCTATATTTTTGTTTTGCAGAATTGTTATTCCCAGAATCCGATAGATGGCGCTAGGTGTGGCCTGATGAGGAATGTATGCGAAATGAGCAATCAGTAGTCATGTCATCCGTACAGCAGAAGGCAATGTGTGTGTTATGACTTGCAGAATTAAAGTCTGTCATTAAAGTTAAAAGACGCTACCATTTACAGTATGGTTGTAATCCTCTGTCAACGAATTCAATTAAGCGGTGCCCTATCAAAAAGAGAAGTGATTGGCCTTTCTTCTGCGAAAAAAACATAAATGGTAACATTTACTTGGATATGCTAGAAAATTTTGCTATACTCCAGATCAAAAGATATGACATTGTTTTCCAACAAGACGGCGCGCCTCTGCATTGTTCAACGTGTGTACGTAAGTGCCTAAATGAGCATTTCTCCAACAGATGGATTGGGCGTGGTGGTCCCATTCTGTGGCCTCCTTGCTCTCCATGGTCCCATTCAGTGGCCTCCTTGCTCTCCAGATCTAACTCCATTGGATTATTTCATGTGGAGTTATGTGAAGGATCGTGTCTATCAGAGGCTGGTACTGATTTGCAGGAACTGAAACAGCGTATCACAGCTGCTATTAATTCCATAACTCCTCAGATAGTTAGTTAGTTAATTGATTTTAGTGGCGCAAGGGCCAGGCTTGGCCAAAGAGCGCCAGACACAGAACTATCAGCTAAAGATTTTAAAAAGCGGGGTGAAATGATTAAGAGCAGACAGGCTTGGTAAAAGTTAGAAAAGAGGATGATGAAAGATGTTGTGAAGACTAGTTAGTTTATTAGGTTTATATATAACTTTATTAATTTACCATTATAATATAACTTTTTTTTTTTTTTTTTTTTTTTTAAATGAGTTTTAAAACGTTAATCTGTTTTTAACTCCTCAGATGCTTGCCAATACATGGCATGAAATCGAGTATCACTTGGACGTACTACGAGCAATCAAGGGATCTCACATCGAAATTTATTAACTTGTGTAGTTACATTGTAAGTTAGTACAGTCAGTTTCTTTTTATCTGTTTACTGTTTTGTTTTATATAATTTTGTAATGTGCCCAACAATTCTCGGACACCCTGTATATTTGAAGTGTCACAAAAAGTGCTAAAAATCATGCTTTTGGATGAAAGAATAATGTTGGGAAGAGCATCATGACAGCAACACACTTGCAAAAATGGAATACCCTCCCAAAACTGAGAAACATAATGGAAATAATGAATAGTTTAGAAATCTCACAATTCATTTAAAGGTGCTTGCAAGTCAAAATATAAACTGAGTTCTTGATTTATGTGAGTTCCGCATGTGCGATTTTGCTAATATGCAAGACAGAAATTCTCCCAGCTACTTATTATACATGCGAGAAAATTTCACTACTAAGCAATTTTGTGCAGTGGATCACAAAGTACCTGGATGCTCCCAAGCCTGCTGCTTTCATGCCACAATGTGTATGATGAGACATGGGGGGAGGTGTAGTGGTACATCAGAAGAAGGATCACTTAGTCTCATAGCTGGTAAATCGGATAACTAGTATAGTTGTACTATCTTATATACAGTTGGTATACAGTTCCTTGCTTTATTACACTATCTACCAACAAGTAATTGGGCACCCCTGCAATCGACGATATCTGCGGTCCTGATACACTTCACGGCCGCCGCCGTTAAATATTGTGTGGGAAACAACGCAACCAGTTGCATGCAAGATGTCACGAAGTTTGGAGCTCTCTGATTTCGAGAAAGGTGTAATCGTCGGGTATCACAGAAATGGCCGATTCATATGTGACATATCCAGCGAGTTGAAGTAGCCAAAATCGACAGTGGCCTACGTGATTGGCAAGTGGAAGATGAGAGGCGACTGTCGGAATGTGCCCCGACCCTGCAGACCCACAAAACTGGGAGTTAGAGACCGACGGGTGCTGGCCAGAGAAATTCGGAAGAACCGCACCAAATCGATGGGCCACATCTGCGAGGAGTTTCAACAGGCATCCAGGAGTGTTCTTTCGATGAATACCATCCGTAAGGAAGCCCATCTGCTTGGTTATGATGGATGTGCTGCCACCCACAAGCCTTTGATCACCAAGTCCAATAGTGCTGCTCGGCTAACGTGGTGCAAAGAACGTCGATAGTGGACCATTGAACAGTGGAAACATGTTCTTTGGAGCAACAAATCAAGGTTCACCCTCTCACCCTCTACCTTTCGAATGGCTGGGTTTGGGTTTGGCGTCTGCCTGGAGAACACCTCCTGCCGGAATGTATTGTGCCAACTGTGAAGTTCGGCGGTGGGGGAATTATACTATGGGGGTGTTTCTCCTGGTATGGCACGGGACCCTTGGTCACAATTCCTGGTAGACTCAACGCCAAGACCTACTGCACCATTCTGGATGACCATGCGCTTCCTACGTTGTGGCAGTTTTACGGGATGGACCCATGTTACTTTCTGGATGACAATGACACCTGTTGTGTTGCGAGGTCCACCATGGCTTGGTATGGTGACAATGGGGTTAATCAAATGGACTGGCCTGCGCAGAGCCCGGACCTTAACCCTATCGAGCACCTCTGGGACGAGTTGGAGCGTCGACTTAAGGGGTGCCCCCACCGTCCGAAATCGGTGAAGGAACTGACCTGTCTTCTCCAAGCCGAGTGGAAGAAAATACCACTAGCCGTCGTACAATGCCTGGTTGAGAGTATGCCCCGGAGGGTCGCAGCTGTAATCGCCGCTCGTGGAGGCTCCACCAACTATTGGAGGTGAATAAACTTCGTTTTCCTTTGCTATCACAGGTGTCCAATTACTTGTTGGTAGATAGTGTATTTAGGTTTTGCAATCTCCGAGCAATGTGGAATGCCTTTAAACAATTCCAACAGCTTCAACTCAAATTGGAAAAGGAACGATCCCACTTGGATTTTTTAACCGCTTGCAAGAAGTCAGGTTTAATCCCAAAGTTCCTTAATTTTAAGACATCCGTAAAAGGATCATGGTTCGAGAAGAAAAAGGACAAATTTCTTCGCCAGACTCTATCAAGAATAGTGAACCTGAAAAGAAAGGAGGTCATGTCAATGAAATCCAAGTGTTATGCCCTACATATGAAGTTATATAGACTTTTTGACCCGATCACTTTCAACAACCTATCCCTCCGAGTAGACATGTTAGTCGAAAGACTCCAAACTTCCTTATCCTCCAGACATAAAAAGAAGTTGGATTACCTGGAAATCATCCCACAATCCAAATCCTAAGAATATCACTATTCCCTTCGTCAATATTTCAAACCGGACGCTCACACTGGAAGAAAAGAAGGTTTTGGAACTTGGACCAAAGTTCTGCTTCCGAACGAGACCGAATCCAAAAACCGTCATTTCGGAGTTGGAGAGTGTTATATTGCGAGTTCGGGAAAACACCAAAGATAAATTACGCCACCTCTGTTGCTCTAGGCTTCGATCACTTTACAATCCAAAGCAATCGTCCAATGGATTTAATATTCCGAGATCGATTTCGAACCTTAAAAATGACCGTAAGATAATATTAACCCTAACGGACAAATCTGGTCAGACAGCGATTATAAATGCTGCAGATTACAATCAGAAATTCGAGGACTTCATCTCCGCTTCTGGATCTATAGTATTACGAAGGAACCCTTTAAATTGTTGGATTGTCCAGGTACAAAGAGCTGCCAGGTTGACCGCTATCCCAGAGGACCTCAAAAAAACCGCCAAATTATCACCAGGCCCCCAGATCCCGAAGCTCTTCGGAAGACTTAAGCACCACAAGCCCGATAATCCATTGAGACCCATCGTGTCAAGGAGATCCGCACTGACGTACCATTTAGAGAAGGCACTTTGCAAATTTCTGGCCAATCACCCCCCTGAATCGGACTTTATAATAACTTCCACTCGAGATTTTATCACGAAAATCAAGCAAATCTCTGCCCAACAGCGTGACATTATCGTTAGTTTCGAAGCGGTTTCTCTTTATCCTTCAGTCCCCGTGCTGAAAGCCATCAGAACGTTAAAAGAAGCTATATGTAATTCAGCACTTTATTTGCAAGAATCTTGCTGCAGCATCTTCAAATTAATGGATTTAGTCTCAAATTTTAGTTACTATAGTTTCCGAAAAATATCTATAAACAAACAAATGGCGCTCCGATGGGATCTTCACTTTCAGCAATTCTCGCAGAAGCCATCCTTCGCCCAATCGAGCAGCACATATTCACCAGCATTACCCCAAGACCTACCACTTGGCTCCGATACACTGACTACGTATTTTTCATATGGCCTCGTGGAAAGGAGACTCTCCTGCTCTTCCTGGATAAAATCAATGATATACACCCTACGATCAATTTCACTATGGAGTTAGAACACAATAATGCATTGCCTTATCTGGATGTTTTACTGAGTAAATTGCCTGAAAATTGCTTCCGTACACAAGTCTATTACAAACCCACTTCTGTTCCCAACCTGATGCTCCGTAGCTCATTCTGCCCGGCTGATTACAAGACAGCTTTCTTCCGTTCTCGAATCAGAAGAGCATTCGATATCTCCTCCGATGTTCCTTCTAGACTAAGCGAATTAAAAAGCGTTATTGATTTGGCGACCGAGGCAGGATACAATCCGAACATGGTACATAAATATATTGAAAGAAACAAAAAGAGGCATGCCGATCTTTTTATGTCGCGACTACGCTATCTGGGCTCTATTCCTGACATACCAAATGTTTCGTATATACTCAAGAACGCACTCAGAAAGATGAACCTTGGTGTCAGCATAAGATCTCAGACAACTTTATATGCTATGCTTAAGCGAAATACTTACGAGCTCCCACTTTCCAACAAAGCAGGTGTTTATGCCATCCCTCTACAATATCCGGATGGCTTCAAGCGATACTACATTGGGATGACTAAACGTTCATTTAGAATTAGAGTCAACGAGCATAAGAGGGACATAAAGAACGGCAAATTAACCACGGCCCTATCCAGAGAAGTCCAGTTCAAGTCCACCGATCCTATGTGGGATGACAAAGAAATTAGCTGCCTACTCTACTCCTCAAATCCACTGCCATTCGGGAAGCATAGGAGATCATTACCAACGATGAGGCGTGCAATTATAGCATCTCACTAGAATTACCACGAATTTGGAACTAATTCTTCAAATAATGAATGCCTTTTGTTTTCCTCCAATGATTCCGCATGCAAAACGAACATGAAGTCTCATGTTTTTATTGAATAATTACGTTAGCATCTCTTCGTTTATTGTCTAGTCAACTCACAGTGTTCAAATTGTTGAAACGTTCTATTATCCAGTTTGCTGTCTACCTTCCTTGAGAAAGCCATCTAGTTGATGTGCAAAAGCTTGGAAACCTTGATTTTATCTATGCCAATAAATTCGGATAACTAGTATAGTTGTACTATCTTATATTTACCATCCTGTTTATTGCACCCTGCTTTCATCTTACTGGTTAATATGAATTCCAGTAGCAGAAGTCCTGTAAGTGCTTCCAATAGTAAATAAGTGGAAGAGAACCTCTCTAACTTTACAAACAAAGTTAGGAATTTTATGATGCACTAATGCTTAGTGAAAGGTCATCAGCACTTTGGTATGCATTCAAACTGGGTGAGTCAACAATATGGAGCATCACAAACAATACAAAATAAGTAGTCAAGCCTTAGTAAACTGTTGGCCCAAACCTTTCACGATGAATGATAGTCTTCTTCCAAAGGAAAGTGTTGCTGAACCCAAGCTCTTTCTACCAAGTAAAGGTTAGTTGAATAAATTTATCTGATGCCCAAATCAGTGTAACTTGAAAATTACTGGCAAAACTGCAAGCTGAAGCGCTGATCCTGAAGATACTAGTTAAGTAAGTTTCCTGAAGAATTATAAGCAGTCATCAAAGAAAAGTGATACCACCTCAAGCAAGTGTTCAGTGTAAATGAAACTAACTTATTTTGGGAGAGCCAGTGCCATCCAAAACTTACATCAGTAAATCAAAAAAGAAAAATTGCTCTCGAATTTAAGGCAACCAAAGATAGGCTAGAACTGCTGCTACGTGCCAACACAGCAGCTGACAGTGGTGAGTGTTTATGTTTATAACCAAAGCCTTGCTTGGTCTATTACACTCAAAATTCCTCTACACTGAAAAGCTTAGGCAAGAACATTCTACCTGTGCACTGGAAAGAATATAAAAATAACTGGGTAACTGACTAAATCATTTTATTTTCTGGCCAGTCTTTGAGAACTGGCTCAAAAAGCATTTTGCAGTTAAAAACAAGAAATATTGTTACAAACCTAACCTTCATATTTAAGTGTTACTCGTCCTTGATAAAGTTCGAGTTTTGAGAGAAGCCTGCAGTTGAATCGTGGTCCTGACAGCATTCTTACACCTTACGGGGAAGTCTAACCTCAGAAACTGAAGAGGTAGACCAGTTCTATGCAATACCTCAAAACATATTCTACCTCTCCTGTTCCAACTACTTCTGAACCAGTGCCATTAACCCTCCTTCGAAGTGAACGTGGATCACTTTCAACAACTTCATTTTTCCCACTAGTGCAGTTGGCTGCTATCAGCTCCACTCCACAGAAGGAGTTTTTCCCTTTGATGCAACCCTGACCAGTTTGGATGATTAGGACCCAGAAAACCATATACCCACCTCTTCCAGTACATAAACACTAACCACTGCAACCATAATCTTATTCTCTTGAAGCCAGAATGACTGTTTATATTTGTGAATATTTATTTATTTCAGTAAAACTAATGTTTCTGTCAAGGTTTGTGTTCATAGTTCTGATGTATTAAGATTTCATTATGCTTGAAATGCACTGGAGAAAATTATACTTTACAACCCACTTTTCTATATATGTTAATGCTTTAGAATTTAGATATATGTGATTTCAATTTATGCAAGGTTTTTGCTGAACATAACCCTAATTTAAATCGAGGACTGCTTACTTACATACAAAAGCAAAAATAATGCACTTTCGCAGTCATGAACAAACATGCATAATGGTAAAATATAGCACATAACTATTAAAGACCTGTCAGCAAATGGATTTGAGAATTTGATTTGCATAAGGGGGAGGATATCATAAAAGGGCGTACATGCTGACTAGGGGGCAAAAGTATATTGTGGCAGAGTAATGCCTGATGATTAACTGTTTGGATTCTTCGATGGGCATTTTCAGAGATAAGGATATTGACGTGTTTTTTTTTTTTTGTAGATATAGGTGCAACGAGATAATGGTGTTTTTACACATTTTGTTTCTTGGGACTGGTGTTGTTCTTGCATGCTCCAGATGTGCGATTCTCTTGAGGAAAAGGTGATTCTGAGACAATTTGGGGGAATTGTTTTCAGGATGAAGTGCCCGAGCAGAGAGATCCACAGGATGTGATTATAGTGCCAGCTTTGAGTTGGGGGCCGTTTCAAGGGAAAATTGCTCTCCAACCCTTACCCCTGTATGACAAGTAGTACCTAGGTGGTTCTTCCGTGCGGGGTGAGTTCAGGTGAAAAGTTCCAAGGTGTTCATGAAAGTAAACAGTACAGGATAATAAGCCACACTTTGCCACCATTTCGATGTATCAGCCTGAATTGGCTTCACGACCCAATTTCTCGCCTTCAGCCCGATTGCTATTTTCTTAAGGATGTAAATTTTGTTTTCAAAGAAAGTGAGTTTGATAAACTGAGATGTTTTGCCTAGCTATTACCTCAGTGGTTTAATACATGGGTTGTTAAAATTAGTAAAAGCTTGCATGGTGTAATTCTGAAAATTTGAATTAATTTGGTTATGAATTGCTTGTCAGAATTAGTTGTATAATTTTATAAATTGTGATGAACAGTAGTAGTGCACATAAGTATGAATTTAAGTCCAGGCATTTTGAGAATTAGTGTTTGCCTTTTATTTACATGGTAGGATATTGAGTACTCAGAGCAAATTGGTGTTAGTGAAGTATTTTGAATTTTCCAGATGGTGTGAATGTTAAGTTTATTTGTCAGCATTGTGATGTAATGATAACTTTTGAGATGATTAAGGTATTTAGTGCAGTATGTTTAGTAGGGTGTTAAGAGTGATTTTGTATCAAGTAATGGTAGAATGTTTAGTATATTTAATTTTAAGGCAAATTCTCCTAAGAGTGTGGAGCCGTCTGGTAATAGAACTCTTGATTATATGTAAATTTTTGCTCAGTGGTTGTAATATGTCTAAAGATTAACATGTGTTAAGGAAACTGGTTTGAGGAGGTTGTTTGAAAGAGGCTAATTAAAACTATAGTACATATTCTTATATTATAACAGAGGGAGGAGACACTTCAGAGAGAGAGAGAGAGAGAGAGAAAGAGAGACAGACAGACAGAGAGACTCACTGACTGTTTCTTGTGAAGCAATTAAGCTAAAGGTGTCATCTGAATGTTTCTTTAGGCCAGGGGCCAAAGTTAGAAATTTTGGATATCTGCTAAATTATGGCAGCAAATTTTTGCAGACATTGTGTTGTCTTGGCGAGTAGATCCTTGAAACATTTTGTTGTGTTTTTTGTTATATTGTGGTTAAGTTTGGACAATAAATGCAGGCCAAATGGCCTTTCAAAAACCCAAACCTTGTGCAGTTAAGAATTAGATGACTCAGTTGAATTTCCTCTTAGGGTCACATGCTCATCCACCTTAGCTTGCCTAAGGTAGGAGACGTCTCTGGAGTTTTGTTTTTATTTAATTAATGCATTTAGTCCTAACCACTAAAATTGATCATCACAGCCTCCAAAAGTTATTACACTTGTACATTGTATATTATCTAATTTTAGTGTTACAAATTTGGTACACATGTAAATAATAATTACTTATTTTACACTTGCAGGTGTCTCAACTCATCGTATATTCAAACAACGCAAACTTCCAATAATAATTTTTGGAATGTTCTAATATTAGCGATGCATTTTATTTTTATTTATCATGGCCTTAAATACATCGAATTTACTTTTTTGTTTCAAAATGCATCCACCCATCTCAAAATTTTTAATTTTCACCAAAATTCAATATTTATCTCAATTTTAATATTAGCATAAGTTTAACTAATAATTACCTACATAGCAAAACCTGTTTATTTTTTGCCTTAACAGTCCTAATACAGACAACTTTGACATCTGTTGGGACAAGGTTCGTACTCTTCCAAGCAAAACAAATTCAAGCACTTTTCAAGGATTTTTAAACCTGAATTATCATATGTGTGTACTGTCGGCCAGCCGGTAGGTTGGTTATTAAGTATTATAGCAAGTTCAAGCCATTAATCTTAGCTGGGTGGGCACACCTTCAATGACCTGCCTGTTACCACTTGCTCCTAGTTGGTTTATTTTATTAACTTTGAATTGCCTTTCTGTTTCGGTGTTTCACAAAATCATTTTATTTTGTGGAATATTTTGAAAGTACATTATTTTCGTATTCATCTGCTGGTATGACACTTACTGTTTGCTTTAACTTTTTATTTTTTGATACATGACTTTGATGCATTTTTTGATGCAACAAAGAAAACAAAGGGCCCACGCATGAAGCAGAAGCAATTCCTAGAAGTTTCACCCTTTGGTAAGAAATGCATCCCTAACCCAGTAAGCAGAAGCCTATCACAATTTGTGAATACATCATTCCACTTATTTTACTCACACAACTGATGCTTTACTCTGTAGTGATATCATAGCTAAGGCACTAGCTGCCCACACACTCCCATGGGTTGAATGCAAGTTCTGCACTATTTGATCAGCTTGGTAAGTTTTCATCAGAACTACACAGAAATCTCCTATACAACTTTTTAGCACAAACAATTATTTAACATATGCTCAGTCATATCCTTACTTGAAAAACAAACCAAAATAAAATTTCAAGTACTATTTACAGAGCCTTAAACCTTTTCAAGTACTTTCAGGACTTAAAAATGAACTTTTTTTATTCAAGGACTTTTGAAGGACCGTACAAACCATGTGAGAGATACAGCAAAGTCTCACAGCATAAATAGCTGGCAGCTTCATTCTCTGATGACCATCGACTCAGGGAGTCTTAAGGGGCCTCTCTACAAATTGTGTTTGTAAGCTACAGTGGACATTCCATTTATTTCTGCAATTCAGAAAAATAGATATTATACAAATTACTAAAATGGTTCCTAGTGCTTGAATTAGTACTTGTCTATGTGTTATGAGCTTCCAAGTGCTGATATTACTTTATACAAACTTTAACTTCACCAGTAGCTTTATTTTTACTAGTTGCCTTATTATTTTACCTGCTGTCAGGGTAATAACATTTAATAACTTTTTTGGTTTTAGCCCAGGGTCCATTGCAACAATGTGCTGCACATTGCACTTCTCCTAGGCTTTAAACAAGTTAGTAAAATCGTGCAATTCATCGATAATGATATGCTTCCCAACATACCAGAAATCATTACTCAAGTTATGAGGATAATGGCTGTGGAATAAATTCCGCTTCTGTGCCCTGACCTTTGACCCCATTTCGATTATATTATACAGAATTGATTCAGTATACCTCTGGAACAACATACTAAAGTTTTGTTGCAATAGAAGCATTTCTAGTTAAGTTAGAGGATGATGGCTGGGGAATAAATCTTGCTCCTGTGCCCTGACCTTTAACCCATTTCAATTATATTCAACAGAACAGGTTCAGTATATCTCCGGAACATGATAAAGTTTTGTCACAATCAAAGCATTCTTACATAAGTTATGACGCATAAAGGTGATGGAATGGATCCCACTCCTATGTTCTGACCTTTGACCCCATTTTCAATAGGGTTCATCCCCCGGTTGTCCCCTACAACATACTAAAATTTAATTGAAATCGAACCATTTTTACGTGAGTTGTCATGCGGACAGACAGACAGAGCTGGAACATATATGCTTCTTCAACCTGTGGTTGGAAAGCGTAAGAAACAAGTGATATTACATTTCTGTATCTCCTTTAGTTCAGGAGATAGCCCTTGGCATCAACTTGTTTGCATACACTGACCCCTTGGTTTTCTCATTTGGGCTCTCATTCGTTTTCCTGCTGCACAAATGCTTGGAACAAGTTGCCTCAGTCGGCAATATGCATTTCATGGCACAACTTGTTCCAAGCAGTTGTGCAGCAGGAAAACGAGTGAGAGCCCAAATGAGAAAACCAAGGGGTCAGTATATGCAAAATAAGCTGAAAACAAAGGGCTATCTCCAGAACTAATGGAGACACAAAAACATAATACCACTTGTTTTAAAGCAAGTTGGCAAGTTTTTGCCATAGGTAGAAAAAACAGTGGTAAAAACCGGGGTGGAAATGTCACGGCAAAAATAGAGATTCAGTGTATTTTATGTCCTGCAAATAGCAGGACATAAAATAAAGTTATTTTTTGTTTTCTACAAATGATTTTAAAGGAAAATGAAATAATTTTGAATTTTTTAACCTTGATTTAAGGGTTAAGTATTATTTTTTGACATAAAATACGCTTTTATCACTTTGAAACTGATTTAAAGAAATATGAGTAAAAAATACAAATTGTGTTTACAAAAGGTATAATCTTTTTTTTTAACCGACTAGCAATTACTCCTGTTCTCCGAACGGTGAATCTATACAATCATTTTTGAACATAAAATTAAAGAAAGGGAAAAGTAATTTTTCAAAACCCGTAACTGTTTTACGATTCAGAACAGCGTCATGACATCAATGCACATGGTTTGACGTAAAACGGAGCAGGCACGCCCCTTAATTTTAAATCAAAATTTTATTTTTCAAAGCATTTCTTCAGTGATTCTGACAAAATCATCATTAAACTTATCAGCATTTTGAAACAGTAAAGCTAAGCTACCGGCTTTTGAATTTTTTGGTTTTCAGACATTTTCCTAGGTGTAGAAGTGGTAAAAAATTCAAGCAACAAATGTTTCAAAGTGCTTGGTTTTTTTGGGGGGTTTTCATGCATTTGCAGGTATCTGGACTTCCAGACAAACCAGCATGCCAATTTTTTTCAGATCTCTAGGTTATTTAAAAGTGGTCTAACAATTTGCGAAAAGTTCAAGCAGACAATGTTCCAAAGCTGCCATTTTGGTTTCTTTGGTTTTTGTACTTTTCTAGTATACGGACCTTAAGACCTACTATATGCATGTCAATTTTTATATTTCTAAGTCATTTAGAAGTGGTCAAACAATTTGCGAAAAATTCAAGCAGACGATGTTCCAAAGCCACCATTTTGAATTTTTTGTAGTTGTTTTCATACTTTTCTAGGTATACGGACCTTAAGACCTATCGACATGCCTATTTTCATATCTCTAGGTCTAAATTTAGAAGTGGTGGAACAATTCGTGGACGAAAACACTCACATTTTCCCTCTTTGCTTTTTTATATAGGAGTCGAAACCCTTTATTTGCATAAGTATTCAAGTATGTCGGCGCAAAAATCCAAACTTTTAAAGCGGCGCTACGTCATTAACCACTGCGTCATTACCAGTTTGATTGTAGCCCATCCTTTCAACCAATGAGAAGAATAGTGCTAAAAATAGCTGTGTTACTATGGCAGCAGGTCACAGGACCAAAACTTTCCTGTGTGGTTAACACTGAAGACAGACTAAGCAGCTAATTCTTTTCCTTTGAGTCTATAAAAAATGCTTAAGAATCGGAAAATGACTTTCTTTACAAATTTTTTTGTAAAAGAGGGATGATAGTTGTGAGTTTATGCTGTAAAAATTTCAATGCATTATGATTTATAGTTTACCACATATCCGGGTTGTTGTTTTTTTAATGGATCTTATCGCGATATAAAGAATTTTGTGAAATGTAAACATTTTATTTCTCGTAAACTAAACCGAAATTTAAAAAAAAGGTGATGAGGTGCAAAAATTCAGCCATGGCATTACATGCTTACAAAGTTTTGTGGTTCTGTTGCTGTTAGTGTGTCCGGAACATGAACTGATAGCACTTTTTTGCTTACCTTAACTTTGAAATACAATAGTTCATGAAGTATCACCAGAATCTAAAAACGATCTACTTCAGCATGTTCTCCAAACAATTCTCTACAAACGATGTAAATTTCATACTTTTGTATTCAATACTTTTCGCGCTGCGACTTAGAAAAGTGTGAGTGTCACAAAATTTCTAAAACAGCAGCAGCTACTTTTTTTTAGAATAGAGAGATTCATAGGGATGAAACTCATTCCCTCGTTCAAAACAGTAATCAAAATCAAAGGCTATTAACAAACTGCTAATATTTATACTGAGAAGTTACTTATTAACAATATTTAAAAGCCCAAAAAATTTACACCCAATTTGATGTACATGAACTAACAAATCTTACAAGCCCATGCAAAAATAAGAAATATAAAATTTAAATAAATGAAGCATTCTATTTTTTAAATTAAAATTTCATTTTAAGGATACAAAGGCATATTTCACACTTCAGTAATCAATTTCATCATCTAATTCAGCAATAACTCCTCATCAAAGCCAATTTTTTTTTTTTTTTTTTTTTTGTTTCAGCATTGCATAACAAAAAACAAGTTTTGAAACTTCTAGTTGCACATTATGGTATTAAACAAATCATGCCATTATACGTGGAATATATATATAGTATTTAAAACTCATTTGATATTTCTGAATATTTCTGTTTCGCACGTTATGTTCCGTGAAAGTTCGATCGGCTGATTCGTAACATCCGATGCTGAAAATGATTTATGTGTCAATTGACCATTATAGTTTTTAAAAAAATACATATTTAGTGTATTAATGCTTACCACTTGAGAACTACCCCGTTTTTCTTCATTGTCAGTAGAAACCACGGTTCTTCCGGTTCTTTGTCCTTATCAAAACAAAATTAGGCTGATGTGGTTAGGCCTGTTTGCACAGGAATACCGGTACATGCTTAGTTCCGTCGTCATTTGTAAAATTGTTGGGATGAACATTAAAGTGATAGATATTTGAAGGTGGTGAAAGATATATGGAATATTTACACTGTTGAATGGGCGTTAACGAAATGGGATGACTTGAACACAAAGGATAGCAAACTGGCTTCGAATTTAACATTAAAAGAACGCTTACAGAAGTTAAAAACCTGTATTGAAAGATGATGAAATAAAATAGAATGAAGTCTTCACAGTAAAATTCATGCAAAAGAATAAAAGATTGGCACCACACTGTCGATAGGACAATGGACGGTGCGATAGGACATAGGACGACAACTGTGTGGTGCCAATCTTTTATTCTTTTGCATGAATTTTACTGTGAAGACTTCATTCTATTTTATTTCATCATCTTTCAATACAGGTTTTTAACTTCTGTAAGCGTTCTTTTAATGTTAAATTCAAATCCCATTCGTTATTTTTTGTGTTCAAGCCATTCCATTTTGTTAACGTCCTTTCAACAGTGTAAATATTCCAAGTATATCTTTCGCCACCTTCAAATTTCTATCACTTAATGTTCATTCCAACGATTTTACGAATGACGACGGAACTAAGCATGTACCGGTATTCCTGTGCAACAGACCTAACCACATAAGCCTAACCTTCTTTTGATAAGGGCAAAGAACTGGAAGAACCGTGGTTTTTACTGACAATGAAGGAAAATGGGGTAGTTTCTAAAGTGGTAAGCATTAATATGGTAAATGTGTATTTTTTTAATTGTAATGGTCAATTGACACATAAATCATTTTCAGCATCGGACATTACGTATCAGGCGGTCAAACTTTCACAGAACATAACGTGTGAAACAGAAATATCAAATGAGTTTCAGATACTATAAGTTTTGAAACATTTTCTGTTGAAAGCCTATTCCGGATTTTGGAGTGCACAAATGAAAAATCTAAAAATATTCTTTCTACTGCAGCATTACTTGATGGACATGTTTGATCATAATTAATTCCCAAAATAATTTATTTTAATCAACTACTTATATGGTTTCTTAATTATTAATTTCTAAGAATCTGCTTCATCCACTGATGAAACAGATTCTTGGAACTCTATTAATTAACAAAATTAATGGTACTGAGTGATATATAAAATAAATATTTCACTGTTGATATCACTATAAATCATTGCTATGTAAAATACATTCTTGTTTTTAATCTAACGTATTTTCCATTTTGCCAGTTTTTTCCATTTTTGCCTGGTTTTTACCAGTTTTTGTCACTGTAAAATATACCTTTTTGTTGGCAAAATGACCAACCCTGTTTTAAAGCTTAGAACAAGTGTTATCTGGAATATGTTGTCATAGTGGACCCTGTGCTAATACCAAAAAAGTTACTAAATGTTATTACCCTGACAGCAGGTAAAACAGTGAGGCAACTAGAGAAAATAAAGCTACTTTTAAACAGAATGTTTTCGCAATCAGCATGCATGCATTTGATAGTACATGCTGCATTGGCATTAGTGCATTATACCTATGTGCTATGTTTAAAAGAGAAAAATGGATTGAATCCTGGCTGTAATTTCTAGGTTACTGTTACAAATACAATTTGACAACCCCTTAGAGGTTGAAGAGTTGATGGTCGTCAGCAAAGATGACTGGAGTGCCTGACAGCGATCATCACCGCATCTCTCAGTGGACTTCAAAGTTGCCTGAGTTAGGACATTACCCAATATTCAACATTCTGGTTTCAAATGGATGCACTTAGAATCCACACAGAAGAAAAAAAAAAAGCTGTTAATTCACACGTTCCACAAAGAAACACTGGTCTCAGATTCTTAGTTGTAAGGATTTCACATAATCTAGAACAAAGATTTTTTATAGACAGTTTCCAAAAGAGAAATTTGATTTTCATAGGGTTTATGAATATATTATAATTTGTAATGCTTTTTTTCTTTCACCACCAATTCAACTTTAAATGTATCATTACTAAGGAACATCTTATACTAATGGGTTGTTAGTGATTGAAGTTGTAATTTGTCAGTAGACATGAAATCTTGGAATAGGTAGGGAGAGATGAACAAAGTTTGAAGTGTAGACAATCAGCATGCATTTTTAATTCTTTTATTTTTCCCCCTAATTTTCTACCCTTGCAGTTTACACTTTATGACTCATGAGCCTCAGACACATTTCGGTAAATAAATAGGAAAGAATAAAAGATGTGGAAGTTCTTTTATAAATGAATAAAAAACATCAGTTATTTGCAATTTTACATGTTCATAAGAACACACAACCATTTTACACACTTGAAGCTATGAATACTTTTTTTCAAAACTGAAATCCCTATGACTTCAAAATGAAGCGTGATTAAAAGTCACATTATCCACATGATATCCTACACAAATTTTCATTACAAATTATATTAACCTACAGCAATACTGTATATACAAAGTGAAGTATATATAATTAATTTACTATTTACAGAGCACACTTATTACCTAATTACAGTGCATAAGTTCCACATGTGATCCATGCACACATTTTCTACCATTATACATATAAACATCCAGATTTCTCTCTCTGTCTGTCTGCCTGAAACGCTTGATGTCACAAGTCACAATGATGTCTGCATTGTTGCACCACCATGTATCGATCAATCTGTGTGTGCTCTCGAGATTTCAGAGTGATTGCCTGCTATATAATATCATATCACTTTTAGATGACAAGGTGATCACATGCTAATGTAAAAACATTGGATTATTAATGTGACTCTTAAAGTTCTATTTATTCGATCTACAAAATTCAAATTGAATGCTTAATATATCAGCAAGTTGCATTTGTATATTAATTTAATTTAGCACAATTTGAATATTAATTTGTATGCTTTAATTATTTTTTACTTTTTTAATTTAACTAACTCTTCAAGTTTAGTGCTGATTATATTATACATTTTCCAAAATATTGATCTATCAAAATGCTCTAACCTACAATAAAAACTGAAATCTTGAGATGACAAAGTGAGCAAAATTGCATCTAAAAGCAGATGTCGCCCCAATAGCACATTGTCGAAAATTTAAATAGTTTCGATTTGTAATACCAGATGTTGCATCATTTTGTAGGAAAGCTTTGGTATGAAGTTTCAAACTAACCATCGAATAGGAGTCTAAAACAAGCCGTAAACAGAATAATAAGTGTGCCGGAGAAAATTAATTTAACGTGAAAAATCAAAGAAAAAGTTATTATGGCTCTACGAGACCCGCCATCTTGTATTGCTGCCTTCTCTTATTAACCAACGGGCAAGCGTATTTCACAAATTGCTCGGGAAATTTTGCACATTTTGGAACACCGTTTGTGGCAAACGCAAGATATATGATAAATAAAGAGTTCCCTGGTTTCAAAATTTTTATTGACCTGTCCCTTCATTTTTTATCGGCAGCGAAAGTCATACCAAGGAGTCTTCCATAGTTTTATTAATTAATAAAAAATACTTAAAGGGTCCAAAATGAAAATCTGAAACCAGGGAACTCTTTATTTATCATATACCTTGCGTTAGCCACAAACGGTGTTCCCAAATGTGCAAAATTGCCCGAGGAATTTGTGAAATATGCTTGCCCGTTGGTTAATAAGAAAAGGCAGCAATACAAAATGGTGGGTCTTGTAGAGCCTTAAGGTAAGTTTACACGAAAATGACCTTCCAAGTTTAGTGCTGATTATATTACACATTTTGCAAAATATCGATGTATCTAAACACTATCTTACAATTGTTAAACAACAAATATTTTACATAGAATGTTATTTATTGCAAGGTCTTTTGAAAAACAGAAATAAATAGCATATAATTTTTAATTCTAACATGAATGAGTTCTTACTATATAAGGTTTTACTATATTTCCTTACAGAAATCCGGCATCTATTTGATTTCAGAGTTGAAGAAATATTCTTCTCGTAATACGTGGTAAATAAGTCATGATAATTAACACAGCAATCGGACATCGCCGAAATGACTGTAATTACTCTTTCACGCGTGAATTAAATCCCATCAGAAAACTTGAAACTTTCGTCGCCGTGGAGCGAGAATCGAACCCGCATCTCCCGATTTACGTTCGAGGATGCGGGTTTGATTCCCGCTCCACGGCAATGAAATTTTCAAGTTTTCTGATGGGATTTAATTCACGTGTGAAAGAGTAATTACAGTCAATTCGGTAATGTCCGATTGCTGTGTTAATTATCATTAATTATCATCTATTTGATTTGTTTTCAACCTGTGTGAAAACACAAATTTGTCCATGATGAGGATCGATCCTGCGCCCCTCACTCCAGAGTAAGTTGCTCTCCCAACTAAGCTACACAGACAGAATGTATCACTGCAGATTTTCATATTGGCACGTGCTTTACTGCTGTAGTAGTGCTTTACTGCTGTAGTACGTCATATCTGCTTCAATTAAAATTTCACTCAGTCATAGGATGGGCAACCTCCCCTATATAATATTTATTTAAAGCTTAAAAACAACCATCCTAGGACAGATTATATGCAAAGTATATTATAACTTGTAAGGCTTTTTTTCTTTTTTTTTTTTTTTCACCACCAATTCAACTTTAAATGCATCATTACTAAGGAACATCTTATACTAATGGGTTGTTAGTGATGGAGGTTGTAATTCATCAGAAAACATGAAATCCTGGAATAGGTAGGGAGAGATGACAAAGTTTGAAGTGTAGACAATCGGCATACATATATATATATTTTTTTTTTACCCTGATTTTTTTTACCCTTGCAGTTCACACTTTGTGACTCAAGAACCTGAGACACCTTTGGGTAAATAAATAGGAGAGAGGAAAAGATGTGGAAGCTCTTTTATAAATGAATAACAGGCATCAGTTATGTGCAATTTTGTTGCACGTTCATAAGAAAACACAACCATTTTACAAACTTGAAGCTATGAACACCTTTTCCAAAACAGAAATCCCTATGACTTTAAAATGCAGGGTGATTCAAAAGAGTCACATTATCCACATGATCTCCTACACAAATTTTCATTACAAATTTTATTAACCTACAACAATATACACAAAGCCAAATATATACACAATTAATTTACTATTTACAAAGCACACTTATTACCTCATTACAGCATAAGCTCCACATGTGATCCATGTACACATTTTCTACCATTCGGCAACAGTTTAAGTGAGATAAGACTATAAAACTATAAAATTGTAAACAAACATGCTAGTTATATTCAATAACTAGGTGAGATAGAGCAGAGTTTAAGCTGGCTTAAAAAATGCTGTAGCAAAAATGCCCAAATGGAGGAAAAAGTTGTAGCAAAATGCTAAAGAAAGTCAGCTGCTTTTGTCGCTCGGAAAATCGTAGAACCAAATGAATCATTTACAACAACAACACTTTGGACATTAGTGAAAAGTTAATGTTTATGGCCTTGGGAGAATGCCATAGAACTCACAGTTGACTCAGGTTTAAACTAGAACTTTGAATGGAGGAACAGGTCTAATCCTTCTAGCCTCTATAATCTTACCCCACTCTTTATATGGAGTGTCTTGAGCCAACAGGTACTGTAGGAACATACCTTAAGGATGTTCCACCCTTTCATGACGCCCTTAGTTCAACACAAGACTTTATAAGTAGGACTAGAGGTGTAGTCTTGAATGAGCACGATATATTAGCAAGCCTCGACATAACATCCTTATACCCGTCAATACCGGTAGAGGAGGCCTGTGGCAGTCTCGAGGTACAGTTATCCAGGGATGATGGATTTCTCCCAGAAGCGGTGCAAGATATAAGAAGAGTCCTGAACCTAACTGTAAACAACAATTTCTTCCGTTACCAAGGAACTACATACAAACAGACCAGAGGTACCCCTATGGGTTCCCTGCTGTCAAACATATTAGCAGAAGCAATATTACGCCCACTAGAAGAGAGAATTTTCTCCTGCACCATCAAAAAGCCATGTGTATGGTTCCGATATGTCAACAACATATTTTTCATATGGCAGCATTCCGACGCGGACCTTGAAGAATTCCGGAGACAAGTCAATACCTTGCATCCAACACTCAAATTCACACTAGAAAGGGAAACTGAAGGAAGACTACTATTCCTAGATGTTATGTTGCATAGAAACCAGAATGGCCAACTTGACACGGCGGTATACTACAAACCAATAACAGTTCCCAACTTTATCGCACCTAAATCTGTATCTCCAAATTCATAAAAAAAATGGCAGCATTTAGAACGTACTTTGAAAGAGCTTCCAACGTCTGTTCCAGCATAGAAACAAGGAACAAAGAGATATCAGATATCATTAATAAAGGTGTTGCAGCTGGTTTCCCCGAGCATGATTTAAGAAGAGTCCTACAAAAAGTCCAATCAAGATATCCTACAACTCCCAAGGAAGGTAAAAAGAGATAATTTACATTACGCCGGGTCTGTGCTGTATATCCCAAAATTCTCTTACTCATTCAAAGGTCTAATGAGACGCCATGGCCTTCACATCGGCATCAGATCCCCAAACAGCACACACAAAGCAGTGGCGAACACGTGCAGAAACCCAGACAGGAAATCGGAAGCAGGAGTGTACATGATACCTCTGATGTACCCGAAGGGTTCGTCGAAAGTTTACATCGGAATGACGAAAAAGTCGATTGCTGTAAGGTCTAAGGAGCACATGAGATACATCAGATTAGGAAAGACCTTAACAGCCTTGTCTAAAGAAGTAGCACAGAAAAACGCAGTTCCGTTATGGGATAAAGTAAAGATAATTGTGCCGTATACTGGCTACAAAGGTACACTGATCAGAGAAAGTATTGAGATCTCCAAACATCCCTACACATGCAATGATACCCAATCTGTTGATATTCTGTCCGCGTGGAGGAACATGCTAAGATGATTCTCCGCATGAAAGAAACCCGTGTATCACCTCGTGCCTCAAGTTTCAAAATACGACGTTCCCGACCACCATTGTTTCGATTTTTTTTTTTTATATACTCGCCAGTCTTGTTAGTAACGTCTGCAACCCTTGAGAAAGCCTCCCGGTTGGAGAGCAAAAGCTCGGGAGATACAATTTTCCCTTGTATTTCTTCTTTAAATATACTTTCACTCCAATAAACGGAGTTTGTATAGATTTGTTTATTATACCTTAAGAATTCAGAAAATCACATTAGTGGAATGCAAATCATGGCCAAAATTTCGGAAACTAGTTTTCACAGAAATAGAAAAAAAAGCCACAGTAGAATCTGCTGATGGGTCGATATTTTTATGGCTGGTGCCATTTTACTACAGATACTATTTTATTTTTCTCTCATTTTGGATTAAGTCATGGCATTTTGCAAAAACAATGGCCATAGCTTAATCTCTGGTGATGGACAAGAAAGCCATTACAATGGTTTTTACTCTGCATTTAGCTGAATGGTTGAAGTGCCACAATGCTGTTTTGGAAAAAAAAAAAATAATATGAAGCCAGAATGTATTGTTGACAACAACCAGCATATGCATGGAGTAGATAGTGCAGACCAGTATCAAGCAATGTATCCGTTCATGCAGAAAACTGAAAAGTGGGCTAAAAAGGTGTTCTTTTACCTTTTATAATGTACTCTTTTCAACGCATTCAGACTATATTAGAAAAAGACAGAAATAAGAGAGACACCATCTCTTGTGCTATCTCAGGCATCCACATCATTATCATCACCAAGCATGAGCAGCCCCAAAGTACTGCTTACAAAAGGAGCCCCAGCAATGGATCCTCCATTTGGGCTTGATGAAAAATTGAAGGAGCATGTTCTATCAAAATTCCCTGCTTTGAAAAGTGATAGGCATCCCACAAGAAAATGTAGAGTATGCCTGAAGAACAAAAAAGTGAATGCAACTGTATGGTACTCTATGAAGTGTGGTGTCCCTCTCCATCCTGGATCATGTTATAGCAGATATCATACCTACAAAGTCTACTAGGATGGATGCCTTGTTAAGGTATCTACAAAATTTCAATTTTCTAGGACTGACCATTTAAGAATAAAAATAATCAATTTTCCAAAGTGCTGTGGAAAGGGTGGGAAGGGGGTTAGATGGCTGGCCTGTGGGTTTACATGCCCTGTTGAGTGGTTGGTACTGAATGTGCTAAGTAAAATTCAAGAATAAAAACCAATAGGCTTTTACACTTCAAATTTTAGTAAAAATACTAGCATTTTCCGATGCATGCAGTTTGTGAAAATATACACAAAGACCACGACTGAAG
The DNA here is from genome assembly GCA_039090855.1 of Macrothele yani. Lineage (NCBI taxonomy): Eukaryota > Metazoa > Arthropoda > Arachnida > Araneae > Macrothelidae > Macrothele > Macrothele yani. Next base: position 98,775,258 of record CM077005.1, read on the forward strand.
AAAGCCAGAACAGACTACACACTGACCAAAATCAAAACAGCCTGTGCAGCTCCCTTGCGAACCGCCAAGAAACAAATGAAATGACTCTTTCCTTAACCATCACAGCAAAACCTTTGCAAAAGGTGCTCTTTAGGCTCACTGGTGCTTTTCCACAATGAGAGAAAAGGCACAAGGGATGGAAAAAAGGACAACAGGACGAAGCAGCATGCGACCATGATGCAGAAAGAAAAAATGATAGGAAAGGATACCGGGTCAGCAGGATGAAGCAGCAATTATGGAGTGAAAAAATGATGATGAAAAACAATGCAAGGATAAGGCACAGTGGGAGCGATGGAGAAAAATAATATGACAGGGATGAAAAACAATGCAAGGGCATAGCAGAGGTGGGTGGGAAAACACAAAAGAAAAAAATGACGAGGAAAGATACCAGGTTGGCAGGGTGAAGCAGCAATGACAGAGATAAAAGAAAAGAAAAACAATGCAATTGGGCGAAGCAGGAGCGAGTGCGACGACAGAAAAAATGTGACAGGGATGATAAATGATGCAAGTGCTAAGCAGGGGTGGGTGGGATGATGGAAAGAAAAAATGACGGGGAAGGAAACCAGGTGAGCAGGGTGAAGTAGTGATGATGGAACAAAAAATGATGGGAAGCCCCATAGCAGAAAGTTCCTGGTCAGTTTGTGACATATTTCATGCCACAAAACAATGTGTGACTGGTAACTAGGCAAAAAAAACTACTAGATGTGAAGAACGATTAAATTTGATGAGGTAGAAATTTAAAAAAAAACAGGCAGCAGAACTGACCGTACATATATCGGTCATTCCAAGCGAAATCGTCAGATTTTGAATTAATTTTCCACCAACACATTTCCGATTCTTACGATTTTTTTTTATTAATGGGTAGCTACTCCCAACTTATAAAAACCCTGAAAGTTTTAACTTTTTATTTCCGATAAGTTAGAAGATATAATTTTGTGAATTTTGGTGCATGGCGGATATATTTTGCGTTAAAAAGCGAATATCTCCGTTATTTAGAATAAAAAGAAATACATAAATCATCATTCTTTCTTAATTTTTACCAAGGAATCCATTGGTGCAATGCATGCGCTTCTATCTGCTTTAGTTTTTGACTTCAATGCTTAAAAAGGCTATGTAGTACAGCACTTAGAAAGCTGCAGTTATTATTCTTTGCAAAGTAAAGGTTTAATCTATCAAATGAAGAAAAAAAAAAACCTTGGGCTTTTGCCTGAGCGCCGAGAAAAGAATTTTTAAACATGGTGCATGGCCAGTGCATTGCCACGGTGACAGCGCAATCGGCGTCGTGGCCACGGCTGTGCGGAGACTCGGTACCGGAAGAAGAACGGCATTCCTCCCGCACGCAAGAAGCGACACGACCCCCCCCCTCGCGCCGGACACATGTACTTTTTAAACTCACGTTTGAAGGAAAGGAATTCTTTATTTTAAAAAAGCATGATTAGTTCATGAACGATGTTTATATTTCGATGTCTCACAACGCTGTGATCAATTCCCATGTCAGTTTTTGATTACATTTAATCAAATCAGACAAGAGGAAGTTGAGCTTCCGTGGAACGCATTTTCTTTTTTTTTTTTTTTTTTTACGATAACGAATTTGGCGATTAACATAAAATTTAACATCTACAGGTTTTACAGTGTTCGGGAGATTTTCCCGAGTTTTGTGTCATCATCTGAATCACTTCTTGAAATCGATGCAAAACCAAAATTATGTGAGGGGGGATTGCTGCCAATGCTTTCGCTCTATACGAGAGATCGTGGTGAAATTTCTTCGGCTAATTTTGGGAATCGTCTTGTATTTTTTTTTTTTAATCTGCTTTTTTTTTTTTTATTCTGGCGAGTATGTATGTATGTATGTATGTATGTATACATGGATAAAAAGTTCCGTCGTGCTTAGTTTTCAGATTTATCATGCCTGCGATGAAATGAAGCCTCTCTCCTTTTTAAATGTTGTTTGTAGAGGGTTACTGCAATTGACCTGACGCTCCAGACCTTTTGCGCACTTTGTCTGATCAACATCCCGCAAATTTATTGCTCCTCGTAAAGATATACTTAGGTATAAACTTGCCGCCCCGGTGGCGCAGTGGTCTAAGCGATGACTTATGAATATGATCATTCGTCCAAATTGGGTCCGGATTCGAATCCCAGTGAGACATGGATGTTGTGTTTGCCTTGCGGCGCTGGCTCTCTCATTTCCCTGGAACCAGTGGCCCCAAATTAGGGACGAGCGACTGCTTATAGCCCACTGAGTTACTCACGGTGGTCGTTAAACCTCCAATAAAAAAAAAAAGTATAAACTTGCCATTCGCCGCAGGATGAAAAATGATGTTAACGAAAAAGTGTTAGGAAGATTTTATATGCGCACTCAAAATCTCCGATTATTTTCTGTGAAGGTAATATACTTTTTTCTGTAGCGTGGAAACTAAATATGACCCGCGAGAAAATTTAATGTTCGTGTTACCGATGTAAACCAATCTGATCAGTTCTAAACTTTCGGCTTTTTGAAGTTTATGAATTGTAGCCTCTTAAATCAAAAAGCAAAATGGCATTCCACATGGCTGTTAGTTTTTGTACTTATGGGAGAGAAGAGTGGGGGGGGAGTCCTCTGAACGAATTTCTAAGAGAGCAGCAGAAACACGCGTTTTGCGTTTTGGAATTATAGTTGAAAACGATCAGAGAGATTCCTTGTCGGGTTACAAACTGTACTTCATAAATAAGCCTTATGAAAGAAGGAGAGAGAGAGAGAGAAAGATCTAAGTAAGCTAAAATTGCGAATAGTAACTTGCCATAGAGATTCGTATCCATGGTTCCCATACTACGTACAGTATTCACTTGAAAACTTTTTTGACTAGGGATAACATTATCAGCGTCGAGTAAAGTGCACATGAACGGAATTTTTGCCAAAATGTCTGCCAAACACTTCAAAGTGTGTGCCTCCTCTCCCATCACGTTTAGCCCCCTCTCCCTTCTTTAATGGCCCACCCAGTTCTGAGCAGCTAGCGTCGCCCTGCCCTGCGTTTGTTAACTTATTTGCCATTATGGTATGACGTTTTCTGTTCGCCACAGATGTAGAACTGTTTATTTTTCTTAGAGACGATTTACTCTTTTTATCCGTGCTATGGCCGACACGCTTGCTTCTAGTTTTTTTTTTCACTGTTAAAGACAGGATAGCCCCAGACCTCGAATCCCTTAGATCCTAATTTACGACCTCTGGCAAACAGAGAACGAATTTCTAAGAGAGCACCGCAAGTGGAAAAGTTCCGTAGTGTAATTTCTCAGATCTCTTTTATTCTCTTGCGATTTGAAAGTCGCTGCCTATTTTTTCAGCGTCTTTGTGCATTGTTATTGTGGTATAATGCGTTAAACTAAAAATAATAATAATAATAATAATAATAATAATAATTCTTAATTCAAGAGACAGTTAAAGTAACTTGTCAATATGAGGGCGATAACTGCGTTGCTACTGATAAAGAGAAACAGAAGCTCATAAAACAGAGCGGACAAATTACGATCGCTAAATAGTAACAGGAGCTCCGTACTTGTTTAAATTTTTCATAAATTCATAATCAATAATTGCGATACATTGGGTATTACATTAACGAAAACGTACTCATACGTTCGAGGTCTGTTAATGTTTCTCATTATTTCTAAATTTATTGGCATGATTAATACAAAATAATAATAATAATGGAAATAAATCCAATTGCTACCACTCTGACACCGGGATGTGATTATAGGAGGCATAAAATTTTTCGTTCAGTGTAACCGTCAAACTGTGTTTTCCTATTTTTGGGCTACACCACGAACAGTTAAACTGTGTTTTTCTTATTTTAGGGTGCTGTGGTGCGTTTTGTTTCATATGAGCTTTTGAGAGTTTCGTGAGCTCCCACCTGACGCGTAATTTTTAAATAAGCAACTGAAATAAAAAATAAATAAATAAAAGACAGGCAAGATGACAACTGCGAGATATACTCGTTCATTTAAATACCAGATCTACCAGAAAATAATCTATAACATTTTTTCTAACCCGACGCTGAGCCTTGCTAACGTCACCATCTGTGATCGTCAAGTATCTGACGTTAATTAAAACGCAGTATATATCTCCTCTACCTCGCAAGAATAAGCACCGAGCTATATATCCCCGATTACTTTATTTCTCAAGCTGTCATTCCTTGATCATTTTCTCTTACGGCAGGCGTGGACAACTAGACAATTTATTAATTCCTGAAATAGAACTATTTCATGTCTAAGAATTCTGTCAGATATTGCGTGAGCTGTAGAAATCATTAATCAATATTCCAAAAACTATTTTCAACGTCAATTGCATAATTTATAAGCGTCAGTACTGTATATCGTTAAGCTATACGGGGAGAAAAAAGTTCATATTAGTTCTTCTCGTCTTTGATTGGTAAGAACACCAATATATTTCCGACGTCTGTTGCATAATTTTTATGCGTTATTTGTGTATAACCTTTTTCACGGTATAGCTCATATTGGTAAGCTGTACGGAGAAAATAATTTTTATTAGTTTTCCTCGTCGTCGAACGGCTAAGAATCTGACGATTTGGCGTGAAATGACCCTTTAGTAATATTTTACAGTTGTATTATTTGAAATGCCTTTAAACATATCATTAATTCACTATCCTTCCTCCTTCAAGCATCACATCAAATTATCGTGCGATCTGACCAACGCGTGCAATAGTATCTTGATCTCCAGCCCGTCCGAAGGCAAACATCCACTCCCGCTGCCGTTGGCTGGCTGCCAACACTATTCGCCGCGCGCTGTTTCACAGTGGCAAAATACGAGCCGTGCACCATATTTCAACATTCTTTTCTCAGCGCGCACGCGAAAGCCCAAGGGTTTTTTTTTTTTTTTTTTTTTTTTCTTCATTTGTTAGACTAAACTTTTCTTTAACAAGTTAGTAAAATCATGCAATGCATTGATTATGATACGATTTCCAACATACTAGAAATCATTTCTCAAGTTATTACTCAAGTTATGAGGAAAATGGCTATGGAATAAATCTCACTCTCTGCCCTGACCTTTGATCCCATTTCGATAATATTCAACAGATCTGGTTCAGTATACCTCCGAAATAACACGATACAGTTTTGTCGCAATGGAAGCAATTTTGCATAAGTTATGATGCATAAGGGCTATGGAATAGATCCCGCTCTGTGTACCTTTGACCCCATTTCGCCCATTTCCAATAGGATTCGTCCCCAGCCAGGTCCCTACAACATACTAGCATTTCATCCAAATCGAAACATTTTTACGTAAGTTATGATGCATAATGGCGATGGAAGTGATTCCGCTCCTATGTCCTGACCTCTGACCCCCATTTCGCCAATTTTCTATAGGGTTTGTCCCCAGGTGGTCCCCTATCACATACTAAAATTTAATCGAAATCGAACCTTTTTTACGTTAGTTATGACGCATAAGAGCGTGGAATGGATCCCGCTCCTACGTCCTGACCTTTGACCCCATTTCGTTGGCTTTTGATAGGGTTCCTTTCCAGGTGTTCCCTTACCACATACTAAAATTTCATCGAAATCGAACCATTTTTACGCACGTTATGACGCATAAGGGCAATGGAATGCATTCCGCTCTTATGTCCTGACCTTTGACCCCAATTCACCCATTTTGAATAGGGTTCGTCCCCAGGCGGTCCCCTACCACATTGTAAAATTTCATTGAAATCGAACCATATTTACGCAAGTTATGACGCATAAGTGCAATGGAATGGATCCCGCTCCTACGTCGTGACCTTTGACCTCATTTGTCCGATTTTCAATAGGGATCGTCCCCAGGTGGTCCCCTACAACATACTAAAATTTCATCGAAATCGAACCATTTTTACGCCAGTTATCGTGCGGACGGACAAAGCTGGAACACATAAGCTTCATCAACCTACGGTTGGAAAGCGTAAAAAACGGAAAAACAATTGCGGTCTTCTAAGTGCTGTATTACATTGCTTTTTTACGTTTTGAAAAAAGGCTCTCCCGTTGCACGTAACTCAAAAACTAAAGAAGATAGAAATTCGTGCAATGCACCAATCGATTCCTTGGGGGAAATTACAAAGGAGTGGTGATTTTGGTACTTTTTTTTATCCAAACAATGGAGATATTTGCGTTTTTACGCGCTTAAGGCCCGCCATGCACCAGAATTCGAAAATTAATATCTTCTATTCTACGGGAAATAAAAAAATGAAACTTTCAGGATTTTCATACCTTGGGGTGATCTATTCATGAAAAAAAAAAAAATCATAAGAATCGGAGATGGTGTGGTGGATAGCATCTGACAATTTGGCGTGGAATGACCCATATATATTTCTTTTCCCTAAGAAAATGTCTAAGCTAGGTACTACAGCAGTTGCAATGACAACTAGAATCGACATCACTCTGGCCCTCTGTACCTAGAAATCTGCCACCATTTTCAAGTTCAAACACAAATATTTATGGAGTAAAATTATATTTGACAACAATAAAGAACAGAAGCATCCTTAGGGGAGGAAGATACGATTACAGGAGAAATCTTCGCTCCATCCTACTTCTGTTTTGGGAAACATTTTCTCTGTTATCTCACATTTATGCAACTAAATGATTAAACAACACACTACTGGGAAAACACAGCCGAGGAGGGTCGGGGGATTACTTGAGAAATTTCCACAGTTGAAAGTTTTTGCTTCCATTTTACGATAACGAGAGAAATTTTAGCTTAGTCTAACTTTCGTTTTTGGAAAGTTCAAATTTTCCAATTTTAAATACAAACATTTATTTAATAAAATATTTAACAACCATACAGGGAGGAGGAAACATCGCGAGGAAGAATTTCAGATTACACGGCTCCGTCGAATTTCTGGTTTCGGAACTTGTTACCCCCATTTACAAACTGAAACACAAATATTCATGCAATAAAATATTTAACAATACCGGATAACCCTCACTTGGAACATTAGCCAGAAAAACAAAATACTATTACAGGGGAAATCTTCACTCCATCTAACTTCCGTTTTCGGAATTTTTTGAAGACCTACAACTTACATCCACAATTGGGAGTCTGCATGGGATTTTATTACGGTTCTTGGGATATGGTTTTTGTCTGCAGGACCAAAATAAATCTGCGACGTACGTTACCCGTCGCCGCAATTCTGCTACAGAGTGGGGAAGGAAACCAGGTTGCTGGGGCGAAGCAGGGATGATCGAACAAAAAATATAGGGATGAAAAACATCGCTGGGGTGGGTGGGATAACAACAGAAAAATGACGGGGAAACATTTGCTTTTTTGGCGATTCAGTGATGACTTTGTCACAAAATTACCACATTTATTGTAATTTGGTGAAAACGTGAGTGACAGCTTAAATAAACACTGTTGGAAATATGATCTAACTTACTCTGATTAATGCCATGATAGGTATCTCTATTGTGAAAGGCAACTCCCATGGAAGAGTTGATCAACATAGCATAAACACCTGGAGAATCCATAAGTTTGACTGAATGTGTCTTCACGAATTAATCTGGGCAATTGTTGCACTTAGGTTTAACAGCAATACCAGTGGCACGTGGAGAATTTCTTTCTGGGGGTGGCCCAAAATATTGAAGGTGCAAATAAAAATTCGCCGGATAAAACATCTCCCAAGATATTGAAGAGTGATAAAAATATCTCCACAATATTAAGTGCATTTCCTATTAATCATAAAACATATATTTAAAAGCATATACAAATATATTTAAAAATATGCAGTCAATAACTAAGGATGAAGGGGTATTAGTGCAGCATGTATCCACCACAGAGAAATTGTTTCCCCTTCAGTGAAGCACGTACCCACCTATAAAAAAAACTTATCCCCGTCATTAAAGCATGTATCTACCTGTGTAAATAAATGACATACTATACTTTATAGCTTTGAAAACGGGTTTTAATTATCCAGATCGATGAAAACTTGATGAGGGGTTGTCGTAAGTATAACCGTGGTCGAATGCTGAAAGGAAATCGCGTGCCTTCTGCCAGTCAAAATTACAGAAATCAAGTGCATGGGGTTTTGGCCTGCTTTGGAAACGTTCAAATGTGACTCAAGAACTTCGAATGTTCCCTGTTCTTCGACGAAATGAAGCCACCTTGTGTCCCATCATACAAAGTCATGTGGCTCCTGGCACAACAATCTGATCGGATGAATGGGCGGCTTATCATAACATTCATAAATGGCCGGGTCTCAACTTCCAACACCAAACAGTCAACCACCAGCAAAATTTCATTGACCCCATAACTAATGTTCACACTCAAAACATTGAAACCAACTGGGGTCACGTGAAAACAAAAATTTTGAGAAACATGCGTGGCACCAATGATGTCTGGCTTCCTGGACATTTGGCCGAATACTGGTGGAAAACTGAGCATGAGCAGGCACCATTTAATAGAATTGTAGCTGAAATAGTTCGACAATTTCCTTTAGTGTGAAAGTTAATGTACGTATGAGTATTTTATTTTCATTTTATTAAAAAAACAAAAAAATTTCACCAAAAATACAAAAATGTTATATACGAAGTTCAAAAGTATTTCTTTCCACAGATGGATACGTTCTACACTGACAGGAATAGATTTTTTCACAGGTGGATATGTGCTACACTGACAGGAATAGATTTTTTCACAGGTGGATATGTGCTACACTGACAGGAATAGATTTTTTCACAGGTGGATATGTGCTACACTGAAGGGGTAACAATTTCTTGCAGGTGGATACGTGGTACACTAAAGGGGGAACAATTTCTCGCAGGTGGATACGTGCGACACTAATACCAAATGAAGGACCAAGTGATACCTCACAGGAAGGGTCCGGGTCCCTGGGCTACTCCCACTGAGCAAAAAAACTACATGCAAAAGATTTCAAGATTGCTCAAAATTTCGGAGAAACGAATGTTGTACAGTGAGGGGAGCCAACAAATGTGCAGATAACAAAAAGTTAGGATATCAAAATGTGATCATTTTGTACAATTCATATCTACTAGATTCAGCTATAGATTATAGGAGAGGAAAGGTATGTGAAATTGGAAATATGAAAACATACACATAACTCTGTACAATCCTCAAATCACTTGGATATAAGTCTCACTATTAACCCTTAAGAGACAGTTCCTGACATTAATTCTAAAACACAGAGATTGGCATTTAAGCTACACTATCTACCAACAAGTAATTGGACACCCCTGCAATCGACGATATCTGTGGTCCTGATACACGTCACGGCCGCCGCCATTAAATATCGTGTGGGAAACAACAATGCAACCAGTTGCATACAAGTAGTTCGGAGCTCTCTGATTTCGAGAAAGGTGTAATCGTCGGGTATCACAGAAATGGCCGATCCATACGTGACATATCCAGCGAGTTGAAGTACCCAAAATCCACAGTGGCCTACGTGATTGGCAAGTGGCAGATGAGAGGTGACTGCCTGAATGTGCCCCGACCCGGCAGACCCACAAAACTGGGAGTTAGAGACCGACGGGTGCTGGCCAGAGAAATTCGGAAGAACCGCACCAAATCGATGGGCCACATCCGGGAGTGTTCTTTCGATGAATACCATCCGTAAGGAAACCCATCTGCTCGGTTATCATGGACATGCTGCTGCTAACAAGCCTTTGATCACCAAGTCCAATAGTGCTGCTCGGCTAACGTGGTGCAAAGAACGTCGACAGTGGACCATTGAACAGTGGAAACAGGTTCTCTGGAGCAACGAATCAAGGTTCACCCTCTACCGTTCGGATGGTAGGGTCTGGGTTTGGCGTCTGCCTGGAGAACGCCTCCTGCCGGAATGTATTGTGCCAACTGTGAAGTTCGGCGGCGGTGGAATTATGCTATGGGGGTGTTTCTCCTGGTATGGCACAGGACCCTTTGTCGCAATTCCTGGTAGACTCAACGCCGAGACCTACTGCACCATTTTGGATGACCATGCGCTTCCTACGTTGTGGCAGTTTTACGGGGTGGACCCATGTTACTTTCAGGATGACAATGCCACCTGTCATGTTGCGAGGTCCACCATGGCTTGGTATGGTGACAATGGGGTTAATCAAATGGACTGGCCTGCGCAGAGCCCGGACCTTAACCCTATCGAGCACCTCTGGGACGAGTTGGAGCGTCGACTTAAGGGGTGCCCCCACCGTCCGAAATTGGTGAAGTAACTGACCTGTCTTCTCCAAGCCGAGTAGAGGAAAATACCGCTAGCCGTAATACAACACCTGGTTGAGAGTATGCCCCAGAGGGTCGCAGCTGTAATCACCGCTCGTGGAGGCTCCACCAACTATTGAAGGTGAATAAACTTTGTTTTCCTTTGCTATCACAGGTGTCCAATTACTTGTTGGTAGATAGTGTATATTGATCAACACTTCCATAGGAGCTACCTTTCACAATAGAAGTATCATCATAGCATTAGTCAGCACATGTTGGAGCATATTTCCAATTTAATGAAATGGAATCTAGCTATCTCATCATCAGGGTTACTATGACTACTTCAGCAGTACTCAACTGGAAAAAATAAGATTTATAGCCCCTTTCATTAATCAAAAAATGGCTGTTCTTCCACAGATGAGTGCACAGCTCATTTCTTGCAGCTAAGACAGCAGAACGCTAGCACAGCTCCGCAAGCATGTAGCAGAAGCATTAAGCTATTGTTTTCCATGTGGCAACAGATCCGTTGTTTACATTCGAATGTGAACATTATGAGAACTGACAAAGTGGTTATCTTTATGCTTATGTTTCCATTCATCATGATGACCAACGTTGCTTTCATCAAAGAAAATATTCCATGGACTAAATGAAAAACAATAACGGAGATGTTGAAAAAGAACTAAAAAAAATAAACTTACCACTATATATGTTTGGTTACTGGGTCATTTCATGCCAAATCAACCAAAAAATTTCAATATTCAACCTTACCATCTCAGATTTCAATGAAACCTTCAGGGATCATTCATTCTCCCTAATGATATAAATCAGAATATATTTTTACAATTTTTTTTTTTTTTACCTCATTGGGTTTTCGTGTAATTAATTTTTTAAATTTTGAAAATTAGTCATTTTTTGGCTTGCATTAACTTTTTCAGTCTTGAATTTTTCAAGTTCTATAAGGCCTAGAGAGTTGTTTGACCCCTCATTTTATCATTTTAAAGAGAATTTCATAAGTTTTAATTTAATATGCTACTTGACTATGCTTGGTGAAAAAAAATTAATTAAAAAAAAATATTTTTAATGGTGTTTTTTTTTAGTTTTGAAAAAAAAAAAATATGTTTTTTGTAATATTATAAGCTTTAAATCCTGAAACTTTTAGTGGGATCTCAACAGAATCGGGAGCTATGGCAAAAAACTTAAAGCCGCTGTACAAGTAATAATGGATTATAATTCTCATTTTAGTGTGTTTACATGATAACAGATACTGAGTTTTAAAATCTACATAATACATCATACTAATACATTGTCAAACATAAAACAAGGGAAGGATAGTACCAACAGGCTAAAAGTTTTACCTGGTAAAATTAATAAAAGTTTTTTTTAGTTAGCACTCAGAGTTGTAGTTACACCAAAATAGCGACCTCTTAGTAGTTCTTTAATTTAACAACTAATTTCTTGTTTGCCTTTTTCGTTTCTGAGTCTGTAAGTCGATAAACTCTTCCTGTAGCTGTTGTAGGATCAACTTTTGTTAAAACCTCACTTTTATGCACAACTAGTACCGTGTTTCCCCGAAAATAAGACCGGGTCTTATATTAATTTTTGCTCCAAAAGACGCATTAGGGCTTATTTTCAGGGGATGTCTTATTTTTTCATGTACTACCAACTTTTTTTTCTTTTTCATCTACATTTATTCATGTACAAAAATATACACTTATTCAAATACAGTCATGTCATCTTCTGAAACATCATCATAACTCTCTAAACCCCGAATTCCGGCCTGAATTTCTTGCAACTCCATTTCCTGTAGACCATTGACCCCGATCTCTCATGCCCAGCAATAAAGCTCTCCTTAAATAAACACTTCTTGTTCATGTAGCCTGCTCATAGTGCATTGGCAACACAGCTGTCAGTGATTTTATCCCATGAATTCTTCACCCAAGTCACGACCTGTAGCAGGCTAGACTTCACAAAGTTTCCACGCTGATTTCTCTCCATTCTATTTTCAATGTAGTCATCGATTTCCACGCACAAATGATCCTTGAATGGCTTGTTTATTGCAATATCAAGTGTCTGGACATAGGCAGTCATTCCTGAAGGAATCATTATTTGATCTATTCTTCTCTCTGCAAGGAAGTTCTTCATGTCTTTAGCACGGTGAGTGTTGGCTGAATCCCAGACTAGCAGACCTCTTTGGCCACCTTGCAAAACAAGTGGCAGCATTAAATCGACCCATTTCCTTATAACTGCTTGTGTGCACCAGGCTTTTTCGGTTTCCCCCACCCCCACTTCTAAAAACACACACCACCTGTTGATGAATAACTTTTCCACCAAAGATAGCTTTCACAGGTAAAGTTTCCCAAGTCGGATTCCCTTTTCGGAACCAGATGTTACAGCCGCCAAACAAAAGACTGCTTCTTCTCATCTCCCGCTAGCTTTCTGAACCGAACTGAATGCATGCGCCATAATTACAAAAACTATATCCTCGACTGAGTTCAAAGTCCTTTCTTACTCTGGATATAAAAGGCAAATTAAACTCATGAACAGGATATCCTCCAGTGATTTTGGCACTCGCTTCAGTTTTTTTGAACAGTGATGGGCTGGCTGACTATGGTACTATGTATCGTGACTGGGGCTTATTTTTGGGGTAGGGCTTATATTACCAGCATCCGGAAAAATCATGCTAGGGCTTATTTTCCGGTTAGGTCTTACTTTCGGGGAAATACGGAATGTCAGTAAATTGCGGGTATTTGAAAGATGGAGAAGAGCCATGTGGTTCCAAAAAACTTATTTTTACTTCATCTCTTATTCTTAACACACAACCTAACTACCACTTGTCTGAGTATTGGCATGTAACAAAGTGAACAATATCATTAATGTCCAGATCATTAATGTCATCAGCTGAAACTATTTCTACACTTGATTCCTCTGAAAATGAGTAGCTTTTCACTAAAACTCTAGTCTCATTCACAGGACTGTAACTGTGAAATTGTTGAGTACCCTTTATTGTTGTTGCTGCTTCAAACCTACTCATCAAGGTCTTTTCCTCTGCCTCGTATTCGTCTGTAGTGGAATACAAAAAACCGATGTTAACAATAGTCTTTAGCCCAATAATAAAGTTGGAGAGGAGTTATAATTTAATCATTGTAGACAATTCGTAGACTAGCCAATGCCGCTAATCATTTAACAGTTCCTCCGACACCATCACATGCATTTTTTCCATGTGACGATGCAAAGAAGTTCCATTCTGCCTTAATGCCAAAATCTTTCTCATGATGGCAGAAATTGAGAAAGTTTGATTTGTTTTTGTACTGTGATGATGCTCCATCTGAAAGGTAATTCAGCTTTTTGGGTTTATGGGGCAGATTCTGTTTAAGAAAGTCAATCATGAGGCATTGAAACAAATGAACAGCAACTGTATCATGCACCATACAATCAGAAAGAATAACTAAGCTCAGGTGCGCCAACCTTTTGGTTTCCTCATCAACGTAGTATATAACAAACAGATGTATGTTGCTTGAGCTTTGATGTACTGGGTTCACCCATATTGTCACAGAGTCCTACTAACAGAGTAGAGTTAAAATTATAAATAATAGTACAAGTCAAATTGTCTGAAACAATAAAAAAAATATCTTATATAATAATAGGCCTTTAAGACTAAATAGAACCGACTGTACTTTTGAACTGGAGAGAGGCCTAGTTGGTTCCAAACAAAGATGTCAAAAATGGTTAAACTTATTACTTAACAAACCCAAAACACTTATTTCACTTCCACTGAAAAAAACTATTAACTTATAAAAATCACATTTTTATATGAAACACTTTAAGTAACACTGCCAACAACTGACTGTTCACTCACTGAGATCTTAGAGGAAACTAAGCAAAAATTGAGCTAGAGTGGGCACGAGTCACGCTCCTGCAAGAACATGAATCAAACAAGTCTGTACAGGCTTGTGCCAGAACACCTGTGATTAGCAGACTATTTACTCACATGCTACCCCTAATTTGTTTGTAGGTTTAGTAAATCATTATCTTAATAGACCCTAATGTAGATTGGTTACCTTATAGCCAATGTATTTTATTTTTATTTTTTTTTTACCTTACAAAAGTTAAAGGTAGCAATGTAGCCCTAACTAGTATTTAAGACAATACCATTGGTACCATAACTTCTGATCCCATTGAGATCCCACTCTAAGAATTTCAGGATTTAAGCTTATAATATTACGAAAAACATTTTTTCAAAAATTTTAAAAAACACTATCTTAAAAAATGTTTTTAATTCAAAGTTGTTGTTTTTTTTTAACCAAGCATAGTCAAGTTGCATATCAAACTAAAACTTGTGAAATTATCTTTAAAATAAGGGGTCAAACAACTCGGTAGGCTTTATAGAACTTGAGAAATTCAAGATTGAAAAAGTTTATGCAAGCCAAAAAACGACGATTTTTCAAAATTTTAAAAATTAATTACATGAAAACCCAATGAGATAAAAAAAATTAAAAAATATATTCTCATTTATATCACTAGGGAGAATGATCCCTGAAGGTTTCATTGAAATGGTCAGGTTGAGTGACTGGTTGATTTGGCATGGAATCAATCACCCTACTGATCTAAAAAAAAAAAAAAAAAAAAAAATTACTTTCGTATTTACAAGCAGTATTTTAATTCGTATTTACAAATATATAGAAAAAGTCAATTCTAAATCAAAAGCATTGACGCTCATTTCCATTCGTGATTTCTTATTATTTGAGGCATTTCTTCGATTCCGTCAATCGATCACCTAGATTGTTTTTATATACACTTTGTTTCATTATCCTACTTTTTAAATGACTCCAAAAACATGCTGTTTGCATTAGAATGTACACAACATATTCGTTGCCACATAGAAAACAGTAGCTGGATGCTTCCGCTACATCCTCGTGGAGCTATGTTAGTGTTCCGCTGTCTTAGCTGTGAGAAATGAGCTGCGAGCTCGTTTGTGGAAGAATAGCCCAAAAAACACCCAGTGATCACAAGAGTGCAAAAATCTACCTTTCTCATAACATCTGTAAGCACAGACTCACCATATCATACTTCTCATTTGAAAATCTCTTCTCAAATCTGGCAACACTTTTAACACGTGTTTACTGTCTCACACTATTTGTATTCATTTCATGTCTCATGAAGGTTGCAGCAACTACTAAAATGCCCCACTTATTAATTCCTCTTGTAAATGATGTAGTTATTGTAAGTTCTTTTATCATAAAACATCAATGAACACTCCAATGCAGTTTTTTGTTATGTAGATACTTGCTCCGTTGTTCATTATTACAAAAGTAGGTAGATTGGATTCTATGGCAAAACAAAGTTAGAAGTGAAGACATTAAAACTGAACTTTTTTCATGACAGTATTATCCAAGCAGGTGTCAAATCCTGTGGCACCAATCTGCAGATCAAGATGTAGACCTAGAGCAAGGGCAAACAAGGGGATCGAGAAAACAATATGTTAACGGCAGAAAAAATTGCAATGGACAGAAGTAGAAAGTTTATTGGAAGCAGGAACTAACTTTTTAATAGCAGTCTGTGCCAAATACATTAAAGAACATCACACACATTATAGTATGAACTATACAAATGAGCAATGAATTTCAGTTATTTTTAAGCACTGGAAATCATACTTCATAGAAGCAAAAAAGTTGTAAAGGAAAACCTCTACTTAAACCATGATTACTAGTTTTTACACCTGAATCTCCTTATCTAATGCAACTGTTGTCCAAATGGCAAGAGGATCTGTTCAATTCTTATGTTTTTGATATGGGGCAAAAGCATTTTGTCTTGAACTATCAGACAGATTATTCAACACTTAAAAAACGTATATCAAGTTTTAAAGCCCTAACAAATGAAAAACAATCACTAATTTATCCTTTGATATCATTAAGACTCTGGCAGTGCAAGTTCTTTGCATTTATATGTGTGCACCACCATTTTAATGTGCATAAATGGCCTACACGAAACCACAGCAACTGCGCATGCATAGATAAACACTTCTTTTTTTTTTCTAATTATAAAAAAACACTAATGTGCATAAATGGCCTACACGAAACCACAGCAACTGTGCATGCATAGATAAACACTTCTTTTTTTCTAATTATAAAAAAACACTACAACCTGACAAATTATTAATCTATACAAATGAGGTTATTACATAAAAATATACAGGTTATTACTTCTATTTGGGCTCCCATTAAGTGCCATTATCTCCACAATTACTGAATTTGTGTTTTTTAATAACCCTTATTTTAGCTCATTTTGATGGGGGCAGTGAGGACCCATATCTCCAAAGGCGTTGGAAAAATAAATCCTAAACTGTTTTCAGTTTACTTTTCTGTCATACTGTAACACATGAAAGAATGAGGAAAATAAACAAAAACCTACAAATACAATTTTTTTAAATCTGGTGATTTCATGTGTAATGACCCTATACACAGAGTTGTATAAAAATCTGCATACACAACCATTGAAACAGAAAACTTGCTGCAAAACTGTGACCCATAATAACAATAGAATAAAACAATTTATAGAAAAATTAATAAAATAATAACTATTATTAGAGCATTACAGATTCCAATGAGGACAAAATAAGTACATTACAACTGAATGTGCAGCAGTGCGTGTGAAATGGATTTTTATGGCAAAATATTAAAATATTAGACTATGAACCTCATAAAAAGAAAAGATTAATTAAAGAAAGTTTTTATATTCAGAAGAACAGTTCCATTAATGAACATTCAAAATTTATAAATAGCATTTTCAACAACTTAATTCAAAAATAATAATACACTTACAAAATACATAAGGAAAATATTTTAATTTAATAAATGGCGACTGCAAGAGGAACCTGGCAATAAATTTAAATTCTTTCGCTGTAAACAAAACTTTTGATACAATTCCTATACGTCGAGAACAGGCCTTGAGGAAATCTAGAGACCAGAAAAATCTGTAAAAACAAAAGAACTCAGAAGATGTGAAAAATAATTCAAAGTTCAAGTTAAAATTAAATTAAGTATATAAATCTGAGTAAAGCCTAGAGTAAGTGTTATAATTTCTGTATAAATAAAAAAAAAAAATTAAATCTACAAGCAAAAACTATCTGCAAAATCTGCTAGTAATTTAAAAACTATCCGCGTACAGTGTACGTACGTACGTACGTACGTCTACATTCTGCTGCTCTGCCTATATATATGTGGGAAAAAAATTTACCAGAACTAACTCTTCAGAAAACATGGAAGGCAACACAAATGTAATTGTTGGCAACCATGTGCCACATTTTCATTGTTTCCATGTAGCAACTACTTCTGAAAACTTATAAATCACATTACTCTGTAGCAGGAATCGAACCCACGTCTCCTGATTTCCGTTCGAGCACGCTACCCATTACACCACCCAGAACAACGAAGTCTCAAGCAACTGAAGCTAAGATGTAGATTAGAAATCTCAGAACCATTCTGATTTGCGCTAGTCAAAGCAATCCAGTGCTTCTTCGTAGTGTCTGTCAACTAAGAGTTGCATAAAAATAAAATGTATCTGCGTACACAACCATTGAAACAAAAAATCTGCTGCAAACCTTCAAACCATGATAACAAAAGAATAAGATATTTAAAGAAAAATTAATAAAAAATATAATTATTAGAACATTACAGATTCAAATGAGGACAAAATAAGTACATTACAATTGAATGTGCAGCAATGTGTGTAAAATGGACTGTTGTAAAATATTGGCCTATGAACCTCATAAAAACAAAGTACTAATTAAAGGAAGTTTTTATTTACAGAAAAACTTCCATCAATGAACCTTTTTTTATTGGAGGTTTAACGACCACTGTGAGCAACTCAGTGGGCTATAAGCAGTCGCCCGTCCCTAATTTAGGGCCATTGGTTCCAGGGAAGGGAAAAATCCAGCGCTGTAAGACAAACACAACATCCATGCCTTACCGGGATTCAAACCCACACCCATCTCAAACGGATGATCAGAAGCCATCGCTTAGACCACTACGCCACCTCAAAAAATATAAATAGTATTTTTAACATCTTAATTCAAACATAGTATACTTACAAAATATGCAAGAGATTTTAATTTAACAGCTGGCAACTGCAAGAGGAACCTGGCAATGAAATTTAAATTATTTCTGTGTAAATGAAACTTTTAATACAGTTCCTATACATTGAGAACAGGCCTTGATAAAATCTTGAGGCCAGAAATGTCTTAAAACAAAAAGAACTCAAAAGATGTGAAAAATAACATAACATTCGTAACATTAAAATAGAATCAAGTATATTAATCTGAGTAAAGCCTTGAGTAAGTGTTTAAATTAATGTAAATAACATTCTTTTTTAATCTACAAGCAAAAACTATCTGCAAAATCTGCTAATAATTTGGAAACTATCCGGGTGCAGAGTAGGCCTACATTCTGCTACTCTGGCAACCTTTTCTTATATCCAGGGCCAATTGTTGGTCACAAGTTCCAGCGTTTCAAGAACATCATAGTGGGAAATGAATCTGCCAGAACTATTTCTTCACAAAAATATGGAAAGGCAATACAAATAATTGTTGGCACAAATGTGCTGTATTTTCATGGTTTCACTGGTTCACT
Source organism: Macrothele yani (assembly GCA_039090855.1). Taxonomy (NCBI): domain Eukaryota; kingdom Metazoa; phylum Arthropoda; class Arachnida; order Araneae; family Macrothelidae; genus Macrothele; species Macrothele yani. The sequence goes on from CM077005.1 coordinate 98,794,074, forward strand.
CATGGAACACTGTTTTCATAATGTGCTGTATTTTCACTGTTAGATTTCTAAGTTACATCTGCTTAGCTTCAGTTGCTTGGAATTTCCTTGTCCAGGATGATGTAATGGATGGAATGGTCGAACGGAAATTGGGAGATGCGGATTCGATTCCCGCTTCTGGGCAATGCAATTTTCTCCCTGCTCTGTTCACTTCTAGAGCTAAATATTGTGCAAACACGAATTTCGAATTTCGATGCGAAACTGGTTTTAAAAATTTGCAGCCAGTTACCAGCAAGCATAGAAACAACTAAAAATTACTGTAATTATTATAATGTACGTTAGATAGTTAAAACAAACTAAATATGGTAAATTAAAAACATCACATCTTACCTCAAGACACTGGTCAAGTTTTTCTTTCACCTGAAAAAGTTACTTATAAAAAATATAATTATTATTCGACCATTTAAACTTCGACTACTTGACCAACAAAACAACAACGTTCAGTTGCCACTTCAACGTAAACAAATCACGTTGCCAACACTTCATACTAGGAGCAGATTTCACACTCACAACGGCTTCATTTTAACAGAACATAAAAATGAATCTTAGCGGGAGGCAACGAAAATAGAAGACTATGAAAACATTGGTCTCTTGAGACGATATAATTTTTTTTTTCCAAATTGCTCCGTAAATGGTATAGCAAAGTAGGGACGCTGGATTATCTGTTAGTTATTTAGTGCTGACATTTGTTTCTGCATTTCCAAAATTTCTCCCCATAAATGGATATCTTTGCTCCTTATTAGTATCTTTGGATTTTTATTTAGTAACAGTACTTGTGTCTTGTACTGATGTCATTTTATGTATATCTTAGATCGTACCGCACAAATAAACAATCCGCCTCGGTGGCGCAATGGTCTAAGCGATCGCTTCTGGTCTTTCATCCGCGATAGGTCCGGGCTCGAATCCCAGTAAGGCATGGATGTTACGTTTGCCTTACGGCGCTGGCTTTCTCCCTTCCCTGGAACCAATGGCTTAAAACTAGGGAAGGGCGAGCACCCTGAGCCCAGAGTTTTTTTTTGTTTTTTTTTATTGGAGGTTTAACGACCACCGTGAGCAACTCAATGGGCTATAAGCAGTCGCCCGTCCCTAATTTAGGGTCACTGGTTCCAGGAAAGGGAGAGAGCCAGTGCCGTAAGACAAACACAACATCCATGCCTGACCGGGATTCGAACCCGGAGCCCTTACGGACGAATGATCAGAGGCCAGCGCCTTAGACCACTGCGCCACCGGGGCGGCGAGCCCAGAGTTGCTCAGGCTGGTCGTCAAACCTCCAAACAAAATGTATAGACGGAAGTTTATTTCTTTATTATTATTTTTTTATGAAAAGAATGAATATTTCATTGAAGCACTGATGTACAGTCTCCTATATAGAATTTTTCGAGGGGGGGCAAATTGGAAGTTTTTTAATCCACCAGGAAAAAATAAGAGTTTATGAAAAATAGTGGAAAAAAATTGTAATTTTTTTCTAATTTAAATTGGCGGATTTTTATTAAACTAAAGTATTTTTTCTAACATGAGTCTCATTTCAACATAAAATGAAACATTTCGTGGGGGCCAAGCCCTTTTGGCTCCCCTCTAAATACGCCCCAACTGAAGTAGTACTACGCGTTGCTTCGACAGCCCTTCCCGGAAAGCAGGGGCCGCCCCGGTGGCGCAGTGGTCTAAGGCGCTGGCCTCTGATCATTCGTCCGTAAGGGGCCCGGTTTCGAATCCCGTGAGGCATGGATGTTGTGTTTGTCTTACGGCCCTGGCTCTCTCCCTTCCCTGGAACCAGTGACCCTAAATTAGGGGCGGGCGACTGCTTATAGCCCATTGAGTTGCTCACGGTGGTCGTTAAACCTCCAATCAAAAAAAAAAAGCAGGGCGTACTGGTAGTTCCGCAATCCCCACACTGCGGGGAACCAGCAAAAAGGTTTTACAAATTTTTTCAGGGAAACTTCATTGAAACTGGTTAAAGAAATAGCCAGGAACTTTTGACGACAGCTTTGAATGAAATATTTAAATGAAAAGCAATTTTGGGTATTTTTTTTCAGTAAATAAGTAAAATATTTTGAAATAATTTTCGCCGATTTAGTTCAAAACAACTGGATAACGGAAACGCAGATACTCCAGAGGACATGAGGCCACTTTTCACATCCATAGTAATAGCTCCTATACATGTATATTAACTAGAGAATGGGAAAGAAATATCAGCTCAGCAAATGATATTTTCATATTAATAAGGATGAGATGAGATGTGTTATAGTTGTTTGCACATAACTACAAATCCTTCAGAATAGGACGAGCTTTTTTTAAAAAGTGTTCTTCTCGGGGACAAAGAAACAACCCTGTGTCATATTTTTTTAAAACCGCCAAAGGGTTTGAAAAGTATTTACTGTGTGCGAAACATTGTGAAATTATAATCTGTGTTTTTTTATATTCAAGAGTAAATAATTTAAGTAGTTTTACTTTTTTGCGCCACAATTCTTTATTGCTCCTTATTTGCTGATTTATGTTCTGTATTTTCGGATAAAACTGAAAAGTTGCTAGACACTAGCGCACGTACTGCAATTGCATATTTTGTGTGTGATCATAAGACATTTCAAAGAGGCTGGCCTTAGTTCTCTAAAATAATAAAATTTGCATGATATGGTGAACTTTGGCGTAAATGGTAACCGTATGTAGTACTTTGTGTTATTATGAAATTAGGACAATCGTTTTAATTACAACGTGCATATTTGTGTTGCACGCTATAGTGCTATAATTTTAGTTTAAGAAAAATACCTATAGGTTCCAAAGAATTTAATTTTATTAAAACACCCATAAAGCCTAGTTTAAAATTAGAATTTAAAAAAATCAGTAATTGAAAGCTAATAGAGTTTCACAAAAAGGTCTCGAATATATTCTTTGTGAGGGAAGCCGAGGCCTGATCTTTTTCTGGTAGGCAACTGCCTGAGAGATCTACATTTAAGAGTGCGGAAATTGTGTTCAATTCTCAGCACATACGAACGAATTATTACTTTTCTTTCTAAATAAATATTATTCATCATTAAAAACGGGGCTTTAAACGCCTCGCTGAAAGCCAAATCGCACAATACAGCTTCTGCTTTTCATAAGGTACGTAGCGTCAACTATCGACGACAGAGGTAAGTAGAAGTTCCGCGGATTGCTGACTGAAACCAAATCCCTACTGTTTCTTTCGGGGTTTAATTAATAACGACCAGCAGTGAACGTGGGCGGGAACGATGGGAAACTGCGTTCCTCTAAATAGTGGTGATCTGAAATACACACAATATTAAAAAAAATGTGCTGCAGAACTATACCGAGGAAACATTGGCACATTGGCTCGCAGCTTATTTATATCTATGAACTCCAGTCGTAACTTGTGTAAGATTTTTATGTTTGAAAATTGCCTCTGATTTGGCATTTTCAGAGCTTTTGACTAGAGACCAGTAGCGTAACCATGTTTCAAAATCTGGGGGTCCGATCACACATACACACATTATATATCATCTTTATTGTCAACCATTATCATCCACTGCTGGACGAAAGCCTCCAAGTTTCTTCCACAACGGTCTGTCTTGTGCCAGTCTCCTCCATGTTATTCCCGCATACTTTCGAATTTCATCCACCCATCACCCATGCGGTCTTCTGGGTCTTTTCCTGTCCCTTGGAATCCAGTCTAAAATTTCGGCTGTCCATCGATGGTCTGTAGCAATATGTCCACCCCATTGCCATTTCAGGGATTTTACTCTGATCATGATGTCTTCCACTCTTGTCATTTTCCTGATCCACGAGTTCCTCTCTTATCTCTTCTGGTTACACGAAGCATACATCTCTCCATGATTCTTTGAGTTGGCTGCAGTGTTTGCATGTCTTTTTTAGTTAAGGTCCATGTCTCTGCTACATACGTAAGCACTGGCAGGATGCATTGATTATTAAAGACTTTTCTTTTAAGACATAATAGCATACTGATCTTAAAAATTGTACTGTTTCCTCCAAAAGCTCTCCATCCAAGTTTTATACGCCGATTAATTTCTTCATCAATGTGACCCTCATTTGATATCTGCTGCCCAAGATAAATGTAGGTAACGGTTGTCTCAAGCTTTTCTCCAACAATCGATAAATCTTGGTTTCTTTTAAATGCATTGTACATCACTTTTGTCTTCTGAAAGTTCATTTTTAATCCCACTTCTTTACTCTTATCAGCAAGTTCCTGGATCATACTCTACAGCTCTGATGGGGTAGTTGCAAAAATGACTATGTCATCAGCAAAGCGAAGGTGAGTTTGATAATCTCCATTAATCTTTATCCCTTTGTTTTCCCAGTTCAGTGATTGAAAGACATTTTCCAATGTGGCATTAAAGGATTTGGGAGATATAGTGTCCCCTTGCAAGCCTCTTACCCAGGGCCAAAAACTGTCAAGTCCGTCACTGGGCACAGCACCTGAGCAACAGTGGCTGTCGCCCCAAATCTCCATGCTTTGTAAATGAAATATCCGTTCGTAAACATTTAAAAAATCGGGGAAACCAAAACTCGAATGTCCACTTTTCCCAGGAGCTAGCTATATTTCAAGTTCGCACGCGATGTTCCTTGTTGGCGCGTGTTGGTCCTCGTGGTGCTGCCAGCCCGAACTGATGGTTTATGTTATTTTACACAAATATTGTTAATTTTATTATATAGGCCCCATCATTTGAGCAAAGGCTTATGCAAACACTACCACCAGGTTTCTGAGAGGTAAACTAGTGTTTTTATTTGTCTTCTTTTGAGTAGACTTTTTTAAATACAGTTCGTGGTATAACAAAAAATCGGTGTTAAACCTGGGTCCTCTGATAATATAAATTACTGTTTTAAGGATTTAGTTAAATATTTGAGTGAACTGAGAAGAAAGATATAGTGGAACAACGTCCCATTACTTACAAGTGCTATTTCTTCCTAATTATATCCGTTTTGAGGGTGGAAGGTGACCCGTTTTATTCGTCGCAGGGTGTTCTTTTTGCTCTGAGGTTCCTTACGAGCTGCCAATAACCGAGTGGCCGTTCCCTCTACAAGCGAAATCGTATATATATTTTGGTTCAATTTTTTTTTTTTTATAAGTGTGAATGAAGCAGAAAGTAATGGCATTCCACCTCCTGTTAGAAACATTTCTTGAGTTCGCCGTATGGTTTTTCTGCGCTAGAGAGATGCATCCCCAAAAAGCTCAGCTCCGAACTTTACTTCGCCGCCCCGGTGGCGCAGTGGTCTAAGGCGTTGGCCTCTGATCATTCGTCCGTAAGGGGTCCGGGTTCGAATCCCGTCAGGCATGGATGTTGTGTTTGTCTTACGGCACTGGCTCTCTCCCTTCCCTGGAACCAGTGACCCTAAATTAGGGACGGGCGACTGCTTATAGCCCATTGAGTTGCTCACGGTGGTCGTTAAACCTCCAATCGCCGCCCCGGTGGCGCAGTGGTCTAAGCGATGGCCTCTGATCATTCGTCCGAAAGGGGTCCGGGTTCGAATCCCGGTGAGGCATGGATGTTGTGTTTGTCTTACGGCACTGGTTCTCTCCCTTCCCTGGAACCAGTGACCCTAAATTAGGGACGGGCGACTGCTTATAGCCCATTGAGTTGCTCATGGTGGTCGTTAAACCTCCAATAAAAAAAAAAAAAAAAAAAAAAACCTCCAATCAAAAAAAAAAAAAAAAAACTTTACTTCATTGCTCACATATCTAATTCATGAGTGCGTTAGCGTTTCTCTGTAAATATCCCCCCCCCCCCGCCTGGCCTCCCGAGACATTTATTCCTTCGGAACATTTGAATTCCTGTATTTCAGAGGGACCAACTAAGTGAGTTTGTGCAAAATCTGTCTATGTAACTAACTTATTTTTTTTTACGTGAATCAAACCCTTAATGAAATTAAAACCTTCAATAAATTGTTTGTAATGGTTTTGAAAAAATCATTCCAACACTTGTGTCCAAACAACTGCGTTCTGATAGTTTTAGCTCTAAGGAAATGGAATGGGCTTTGCCAACAATGAATCCTTGAAATGTTCCCGTCCATAGGCGTAACCACTGGGATGGGAGTTCGAAAGGGGTCAGGACCCCCCAGATTTTTTTATTTTTTATTGGAGGTTTAACGGCCACCGTGAGCAACTCAATGGGCTATAAGCAGTCGCCCGTCCCTAATTTAGAGTCACTGGTTCCAGGGAAGGGAGAGAGCCAGTGCCGTAAGGCAAGCACAACATCCATGCCTCACCGGGATTCGAACCCGGACCCCGTTCGGACAAATGATCAGATGCCATCGCTTAGACCACTGCGCCACCGGGGCGGCCCCAGATTTTGAAACATAATTACGCCACTGTTCCCGTCCGCTCTAACCAGTCCAACAACAGAGCCCTAAATTTGATCCACAGGACGGAGCGCAGAGGTTGTGTGTACAATATATTTCGTTTAATACTGGATCAAATAATTGATATATTGTAGCTAGAATCGAAATTTGAATATACTTAATTCAAACACTCGAGGTGGATCAGGAACACCAAACAGAACGTGGAAAGAGAGATGACTTCTGTTTGAATATACTTGTTATCGGCAAAATCTGTTTTTCTTGAAATTAGTTTTATGTCTTAAAAAACTTGATACGAAATTTCCTTAGCAATCACAGCGGGCCTTGTAAACGCTTTGTTCTGACATTTTAAAGGACTTACGTTTGCACAGTGGTGAACCTACGATTTTTTTTTTTTATGGGAGTAGCCCAAAACATTGATGATGCAAATAAAAGTACTCCGGAGAAAATATTTCCCAAAATAATGGGAGCCAATTAAAATATCTCCGACGTATTAAAGTGCATTTCAAATTACTGGTAAAATATATATTTAGAAATTTAAATAAATATATTTTAAAATAAGCAGCCAGTCATAAGAAAAATTTTGCACACGATAATCTAAAACGGAAGCGGATGATGCAATCGGGAAAATGATTGCATCATGTCAAGATCAGACACTCAGCAACGCACTGGTGAGGGTTGCCAGGATGGCCCTTTTAAGCCGCAAAATTGGGTTACTGAATTTTTAGTTTTTTTTTTTTTTTTTTTTTTTTGATTGGAGGTTTAACGACCACCGTGAGCAACTCAATGGGCTATAAGCAGTCGCCCGTCCCTAATTTAGGCTCACTGGTTCCAGGGAAGGGAGAGAGCCAGTGCCGTAAGACAAACACAACATCCATGCCTCACCGGGATTCGAACCCGGACCCCTTCGGACGAATGATCAGAGGCCAACGCCTTAGACCACTGCGCCACCGGGGCGGCATTTTTAGTTTGGTGGGTAAAAACTTGTCATTGGCGGCTTGGGTGGGGGGAGGCTAGAAGGCTTGTTCTCTGGCTATTTTACTGGCTAGACAATGTTCTCACTCTTCCCTCGCATTGTTTCTTAAAAAAGAGAAAGTTAATTTTTTTTTTTTTTTTTTTTTTTTTTGATTGGAGGTTTAACGACCACCGTGAGCAACTCAACGGGCTATAAGCAGTCGCCCGTCCCTAATTTAGGGTCACTGGTTCCAGGGAAGGGAGAGAGCCAGTGCCGTAAGACAAACACAACATCCATGCCTCACCGGGATTCGAACCCGGACCCCGTTCGGACGAATGATCAGAGGCCATCGCTTAGACCACTGCGCCAGCGGGGCGGCGTTAATTTCTTAAAACATAACTGTGAGCCAAGGCCGTTCCTGGCAGTGTGCAGTGCGTGCGTGCACCAACACGCAGGCGGCCAAATACTAAGGGCGGCCGAAGCGGCCACTTTCGGTGGTATATTTGCGGAACCACCATTTTCAGAATTTTTACTCTAGACTCACGTTGGCAACGCAAGTTTTACCTAACGGTGAAAAATTTCAAAGTGCTTGGATAATTTATTCCACAAAATCCAAGTGTGTTTTGCTTTTGTTGCAAGTTGTTTGCTTTAAAACAAATCAAACTAACATATTGTCAGAGGTTTTCAGATTGGCGACATTTAACTTACTCATTTATCGCTGCATGAAGCGACTGTAGAACATATCAAAAATTGTGAAAAGTGGTATGAATTAAAAGCCTGCCTCGACAACATTTGTAGAATTGATAAAGAACAACAACTGTACTTTGAATCTGAAAAAGACGATGGCGAGCCATTATTGACAGAATCATTGCAATTATCCAGTTTCTAGCAGGGCAGTGTTTAGCTTTCAGGTGTGAAAATGATAAATTATGTGAAGCAAACAATGGGAACTTTTTAAAGGCTATAGAAATGTTAGCAAACTTTGACCCCGTTATCTCACATGTCGATAGCATAACAAAATCTCAACCTGCTAAGTCATATGCCTCATTACTTAGGCCATGCTTTTCAAAATGAAATCATATGTTTTAGCAAGTGGCATAATCAAAAAGAGGTAATTCTCGACTGCACGCCAGATGCCAGTCACATTGAACAGATATAGCGTTTGTAGTTAGAATTGTAAATATTGACAATTCTGATGCTGCAGTTAGAGAATTATTCCCTGGGTTTTATCCAGTTTCAGTCACTACGGGTAAGGATTATGTAATTATCTTCTAAGTAAACTCTTGACAGATTATGAACTAGATATTCAAGATATGCGTGGACATGGGTACGATGACGAGGCGAATACGCATGGTAAGCGCATAATGGCTTGCAGGAAAAAATTAGCATTATAAATCCTAGAGTATCCCATTCATTCCTGTGCATCCTATTCATTAAATTTAGTTGTAAATTATGCTGCCAAAATAACATTTGAAACAGTTAATTTTTTTTAACATTATCAAAGAATTGTACACATTTTTTTCTGCATCCCCTTACAGATGGAATATATTAAAGCGTAATATTAGTAGATTAGCACTGAAATCTGTAAGTGATTCAAGGTGGGAGAGTAGAATAAAAACAAGGCGTGTAAAGAAATGACTGTATTTACGTTTATCCGCTAAGTGGCGCTGATGTGAATCTCTGATTTTATTGCAATGTTTGTTAATCTATGTCTGGCAACAAGTTTCTCATGACCTACTGACTTTTTGGTTTCGGAAGCTGTTGTGAGTTGCAGCGAGTTGAAGTGCTCAGTGCTCTGAGTGTATGCCAGCAGATTTCGTGTAGATGTTAAGCAGATTTCGTGTAAATGTTATAAAATGTGTCGTTAGTGCACCAACTGTCTGTTCTTGATTTGTATTTAGTGTGCCGGTATTTCGAGAAATCTTTCTGTCAAGCACGATATGCGGATGCAACAATATGAGATTTTATTCCTCACCACATTAGCCTTTTAGGTTCTCCTCGAGATGTGATCAGCAGTAGGATTGTCAACAGTGTTCTTGGGTTTTAAGTATTCCCGTTAACATTTGAGTTTTATTGCGGAATCCAACATCTGGCGTCCGCGACAGGACATTCCACTGCAAGTAAGTTGATGATTTTTTTCTTAATATGGATAAATTAAAGTCATCGCGCAAGCAATATAGACGACTGTTCACAATCGCTTATAACGACTTATGGAACTGAAAATGAGTTATCTATCAAAGAAAAAATTACGAAATTAAAAGTCCTGGTGAAAAAGCTAAACTGATGTTAGAAACGGAACATGAATTTAGAGAGGCTTTATTTGAATCCGAACAGACAGATGAAGTAGTCGAAAGAGAAATCGACGAGTCAGAGGCTTACATCGACAAATGGAGAGTGTTAGAAAATAAATTAAGTGATCTAAATGAAAAAAGGGATATTTCTGTCACCAGTGATGTTAGCAACTCACCTAACAATTTATTGAATTACCCTAAAATAAAATTACCTACGTTTTGACAGGAATGTAAAAAACTGGTTAGGCTTTTGGGGACAGTTCCAAAAGATTGATAAAGATCCGAAGCTAGACAATCATGATAAATTTGCGTATTTATCACAAGCCATGGAAAAGGGCACATTGGCTGATGAATTAATCAAAAGTTTTCCCCCGGATGGAGAAAGCTAAAGCAAAGCTATGAAACAACTTCAGGCTCGCTATGGCAGGGATGAATTGCTTATACGAGTCTAAGTACGAGATCTGCTATCTATAGTCTTGTTAAAACAAAAATCAGTTAAAACTTCTTTACGCAAGTTATATGATCAGTTAGAAACGAAATTAAGAGCTTTAGAAACTTTAGGTGTAACAAGAGATCAGTACACTGCAATGCTTTATCCTCTGGTTGAATCATCTCTCCCGGATGAAACGCTACGGGCGTGGGAAAGATTTAGATCCGCACACCGTTGATCTAGGGAGGAGCTACCAGATGGCGCGCGTTTCGACAGCCAGGCAGCATCTACTACTGATTTAGATCGACCTCTCGGCTTCCTTCAAGATGAGGTTGAAGGGGAAGAGAGAATCTTTCTTGCAACTCCGCGATGTTTAAGAGGTAGTGACATCAGTGAGAAATGCTCCTTGCATTTCTTCTGTGGTACTAGTAAATATGCTTATGCCGTGGTGTTTTTTGAGAGTAGAGTCCATTTGTTACAGGCACGGTCTAGAGTCTCACCTACTGGCAAGAAGGGAACTACAATTTCCAGATTGGAATTGCTTGCGGACACAATTGCATCTTGCCTGGCCTCTACAATACTGTGCGAAATCCCACATGAAGAAGTTTATTTTTGGACAGATTCCACTACTGTTATTGCGTGGATTAAAAGAGAAAAATCCTGGAAAACTTTCGTTCACAACAGAGTATCAGAAATTAGAGCTAAAACTTCAAAGGAAAAATGGAGACATGTTCCTGGGTCCATGAATCTTGCTGACTTTCCTAGCAGAGGATGCTCCGCACAGTGATTGCTGAAGTCGAAATGGTGGGAGGGGCCCAAGTGGTTGTATCTGCCTCATAATAAATGGCCTTCTACTGAATTTCGTTGCTGACGAGGATGAAGTTCTTCAGGAATGGAAGAAAAATGTAATTTCATCCTTGGCTACTTGTTTCGTTTCAAAAAAAGAAAATGCAGAAACTGAATGGTATCACTTCTTTCCTAAGTACGAAAAGATTGTCCGCTTGATTGGATAGATTTTAAGATTTACGAGAAATTGTCGTGTGTCAAGGGAGTTGAGAAAACAAGGGAGTCTTGAACTGGAAGAGTTCCAGGAAGCGGAGAAAAGAATGATAAAGACGATTCAAAATGAAACCTTTATAAATGAAAAGAATGAGAAACTAAGAAAACTAGAAGTCTGTAAAGATCAGGAAGATATTATTAGACTCAAAACAAAAATTGTTTATAAGAAAGATAGCGAGGAATTTAGAAGACCAGCAGTACTCCCTTCACAGCATGAAGTGGTAAGACGATTGATATTTTCTTATGTAAAAAATAAATCACGCTGTGACTTCAATTTTGCTCAATATCCTCAGAGAATATTTTTAGATACTGAATGGTAGAAGAACTGTGAGAACAGTTGTGTCGAAATTCACTACTTGCAAGAGACATACTGAAAAAATCTAGATGCCACAACAGCTCCGCTTCCCGAAGATAATACTCGTGATGCTGCAGTGTTTGAAATTACAGGAGTAGACTTAGCTGGCCACTGTATTTAAAGGGACAACAAAAGGTTTGGGTTTGTCTCTTTACCTGTGCTGTCTAAAGAGCAGTTCACCTTGAAATTGTTTCTGCAATTTCACCCGATGCTTTTTTGTCGGCTCTACGTAGATTCGTGGCGAGACGAGGAAGATGTTCAGTCATCTATTGATATAACGGGACCAACTTTGTTAGAGCTGTCAATTTACTCCAAGGCCTGGAATGGAATCGCATAATCGAACATGGAACAGTTAATTGCATTCAATGGAAATTTAACCCTCCTACCTCCTTCTGGTGGGGTGGTTGGTGGGAGAGGTTAATAAGAGTAATGAAAGATTTACTAAAGAGAGTTTTAGGTAGGGCATGTTTGTCGTATGAGGAGATAGTAACTGTCATGTGATTGCGAATCGATCATAAATTCTCGACCTCTCACTTATATTTCAGAAAGGAACTCCGATCTCACTCCTTTAACACCATCAATGTTCATGCAAGACATCAAGGAGTCTGGTGTTCCTGACTGTGGTGCCGTAGATTATAACAGCCTTAACAAAAGGATACAATACAGATTAACTCTACAAAGAGATTTGAGGAAGAGATTCAGGTCGGAATATTTGGGTGCACTAATTCAAAGACCCAAGTTAAAAAGGAGGTTAACTGTAGCTGTATGAGACATCGTTCTCATTGGAAGTGACAACAATAAACGCATCAATTGGCCACTTGGACGAGTGATTAAAACTTTCCCGGGGAAAGAAGGAATCGTCAGACTGGTGAAACTCCGGACTGCACATGGAGAATTGGTCAGACCTGCTCAACGTCTCTATCCCTTGGAAATTGCAGTTACTACAGCTGACGAAATCCAGCATCGGGTACTAAGAGGTCATCCATCTGGTTGTAAAGTGCGAAGGTCACGGGAGGTAAGTTCTTTTGAATCTGTGAACAAAACTCAAAAACAAAATTTGGACGAACTGTCAAGGTGCCTGGACAATTGAACTTGTGATGTGCTTTATTGAGTTGTGCATTCCCCCAACTCAAGGTGGGAGGATGTAAAGAAATGACTGTATTTACGTTTATCCGCTAAGTGGCGCTGATGTGAATGCCTGATTTTATTGCAATGTTTGTTAATCTATGTTTGGCAACAAGTTTCTGTTGACTTTCTGACTTTTTACTTTTGGTTTCGGAAGCTGTTGTGAGTTGCAGCGAGTTGAAGTGCTCTGTGTGTGCGAGTCGATCTAATCGATGTAAACAGTTTTCGTGAAGATGTTATAAAATCTGTCGTTAGTGCACCAACTGTCTGTTCTTGATTTGTATTTTGTGTGCCGGTATTCCGAGAAACCTTTCTGTCAAGCACAAATGGATACAACAATGTGATTTCATTCCTCACCACATTAGCCTTTTAGGTTCTCGTCGAGATGTGATCAGCAATAGGATTGTCAACAGTGTTCTTGAGTTTTAGGCAGCCCTGTGCACGTCCTATGTCTGAGACCCCCTCGATTAAAATTTTCAGCCAAACAGACGAAAAGAATATTTACTGGCAAATATTTTTTGCAAGCAGTTTTTCTAGAAGTAAAAACATTAAAACACATCCCACATGCTAGTCAACTTTATAGCCAATGTGGCTCGTAATAGACGAGCATTCACATCGCTTGTACTTCCCCACACCTGCAGAGCTTACAAATGTAACATTAATTACTGTGGAATTATTTTTTTGTTTTATAGTATCATTTACGGAAACAAATAGCTATCCTTCCAGAGATATAATTTAAAACACCTAGTTTACCATAAATTTAATGGAAATGATGAACCAATGGTAGCTTAAGCTGTAAGAAGTAATCCCTCACAAAGTCTTACAGCTGACCACATACATTGTGGAATGAATTATTGCAACACTCCATGGTAATTATTACAAGTCTTTAAATAAAGTAGTGTCAATTGAACTTTTTTTGTATTTTTATTTATGTAAAAATAAACCCTACATAATCATGAATATTGATTCACAATTTTTGTTCTCACAAGACTGAAATATTAATAATAAAAATATTTTAGTAAATTCTACATGTTTTCTCAAAATGCTTTTCATGTATAATGTACCGTATTGCTCCGAATATAGGCTGTTTCCATTGCATTTTGATTGTTACAAATAAGGGTGAGATAAGGAGGTTGCGCTGGCCGATCACAGCTTTATTATACGAAATAATAATAACTTGGTTTCCAAAATCCCATCCTAAATTTTGAAACCGAAACTTATACTAATTTCGTGCTACAATGGAAAATATATTTTGGTTCTGAAAATTTATATTACTGTTAAGGTAGTTTGGAGGCCCCTTCAAATTATGAGGCCCTGTGCACGTGCAGAAATCAGGCCCTGGTTTTAGGTATTCCTGTTAACATTTGAGTTTTATTGCGGAATCCAACAGTGCGACCTCTGAGATTGCAATTAGGTGAAGTCATGAAAAGTTTGAATGATCTAGTAGATGACAATTCCAGAGACATGAAAACAAAACGTACAGCTGCAAGTTTGTTAGATCGGATTGCGTCTTTTAAGTTCATCTCCTCAATCATTATATGGAACGACTTTCTGTCAAAAATTCCGGGTACGGAGAACTGGACACCGGAGAACTGGACACATTGCAATTTAAGTGCCATAAAATTGCTCTACATAAACAAATTTCGTGTGGCTATATTCCCCACTACTTGAGGAACTATTCATAATTTTTTTTTAATATTTCATTTTCAGTAAGAATTCCATGATTTTTGGAGCTAAGATTAAGCGGAGAACTGGCCACAAACATTTAAAGGGGCCGTATAAAAATTGCGTTCTGGGCTGCTCCGTGGCTACGTCTCCCCGAGATTGGTTATCTGACACACATAAAATGTCCGTATAATTTCGTATTTCCTTATTCACGATATTTTTCTATAAACTATAACTAAACAAATTCTCTGCGAGTATGAGCAAACTGAGGAAACTTGTCGGGTGTGTGTGGGGGCTTAAAACCTAAAATATGAAATATAAAGAATTTCTGGTCCGATCGGGAGATTTTCAGCGTTACAAGCTACAACTCGTCGAATTATCTGAGGGCATCTGCTGCCTCAGGAAACTAGGGGGGTAACACCAAAATCGTAAAATATCAAGAATGTCTCTTCCGATCGCGAGATCTTCAGCATTTACAAATTGCAACTCGACACATTTTCTCAGCGCATGTGCACTCTCTGGAAACCTGTCGGCGAGAGGGGGGTGGGGGTTAATACCGAAAGTGTAAAATATGAGCAATTTCTCGTCCGATCGGAAGATTCAGTATTTACAGGTTGCAACTTGACAAATTTTCTGAGCGCATGTGCCTACTCAGCAAACCCGTCGGGGGCGGCGGGGGGGGGGGATTTCAAAAGTGTAACATATGAAGAATTTCTCGTCCGATCGGCAGATTTTTGGCATTTACAAGCTACAACTAGACGCATTTGAAGGTATGTGCCTACTCAGCAAACCTGTGTGTGTGTGGGGGGGGGCATACCAAAAGTGTAAAATATGAAGCATTTCTCGTCCGATCTGGAGATTTTCAGCATTTAGCAGCTACAACTCGACACATTATCTGAAGGCATGTGCCTACTCAGGAAACCTATTGGGAAGAAGGGGGGTGTAACACCAAAAGTGTAAAATATGAACAATTTCGCCCGATCGTGAGATTCTCAGCATTTAGCAGCTACAACTCGACACATTATCTGAAGGCATGTGAATGATGAAAATCTCCTGGTCGGAAGAGAAATTCTTTATATTTTACACTTTTGGCAATCCCCTCCCTCCCGACAGGTTTGCTGAGTAAGCACATGCCTTCAAATAATGTGTCGAATTGTAGTGCTGAAAATCTCCCGATTGAACGAGAAAATGATCATATTTTACACTTTTGGTATTGAGCACCCCACCCCCCACTACCATCGGGTTTATTGAGTAAGCACATGCCCTGAGTTAATATCTCGAGCTGTAGTTTGAAAATGATGAAAATCTCCCGGTCGGAAGAGGAATTCCTCATATTTTACACTTTTGGCAGCCCATCCCTCCTCCCCCCTTCGACAGGTTTGCTGAGTAGGCACATGCCCTCAGATAATGTGTCGAGTTCTGGCTTGTAAATGCTGAAAACCACCCGATCAGACGAGAAATTCTTCATATTTTACACTTTGGCAGTCCCCCTCTCCCCCGACGGTTTTTCTGAGTAGGCACATACCCTCAGATAATATGTCGAGTTGTACGTAGCTTGTAAATGCTGAAAATCTCCCGATCGGACCAGAAATGCTTCATATTTTACACCTTTGCCCCCCATCCCCATAGGTTTGCTAAGTAGGCACATGCCCTCAGAACATTTGCCGAGTTGTAGCTTGTAAATGCTGAAAACCTCCCGATCGGACCAGAAATGCTTTATACACTGGCGGAAAGTGAAAGAAGAACACCTAGGAGACGTCTGATACCAACGAAATTTATACAGCATAATAACGGAATACAGAGGATAACGTGATCAAAACATTATGGCAAAATACAGCTGTATTTGCTGGTAAACTGAAAAATAACATTTCCATGTAACATGGTTAGTACGAGGTTGAACCGCAATGAACTGCGTCACACTGTGCAATTCTGGCATGGAGTCTGTCGTACAGATGTTGGATGTAAGTTTGGGGTATTGAGTTCCAAGCATCCTCAACCTGGACGCGTAAATCGAGGATGGTCGTGGCTGGCCGTAGAGACCGGATAAGTCGTTGTCCCATAACATCCCACACGTGCTCAATGGGGGACAAATCCGGTGAACGTGCAGGTCATAGAATTTTTTTTTTTTTTGATTGGAGGTTTAACGACCACCGTGAGCAACTCAGTGGGCTATAAGCAGTCGCCCGTCCCTAATTTAGGGTCACTGGTTCCAGGGAAAGGAGAGAGCCAGTGCCGTAAGACAAACACAACATCCATGCCTGACCGGGATTCGAACCCGGACCCCTTACGGACGAATGATCAGAGACCAGCGTCTTAGACCACTGCGCCACCGGGGCGGCATCATAGAAGTTGTTTCACCACCTGATGTGCATGTTGCGTTGCACGTGCCGTGTGTGGGCGTGCGTTATCTTGCTGGAAAACACCACGATGGACCGACCTTACAAATGGCACAACAACGAGCTGAATGATGTTGTTGATGTAGGAGGTGCTGTTTAACGTACCCGGTACAAACACTAGTTGTGTACGGGAGCGATAGCTGATCGCTCCCCAGACCAGAAGACCAGGTGTAGGCCCTGTGTGTCGCTGACAGATGCAAGAAGGGTGAAGACGCTCCCTTGTTTTGTCTGGGAACATGCATACGGCCATCTGAGGCTCCCAAGCAGAATCTGCTTTCATCGCTGAACAATACAGATTGCCATTGCGTTCTCCAATGCAGACGTGGGCGACACCACTGCAGCCGTTCCTGGCGGTGGGCTGGAGTCAGAGGTACACATGACAGAGGCACACGTGCACGTAGTCCTGCATCCAGTAGACGGTTGCGGATTGTTCGCCCAGTCATCTCAGGTACAACGGCAGCTCGGATTTGCGTCGCAGTGGATGTTCTGCTTGACAACGCCGCTCTTCTTATGCGTCGATCGGTCCGCTCTTCAGTCCGTCTGTGACTCCCGGTTCCACATCTTCTCGTGTGGGAATGTTCCTCGGACCATCTACGCCACCATCGTACCACCACCGACACTTCCCGTCCAATTCGCTCCGCGATACGACCACCCGGCCTCGCGGAGTCCGACTAGACGACCTCGCTCAAATTCCGATAACTGCTGAAATCTTACACGTCTTCCATGTCCATGAATTGCAGCTTCTTCAGGGTCTTCGCACGTATCCGTACGCCGACGACTGATTACATTCACTTCGCCGTACTCCTTAAATAGCACCGACGATAATTTGCATATTATGCCGTGCTGTGGCGTAAACGCTCACCGGTTGGTCCCGAAGTCAACATCACACCTACGTAAACTCGACACCATTAACATATGTAAATTTCATGATCGTCCGCCAATTCCTTCTTGTTCTTTTTTCACTTTCCGCCAGTATATTTTACACTTTTGGTATACCCCCCCCCCCCCCCCGACAGGTTTCCTGAGTCAGCACACGCGCTCAGATAAAATTTGCAAGACTTGTAGTTTGAAAACCCTTAAATCTTTTGCTGAGATGTAGATCATAAACATTTGTTATAAAGAATTACATTAATTATCGCATTTAAGAAAAGACGAAATTACGAAAACTTTATATGACTCAGATTACAAACCTCTGGGAGTCGTGGGCACGAAGCGGTCAAAAACGTTATTTTTATACGGCCCCTTAAAATTTTTGTGGCCACTTCTCCTGGTGGCCAGTTCTCCACCCCAAAAATTCATGTTGTAAGTAAAATGTTTCAGTGCCCTCAATCCAACATAAATGAATCTCTTAATGTTTTGAGTGAGCTTGTTAAATTTCCAAGTGCAGCCAAATCTGATGAGGCATTTAATAAATACAGATTAGGGATGTAGAAGCTTTAGCTGCAGAAGTAAATGTGGAAACAGAATTTCCAGTTGTAAGGAGTAGGTCTGAAGTCCGCCATTCTGATTAAGAAAGTCCTGATGAATCTATCACAAATGCACAAGAATTGTTCAGAATACGATCTAACGATTAAAAAATCTTGCTTTGATTTAGATGTTTCCCTTCTAATTAACAAAGGGAACAAAAGTTTTAAAGATATTGATGGTCTTGAGCTCTTCAACGAGCTGATAACGTAAAGAATTTTGAGCAGTGGAATTGCAGATGGGGCAGACCATTAAAAAACTTATCATTTCCTAATCTGTTTATAGCTTTGAGAATTTTGACATTACCAGTTAGTGTAATATCAGGTGAAAGGAGTTTTTCGTTACTCAAACTTATAACGACATATTTAAGAACGTCAATGACTTGTTGGGTGCCAAAAATTATTCAATAAATGTTGGCACAACATGGACGTGTCGAAGTACGGTTTGGCAATCTCACTCCTTGAGGCAGTGCTCAGACCCCCAGGGAAATTCGGGGGTTGCACAAAATTGGAATGCGGTCAGTTTGCCTAGAGGGGAGCGAACCACGTGGCCTTGGCTTCCGCGAACCAGTTGCCCCAAAAGGTCAGAGTGAGAGGGGTCAGGGAGAGCCGCCGGTGGCCTAGTGGTCTACGTTCTTTACTGCCACGGAGACAACCTCAGGTTCAATCCCAAGAAGGTATGAACGCTCGACCCACTAAATACCCGTCGTGCGGCGGATGGGCACGTTAAGCCGTCGGGCCCCGGGTACTGGCCTCCCGGTAATAAATAAGGGAGTCTTCCTCCCCCTTTCTACCTCGCTTCCGTGTGACTTTCCTATCGGGCACTCTAGCCCAAATCTCCTAGCTTCCTATTTCTAAGGGTTGTTTAAGACCTGGGGTCAGACACTCCCTTCCTAAACTCCTCTACATATTACCTGATCTGGACAGGGAGGGAAAGGCGATGTGCAGCAGTTGAGGGTTATGTGGTGTCTGGAAACCACAAAAGTTGCTGTAGTCCCCGAGAGGTTTCGCAAGACGCTCGGAATTGGAGTATGGAAATCCAGATACGTTATTTTTCTTTTGCCCGTGTTATTGCATGTGCCTGCTTAATGATATTCGTAACCCTAATTAGAGCACGTGGCAGGTGTATTTGTCATGCTCAAACATTGACAACCCCAGTTAGGTAGGTTAATCATTTAGGATAAAGGAAAAGATTCAAAAGCAAAAAGATACTTAGCATTGCACTTATATATACCTTATATATGTAGGAATGATCGGGGAACTTAGTAGAAAAAATTCGCACTAATAAGAAATTTTATGACAAAGGCATTGTTAACGGTTGCACCCACGCACGTGGTAAATCTGCATTAAACCAATTTTGTTACTTCCACTTAAGATTCCTGCTTTTTATTATAACCGCACACAAGACAGAAAATAAGGAATGCCTGTATGTTAATAATTTCTATTTCACGAGCTGCAACTTTATTCCCCCACCATTCCAGTGACGGGATAAAGGTGAATCACAACGCCGTGGTTTTTATATGTCCGTACATATAAGGGGCAAGTTTCTTTCAATTAGACGATCACTACAAAATAATTCTAACTAATTTCATTTAATTATATCATTGGCACTATTTGATTTCATACAGCTTAGAGTTAGTTAATCAAAGTTAAGAATTGTATGATTAATTACCTTGTAAGTTTCATTGTTTATGAGAACAATGAAACTTACAAGGTAATTAATTTTGATAAATAACTTTGGTTCCGTTTAATTCGTGAAATATAATATGGGCGCATTTCGCAGATATAACATGAGTGCCGTAATTGATCTTTTAATTATAACATCGGTTTTATTTATAACAGCCTCAAGAGAGATTTAGTGATCTAGGACTGTTGGCTATAGAGAAGGAAATGTGTGAAAGTTTGGAATTATCATATGTAATTGACGAATTGGCAAGTAAGAAAGCAACAAGACTGCACTTTTAACTCCGTGGATACATACATTTTGGTAAGTTATGGTACTTATGTGCAATGTGCCACTGTATGTGTGATTGGGAATATTTTTAAGCTCTCTATCATTTACCCCCCCCCCATTCCTTTTTGTTTTTTTCAGGTGCGAGCGCGGGGCCCTGTGCGACCGCACCTGTCGCACACCCCTAAGGGCGGCTCTGACAAGGTCAATAGAGTCTACTGCCGCAAGGCTACTAACCTTGGCTTTAGAATACCAAACTCAAATTCATTCACAGTAACAATTCGGTACAATTCACAGTAACAATTCGGTACATAGCACCTGACGAAGACCGCACTGGCTTCAGGAAGTGACGCATGCTCTTATTTTTTAAAGTGGTGTCTAACAGAAGCGGTTTCCTTGCTAACATAAGAAATGGACACTCTGAGGTGTTCCACTCTAAGTTTAAATTACCGGGGTGTGTAATTTTCGACCTTTTGATACTACATAACGTAGATCAACTGAATATGCTCATTTATTACGGCAATTACTGTGTACAATTAGGTAGGAAAACAATTAGTGAATTACCAATATTTTCACTATTTTTCAGCTGCGCAATTAAGAAAAACGAAACTCTTTCAGCTGCCAGGTAACCTGCTCATTCTGACAAGACATTTTTAGCTAAATTATAAATCAGGCAGGAAAGTGAGCAGTGATAGGAAAGCTGAACTCCCACAGGCGCGCGAGGCGAGGGGGGGGGGTGATGATGATGATAATAAAGTGTTGAATCTTGCATTTCAATCTCTGATGCATACAACCATGACATTTAGGTATTGGTCACATGCCTGCGAACTAAATAGATTTAATGTATGTATTTTGTTTCAAGAAAATTAAATATATAGTACAATATAATGTAAGGGGGAAAATTGCTGATGAGGTCATATGCATGGAAAATCACTCACCTTAGTACAGAACGATGTCTTTAATCAAATGAGGAAATTAATCAAATGTCTTTATAAGATAACAATGTTGTATGGAAATGAAATCTTGAAGGTTTGAAAAACTTCAGACATGTTTGTCGATAAGTAATAAAAAAAAGTTCGATGAAGAATAAATGTTCATTCTTGATTTGATACAACATTATTAATGAAGAAATATGATAAATGCTTGCAAAAATGTTACACATTTTGTAGATAAATAATAAAAGTCATTCACTATCTAACAATTTGTTCTAACCTTTTATGAACTATAGCCGGCTAGTTTTCTTTCTCTTGAACTAATTAATTTGATTTTAATTTGCTGCGTAAGTTATTAGAGATATTTAGCTCTTTTCATCTTCTTTTGATTTCTTCTTCCTTATCTTGTAATTCTTTTCTTATATTCTGAATATGATGATTTCATATTTTGGCATAAATCTCTATTTACAGGGTCATGCAAATGATCGTTTTTCTTTAAAAATTCCAAGGCTGACTTCTCCTGATTCAGTAGCTTAATTTCATGGTTTGAACAGATGAAAATGTTTCAATTTTCATGTTGCTGGATTCTTTATCAAGTACATCCCCCTCATACTAAAGGAATTTTCCACTTCTGAACCAGGAAAACTCAACAATGCCTTCATTATTTTTGAGAGGGTACTGAATTTGTTTAACTTAAAAAGTGCATGTTTTGGGAGTCACTGAAATTTATTTATGTAAATATTTAACTGGAGCACATCACTGCATCCAAAGTATAAAATTACTGACATTTAACAACAACACAGGGTAGATGGAAAGTCGCGCGAGCGGGATTACGATTGCCGGCAAACTCTTCGCCGTCAAACTTCCGTTTTCGGACATTTTCTCTACGTTTTTCTAGCTAAAATACAAATATGTTTGCATTAAAATGAAACTTAATAACAATACTGGGCAGAAGCAATATCGCGAGAAAAATAAATTAGAATTATGGGAAAAAATTTTTACTCCGTTTAACTTCCATTTTCGAAAGTTTTGGAAGATGAAATACCGTCCCCAGACGGAATTTCATCTTCCAAAACTCCCTTTCCCCCAAAAAAACAGCTTCTTTTTCAGTTTCACATCGATCTCGAGACCCGAATGATGACAGAAAAAGCGGAATTCCGCGAATCCACGAAATAATATGTATGAGTAAGAAGTAACTAAGAAATGGAAAAACACGAATTTTATCGAAAATGAAAGTGAAAAATCGATTCTGCGTTGCTCACTCTGCCGTGAAACAATTTTGCGGGACACGGAAACGGCGCGGATTCCACCACGGGCTGATTAAATACCGATCTAGAAATTTAATTTCGTTTAATAAAAGGGAGAAAACGATTGCTTTCCTTAAAAAAAAAATAAAAAAATAAAACGAAGTCGCTCCTTTTCACTATTGCCGAAGATATTAAAAACAAGGAATATGGCAAGAAAACATCAAAAATAAAAATATAATCAGGCAGAAAGAGAGAAAGAAAGAGGGGGGGGGCACTTGTTGAAAACAGTTAATATGACGAAACGGAAAACGACGTGACATTCTCAACACCCAAGAAACATTCCCGAAAATATTTAACAAGTGTTAGAATGTTGAAAACACAAAAATAAACTTTACACAGATGTTTAATAACGTTATTTCACCGAGATTTTAGTTTCCGTTGCATCATACTCTACGTTTTCCGGTGTTCGTAGCGGACCGACGATTTTCATAACATACTCGATGCTTTCCGACGTCGGTAGCGGACTGACGATTTCCATAGCATACTCGATGTTTTACGTCGATAATTTCCGTAGTAATTGCGTAAAATTCCTAGTACTTGGAGTCGCTGAATCATTCTTCCCACCGCATGGACTTACTCAGCGTCAAGCGGAAGAGTGCGCACGGAGAATTTACTGTACCGAAGTCCCGACGATGAAGACGGGGCACAGAGGTTCTGGCGCCCAATGGCACAAAACCTACCTTTTGTAGCAAGATGGCGCAAGACTTTTGTTTTGGCACACATTGGCGCAGAATTTCCATCCCTGGAAGATGTAACGCCATTCCCCGCCGTAACCATCCCGTCGTTCGAAGTCATTACGATTACGATTTTGCTTTCCGCAAGGGCAAGGCATAATACCCCCCCCCGTTTTTATTGCATTTTTGGAATAATATCGGTAACACCAAAAACGGAACAGAAAAAAACGGATTTCCACGTTTTCGCGGAAGTCTTTCATGCATGATAAATTCATTTAGTTTTTATTCATTGTAATATTTTTTTATTCATGTGCATATAAAAGAACACTGACATATAAATTTTGTGTGTGTGTGTGTGTGTGTGAGAGAGAGAGAGAGAGAGAGAGAGAGAACCCGCAGGCTTTGAACATTCAACATTGAGCTTCCCCACCCACAGCAAATACATTACATACAACTTGTATGTACAAGTACAAGACAAAACTGATGTAAAATGCTCTTACAAGAAATGAATGTTTTTCGATTGATAGGGAAAAACTGGAGATAACTGATACCTAAATTTACCTTGAACTGCAGATATCAACCAAATGTCAAATTGATAAAGATATTAATCGACGTATAAAACTTGGTTGGAGAGCTTCTGGAAGAAACAGTACAATGTTTAAGAGCAATATGCCATTATGCCTTAAAACAAAAGTATTTAATCAATGCATCCTGGCAGTGATTACATACTGAGCAAAGATGTAGACCTTAACCAAAGAATATAAAGCTGCGCAGTTAGATATCCTTTTGCCTTAAATATAAAAAGACATACAAAGACTGCAGACAACTGAAAGAAGCTTGGAGAGATGCATGCTTTGTGTAACCAGGAGAGATCAGAAGAGGAACTCATGGATAAAGAAAATGACAAGAGTGGAAGACATCTTTATCAGAATAAAATCCTTGAAATTGCAATGGGCCAGAAGAACGGACCACCGATAGACAACCGAAATTCTAGGCTGGGCTCAAAGGGAAAAGGCTAAGAAGAAGACCCCATGGGAGATGGGAGGATGAAATTTGAAAGCATGCGGGAGTGACATGGAGGAGACTAGCGCAAGACAAACCGTTATGGAAGAAACTTGGGGATAACTTCATCCAGCAGTGCGTCGATTGAATTAGAGACAGCTGGCGTTATGCAAATGTGGCGCTGTAAACGGAAACGACATGACGTATGCAGCGATCCGAAAATATAAGGAGCGATGCGACGGGAATCAGTAAGAGTCGGATGCAATATGGATAAGACGAAGGATCTACGCGTATTTGATCGTGGGCAAATTGTCGGGACCCGACGAATGGGTCACTCCATCTCGGAAGTCGTACATGCACTGGGATTTTCACGAGCCACTGTGTCACGGGTGCACCGTGAGTACATCGAATCCGGTAAAACCATCCCTGCAAGGGCCAACTGCCGTGGACAACAGCGTGTGGATGAGCGGGGTCATCGTCGGCTAGCTCGCATTCTAACAGCGGATAGACGGGCCACCGTGCAAGAAATCACTGGGCAATTTAACGCTGGTGCACAAAAACGTGTAAGCAGCCACACCATTCAGAACCATCTCCTCGCTATGGGGTACAGAAGCCATCGTCCCACGAGGGTACCGCTGATGACCGCACATCACAGGGTGCAAAGATTAGCATGGGCGCGGAAACATCGCCACTGGACCCTAGAAATGTGGGGAAATGTTACCTGGACGATGAATGGAGATTCACGTTGGTACATGCGGATAGTAGGATACGAGTAGGGCGCAAACCACATTAAGCGATGGATCCTTCTTGCCAGCAGGGTACTCTTCAAGTCGGCAGGGGTGGCATTCTCGTCTGGGGACTGTTTACGTGGACTGAAATGGGTTCCCTGGTACGTGTGACATCGTCCCTCACTGGTCAACGTTACCGGGATATCCTGGACGACCATTTGCTGCTGTGACAGCGCTCCGACTCGAGCGATGTACATTTAGGTCGAAACCCCATTCCGTAGTTTATTTACTTATTTAATTATTATTTTATTTATTGATTTATTTATTTATTCATTTATTTATTTATTCATTTTTATTAATCCATGTATTTTTTCAAGGAGTACGTTTTATTTTGCCATATACTTTCGGGTGAATCTTTTTTTTTCTCTCTCCGTCCCCCCTCTCCCAGCACAAGGCGTCACAGGACGGACCGACATTGTAAGAAAACGCTGGCGTCAGCCATCGGTGAGCTGGCTTTGTAGTATGTTTTATTGGGGCAATAGAAGTGTCCACCGTGTCTAGAATCCACAATGCGTGTTGGGCAGACCGGAGACTTGTTGGAACCGGGGCTAACAGTTTAATTGGGTAGAGAAGTTACGGCCTGGAGTAGTATCACGCGGGAAACGTAACGAGGGGTTCTCAGAATTTCACTGGAGCAGGTAGGAATCTTGGCCCCTAACGAATGGAAGAACAAACTGTTAATTTTCCGACCAGTAAGATCTACACTGGGGAATTTAATTCAGGGAGGCTTGCGTTTGCCAGCTAGTGATTGGATGATGTGATATTTTGAGGTAGTGTGGGTATTCTTGGGGTTCGTCGAAAGATTTTTACAAGGGAAGAGAAGAACTTCGTCACTTCACGTTTAGTTTTTACACGAGTCACTTGACTTTTACTTTTACATTCAACATGTAACGAAACTTTGTCACTTCACGTTTACAGTTTTTGCACGAAACTTTACTTTGGTGTATTTCGCGGCGTGCATCACTGGCACTTTCCTCCATGACTGACAACTTAATCGCTGCCAATGTTACAGCAGGACTGAAGCTACCGTAAGAGGCATACAAATTTTCTAAGCTGCGGATGGGAGATCGCAACCGAGGTTTCCGGATGAACGGACCCCCACTAAGGACCATTAGGGCCCATACGACTGTCGCAGCTGCGGATGGAAGCTATAATAAACACCGGACGAGAATTCTCCCGGATCAGGAGTGGTCAGCAGCGCGATATCTAGGCCAGATTCGGATGTTAAGGTAGGAAATCCATCCTATTCTTTCTTTGGTGTCCCCTCACAAAATCTTTATCGGATCAGTCCACACATAGAGTTAATATTTTTTATAGGCAAATAGTTAATTGAGTACAGGTTCCTGTCAGAGAGTCGTAAATCATTTTTGCTAATATCATGAGCGTATATTTATTTTATGCCAAATCATAACCAATAAATTGTTTTTGTTTGCTAATTTTGTCTAAGTTCTATGATGTGTGTGTCGTTAACTACAATATGTGTGCTCAACCCTAGATTATCTGGAGAATATATATAACTTTTGGAACCGGAACTTAGCAAATCTGTTCATTTATGCTTTTTATTTTAAATCTAGACGTTCACAAAAAATATTGCGGCACACAGCGGACCCTTTGACTCCCAAAGGAAAATCTGCTGTGTGAAACACAACACCCCGTCAGTGGATCCTGAAGCTGCGTCAGCCCTAAATCAGGGAATCGCAGAATCAAAATCCACTCGACACCCCCTTGGCTCCCAATATTACGCCGGGTGAACCCAATTAGAAACCCGAGCGATAATACTCCCGTTTGTGTGTCTTCAACATCCCACTGGGGACCTCATCCTACAACAAGACAATGCAGCGTGCCATCACTCCCGAATTGTATCCGAATGGTTGGATGAACACTCCACCGACGTGGCCTCGCTTTCTTGTCCAGCTAGGTCACCTGATCTCAATCCCATCGAGCACATCTGGGATGCCATCGAGAGAGATGTTCGAGGTTCTGACACCCTCCACCAAATCTTCGTGAACTGTGGGAGCTTGTTCAGGGGTCGTGGGTCCGTATGGCTTCCCAAAGCTTCCGGTGTCTTAGTCCATGCAGAAACGAATCGCCGCCGTCATCAGGACGAAAGGTGGTGCTACACGTTACTCGACAGGTATCTCTAATTCAATCGCTCTTTAGTGTATATATCTACTAGAATGATTAACGTAGTGAGACTGGGAAATAGGAGATCAACGCCCAGCTGCGCAATTGCAGCACACCAGAACATGTCTCAAAATAGACAAAAACATAGTATACAAGAAAGTAGCGTAAGCCTAAAAAACAAAAGTTTAACCAAACCATGCAAACTATGAGCACAGAAAGAAAGATTCAAACAGATCACCATAGTAATGGACAGCCCATTCTACACGAAAAAACACCCACTTAAAACCCAGATTAAAACCAAGTAATTAACTTCAACAAGCATATATAGCTGTAAAACAAATAGCTGTAAACATCCAACGCAAACGAACAAGATTAAATTAATAAAAAAATTTGAAGACCTAAAAAATTAAAGATGCGCATGTTGTTTTTGTTATATATATATATACTGAAAATATGAAGACTGCAAATTTCTTCAATAAATACTGAACAGCAAGATCAAACATTACTGACCACTGGGATAAGAGAGGGTATAGAACAATGGTAAACCGTTCTCCATGGCTTTGTCAAGGGCCAGGCATCCCTCTCTTATCCCAGTGGTCAGTAATGTTTGGTCTTGCTGTTCAGTATTTATTGAAGAAATTTGCAGTCTTCATGTTTTCAGTATTTAATTTGATTTTTCTTTAATGCAGCCTTCTGGCGCTTTAGAACTTCAAAATCATTAAAATCATTTTTAACTGTTACTTTGTTTGCTTTTATATATATATATATATATATATATATATATATATATATATATATATATATATATATATATATATATATATATATATATATATTATCGATAAAAACATACCACTATAAACCACAATTTTAAAAAATAAACAAACCAAAAACTCAAAAAAAAAACAAAAAAAAAAAATTAATGCAAAGTGACTCAAAAAAGCGTTATCGCCAAAAACAAACCTTCAAGCCGATCTCATCAGGGGAACACCGTCTCGCGGATCATGACCTTCCGAAAATCAGCAAAAGCTGGAATAACTCAAGACCCGCTGAGGTGCTCCCGAGGTCATGGGAAACAACAGATAAAGACCAATCTTCTATACGAAGACCATTTGACAGAAAGCGAAAAAACCCGATCACGTGGTTCAATCGTGACAGTATGCAAATAAGTGTAAGCTGTGTAAGAAACCTATAAAGTAGATTAGTAAATAAATAATAAGTCATCTCCACAGATTCCTCAATTCAACGGTCAACATATTTGAATTATTGCAAATATCCATAATCCTGTGGAACTGTGAAATGATAACATTTCGATATTTGAGGTAGAAATATTTGAATTCCAATTAATGTATGTCAAAAGAATACATGTTCCTTTTATCAAAAACTATAGTTAAAAAGCCACCTTATTGACTATCTATTTCTATGTCCAAGAAATCTGTTAGATTATTTTGTTTCTTAGTTTTTATAAGTTTCAAATTGGGTGGATATATTTTGGATGACAATTCTTCAAAGTCTACGTGTCCAAAAA
Organism: Macrothele yani; assembly: GCA_039090855.1. NCBI lineage: Eukaryota > Metazoa > Arthropoda > Arachnida > Araneae > Macrothelidae > Macrothele > Macrothele yani. Next base: position 98,822,461 of record CM077005.1, read on the forward strand.
CTATGACGTCGTCAACATCGCGAAATATCCTCCCATGGTTGGTGTCAAAATACAAAGCAGCCTTTCTTTCATACTGATATAAATAAAGGTTTGCCAAAACACTTGAGTACTTGAAGCCCATGGGGATACCTGATGTTTGATAGAAAATCCCTTCTCCCATGCGCACGTAGCTATTATCAAGACACAGTGTTTGAATGAATCGCCAGTCTTCATACTTCATATTGATGACCTCGTTGAACTCCTGAAAGAGCTCTTCACATATTTTATGTAAGTCCTCAATGCCAATACTAGTAAACAGGCTTTAGATGTCATAGGTATCTATTGTTGTGCTAATTTCAGAACTCAAAGAAATTATATTTTGGAACAACTTATGATTGGCATAAGAACAGATTTGATAAAATTTGCCATGCATATATCATCTAGGTTTCAGGTAACAAACCACGCAGAAGTTTTTCAAAACAAATTCAAGAACTTAGGGAGAGATTCACCATGGTACCTATTGATAAAGCAAAAAATAACAGCCTTTATTTGTAAAAGATTCTACTTCAACATATTATGGGGCTGAACTTGCAGATAGTGAAACTTATTCACAGGTAGCTCAAGGCAGTATGGAGATCATGAAAAAAAAAAATAATAGCTTTGCACAAGAGATTAAAAATAAAAACTTATAATTTGAACTTCCCTTTTGTATACGCACTCCCAAAATTTCATAAATCTCCTGTTGCTTCCCGCTTCATAACTTCGGCAAGGAATTGTTATTGCAGCCAGGTTAATGCACTATTTGAAAATAAATTAAAAATAATTTTGCAAAATATATCAAAATCCTGGATTATTAACAGCAATAAGCCGGTCTTAGAATTTATACATACCCTACAAAAGGATTCTATAACAACAATAGATACCTATGACTTCTAAAGCCTGTTTACTAGTATTGGCATTGAGGACTTACATAAAATATGTGAAGAGCTCTTTCAGGAGTTCAACGAGGTCATCAATATGAAGTATGCAGACTGGCGATTTATTCAAACACTGTGTCTTGATAATAGCTACGTGCGCATGGGTGAAGGGATTTTCTGTCAAACATCAGGTATCCCCATGGGCTCCAAGTACTCAAGTGTTTTTGGCAAACCTTTATTTTTATCAGTATGAAAGAAAGGCTGCTTTGTATTTTGACACCAACCATGGGAGGATATTTCGCTATGTTGACGACGTCATAGTTTTTGGACACGAAGACTTTGAAGAATTGTCATCCAAAATATATCCACCCAATTTGAAACTTATAAAAACTAAGAAACAAAATAATCTAACAGATTTCTTGGACATAGAAATAGATAGTCAACAAGGTGGCTTTTCAACTACAGTTTTTGATAAAAGAAACATTTATTCCTTTGACATAAATTTTTACATTAATTGGAATTCAAATGTTTCTACCTCAATATATCGAAATGTTATCATTTCACAGTTCCACAGGATTATGGATATTTGCAATAATTCAAATGAGTTTAGGACATTTGGGCACCGAACTTTTGGGCACCCGGACATTTGGGCACCCGTACAAATCTTTAGGAGCCGTGCAAAAATTGCCGTTTCTTGGCGCTCTGAGGGGAATTGAATGGAGAAAACGTTCCCAGTAAGACAAACGACACTTACAATTGAATTTAAAAAATACAATGCACAGATTTTGAAGATGGCAATCAGTTTTTTTTTTTGGTGTAAATATGACAAGTATAATATCCGAAAACTTGAAAATTTCACCGTCTTGGATTACATAGCACATAATCATGAATATGGATTACATTATATTCATGATTACATAGCACCAATAGCGCCGGGGGCTCGCCCTTTCCCCGCTGATATAGCCAAATTTTTGATAAATTTAAAACATTAAAACAGACGAAACCTTTTTTTGAAGCATTTTTAAGAATAAGATAATTGATTGTATCCATTATTTTTGTTGTATTTTAGTATCTTGTACATTTACTAAAATGTTTGACCGCCTTGAAGGAGGTCAGATTTTTTAGCAGCCCCCTCCCCTCCTCCTAAAAGTACTCATATGGGTGCTGCTGCGCAGTACATTTCTTAGGTTTCAACGAAACAAAGCAAGTACACCAGAACTCATACTATGTCCGGAAAAGGAGGGATTTTTTTTTTTTTTATATAACGCCTCACTTTTACTTAGGCACTAAATATTTACATAACATGTCAAGTTATTAATATTTTTCTTTTATTTAATTAGGCACTAAATTGCTATGCCTCATTCGTAGGCCCTTTTGACAGCCTTTATTTCTACGTGTGCCATATTCATCATAAAGTTTACGTATCAACTCAAAGTAATAATATTGCGCTTTCACTTGAGCACTAAATATTAATTCATAGGCCCTAGGCCTTTTTAGCAGTTTTTGTTCTACCGATGTCACATTCATAACAATTACGTATCAAGTTAAGGTAATAATATTGCGCTTTTACTTAAGCACTAAATATTATTTCACAGTCCCTAGGCCTTTTTAACAGTTTTTATTCTAACGATGTCATATTCATAACGTTTAATAAATGCATGAACTGAAGTTAATCATATTGTGCTTTTAATCATACACTACTTATTCATTCATTGGCCCTATAGGCCTAAAGTCTAGTAATTAATATGGATTGTCTAAGTAAAAACGCAATGCAATTAACTTGAGTTGATAAGTAAACGTTATGAATATGGAGTCGACAAATTGAAAACCGTGAAAAGACCTAGGCCTAGAAATTAATATTTTGTGCCTAAGTAAACGCCCAATATTATTTACTTTATTTGATAGGTAATTGTCATGAATGTGACATCGATAAAACAAAAACTGTTAAAAAGGTTTAGTCCTAGGCCCTGTGAAATAATATTTAGTGCTTAAGTAAAAGAGAAATATTATTAACTTGAGTTGGTACGTAATTGTTATGAATGTGACATCGATAGAACAAAAATCTAGTGCTTAAGTGAAAGCGCAATGCTATTAACTTGATTTGATACGTAAACGTTATGAATCTGACATCGGTAGAAAAAAGACTGTCAAAAGGGCCTACGAATGAAGCATAGTAATTTAAAGCATAATTAAGTAAAAGAGAAATATTAATAACTTGACATGTTATGTAAATATTTAGTGCGTAAGTAAAAGTGTAGCATTATTAAAAAATCCCTTCTTGTCGTCCTTTTCCAAACATAGTATGAATTCTGCTGTAATTGCTTTGTTTCGTTGAAAGTTTAAGAAATGTGCAATGTAGTTTTTTTTTAATTCAGGAATGTACTTTTGTTTACCCATATTCAAGTGTAATTGTCACTTACCTTACGGTGAACATTTTCTCGGTCATACTCTTACTATTGGGCCAAGAAATGGCAATTGTTATGCGGCCCCTTAAGCATTTGTGCCCCAAATGTCCGGGTGCCTAAATATCCGCCCCGTCTTTCTGACAGAAAATCGTAAATATGTCTCAATTTTTTAATGATTATGAGATGAGTGATTTTTTTTTCACAGCACGTGCTCAAGTTTTTATCGATAATATGAGGTGATTCGTTCCGGATTGCTACTTTAGCGCTTCTGTGCGAATTCTGCATTTGTACATTGCATCATAACTAATTCAGCTTGCATCAATTTTATTAGTAATATATATATACCATCGGGATTATAGGAAATGCTATCCCACACTCACGAACCCGCTTGGCCAGCGTGGTGAGTTATGGCCAAACCCCTCCAAAATGACTCCACAACTTAAATCTTGGCACTCAGTCTCCGGCAGCTGGAATGCACCTACCTGGCCAAGGCAAGCGGCCAGTGCGACATGAAGGCTGAGGGTGCTAAGAATCCTTGGAGGACTGGACTAGGCTGCCATCTGATGCTGACCTTGGCTACGTATAATGGACGCTCCCTATCTTCTGATTCAAGGCTTCTTGAATTGGAAGAGGAACTACAAAGGATCAAGTGGGACATCGTCGGGCTAAGTGAGGTAAGGAGAAGATCTCATTGAACTGAAAAGTGGAAATCTCTTCTACTATCGTGAGACAGATACTGTCAGAACTAGTGGTGTTAGATTTATAATAAACAAAAAACAAGTATAAAGTTGTAGATGTTGAAAGTTCCTCTGACAGAGCTGCACGACTCGTTATCCAACTCTCGAGAAGATACAAGGCTCATATTATTCAAACTTATGCACCCACCAGAAGTCATCCTGAAGAAGAAATTGAAGAATTTTATGAGGAAATTCGTCATCTTAATAATAAAGGTAAGCAGCACTTGAAGATAATTACGGGATATTTCAATGCAAAAATAGGGCAACGGCAACAGAATGAAACTTCAGTAGGTAAATTCGGTCACAGCAACAGAAACCAGCGTGGAAACACTCTCGTTGAGTTTGCAGAGGCAGAAGGGTTTTTCATCATGAACTCCTTTTTCAAGAAAAAGCCAAACAGGAAACGGACATGGACATGGAGACATCCAAAAGGGACGACAAGTGAAATGGATTTTATTATGTGTAACAAAAAAATTCGTCATAGAAGACTGCAGTGTGCTAAACAAGTTCAACACAGGTAGTGACCATAGATTGGTGAGATGTACGATGCACCTCAACACTAAACTTGAACGTGGCAAGCTCGTACATAAGACAAACAAAATGTATTGACATAACCAACCTTAAAAAACACCATAATACCTTCAACTTGGAAATGAAGAACAGATTCTCTGCTTTAGAAGGCCTACCATCGGAAGAAGTGGATATTTCTGAAGTTAACAGAAAGGTAACCAAAGCTCCTGTGGAAACAGCAACAAAATTAGCTGGGTCTAAGGACAAGTTGCATGTGAACAAATTATCAGGAAAAACCAAAATGTTGATGCATAAAAGAAGAGAGATGAGGACAACTAAAGAAGATGTGACTTCCAAAGTGGAATATATAGAGCTATGCAAGACAGAACGAAAAAGTATCACTGAAGACGTAAGGAAATTCAACTGTGAACTAGTGAGGAAAGGAATTGAAAACAACCAAAGCCTTAAGATAGCAAAGGGACATCTCAGTAACAGAAGAAAACAGATCATGGCACTGAGAAAAGAAGATGGTTCTGTAACAAGAAATAGAGGCGAAATTTTGACAAGAGTGAAAGATTTCTACTCCAAATTATATGAAAGGGATGATACATGTACTCCAGACATCATGAAAGGTACCAGTACCAGGGTTCTTCCAGTCCTCTCAGCAGAAGTTGCACATGCAATCAAGAACATGAAGCGGGGAAAAGCTCCAGGAGAAGATGGAATTACTGTACACATCATACAAGAAGCAAGTGGAGAAATCGAAACAGTACTCGCCCAAATTTTCACTCGATGCCTTAATGAAGGGAAGATTCCTGAGGATTGGAACAACACTACAATGATCCTGCTACATAAAAAAGGTGATATTGAGGATCTCAAGAACTACAGATCTATCAGTGGTTTATAAAATCTTCACTAAAGTTATTTCACACCGTTTAAAGGTAACACTGGACATGGCTCAACCGAGAGAACAAGCTGGATTCAGAAGTGGCTACAGCACAATAGATCATATCCACGTACTGAGAGAACTAATTGAAAGAGCGAGGGAATATGAACTTCCATTATGCATGGCTTTTATCGATTATGAAAAAGCCTTTGATTCGGTGAAACCATCAGCAGTTACAATGGCTCTGAAATCCTGCGGTATTGAAGATGCATACATTAATATTATTAATAACATCTATGAAAATGAAAGTGCAAAGATTCGGCTGTTTGAAAATACAACACACATAAAAATTGGAAAGGGAGTGAGGCAAGGTGACACCATATCTCCGAAGCTCTTTAATGCGACATTGGAAAATGTCTTTCAATCACTGAACTGGGAAAACAAAGGGATAAAGATTAATGGAGATTATCTAACCCACCTTCGTTTTGCTGATGGCGTAGTCATTTTTGCAAATACCCTAACAGAGCAGCAGAGTATGATCCAGGAACTTGCTGACAAGAGTAAAGAAGTGGGATTAAAAATGAACTTTCAGAAGACAAAAGTGATGTTCAATGCTTTTACAAGAAATGAAGAAAAGCTGGAGATAACAGACACGTACGTTTATCTTGGACAGCAGATATCAAGTGAGGGTCACATTGATGAAGAAATTAATCGGCGTACAAAACTTGCCTGGAGAGCTTTTGGAAGAAACAGCATAATTTTCAAGAGCAATATGCCATTATGTCTTAAAAGAAAAGTGTTTGATCAATGCATCCTTCCAGTGCTTACGTATGGTTCAGAGACGTGGACCTTAACTAAAAGAGACATGCAAAGGCTGCAGACAACTCAAAGCAGCATGGAGAGGTGCATGCTTGGTGTAACCAGGAGAGATAAGAAGAGGAACTCGTGGATTCGAAAAATGACAAGAGTGGAAGACATCATGATCAGAGTTAAATCCCTGAAATGGCAATGGGCTGGACATACTGTCAGAAGGACAGCCGAATTTTTAGATTGGATTCCAAGGGGCAGGAAAAGACCCAGAAAAAAACACATGGGAGATGGGTGGATGAAATTCGAAAGCATGGGAGAGTGACATGGAGACTGGCACAAGACAGACAGTTGTGGAGGAAACTTGGGGAGACCTTCGTCCAGCAGAGGATTGATAATGGTTGACAATGATTATATATATATATTCGTGGGCTTGTGATAATCTGAAATTCAAAATTAGCGTATATATTTGGTATTACACGCTAATTTTGAATTTTAGATTATCAAAAGCCCACGGTTCTTGCATTCCTTTATACGTAACCTAATGTGATACAACTTTGAGAGAATCGAAATAGCGTTTTTCTGAACCATGAAACAAAAAATTTAGTAAGTAATATACGCAGGTGACCCATTTATCTGAATTCAAGAAATTTGAAAAAAGCAAAGATTAATGATTATCTCACCCTGCACTAATTCTAAATCAATTGCTTTGAGAAGAGCTATACCAATAAGTAAAGGACGTGCAATAGGAGTATTGAATATAATACAAAATTTTATTCAGATTTACTACCTGCAATTCAAAGGAAAGTTGTTTTTTATTTATTGAAAATATGAAAGCGTAAGTAATTTTTGGTATCAGCCGACTCTAAATGCGTACGCTTCTCTACTAATACGCTTAAAAAGCATTTACAGTCAAATGATACATAATTTTTAACATAGTTTTTACAATGAAATTAGAATAAAAAACTTTATACAAAAGTCAAAATAGACACAGGCTTAAGGTGGCAAACAAAGGATTCATGTATGTATTTATGTCTTACATGGGGAACGGCAAATTGGTACCCGGGAGATTGGTACCCTTCTGTTGCTACGACGTTACGGGGACATATACAAATTGCATGGCTAACAAAATGCCGTCAATTTGTACATCTTTTAAAGCTATGGTGTTCGGTGAAACAATAGAATTATAGTAAGAGATATTCTAATTCAGAAAAAAGGGGGTCTGCTGCTACGATGTTACGGGGGCATGTACAAATTGCATGCCAAACAAATTGTCGTCAACTTGTAGATCTTTTAAAGCTATGGTGATCGGTGGAACAATGGAATTATAGTAAGACTGATTCTAATTCAGAAAAGGTGGGGTAGTGTGGTTTTTTCTCCTTTTAAGCAGGCGAAATTGAAGAGGATTGTCAGCAAATTTGAATCGGCCGTGCTGATATTCTTAAAGCTTGCATAATAAGTTAAAGCTTGTAGAATTGTGTTTTCACTCAGGTATAAAACATTAATTAATTGGCCCTAGGCATCTTTAGCAATTTTCAGTTTACATAACAAAACAAGTTTATATTGTTGCTCCTTTGCTCGGTCACGAACCATTAACGGCGGGGAACTAGGCCTAGGCCTTTCTAGCAATTTTCAATCAGCTGAGCTCAGACTCTGGACTTTTGCATCATAACAAGTCAAGCTTATAGTATTGCACTTTTATTTAGGCACGAAACATTAGTTAATAGGTCCTAGGCCTAGGCCTTCCTTGCAATTTATAATCCAGGGAGGTCATATTCAAAAGATTTACATTACAAATCAAGTAAAGAATGTTGCTCCTTTAGTTGGTCACAAAACATTAATTGCAAGTCCCTAGGTCTTGCTTGGCCTAGGCCTTTCTAACAATTTTCAATCCGCGGAGCTCATATTTTTAACGTTTACATAACAAGTCAATAGCGTTGGTCCTTTACTCGGTCACGCAACATTAAATGCAAGGCACTAGGCCTTGGCTTTTCTAACAATTTTCAATCCGCCGAGTTCATATTCTGGACATTTACATAACAAGTCAAGGTTATAGCATTGCACTTTTACTTATGCACAAAACATTAATTAATAGGCCCTAGGCCTTTCTTAAATTTATAATCCACGAAGTTCAATTTTAAAAAGTTTGCATAACAAATCAAATAAATAATGTTGTGTTTATTAAAAACTTGTAAAAAGACCTGTTCCAGTGGCAACTTGTCCTAAACTCAGGTCACGAGATTTATAGGATGATGCAAGAATATTTCAATGTGGCGTCATTAAGCAAAGTAGTAAAAGGATCTAGGAGGGATTTCCCGTGGGGAAATACTCCGTGACCACACATTTTAGAGATGTTTGAATGACAAATCCATCTAAAAGAAAATAATTTTATAAGTTCACCCTATCCATGGTTGGGGGCACGTGGTTTCTTCCGAATGAATTTTATCTAATAAAATTAAATTCATACGGAAAATGAAAAACACAAGCATTGTAAAATCATTTATGTTTAGCTTTGACTTGACAGGTTTGAACCACATTCTCGTGTAAATTATTTGAAATTCTAATGATTTGATTGTTCATACTTACAACTTTAACAAAACAAGTTTTTCTCTTCAAATTTTATTCTTTTAATTAAAAACTTTCAAAATCGACAATTTAAAAATACGGAAATAATTGCATGGTCCCTCCCTCTGGTGGCGCAGTGATCTAAGCGATGGCTTCTGACCGTTTTTCCGAGATGGATCCGAGTTCGAATCCCGGTGAGGCATGGACGTTGTGCTTGTCTTATGGCACTGGCTCTCTCCCTTCCCTGGAACCAGTGGCCCTAAATTAGGGACGGGCGACTGCTTATAGCCCATTGAGTTGCTCACGGTGGTCGTTAAACCTCCAATCAAAATAAATAAAGACAAACAAAAGAGCTCATCCTATAATTAGAAACCTTGGTAAACTGTTACACATAATTCGGAAACTTGGAAAACTGCCACACATTTGAAGTGTCCCTAGGGGCAAGAGCAACTTTTGCCCGGCCCCTTAATGAAAAACACGTGGAAGTTTTCCTGTGTGGCAGTTTACGGTAAACCTGATCTTACATACGATTTCATGTAAGATCAGTAGGAATCTCCTATTATCATTTTATGCCACAATAATGATTCCTACACTAACAAATCTAGTACGAAATGCTATTTGTGTACATTCCCTTATATAAGGTGTAGGTGTTTTGCTAACGGTGGAAGAAAGAATAGGAGTTTTCGGCCAAGAGAACAGCTGTTAAACAACGACAATCACCAAAAAAGAAAAGATCTCCGTTAATGCAATTTGTATATGCCCCCGTAACGTCTCACCAACAGAAGGGTACCAATTTGCCGGGTACGAGTTTTCTAAATATCAATTTTAGGAAAATTCTGTAATTGCTTCATTTTGAAATAATTTAAGAATTTTAAGGGGGGTAAAGTATCGGAATAGTTAGATAGGGTGAAGATGTTAAATCCTAAAATTCAGGCATTAAAACTGAACAGGAGGGGATGAAACTCATTGGTACGAGTTTGCCGGGTACCAATCTCCCGGGATCCGTCTTACATTACAAATTAGTGTAATCTAACAGTTTCTTTTCTTTCATTTTGGATGCGTTCAAAATTTTAAGAGTAGCATTTAACATTTTAAAATTTCTTTTCAGTTTTTTCACTTATACGTTTTTTAAATACATCTCCTAGAAGAACGTATAATTGAAGTTCCTCTGTATATATATATATATAACAAGCAATATCGTAAACAAGTGAAGATGTCATAGGTTCCGAACCTACCCCCCCTCCCCCAGTCTTTTTTAGGACTTCTGGAAAATACCCAGAAGAACAAATGAGAGATTGGTGGATAAAATTCGAAAGCAAGCCGGAGTGACATGGAGACTACCTCAAGGCAGGCCGTTGTGTTAGCAACTTGGGGAACCTTCATCCAGCAGTGGATTGATGTGGTTGACAATGTTGTACAGAGAGAGAGAGTGTGTGTGTGTGTGTGTGTGTGTGTGTGTGTATCTGCTTAAGCGAGAAAGACATGATCAAAGTAAAACCTCTGAATTGACAATGGGCTGTACATATTGCTGGAAGAACGGACCACCGATGGACAACTGAAATATTAAACTGGATACCAAGGGACAGAAAAAGACAAGGTAGAAGATGGATGAATGAAATTTTAAAGCATACTGGAGGGAGGTGGAGGTGACTGGCTCAAAACTGACAGTTGTGGAATAAATTTTGGGAGACCTTCATCCAGCAGTGGATTAAAAATAGTCGACAAACATATATATATCTCTTTGAGAGAGAGAGAGAATTTAATTGAAAAAAATAGGCTGGTAATACCTCTAGTAGATTTCAGGTCCATTTAGTTGAAATTTAATGAATAACTGAAGGTAAAATTGGGTATATCTGCTATATCGCGACAAGTTCTAAAAATTCCGTTGCGTATATTTTTTACTAAAATGTTGTTGTTGTTTTTTTAAGTTATTAGACTTAGAATATTCCTTCTTTTAATTTTTGAAAGGCAGTGCAGATGGATACATACCAACATAAAGCTAATAAATCAAAGATCACTCACCTGCTTGTTCACATATAATCCAGTGCCATTCGGCTGCACATGAGGTTGAGCCAATTGTGGTCTCTTTGGAGAAAGAAGAATAACATCTTGATATGCTATGAAATGGCGAAGCTGGTGGTTTATTTGCAGTCATTTCCATAGGTCCTGTAATTGCAGCGTTTTCAATAGCAACTTCTTGGGGAAATATCCATAAATCGTATTAATTACTGTTCCCGATCTTTTAATTGACCTTGCTCTAAGTACATTACTCATTCTGATTTGTGTACAGTAAAATCTGGAAAAGCTACAACGTTGAAAATTACGATAATTTAGCTTCGGAAAAAAATTCAGCAAAACAGTGAATGAAGTGTAAATCAAATCGCGCCTGGCCTATGCGATAGGAGATTTCGATTAAGCACTAAGCTCAAATGCAACATGTAAGTAGCTGAAACGAAATGCGACTAAGCACGTTGATTGCGCAAATGCACTAAACCAGAACAGGATTCCCTGGGGGAACGTGATCTATGGAGGGATGTTAAGATGTGGGGAGAACATGACCTTGGAGTTCAGACATCTGTGCTTGACCTTCAGAAATCAAGCCCGCTTGCGAACTCACCCCTGTTGCGAACTGCTGGTGGGGGTGAGAACAGTTAGTCACACAGGTGTTCCCGCTTGCTGTTGCGTCTTCTGTATTTGAGAGACAATCCCGGGAGATGGCTCATTTGCGCCAATTTTATTGGACATGGGGTCATTTCATTTCATTTTATTATTTCTGCTGTTACAGATTATTGAATATGATAACATTCCCTGATGATATATAACTGTCAATATTATTTAATTATTGACAGTTATATATCATCAGGGAATGGATTTAGAGAATGACTATTGACAATGTGGGGTGGGTGGGGTTCCTGTAACTCCGTTCGTTGCCTTCAAAGCATCGCTTCAGATCAAGAGAATCATATGTTCAGCAATAGCACAATTACAAGCTTACCGACTTCAAGTCAGGTTCACCCGACGTAATATTTTTTTTCCCCCATCAGGTACTTTTGTTATTGTGTCTATTTTAGTAGCGTATCGGAAAAATTTGATGCCCCTCACCCCGCCGCAAAAAATATCTTCGATTCCCTTTGGCGAAAATCTATTAGCTTTCAATTACTGATTTTTCTTTTAGGTCCATGCATGGGAGGCGGAAGATAGGGGAAAAGGGGTCTTGGAATTTCATGGTCCCCCTCACTGGGGCTCTTTCTACGAAAGATTTCTAGTTCACATAATATAAGTTATTGTTTTTTCAGGATGACTTCCTGCAGACCGCCACCGCGCTAAACGGTAAACATACCCCGGAAAAAAATACCCCAGGAGAAAATACCCCTGAAAACTGAAAAACGGAAAAAATGCCCCCCGGAAGAAATACCCCCAGAACAAACAGTTCACTGTAAACTGCCACACAGAAACACTGATGTGTGGCAGTGTTCCGGTGTGGCAATTCACCGGCAGGCCTGCCACACATCTTTCAGCAACTTGGCCACAAAAGTTCAAAGCATGGGGGAGGGGTGACCTATAAAGATTGCCGTTTCTGGGCCTATATTGAGAACTGAATTGGGAACTCCAAACGAATTTCGCCAAACCGTTCCATGTAAGCCAAGCAAGAATTGTACTTTAATTTGAAGAAATAAATTGCCGAGGTACACTTGGGGGGGGAGCTAAACCCCCAACTTTCGTAATATTAGATTCTGGGCCGCTGGAATCTGTCAGTGTATCCAGGCTGTTCCCCTTGAAGCGCCCGCGAGGTCCGTGAGCTTGGGGGGGGGATTCCCCAAAATTTTAAAATGGACGTAGAGCTGTGAACATTAGAACCATGCTTTACATAATGATTATGTACAGGACCACGAATTTTCAGGAGGGTGAAGTGAATTCCCAAGTTTCTAAGAGCGCAGACAAGTGTTCAAGGTAAGGGATTCGCTCGCAATTTCTATGCTTCATGTTGTGCTTAATGGCAAACTATGTATGCCCTTCCCCCTCCCCCAGAAATTTGGTGAAGCCTGTGAAAGGGATACGAGGTGCTTGGTTTGAATGGCTCTGCCTCCAACTTCTGTAATTTTATATTCTGGACCTCTAGGTCGGTCAGTGTATCCTCGGTATAACCCCTGAATAGCTCTTAGAAATTAGAGGGGAGGGGATACTCCGCCCTCCTGAAAATTCGTGGTCGTGTACAGAATCATTGCATAAAGCACGGTACCAATGTTTACAGCTCTACGTCCATTTTAACGTTTTGGAGGAAAGCCCCCCCAGCTCATGGACCTCGCGGACACTTCAAGGGGAACTTCCTGGATACACTGGCAAACTCCACCCAGCAAAAACACAAGTGCTGGGAAACTGCTGGCCACCAGCTGGCAGTGATGGGTCACTGCTAGCTGAAATCTGCCGCTCACGGCCCGGTAGTGGTCCGTTGGTGGCAGCGCTATCAGTTTGCGAGCCATTGATGGCCCTGCAGCATCGCCGTGTATTGTGGGCCTCCAAGCAAGTGCCACTAGTGGCCCGTTGCTAGCAACCAAAGCAACCCCCAACAGCAGGTGGAAGCATCGGGACTGCGCATGCGCACAAGCAACACTTGATGTGTCTCTCATGGTACCAGTTAGTTGAAGACGACGCTATCGCCATCGTGTTATTTTAGTGGATGTTAAGAAAAAATCCATATTTGGAGAGGCAAATTAATTTCCTAATGAAATTTTACGTCGACGAAGATATCAGATTAAGCCGTGAAATACTAGATTACAGCCATGAAATACACCCACTCCATTCCCATGAATAACAATTTATGGAATGGAGTGGATGAATAACAAGAAAAAATTTGAAACCGCTTGAAACACATATCCTGGAAAACCATTAAAATAGCGTTTGTTGGAAAAAAAAAAAAAAAAAGAATTATATACGCGCACAAAATTTATTAATTATTTGAAAGAAAAAAAAAGCAACGCTATGTGGTGTACTCATCCATGGGTTGAATACACAAGACTGGGAGGAATTCGCTTCTAAAAATAACGAGAAGTAAAATAAAATATCTTTGTTAAAACAAATGTAGCTTCGGACAACGGAAAGGAAAGACACAACGTTAAAAATGTAACAGAATGTGAAATGAACCCGGGTAAATATATACTTTATCAACAATCTCTTTTCAAGACGGCAAGGACAGTACAAAACTTTGGAAAGCGACTCTAAGTATGCACACGCCTTGAAAATAAGTGAAGTTCCCTTAACGTAAAAAAAAAAAAAACATCGTTACGTTGAAAAAATTAATTTATCAATTATATGAAACTGACTTTTATGAGAAATACCTCGCAATATTATAAAATGAAAGAGGGAAGCATTCGATTACAAATTGCATACCAAACAGATAGCTTCCAGTACGTATCGGAGCGTCGTGAATTAGTCCGGTCGGTAGCGAGCGCGGCTTCCATGAACCGTTTGTTCTGGGGGTATTTCTTCCGGGGGCATTTTTTCCGCTTTTCAGTTTTCAGGGGTATTTTCTCCTGGGGTATTTTTTCCCGTGGGTATTTTTGCCTACATCCGCGCTGTGCAGTTGTCAGGAAAACGCTTCAAGCACAATTAAAAAATACATAATTTTGCGCGAATAAGGTGAACAGTTAACTCAGCGTTGTGTTTTTCTCTTTAAGATAATTCAAGGATTCTTTTATTTAAAAGCAATAACCAGAGCGAGTATTGCCGCCTTTCTTTGTATTTTCATTTCTTCCTTTTTCTTTTCTCTCCAAGTCCGTATGTGTCTGACTTGAGATCAGAAAAACCAACACATCTACCAAGTAAATAACTGAACAAAAACTCATTCGAACTCAAGCGGTAAGTACCCAGCAAAAACACAAGTGCTGGGAAACTGCTGGCCACCAGCTGGCAGTGATGGTTCACTGCTGACTGAAATCTTCCGCTCACGGCTCGGTAGTGGTCCGTTGGTGGCAGCGCTATCAGTTTGCGAGCCATTGATGGCTCTGCAGCATCACCGTGAATTGTGGGCCTCCAAGCAAGTGCCACTAGTGGCCCGTTGCTGGCAACCAATGCAACCCCCAACAGCAGGTGGAAGCAACGGGACTGCGCATGCGCAGAAGCAACACTTGCTGTGTCTCTCATGGTACCAGTTAGTTGAAGACGACGCTATCGCCATCGTGTTATTTTAGTAGACGTTAAGAAAAAAGTCCATATGCAGAGAGGCGAATTAATTTCCTAATGAAATTTTACGTCGACGAAGATATCAGATTAAGCCGTGAAATACTAGATTACAGCCATGAAATACGCCCACTCCATTCCCATGAATAACAATTCATGGAATGGAGTGGATGAATAACAAGAAAAAATTTGAAACCGCTTGAAACAAATATCAAAACCATTAAAACAACATTTGCTGGAAGAAAAAAAAAGAATTATACGCGTACAAAATGTATTAATTATTTGAAAGAAAAAAAAAGCAACGCTATGTGGTGTACTCATCCATGGGTTGAATACACAAGACTGGGAGGAATTCGCTTCTAAAAATAACGAGAAGTAAAATAAAATATATTTCCTCTTCAAAACAAATGTAGCTTCGGACAACGGAAAAGAAAGACACAACGTTAAAAATGTAACAGAATGCGACATGAACCCGGGTAAATAAATATTTATTCAACAGTCTCTTTTTCAAGACAAGGACAGTGCAAAACTTTGGAAAGCGACTCTAAGTATGTACACTCCTTGAAAATGAGCGAAGTTCCCTTAAGGTAAAAAAAAACTGTCGTTACGTTGAAAAAATTAATTTATGAATATATGAAACTGACTTTTATGAAAAATACTTCGCAATATTTTAAAATGAAAGAGGGAAGCATTCAATACACATTCCATACTAAACAGACAGCTTCAAGCTTATACTTGAGCGTGGCGAGTTAGTCCGGTCGAGAGAGAGTTGAGCTACCACGCCAACGGGCCGGGTTCAAATCCATTCAGATGCAAGCAGACGTTTTTCCGGCCTGTTGATAATTCGCGCGTTTCGTAAGGGTAGAAAAAAAATTTGTAGCTTTGGGAAACTGCGGTTATCATTGATTTTTTTTTATTATGGATGCTACTTGGAAATTGGCGGACAAGATTCGGCAAGCCACCAGTTACGTCACGTGGTTGCCGGCTGCCACTACCGAGAAACTAGTGGACCACATTAGGCTAGCCATCATTTCTGGCGCGTGCTTGCAGGGCCACTAAAGTGCCACTTGTAGCAGCTACTGCCTGTGATGGACAACTGATGGCCCTGTTGTGGCATATGACAACTGATGGGGTGCCAACTGTTGGCATGAACTACTGGCCCTTCTGTTGGCCGCCCGGACATTTTATTGACGGTTCGACAGCGGCAACATAGTGCTGGGCCATCAAGATTGTTTTTGCTGGGTAAATATCCGCCGTGCGTCAGATGGGCACGTTAAGCCGTCGGACCCCGGGTACTGCCCCCCCTCCCCCGTAATAAATAAGGGCGTCTTTCTACCTCGCTTCCGTGTCACTTTCTTATCGGGCGCTCTAGCCCAAATCTCTTAGCTTCCTATTTCTAAGGGCTATTTAAGACCTGAGGTCAGGCACTCCTTCCTAAAATCCTCTACATATGATCTGATCTAAAGCTGTACGTCCATTTTAACATTTTTGGGGAAGCCCCCCCCCCCCCCCTCCGAAAGCTCACGGATATCGCGGACACTTCAAGGGGAACATCCTGGATACACTGACAGACTCCAGCGGCCCAAAATATAATATTACGGAAGTTGGGGGTAGAGCCCCTCCCCCAAACCAAGTGTACCTCGGATCCTCGGCAGTTTATTTCTTCAAATTAAAGTACAATTCTCGCTTGACTTACACGGAACGTTTTTTCGAAATTCGTTTGGAGCTCCCAATTCGGTTCTCAATATAGGCCCAGAAACGGCAATCTTTATAGCCCTCCCCACCTTGAACTTTTGTGGCCAGTTGCCCTAAACTCGAATAAACTGGTATGAAAATTCAGAAAACAAAAGAGTTCCTTCCCCCTCGTTAGGCACCTTGGAAAACTGCCCCACTAGAAAAAGTGTCACACATTCAAAGTGTTCTTCGGAGGAACAGCAATTTGTGCCGGCGGGCGCCTTAATGAAAAACATGTGGTAATTTTTCAAGTTGCTGAAAGATCTGTGGCAGGGTTACTGGTAAATTGCCGCACCGGAACACTGCCACACATCAGTGTCCCTGTGTGGCAGTTTAGAGCGAAATGTTTGTTCTGAGAGTATTTCCCTCCGGGGGTTTTACCGTTACCCCCCCCCTTCCCCACATAGACCTCCTTAATCCGGCCCTGTGTCGATCATGTAAACGGATTACTATTTCGTTGGACTTTAATTTTATTTCCCTGGCTTTTTTTCCGTGGATCTTTTTTTCCTAGCTTCATATATATATATATATATCTGTCATCAACATATATACAGTATATACGGGAGCAAATGGTCGTCCAGGATATCCCGGTAACGTTGACCTGTGAGTGACGATGTCACACGTACCAGGGGAAAGTAGAGCGGTTCCGGAAAAAAGATCCACGCAAAAAAAAGCCCGGAAAAAAGATCCACGCAAAAAAAAGCCAGGAAAAAAAAATCCAACGGAAAAATAATCCAACGGCTACTTTCATGTAGGCTGACCAGTAAGAAACTTAGGGGGTCATAAAAATTTACATAAAAAAAGTTCTCGCTTCTCAAAGATTACAAGGACACCATAATTTGTTTCCGGTAATGTCCTAATACTGACACCTTTGGAATCCGCCGGCAGATCGAGCTGAGCTTCGTTGAGCCTCGGATGGCCTAGTGGTTAGTGAGTCAGACAATCAATGCAAGGTCCCCAGGTTCGAACCTGGGCTGATCTTTCAGAGATGGTGTGATTTACTAACAATCGCTGAATATCCGCCGTGCATCGGACGAGCACGTTAAGTGACGGCCCTCAGGCTGGACCCACTGGTTAAATGGGTATCCTTTCCTATGCCCCTCACCCTGAAATTCTCTCACCCCTTTGTGTGCAACATCGTACTTGTACGGTGGTGCCATCTATTGTACTCTAATCTCACTACAAACTGATCTGTCAAAGTCGCTAGACTGGCTCTCATTCCTTTCGTTTCTGTGTCCTGCCCAAAAGGCGATCTCGCTGTAGGTGGCTGGTACCTAAACTACTCACTGTGGACGGAATTCCTACAAGAAAATGACAAATACTGTGGGTAGCTGAGCTTCGCGACCAGAAGGGCTGGCCAGGACGGCGTCTCACGAAAGGAACGACCGTCGACTCTCATAGCCTTAAGGGGACCGTAAACAAATTGCAAATGCAACAAGAAAGATGACACCGAATTTTCGGGTGTAATAAAGAACGTCTTTTGAATTCGTTCTGACGCAAATTAAATTTATCAAAGCTATTCAAAGTCAATTGAACCGGTATGGAAAACAATAGTATCTGACGGAAGAAAAAATTTTTGCATCGGGTTTTTAAACCCTCAGATATTGCTGTAAACGGAATCGTGATATTACGCCCTGTGCGTTAAGAAAAACATGAATTTATATGAGAAACATTTCGCACCGAAACGTTCTCCAACATACAAAGAATTTTTCAAATCTGACTCTTAGAAACAGAGATATCGACAAAAATAAGATGCGACTTTGCGTCCTTTGGTGGGAAAACCATGCATTATTTTAGGAAGAAAGTATTCTCAAGAAGTTTTTCCGTATGAGCACTATCGGTCCAAGAAAGAAAAAAACAACGCAGAAAACGTAATTTACCTATGTGCCCCCTAACGGAAAGTCTATGATTTACTTGAAAATTTTGAATTTATAGGAAAAACATTTCGCATCGGAAACACTATCCAACAAAGAACGAATTTTTCAAATCGGACTCCTAGAAGTAGAGATGTTGACAAAAATAAGATATGCATCTACGCCCCCTGGCGTAGAATCCATGCATTATTTCAAGAAGAAAATGTTCCTAAAAGGTTTGTCGACATGAGTAGTATCGGTGAACAAATCTCTTTTTTTCAGTTGAGATTTTAGAAGCTCATATTTTGCTGCAAATACATCAGAAGCAGAAATTGAGACTTACGCCACCTGGTGTCCAAACCATTTTATTCAAAAATTAGAAATTATGTGCAAATAATGTCCCATCAGGAGCTGTATCCGGTGCAGAAAGAATTTTTCAAATCGGAGATTTGGAAAGCACAGATATAGGGGGGGGGGGGAGCAATTTACCATTACGCCCCCTAGCGGAAAGTCAATGAATACATTGAAAATTTTGAAATTATATTAAAAACATGTCACACTTGATACACTATCCAACAAAGAAGGAATTTTTCAAATCGGACTCCTAGAAGTAGAGATATTGACAAAAATAAGATATACATCTACGCCCCCCTGGCGTAGAATCCATGCATTATTTCAAGAAGAAAATGTTCCTAAAAGGTTTGTCGACATGAGTAATATCGGTGAACAAATCTCTTTTTTTCAGTTGAGATTTTAGAAGCTCATATTTTGCTGCAAATACATCAGAAGCAGAAATTGAGACTTACGCCACCTGGTGTCCAAACCATTTTATTCAAAAATTAGAAATTATGTGCAAATAATGTCCCATCAGGAGCTGTATCCGGTGCAGAAAGAATTTTTCAAATCGGAGATTTGGAAGCACAGATATAGGGGGAGATTTACCATAACGCCCCCTAGCGGAAAGTCAATGAATACATTGAAAA
The DNA here is from genome assembly GCA_039090855.1 of Macrothele yani. Taxonomy (NCBI): domain Eukaryota; kingdom Metazoa; phylum Arthropoda; class Arachnida; order Araneae; family Macrothelidae; genus Macrothele; species Macrothele yani. The sequence goes on from CM077005.1 coordinate 98,842,014, forward strand.
TTTTGAAATTATATGAAAAACATGTCACACCTGATACACTATCCAACAAAGAAGGAATTTTTTAAATCGGACACCTATAAGTACAGGTATTGACAAAAATAAGATATACATCTACGCCCCCTGGCGTAGAAATTATGCATCATTTTAAAAATAAAATGTTTCTAAAAAGTTTGTCGACACGAGTACTATCTGCCTAGAAACGACGAATTTTTTCATTCAAGAATTTAGAAGCTCATATTTTGCTAGAAATACATCAGAAGCGGAAATTAAGATTTACGCTCCCTGGTGGCCAAACCATTTTTTTACAAAGATTAGAAATTATGTGCAAACGATTTCTCACCAGGAGCTGTATCCGGTGCAGAAAGAATTTTCAAATTGGAGATTTAGGAGCAGAAATATAGGGGGAAACACAATTTACCTCTACGCTCCCTAGCGGAAAGTCTATGAATTACTCGAAAATTTTGAAATTATATGAAAAACATGTCACACTGGAAACACTATCCAACAAAGAAGGAATTTTTCAAATCTGACTTCTAGAAGTATAGATATTGACAAAAATAAGATATACATCTACGCCCCTTGGCGGAGAAACTGGAATATTTTAAGAAGAAAATATTCCGAGAAGGTTTATCGATGTGAGTGGCATCAGGCCACGAAAGAATTTTTTCAATAGATATTTTAGAAGCTCAGATTTTACGGTAAATACACCAGAAGGAAAAATTAACGCTTACGCCCCATGGTGGCCAAAGTATTCTTTACCAAAAATTTGAAATTATATGCAAAATAGTTTTCATCAAGAGGTGTATCCGCTGAAGTAAACATTTTTCAAATCGGAGTTTTAGAAGAAGAGTTATCGAGAAAAATGTAATTTACTTTTACGCCCCCTAGCGGAAAATCTATGCGTAATTTGAAAAAGTAATTACTTCCAAAATACTCTTCGACATAAATGGAATCGAAAGATAAAAGAATTTTTTTCAATCGGATGTTTAAAAGCAAGTATGTGGAACAAAACGTATTTTTGAATTCGACATCTGCATTTACGCCCCCTAGCGGCGAAGTTGTACTTCGTAATAAAAAACGAAATAAAGGATCATCATTCGCATATTTCAGACTTCCCAATGCAAAAAGAATTTTTCAAATCGGACTAACAGTTGCAGAGATATCGTGGGTACAGACGGACTGACAAACCGGTAACATAAGCACGATCTTTTTTTACATAAGACGTGCTAAAAATCACCTAGGAAACGAAGACGAATTGTCTTAAGGGACCATCAACAAATTGATATGTAGCTGATTACGGCCACACGGAAAACCATGATCTTAACAAGTAACCGATTTGCAAGGAAATGGTCTCTTTCTACTCAGGAACGAATTACTCATGAGATACGATGCAGAATTATGTTCCATCCGTCCGCCGTCTGTCCGTCTGTCCAGAAGAATAAAAAAATATCTCCGCCAGAAACAACCGATTTGCACGGAAATTATTTCTTTCGACTCAGGGACGCCTCACACCTATCAGATACAATACAAAATTACGTTCCATCCGTCCCAAGTCTGTCTTTCCGTCCGTCCGGAAGCATAAAAATACATAGCTCGACCGAGAAACAACCGATTTGCACGCAAATGGTCTCTTTCTACTCAGGAACGAATCACTCATGAGATACGATACAGAATTACATTCCATCCGTCCGCGGTCTGTCCATCCGTCCAAAAGAATAAAAAAAATATCCCCGCCAGAAACAAACGATTTGCACGGAAATTATTTCTTTCGACTCAGGGACGCCTCACACCTATCAGATACAATACAAAATTACGTCCCATCCGTCCCAAGTCAGTCTGTCTGTCCGTCCGACCGTCCGGAAGTGTAAAAAAACATAACTCGACCGAGAAACAACCGACTTGCACGGAAATGAATTCGGCCTACTCTGGTAAGCCTCACACCAAATCAGATATGACAGAAAATAACGTTCCATCCGTCCGCCGTCTGTCTGTTCATTCGTCCCGAAGTATAAAAGCAGATAACCTCAAGAGAAACAACCGATTTGTAAGGAAATGATTTCTTTCTACTGGTGGACACATCACACTATCAAGTACGATACAAAATTTCATTCCGTCCGTCCCGAACAATAAAAGCCTGCAATCCCCACCGAGAAATAACCGAGTTGCACGGAAATTAATTATTTCTAATCGGGTACCCTCACACTTATCAGATGTTATAAAAAAAAAATTACTTTCCATCTGCCCGCTGTCTGTCCGTCCGGAAGAATAAAAACACTTAACCCGACCGAGAAACAACCGATTTGCACAGAAATTATTTCTTTCGACTCAGGGACGCCTCACATCTATCAGATATAATACTAAGTTACGTTCCATCCGTCCGCCATCGGTCTGTCCATCCTCAGCAAGAAACAACCGATTTGCACGGAAATGATTTTGTTCTACTGTGGGATGCATCGCACCTGTCGGGTGCGATACAAAATTATGTTCCGCCCGTCTGTCTGTCTGTCCGTCTCCAACCCCAAAGAGGAGAAAACTGATTTGCACGGAAATAATTTTTTCTACTCAGGGACACCTCACACCTATCAGATATGATAGAAAATTTCGTTCCATCCATCCATCCGTCGTCTGTCTGTCCGTCCGTTCGGAAGCATAAAAGCACGTAACCACAACGAGATACAACCGATTTGCACGGAATCGATTCCTTTCTACTCAGGGACGCCTTATACCTAACATATATGGTAGAAAAGTAAGTTCCATTCGTCCGAAGTCTGTCCGTCCGTACGGAAGTATAAAATCACGTAACCCCGCCAAAAAAACCAACTGATTTGCACGTAAATGATTTCTTTCATACTAGAGTACGCATCACACTTATCAGTTGTGATAGAAAATTACGTTCCATCATCCGTCCGCTGTCTGTCCGTTCATCCCGAAGAATAAAAACTCATACCCGACCGAGAAACAACCGATTTGCACGGAAATTATTTCTTTCTACTCGGGGACGTCTCACACTTATCATGTACGATAAAAAATTGCGTTTCATTTGTCCGAAGTCTCTCCGTCCGTCCGTACGAAGTATAAAATCACTTAACCCCGCCAAAAATAACTGATTTGCACGGAAATTATTTCTTTCTACTAGGTGCGCCTCACACTTATCAGATGTGATAGAAAATTACGTTCCATCCGTCCGGTGTTTGTCCGTCCGTCCCAAAGAATAAAAGCCTCAACCCCAACGAGAAACAACAGATTTCAACGGAAATGATTTTCTTCTACTCAAGAAAGCCTCACACGTATCAGATACGATAGAAAATTACGTTCCATCCGTTGGCCGTCTGTCTGTTCGTCCGTTCCGAAGAATAAAAGCCCGCAACCCGATTTGCACGGAAATTATTTCTTTCTACTGAAGGACGTCTCACACTTATCATGTGTGATAGAAAATTACGTTCCATCCGTCCGTAGTCTGTCTGTCCCAAATAATAAAAGCCCCAACCCCAACGAGAAAACCGATTTGCGCGGAAATGAATTCGTTCTAGTAAGGGAGGCCTCACACCTATCAGATATGTTAGAAAATTACGTTCCATCCGACCGCCGTCTTTCCGTCCGTTCCAAAGCAGAAAAGCACGTCCTTCATTCTCAATTTTTTTATGTAATTCAAGGTCTATGACACATATTCACAATAAATTCAATAGTTCGTCTTTTTGAAGAGGAAAGAGACTGATTACATTTCCACTGAAAGTGCAGAACCGTAATAGGACGTTCGTCTTAGAATTTTTATTGATTAATTTGTTCTTTCCTTTTTTTTTTTCTATGAAGTGGTACATCCATATTACGTACAATGACTTGAAACAACACCATAACAGTGAAACTTTTAAAACTAAAACTTATAGCCATATAATGCACTTCCTGTTACTAGAATTCGTAATAGGTTTTTAGCTGTTTACGCGTGAGGAAGTCTCCCGATAGCAGAGTCGCCCGAAGCGCAGTCTGGCTACTCATTCGAGCTGCGTTTGGCTCCTCGTCCCGGGTGAGACATGGGTGGTGCAATTGACCTACGGCACTGGCTCTTGGACTTCCCTGGCCGAAATTTTGGGACGGGTGACTGCTTGTAGTCCCAAGAGCAGTGCAATATGAAGAGGATGACTAGTAGTGGCAACAACAGATTTTTGACTTTCTGCTATATGAGGAATTCAGAATAAATTAATGCATGCAACATTTTATCAGCTGCAAACACGATACTTATTATGTTAATCGGTAAAGTCCCCCACATTTTTCAGTCAGGCACCGTGCATAAACTACATTTTGTACAAAATATCGAATGTGTGCGAGATTCCCGTGGTCACCATTTTCATGCTGTTTAACACAAGATGCAGCAGTACAATGAGCACACATATGTAGGGGAAATTTCCTGGAAGGGCATTTCCTTTTTTACGCTTTCCAACCATAGGTTGAAGAAGCGTATATGCTCCAGCTTTTTCCGTCCGTCCGCCCGTCTGTCGGCACGATAACTCACGTAAAAATGGTTCGATTTCGATGAAATTTTAGCATGTGGTAGGGGACCATCAGGGGACAAAACCCTATTGAAAATGGGTGAAGTGGGGTCAAAGTTCACGCCATAAGAGCGGGATCCATTCAATTACCTTTATGCGTCATAACTTGCGTAAATATGGTTCGATTTCAATGGAATTTTAGTATGTGGTAGAGGACCACCTGGGGACGAACCCTATTGCAAATGGGTGAAGTGGAGTCAAAGGTCAGGACATAGGAGCGGGATGCATTCCATTGTCCTTATGCGTCATAATGTGCGTAAAAATGGTTCGATTTCGACGAAATTTTAGTATCTAGTAGGGGGTCTATTGGAGAGGAACCCTATTGAAATTGGGGCAAATGGAGTCAAAGGTCAGGACATAGGATCGGGATCCATTCCATTGCCTTTATCCCACACTATTAAGGTGGACGTCAAGTAATTTTTGCTTCCTATATTTCTAATGGAAAACCTTTTGTACACATTTCCTTCACAATTAGTGTGTTCCCAAGGATGAAAATTTGAACATCGATTAAAATAACTTCATACTATAACTTGGAATACTTAACATTTTCTAAAACATAAGCATAATTATATTAAAAAACAATAACGTTTCCTTTGGTGGTGTTGAAACCAGAAAAAAGATGGCGCGACCTGTACTTTGATGACGTCAGTGGACAAATAAATGTTGGATTGCATAATTACGGTTATGGCTGAGAAAATATTATTACGGTTATGGTTTAGAAAATATTAAGTATTCCAAGTTATGAAATGAAGCTATTTTATTCGATGTTCAAATTTTCATTCTTGGGAACGCATTAATTGTGAAGAAAATGTGTACAGAAGTTTTTCCACTAGAAGTATAGGAAGCAAAATTACTTGACGTCCACCTTAAAGTAGCAATTCTTGTACGTATGTATGTACATTTTATTTTGAAAACTGCTCTAAGAATTTTGATGAAAGTCGTTAACCTACCGCTTTCTGGTACTAGAAATCGATTTAGCTTGATCTCGACTTTAGAAGAATTCGTTTAGTGGGTTAAATAACCACCCCGAATTATAACGTTTTTAGTGCCATGGCGTCGTTCCATTAATGCTTCCAATGCTTAGAGATCTTATGACGTCACAATCTCGCGTTTGAGAATGTTGGCGCGCGGTCACGCCATCTGTCTCATTACGTCACGCGTTGTAGTTGGATCCTATTAAAGTTTTATGAAGTCATACTCTTGCGAGCATATGGTCGCGATTTCCATCTGCTTCATTACGTCACGCGTTGTGTGCGCATGTCCGTCCGCACGATAACTCGCGTAACAATCGTTCGATTTCGATGAAATTTTAGTATCTGGTAGGGTATCACCTGGGAAGGAACCTTATTTAAAGTGAACGAAATGGGGTGAAAGGTCAGTACATGGAGCGGGATCCATTCCACTGTTTGTTATGCGTCATAACTAACGTAAAAAAGGTTCGATTTCGATGAAATTTTAGTATGTAGTAGGGGACCACCTGGCCACAAACCCAATTAAAAATGGGCGAAATGGGGTCAAAGGTCAGGACATAGGAGCGGAATCACTTCCATCGCCATTATGCATCATAACTTACGTAAAAATTCTTCGATTAGGATAAAGTGTTAGTATGTCGTAGGGGCCTGTCTGGGAACGAATCCTGTTGAAATTGGGCGAAATAGGGTCAAAGGTTAGGACACAGGAGCGGGATCTATTCCATAGCCCTTATGCATCATAACTTACGTAAAAATGCTTCCATTGCGACAAAACTTTATCATGTTATTTCGAAGGTATACTGAACCGGTTCTGTTGAATATCATCGAAATGGGATCAAAGGCCAGCGCACATGACCGAGATTTATTCCACAGCCATTATCCTCATAACTTGAGTGATAACTTGAGTAATGATTTCTGGTATGTTGGAAAGCGTATTATAATCAATGCATTGCATGATTTTACAAACTTGTTTTTTAACGCAACCTACAGATGTTTTTTACTTTTGCCGTAGTTTTATACACGCTCGAGTCACATTATTGTGACCACCAGCTAATATCAAGAGTAACCGCCGTGTGCAGGGCTTTCATTAGCTAGACGGGCTGGGAGTGACTCAGTGAGGTACTGGAAGATGTTTACAGGTATGTGGAGCCAAGATGACTGCAGTGCATCTGGCAGCTACTGGAGGATGCGAGGTATAGGATCCGTATAGAGCAAACAACGCGACCGAGGTGTTCCCACAAATGCTCAATTGGGTTTTAGTCTGGGGAATTAGGGGGTCAGGGAAGAACTTTGAAGTCTTCGTCGTGCTCTTCCAACTACTCTCGGAAATTTCTAGCTGTGTGACACGTCGCGTTGTCGTGCTGGAAGATCCCAAGCGCCCCAGGGAAGACAATCAGCATGTATGTGTGTACGTGGTCTGCAAGGATGGATTCATAATGAATTCTCTCCATAGTACCTTCCACAGGTATGAGTGGACACAGGGAATACCACGAAAACATTCACCAGACCATAACGCTGCCCCTACCAGCTTGTGTTCTTCCAGCAATGGTTGAAGAGTATGTTCTCCGAATTTTCTTGCCTTATACGCAAACGTCCATCCGCTCGATGAAGTACAAATCGTGACTCATGGGAGATGGCAATCCTTTGCCAATCAGTGGAGGTCCAATTCCGATACTGCTGTGCAAATGTAAGCCTCTTCTGCCGATGAACCTTCGTTAGCATAGTGACCATCGGTCTGCATCAGAGCCCTATACGCAGCAGGATTCGTTAAACTGTCGTTTTAAACACGCTTCCGGTAGCCCCTTGGTTCATTCGGCCAGTGAGTTGCTCCACTGCAGCGTGTCGATGGGCCCTCATGCCCCTTCGAAGCCAACGTTCACCTCTCACATCAATGTCACGTGGTGCTCCGCAGTTTTCACTTCGCTTATCTGCAATGGTGCCATTTCTCCAATCACAATACCTTTTAACCACAGCAGCACACGAACAGTTCACAAACTGCGCTGTTTCAGAAATACTGCCACCCTTGGCCCAAAAGCCGGTTATCACCCCCTTTTGCAAATCTGATACATTGCTCCTTTTATCCATGACAGCAACGAGTGAGATGTTTTCAGAATGCCTGCAGCACACCTTATGATAACAATGTTGAGTTGTGATGTGGCTACTTGTAAGAACCATTACAAAAAACAAAACAAAGGCCAGTGTTTTGTGTACCACGCATTTCTTTTGAAAAATCCAGATTTGGTGATGAAATTGCTGAACAAGTGCTATAGGTCAGACTCTGGATGTTGCAAATGCTAGAGTTTGCAGGGAACATTTTCAGTCTTCTGATTACGAAGATGATTTAAAAAATCACCTACTTGGACTCCCGGTGAAAAAAATACTGAAACAAAACGCGATGCTTGTCCTGAATCTGCCGAACTGTCAGCAAAACGGACAGGGCCGGGTTGAACTTTTGCAGGGCCCAGGGCAAAATTTCATATATAGAGGGCCCTAGGAAATGAATTTCATAGTTTAATAAAATCATTGTATGAAAAATGAAAATAGACAAAAAATTTCATAAAGGAAAATGATTATCTCAAATTATTGGGAGCTTAAGAAAAAAAACATATGGATTGAAAATTCAGAGAGAGGGAGAGAGTGTAAACAGTTTCTTTATGATAATTTTCGTGTATTTTGATTTTTCAGAGACAGAGGCAGACAGACATTGAGTGGGAGAGAGACAGAGTGGAGACACAGATAGATATACATTGAATGAGAGAGACAGACATTGAGTGAGAGACACACAGACAGAGTGAGAGAGAGACATACACAGTGCGAGAGATAGACAGAGATGGACGGGCGAACAGACATGTAGAGAGACAGGCAGACGGACAAAGAGAGAGGAAGAGAATAAAAAGTGCTGAAATCTACGACTTTCTTTCTGGTGAGGAGGAAGTTTATATTAGGTTGCTTTATTATCTTAATAAAAACCTTCCTACAAAATGGTAAAAAAAAAAAAAAAGCTTTAACTAATCTGCGTAGCGAATATTTTCCCATTGCAATCATTTTTGCGTATTGGATAATAACGATCCCTCTTAAATAAATTCGTATATATATTATTTTTTCCTGATACAGTTTTAGTGATTGATTTTTGATGGAAAGTGGAATTACTGGTAAATTAATTACTTTATTCACCTCTTATACGCGCTCATGTATAAAAGTTGCTTTATTTATTTATTTCCAACACTGTTTTTAAAGTCACTGAACGATTGGCCTCCATATATAGCCTAGATACAACTTTGATATTGTTCTTTTTATTTTTTAAAATTTCACCACCAAGTTTACACACAAATTGTTGAGTATATAATAGGGAGTCACAAAATGTGGTGAAATTTAATTTCTTATTTCATGAATATGGAAAAGTTTAAGGTTTACATAAATTGGGGGGGGGTTTATAAACTGAAAAAAAAAACATTACAACAAGTTAGTAAAATTATGCAATGCATTGATTATGATACGTTTTCCAACATACCAGAAATCGCGCTCAGACAAACTCTCCTCCCAACTTTGACTACTGATTCGTTCAGTATACCTCCGGAACTACATACTATAAAGTTTTGTCGCGATAGAAGCATTTTTACTCAAGTTATGAGGATAATGGCTGGGGAATAAATCTCCCTCCTGTGCTCTGACCTTTCATCACATTTCGATGACATTCAGCATAACGTGTTCAGTTTACTTCCGGAACAACATGATAAAGTTTTGTCGCAATTGAAGCATTTTTACGTAAGTTATGACGCATAAGGGCGATGGTATGGATCCCGTTTTTATGTCCTGACTTTTAACCCCATTTCAATTATTTTCGACAGGGTTCGTCCGCAGGTTGTCCCCTACCACATACTAAAATTTAATTGAAATTGGATAATTTTTACGCGAGTTATCGGGTGGATAGACAGACGGACAAAGCTGGAGCATATACGCTTCTTCAACCTACGGTTGGAAAACGTAAAAATATATTTTTGAGGGCCTTGCGCCCCAAAACTTAAAAAAATAAATAAATATAGAAAATTCTAGCAAAAACAATTTTGTTTTTATTTTGTAAAGTGCGGGGCCCCGTGAAGACGCGGGGCCCGGGGTGACTGCCCCGGTTGCCCCTATGGTCTAGCCGGCCCTGAAAACTGGCACTGTGCCACTCCACGAAATAACAGAAAGTACAAACGAGATATTTAAAAAAGTGCTTTCGATCGAATGGATATTTTAAGTCTGAAAAAGGTTTGTGTGCAAGAAACGCAGGATGTCTGTTATGAAGTTGATGAAACATCAGGGAATATCAGTTGTTCTTCCTGTATCTAAATAACGGAAGAAAATAGATTGCTACTTGAAAATCTTGCATCCCTTAAAAAAGAAATTGAAATTTTAAAATTGGAAAGAACCAAGGACTTAAAAATGCAAGCTAACGGAAGACGGCAGAGAACATTACGAATGCAACGACTATTGTGGGAAAACCAAGTTCTGAAAACAAAGCTGAAAATTATGGATTTAAAGAATAAACTTAAAAATGGAAGCGCGTATTAAAAGTGTACTAAACATTTAATATACTGTATAAGTGCATATATAGCAGCAATTCAGAATGCAAAGGCATCTGATATTCAACCAAAGTGGGAGCCACTATTCAAAAATATGGTGGTATGTAAATTGCGAACTAAAATCAAACGGCCATTAAAGCTCTATATGTAAATTGCGAACCAAGGCCCATGACCGCTATATGTAAATTCCGAACCGACTTCTCTGAACATCTGATGGAATTACCTAAGCTAGCTCGTCTAAAAATAAAAAAGTTTTGATTGCTTTGTTTAGATATATCTTTTGCTGTTCGACAAGTTTTACGATGGAAGTGACGCTCTGGATCTCTGTAAAAAGGAAAAGATTTGTTAATCGCAAAATAGCGATATTTTCGTGAATACAATGAATTAAGTACAAATATACATATACTAAATATGGAACATCACAGAGAAAATTAACATGGCCCCTGCGCAAGGATGACAAACTAGTTTTGTTGTTTTCGTAAACACATTGCTTTAAATTGTTTTACAGTGTTTTAATCATTATTTTTTCATACTGGTTTATTTTTTGATATCGTCAGAATGGGCGCAGAAAAGTTGGTTCGCAGTTTACACATAGGGGTCTTGGCTCTTAGTTCGCAGTTTACACATAGGGGTCTTGGCTCTTAGTTCGGAATTTACATATCGGGGTTGAGAGCGGTCCGATTTTAGTTCGCAATTTACACACTCCGCAAAAATATATATTCATTAATTCATAGATTTTTAACAATGGTATACAAATGAATGAAGACATTGAGTTACCTTTCTGGTTCTTTTAAAATTTCGCGCATTAAAGGTTCGTAATTTAAAAGTAGTACATTACTGCTTTAAGTGAAAATCACAAAAAAAAAAAAAAAAAAAAAAAAAAAATACTTGTTTAGAAAGATGTCGAACATTCACTACAAAAACACCGCAATTAAAGTTTAAGGAAAAAAGAAGAGAAAGCATATGAAAAAATTTGCAATTTTATTATTGCTGTTCGAAATTTATGAAATTAAACACAGAAGGAAAAAACTTTTTACTTCAGGTGATAATCTCGCAGACCAAATATATTGATACGAAAATTTGGGTCTAAATTAATAAATTATAAAAGGGGGACGGGCTCGATAGGCGTGGCTAAATTTTGATTGTGTTTCAATTAAATATCTGGCCTATTACAAAATTAATTGGAGAAATTAGCACGCTTTAATTGGGGAAGTCTGATAATTCGCTTTAGCTGTGGGGTAACAAAGGAACCGTAAGGTCGCCTTTGAATGGCCACCCAGATACACTAGGACCACTCAGTTCGGCAATGCAGTGTCATTCAGGGCCTCATAAATATGCCTACTTTTAGACGATTTAAGTCAAAGCTTTTAGCCCACGTTCAAATTACGGTTATGGAAGGGGGGTCAAAGGTCGGTAATGACTCCAGGCTCACAGAAGCGATGAGCGCTCTGTACGAAAGGGGAGAGCGCGACGCTAAGTTGTTGACAGAGAAGGAACAAGGCGAAGCCATTTGACAACGAAAAGAAGCAATTTCAGTCTGCCTCTGTGAAGGGGCAGAGGAAAAATAAGTTCAATCGGTTTTCGCAGTCCGCAGTGGTAAGACGGCCGTGAGAGACAGCGCATACAAATAATATAGGCGATGGTACCCTCCTCGCAGAGGTAAGACGTAGCGGGTAAACCTAGCAATAACTAGGTGGCTGTGTAAGACCACCGAAATGTCAAATTGAGGGCGCCAGCGAAATCAAGAGGAAGCTGTCAGAAATATCGATTCGTCGGATTTGCCTCTCTTGCTGGATATAAAACTCTAGCTAACCTCCCAGCCGTGAAGCGCATACATACCGAGATGTCAGCAGGAAGTTAGGAATGGTAGTCAGTCCTCCAGGTAAAGATCCTTAGCTTCCAGTCCAGAAGCACCACAACAAAATTCTGAAAGGAAAGACGGAAAATGAATGGAATGTATACCTGTATGATGTCTCAGCGTTGAAGTATCATGGATTGGAGAGGTACCGTTACAGTACAAATCGAGTATTTGTGGAGTGAGATAACGCTTTTATGCGCTTAGCGACAGATAGACGATCTGACGTATGAATTATAATCCTCTGTCGTATGAAATACATGATGCATACCGGATTGAAAAAAGATCATTCATGTGCACATCGGTTGCTTATGGTGGAGATAGTTGCTTCCGAGATATGTTGGACAGACGGACGACGTATGAAACGTTCTGTTTGGCAGGTCGGAACTCAGGTATTATAGAGAGGAAAGGTACCATTCTCGTGCAAATCGGTTGTTTCTCAGAGGCGACCGATGTTTTTATTCTTTAGGGCCAATTACCTTGAAAATACATCGTTTTATGCTAAAGAGCCGATTTTCGTGCAAATCGGTTGTTTCTCGGATAAAATACGTGTTTCTATGCTTCGGGACGGACAGACAGCTTCCGGGTGGAACGCCATTTTCTATCGTATCTGACAGGTGTGGTTGGTCCCTGAGTAAAAAAGAAATGATTTCCGTGCAAATCGGTTGTTTTCCGATGAGGTTACGGGCTTTTATTCTTATGGATGGATGGATACACACACACACACACACACACAACCAATGGAACGTAATTTTCTATCGTCTCTGATAGGCGTGAGGGGTCCCTGATTAGAAAAATAATCATTTTCGTGCAATTCGGTTGTTTCTCGGTCTGTTACGAGTTTTTATTCTTTCGGACGGACAGCGGACGGATGGAAAGTAATTTTCTATTACATCTGATAAGTGAGGCGTACTCTAGTAGAAGGAACTTTTTTTCGTGCAAATCGATTGTTTTTCGGCGGGGTAGGGTGATTTTATACTTCCGTACGGACGGACAGACTTCAGACGAATGGAACGTAATTTTCTGTGGTATCTGATAGGTGTGAGGCGTCCCTGAGTAGAAAGGAATCATTTCCGTGCAAATCGGTTGTATCTCGTTGGGGTTACGTGCTTTTATACTTCCGGACGGACGGACAGAAAGACTACGGACGGACGGATGGATGGATGGAAGGAAGGAACGAAATTTTCTATCATATCTGATAGGTGTGAGGAGTCCCCGAGTAGAAGGCATTCATTTCCGTGCAAATCGGTTGTTTCTCAGTCGGGCTACGTGTTTTTATCCTTCCGGACCGACAGACAGCGGACAGATGGAACGTAACTTTTTATAACATCTGGTGAGTGTGAGACGTTCCTGAGTAGAAAGATATCATTTCCGTGCAACTCGGTTGCTTCTCGGTGGGGTTGTTGTTCGGGACGGACAGACTTCGGACGGATGGAATGTAATTTCCTATCGTATCTGATAGGTATGCGTCCCTGAGAAGAAAAGATTTCCATGCAAATCAGTTTTTTTTCTCGTTGGAGTTGGGGCTATTCTTTGGGACGGACAGACGACGGAATGTAATTTTGTAACGCACCCAACAGGTGCGATGCGTCCCACAGTAGAAACAAATCAGTTCCGTGCAAATCGGTTGTTTCTCGGTCGGTTACGAGTTTTTATTCTTCCGGACGGAGGGACAGACAGACAGTGGACGGATGAAACGTAATTTTCTATCACCTGAGATAAGTATTAGGCGTATCCTAGTAGAAAGAAATAATTTACGTGCAAATCGGTTGTTTTTCGGCGGGGTTACGTGCTTTTATACTTCCGGACGGACAGATGGAAAGAAATTTTCTATCATTTCTGATAGGTGTGCTTGAGTAAATTGAATTCATTTCCGAGCAAATCTGTTGTTTCTCGGTCGGGTTACGTGTTTTTATTCTTCTTGACGGACAGACAGCGAACAGATGGAACGTATTATTTTTTTTTTTTTTATAACATCTGATAAGTGTGAGGCGTCCTTGAGTAGAAAAGTAATTTCCGTGCAAATCAGTTTTTTCTCGTTTGGGGTTGGAACTATTATTCTTTGGGACGGACAGACAGACGGCCGACGGACGGAACGTAATTTTGTATCGCACCCAACAGGTGTGATGCGTCCCACAGTAGAAAGAAATCATTTCCGTGTAAATCGGTTGTTTTTTGGTGAGGTTATGTTGTGCTTCTATACTTCGGGACGAATGGACAGACCGATGGCGGACATATGGAACGTAACTTTGTACTGTATATGATAGGTCTGAGGCGTCTTTGAGCCGACAGAAATAATTTCCGTGCAAATGGGTTGTTTCAGAGCGGAGATATTTTTTTTAATTCTTCTGGACGGACGGACAGACACAGGGCGGGCGGATGGAACGCAATTTTCTATCGTATGTGATAGGTGTGAGGCGTCCCTGAGTAGAAAAGAATAATTTCTGTGCAAATCGGTTGTTTCTCGGTCGGGTTCAGTGTTTTTATTCTTCCGGACGGACAGACAGCGGACAGATGGAACATAATTTTTTTTTTATATATAACATCTGATAAGTGTGAGGGGTCCCTGAGTAGAAATAATTGATTTCCGTGCAACTCGGTTATTTCTCGGTGGGGGTTGCATTCTTTTATTGTTCGGGACGGACGGAATGTAATTTTGCATCGTACTTGATAGTGTGATGTGTCCACCAGTAGAAAGAAATCATTTCCGTACAAATCGGTTGTTTCTCGTTGAGGTTATCTGCTTTTAAACTTCGGGACGAATGAACAGACAGACAGCGGACGGATGGAACGTTATTTTCTATCATATCTGATTGGTGTGAGGCGTACCTGAGTAGGCCGAATTCATTTCCGTGCAAATCGGTTGTTTCTCGGTCGAGTTATGTGTTCTTATATTTCCGGACGGACGGACGGACGGACTTGGGACGGATGGAATGTATTTTTGTATTGTATCTGATAGGTGTGATTTGCTGTGTAAACGTTGTGAATATGGCAATGGTAGAATAAAAGCTGTCAAAAAGGCCTAGGCCTATGTAATTAATATTTCCTGCCTAAGTAAAAGCGCAATATTATTACATTTATTTGTTTGGTAAACGTTGTGAATATGACAATGCTAAAGTAAAAACTATTAAAAAGGCCTAGGCCTAGGGGCTATGAGTTATTATTCGCGCCTAAGAAAACGCCCAACATTATTAACTTGATTTTCTGTGTAAACGTTGTGAATATGGCATTGGTAGAATAAAAACTGGTAAAAGAGCCTAAGCCTACCACCCAAAGGACTGTGAATAAATATTTCGTGCCTAAATAAAAGCGCAATATTATTAACTTGATTTGATGTGTAAACGTTGTGAATATGACACTGGTAGAATAAAAACTGTTAAAAGACCTATGACTTTAATATTCAGTGCCTTAAGTAAAAGCGCAATATTGTCTTGATTTTGATTGGATTGGAGGTTTAACGACCACCGTGAGCAACTCAATGGGCTATAAGCAGTCGCCCGTCCCTAATTTAGGGCCACTGGCTCCAGGGAAGGGAGAGAGCCAGTACCGTAAGACAAACACAACATCCATGCCTGACCGGGATTCGAACCCGGACCCCTTACGGACGAATGATCAGAGGCCAGCGCCTTAGACCACTGCGCCACCGGGTCGGCATGTCTTGATTTGATACGTAAACGTTATGAATATGAAGTCGGCGGATTAAAAGCTGTTTAAAAGGCCGAGGTGTAGGACCTATGAATTCATTAATAGAAAAATATTACAAATTTGACATGTTATGTAAACATTTAGTGCCTAAGTAAAAGTGCCGCGTTATTAAAAAATCCGACCTTATTGTCCTTTCCTGAACACAGCAATTTTCGCTTGGCTTACATAGAACGTTTTCTCGAAATTTGTTTGGAGTTCCCAATTCAATTCTCAATATAGGCCAGGAAACGGAAATCTTTATCTCACCCCCTCCCCCGTCGAACTTCTGTGGCCAGTTGCCCCCTAAGTATGAACAGACATGAAAATTCAGACAAGCAAAAGCGTTCCTTCCCATCGTTAGGCACCTTGGGAAACTGCCACACATAATTCGGAAAACTGCCGCACGTTCAAAGTGTTCCTCGGAGGAATAGCAATTTGTACCTGGCCCCTTAATGAAAAGCGTGTGGCAGTTTACAGTGAACGGCGGTACTCGTTATTAGCGGGCAATTAAAACAAAAACATGTACATACCAGTCAAATATTTCTCTGGAATGGGAACCCCTTATTAGCGGACAATTTAAAAAAAATATGTATGTAACGGTTAAATGTTTCTTTTTTAGCTTTCTTGTTTAAAGTCAGTCATTGCATCAATCCATAAAACATATGTATAGTCAATAAATAACAGTGTTTGAACTACTTTTCAGTATCTTAAAAGTTTTAAACAATAATATTTGTGACAGAGAAAAAGGTTTTAAACCAGTACATTTTCTAGGGAATTACTAGAAAAAAAAAAAAAAAAGGAAAGATACGCTGAGTTTTTGCCATCAGAAAAATTTAGGTTAGTATAGTAAGCAAAATACTTTTTAAAGAAAAAGTATTCACGACAGAAATTGTTAATTTAAAATTTTCGCATTTATACTATTACATCAACGTTTCCTGACTTTAGGACCCAAAATCCTTAACTTTTGTTTTCGAGAAAGACAATTTCTAATATTTGAGTGCGCATTGCAATAGATGACGCACGTACTGTAATATGTTAAATACGGTATTAACATTGACAGAAAGTGCCATTTCTACGGTGCTGCTTTATTAGAGAACAGCTCTCCGTGGCTCTTGCTTTGGCTCTTGGCTTCCGAAGAGTCACCACAGCCGCGTAGCCTCACTACCCCTAATCCATTTCCCCTAATTCCCGTTTGCCCTAATTACGTTTCCCACAATGGCGTTTCCCCGAAATCGCTTTTACTCGAATTCCCATTTCCCCTAATTTCGTTTGCCCTAATCTCGTTTCCCCTAATTCCCGTTTGCCCTAAACGCGTTTACCCCAATGGTGTTTCCCCGAAATCGCTTTTACCCGATTTCCCATTTCCCCTAATTTCGGTTGCCCAAATCTCGTTTTCCCTATTTCACGTTTGCCCGTATCAAGTTTTTCCTAATTCGCGTTTTCCGTATTTCGCGTTTGCCCTAATTCATGTTTATTTAGTAGTATAAAAGGACGGGGACTGCCTCAAGGATGCATCCTTCTAGAGAAGGATGGGGGCGTGGCTTGCGGCAGAAGGATGGGGGGCGTGGCAGAAGGATGTGGGGGCGTGGCAGATGACGCTAGTGTGTAGGGTCGATGTGCTGCGCCCTAGAGGTGCTTTTTGGAACTTTCGATGGATTTTTGAGGGATGGCAACGACCGAGTCGGGGAAAGGGGATATGTGCGTTGTCCCCGTAGCGGTGCTTCTTGGAACTTTCGATGAATCTTTGAGGGATGGCAACGACCGAGTCGGGGAAAGGAGATGTGCTGCCCCCTAGCGGTGCTTCTTGGAACTTTATTATTATGTTAGATCTTTGTTTTTGAGTGATGGCAACGACCGAGTGGGAGAAAGGGGTGGATATAGGGGGATGTCAACTCGATGTGCTGCCCCCTAGCGGTGCTTCTTGGAACTTTTAACGAATCTTTGAGAGATGGCAACGACCGAGTGGGGGAAAGGGGATGTGTACGTTGCCCCCTAGCGGTGCATTTTGGAACTTTTCTCGGGAAATTTATTGGACGTTGACAAAATTTGGGGAAGTCTTTCCAATATTTATTTTTTATTTTCTCGGGAGATTTATTGGACTTTGTCAAATTTTTGAAGGAAGTTTTTTTGTCGTTTCCAATTTTTTTTACTCGTATTTTTTTTGTCCTATTTTTTCTCTCTAATTTATCTTATTAAATTTATATTTTCAGGAATTCCCTGAGGTATTATAATTTTTATAGACGTTGCATTATTTTTTTAATTTTCTCCCCCATTATTTTTTAATTTCCTAACCCTGGCAGTAGTTCACCAAATTTAAAGTACATGACCTATTAATAAAGAACATACTGCCAGGGTTAGGCGACGACATTAGTCTTGTGTGAGTCGAGGGGGAAAATGCGGACGAGTCGTCTTCTATGACAATGGTTCACGTTCGTTTCTGTTCGCATAGGAAAAATGAAATCTGAGGGTGGAACAATGGAGATAGTAACACTGATTTTACAAATTTTTGTGAATGGTGGCAGTATAAGAAGATGGAAGTTTAATATCTACTTCTTTGAGATGTGATTTATACGCCACGTGTGTGACTGAGTTGCCATCCTACTAGCTGTCGTCGCCATTTTCTTTTTTTTTTGGGGGGGGGGGGGGTCGACATTTCACGATCACCACCATTTTGTTTTCTCACATGTAGTCAATTTCATTTTCACGCCTTCGGAAATTGTACTTTTTGCCTGATTATTTGACACTGGTTTTAAACGAACATGCTAAATTCTTGATCATTTACACATGTCCGTAACGTGCTCGTGCTTGCATCGCCGATGACTCACGCACTCGTTAATCGTATGTCTTATCTCAAGTCTGTCTGTTTCATTCTCGCTTCGTTGCTCGGTGTGAAGATACTGCTTTTTTCAATTACTGCTACATTTTCTTTCGTCTGAAGAAATGTATTCTTCTAAGATGTATCATAAGGATGACCTCCCTTTTTCCTATGAGAAATTATTTTTTTTTCTGAAGCTACAGATTATCTTAACCACCTCGAAAATGAAGTAGAATATATCGGTGATGATCTCAGCAAAATTAAGATTTATGGAAAAACATATAAAATTCCTAGACAACATGTGGTCTACGGTGATAATCATCTCCATTACTCATTCAGTGGATTGAGTGTGCTGGCTAAACCTTGGATACCAGTACTTCGTGAAATCAAGGATGCTGTTGAGAATGTATGTGGAGAAATATTCAATTTTGTTTTCATTGATAAGTATAAAAATGGAAATCCCTGTATTGGTTTTCACAGAGATGACGAATGTGAAATTGTAAAAAATTCATGCATTGCCTCAGTTTCTCTAGGCCAAACAAGGGACTTTGTTTTTAAAAGAGATGGTTTTCAGCCTGTCGTCATAGCTTTGGAATGTGGATCCCTTTTACAAATGCTACCCCCACGAATGAGTCATGGTATCATGGACTGTCACGTTGCAAGAATGCTCGCAATATTCGTCTAAATCTCACATTTAGAAAGATAACAGGGTCACCCTTATCACGTGACTATGCAATCACGTCATTAAGAAGCGAACAACACACATGCGTGAACAAGACGAATGAGTCATGATTTCACGACCTTCCACGTTGCGAAAATGCACCTGATGTTCGATTAAATCTGACCTATAGAAAGATAATAACAGAGGCTCCTTTATCACGTGGCTATACAATCACGTCATCACACAGTGAACAACGCGCATGCGTCAACAACAATTTGTTATCAGTTTTGGCCGAGGACAGACCAGCTCACTCATTCTGTTCTCTGCCTTCGAATTCTGTGCACGTTGTGTTACCTATCTCCTCGTCGATCTGTGTTAAACTAGAAGCGAACTTCTTCGTCTTCAGATGTTTCTGATGCCAAGAAAAAAGTGAGTGATGATCCGCGCTTAATGGAAGCACGATGGAAGCTTTTAAACTATGGATGTCCTGATCCGTTTGCCGAACCTCCTCCTTACGGTATTTCATTAGAAAGCATGCCTCTTCATCATGTGTCCCTCGGGGGAAACAAAGTTGCTAAAGTGACTGATTTTTCTGGAACTGTGAGAGTGCACATTCGCAGCTACACTACCAAAGGAGAAAAACTGTTTCCTACCAAATATGGCGTGACAATGTCTGTGAACATTCAAGAAGTTCATGGACCGCTCGCATTGTTATGACGCTCTCAACCAAATCAAAGTGATCAATAAAGAACTGTTGATGAACTGTTCACCTTCATCTGATGGGCCTGTTTACACCTTTCAACAACTGTTCACGTGCTCCAATGATGTCTTGCAATTGAATTGTGCTTCTGTGTCCCTAACCTGGGAACAATTCAACACGCTTCGTGATGCTTCTGAAAAGCTGTGGGACGGTATTCTGCAATTACAGTTTGGAACAGTTTTTCGTGATGCAGTGAGATTGGTATGCAGTAAATTCGGACTCGAACATACGATATCTGATCAAGATACCAATGCTCTTAAACTTGCTCTGGTCGATGCGGTTGGAAAAAACATTGCAAAAGTGTATTACTGTAGAGAATGTCATTTGCATCCTAATCTCATGCCAAACAATCAGCTGGGGCATAGGTGCTTTTACGAAACAGAAGAAGACAAATGGACTCTATGCTTTGACGAAGCATTTGCTCTTGTTGAACCCAAAACTTTGGGGAAATACTTTGGTGAGCGCCTTCAATCGCTGATACATCCCACCATTACTCACTTTTTCTTCGAGAACATTAATGTGAAGAAAATTCTTGTGGAAGCTCAAGAATGTGGAATACGTTGGAGCAATTTATAGTCCAGATGAGAGAAAAAAGTTCTTTTGAGGAATAAAAAAAAAAGTTCTTTTGAGGAATAAAAAAAAAAAGTTATTTTGAGGAATAAAAAAAAAGTCCTTTTTACGACTAAACATCAGTCCTTTTCAGGACTACTTTTATTTCATTATTTTTTGTCATTCATTTATATTTTTTTCTGTTTGAATGTGAGTGTATGTGAACGAAGAAGGTCACTGGCGTGGGCTTAATTGCTCCGTAAACCTTAATGTGTTTCTCCAATATTATGGAACCATGTTTGGTGAAGTTCACCACCTCTTTTGCTACAAGAAGGCAACAACGAGGGATTTGGTCATCCTGATGCCTCCATCTTTGAATGGGTAATACGAGCATTGGTTGAATAACTCACTCGGGGGACCTTCAGCCGTAGCAAATTCTTTGCATATGTATAATTTCAGTTTTCTTTCCTTGATGTATATTTCTTCTGTTCGATTAACACTAGACGAAATTTAACTTTCTCGAAACTAACCTTATAAAAAAAAATAGTCTTTGCCAATTATGAAAAAAGTGTAAAACAACTCATTAAGAAAACTATTTTTGGGAAAAGTATGAAATTTTAGTTTATGTCATGATAATAAATGTCGGTGAGACTTATTCTAAAGTTAAAAAATATATCTGAAGTTTTTGTTACATTTCTGATATTAGGAAAGTTTGTATGGAAATGTGAGAGTGATCGAGTCGAAAAGAAACAAGTTTGTTGGAATGAAACAGGAAAAAAGTACTACAAAGAAAAAAAATCGAAGCACAGTGTAAAGCAAAGTTAAACAAAATACGTAAAGGTAGAAAAGTTTTTCGAAAAATAGATTAAGTCGTTATACAGAGAAAAGAACTAAGTCTTTCTTAAAAAAATGTATTACATTTGTTTGGAGAAATTCGATATTTTAGCTACATGTTGAGAATAGCTGCTTTTCTGGTGAGCTAGGAAATTGCTATGTAGGGGAAAAAATGTTTGCTAAGAATACGATGTTTAGTGGAAGTACGGACTTGGTCGCTATGTCTCCAGAATGAATGTTTTTTCTGTTGATTTAGAAAAATATACTGAAAATATATTGCAAAGGATATAAATTTTATCGTAAGAAATAATGCTTTAGAATGAATGTCTTGACAATGAATGCTTTTCCTGTTGGGTCAGTTAAAGAAAAGTATAGCAAATTAGGATAGAATGAAAAAATATGAATATTTCACATACATGCAGGTTTTTAGTAATACTTAAGTGAGTTGAAAAGTGAGGGACACAAAAATTCTGAAGTGTTGGTACATCTTGTGATATCAATTTGTTAAGAAACGTTTACTCAAATGAAATGAAAAAATAAAGTCATAGTAAAGAAAATACTAATACAATCGAATTTTAACTGTCATAGATCTGTATATTTCTCGTATACCCACGAAAAGGTAAGATAGAAAAATTTATTAAGTTATACATTAAAAGAAAGAAAAGAAAAGTTGCTTACATATGAAAAAGAAATAATAATGAAGAAACGCCTGTTGAAAAGAAATAGAAAAGTAAAGTTGGAATAAAGAAAATACTGTTGCAGTCCAATTTTTACCACTACAGATCTGTATATTTCTCATAAATGTAAGCTTTCAGGAATACTTAAAAGTGAGTTTTGAAAAAATATTACGTTACATGAAGAAACAAAAAAATATATCTGAAGTTTTGCTACATCTTGTGATATCAAGTCGTTAAGAAACGTTGGTTGAAATGAAATGAAAAAATAAAGTCTGAATCGTGAACATAGAATGATATTCAAAACACAAAATTAAGTTAAATAGGGGAAAATACGAAAAAAAAAAATGTTTGTCAGAAAGAAATGTAAAAATAAAGAAAATACTGTTTCAGTCGAATTTTTAACTGCTATAGATCTGTATATTTCTCGTACATACACGAAACAGCGATGTAAAAAATAAATTAAGTCACATTTAAAGCAAGTAAGAAAAAAATAGTTTAAGAGGAGAAAAAATAAATCTGAAGTTTTGTCACATCCGGAAATTCAAGTCGTTAAGAAACGTTGGTTGAAATGAAAAACATACAGTTTTTTTTAATATGCTCTTAGCTGCGCATAGATGTTTTTAATTTCGAATAAAAGTGTGTTTATTGAAGACGGGTATGTGCAGTTGTACAGTACCTTTGTAATCGTGCTTAAGACAGATCTTTATTACGTCCTAGTCACATGTTGCCACTTCAGGAAATACGACAGGGGGGCGGGGGAGCGGAGGGAAGTGGACAGAGTAGCCACCGACACAGCCCACAAAGCATGCTGTATCTTCCTTATTTATTGTCATGTAGTGACTATTTATACATTAAATTGAAGGTAATTACGAATTCTACAACATACAGTTAAGTAATGTTTGAAAACACACGGGCATGAAGCCGCTAACAGCAAAATAGTGAAAACCCTTGTGTACCGAAACTTGTATGTTTAAATGTTAAACCAAGTATAGTCTACATAACATTTATTTTCACACAAAATTTTAAGTAGTGTCCTGATTAATGGAAGGCGAAACAAATTGTATTATCATTAATCAAATTAAGACAAAATATAGTATTATTGTCTCCAACAGGCATTTGTAAATTAAACAGCATGCAAATCATTCACTATCATCTGAGCTTATGTCTCAGACTACTCCTGTTTGGTTTGGCAAGCGTTATTACTGTCATCGTTATCTGCATTCATGCAGTTGCACATGTCAGTGCATGGAAAACCATTACGTTTACATTTGCAAAGATGTGATGCGCATCTATTCATGGGTAAGACGAAGGATCTAAGCGCATTTGATCGTGGGCAAAATTTTCGGGACCCGACGAATGGGTCACTCCATCACGGAAATCGTGCAGGCACTGGCATTTTGCACGAGCCACTGTGTCACGGGTGCATCGTGACACAATCCTGTGTAGGTGGAATTTCCGGATTTGGTACAATATCGTTTAGCCACACCATGGGTTGATAATGTGCCCGCTTAGTTGCAAATTGAAGCGCAGATTGGGTTGGTGGCATTTTTTCTAATTCTGCAATCTTCTTTTGAAATAGATCCTGACGGACATCAGCAATAGTTTTCACATTGTTCGGCATACACATGAAGCGTGTTCTAATACATCCATTACCGTATCAGACTGAATTATTTCTAAACTTAGGTCGGTAAATGTTTGTACAATATCTGAATTACAATGCTGAATAGTCTTCAAACACGTGAGTTTGCCTTTTCCGACAAAACAACTAGTTTTGTCACAGCCAGTGAAGGCATGAAAACCAGGCAAAGTAATCACCCTGTCTGATCCTAGAACATCATGTACATATTATTAACTTCAGAGGACCGAGTATTTTCTTTTGACTAAACCCAACAATACATGCAGAGTCTCGACATAGCATGAGATACCGCCGAAGTGGTCTAAGCTATGGCTTCTGGTCCTTCGTCCGAAAGAGGTCCGGGTTCGAATCCCGGCTAGGCATAGATGTGTTTGTCTTACAACACTGGCTCTCTTCCTTCCCTGGAATCAGTGACCCTAAATTAGGGACGGACGACTGCTTATAGCCAATTGAGTTACTCACGGTGGTCGTTAAACCTGTAATAATAATAATAATAAAAAAATACCGCCGAAGTGCGAGTATCACAACATCTGTATCTGGTGAATGAATGTGAATCGTTGCTGCTCCTCTATTGGTTGTATCAACAGCATGCAGTACAGTGGCAGATCCAGCTATCTAAACCCTAAGGACGATTTTGCGTTTAAAGTAGCGAAGATCGTAAATTATTAACTACGTTAATTTTTTTTGTAAAAACTGAAAACAAAACATGCAAACTTATTACGGAGGATTTTAAAATACTTATTATATTGATTTAAGTACAGTAAAAAAAAAGATGAAAGAAGGGAATTGAGTAAAATGAGCGCGCCCGCAAAATGTAAAGAAAAAACAGGGACAGCGGGGGTAAAAAGACCTGGGGATATTTTAGTTCTTTGCTATTGTCATATTGTCTAGCATCTGCAACGTCTCGAAACAGGATAAAGCAGAGCTTGTAACTGAAATCAAAGTAAGTGGGAGAAACTGAATAACAATCCGATCCACGTACGTATCTTAATCGGGTAGTAATGTCCCCACCGCTTCCTCCCAGATGGTCATTTTAGGACTTTTTTCTTATTTTTGCTGCTCCCTCACGCCTCACGGGCGCTTCCCGTTGTTTCACCTACTCCGAAGTCAATCCCCGCTTGGGTGGGGTAGGCTATATATACAATGTATGCGGGAGTAGCATGGAAGAGACTGGCACAAATCGTTGTGGAAGAAACTTGGGGAGACCTTCGTCCAACAGTGGATTGATAATGGTTAACAATTATTATATACAGTATATGCACTTTCAAAAACATTAATAAACACATTAAATAATCGAAAATTAAAAATCAGAAATCTCCATACGTTCACGCAATGCAGATTGACACAATAGCGATTTAATTATATATACACTGAAGAGCAATTGAATTAGAGATACCTGTCTAGGAACGTGTAGCACCACCTTTCGCTCTGATTACGGCGGCGATTCGTCTCGGCATGGACACAAGACACCGGAAGCGCTGGGAAGCTATGCCGATCCATGACCCCTGAACAAGCTCCCACAGTTCACGAAGATTTGATGGAATGGGGTCAGAGCTTCGAACATTTCTCTCGCTGGCATCCCAGATGTGCTCGATGGGATTGAGGTAAAGTGACCTAGCTGGCCAAGAAAGCGAGGTCACGTCGGTGAAGTGTTCATCCAACCATTCGGATACAATTCAGGAGCGATGGCACGACGCGTTGTCTTGCTGCAGGATGAGGTCCCCAGTGGGGTGTTGAAGACTGACAAACGGGAGCAAATGGTCGTCCAGAATATCCCGGTAAAGTTGACCTGTGGGGGGGGGACGATATCACACGTACCAGGTGTCCCATTTCAGTCCACGTAAACAGTCGAAAGACGAGAATGCCACCCCCACCAGCTTGAAGAGTACCCTGCTGGCAAGAAGGATCTATCGCTTCATGTGGTTTGCGCTGTACTCGTATCCTGCTATCCGCATGTACCAACGTGAATCTCCACTTATCAGTCCAGGCAACATTTTCCCACATGTCTTGGTTCCAGTGGCAATGTTCCCGCGCCCATGCTAATATTTGCACCCTGTGATGTGCGGTCAGCAGCGGTACCCTCGTGGAATGATGGCTTCTGTACCTCATAGCGAGGAGATGGTTCTGGATGGTGTGGCTGCTTACACGTTTTGGTGCACCAGCGTTTAATTGCAGAGTGATTTCTTGCACTGTGGCCCGTCTATCCACTGTTACAATACGAGCTAGCCGACGATGACCCCGCTCATCCACACGCTGTTGTCCACTGCAGTTGGCCTTTGCAGGGATGGTTTTACCGGATTCGATGTACTGACTGTGCACCCGTGACACAGTGGCTCGTGCAAAATGCCAGTGCCTGCACGACTTCCGTGATGGAGTGACCCATTCGTCGGGTCCCGAAAATGTTGCCCACGATCAAATGCGCTTAGATCCTTCGTCTTACCCATACTGCGTCAGACTCTTACTGATTCCCGTCGCATCACTCCTTATATTGTCGGATCGCTGCATACGTTATGTCGTTTCCGTTTACAAGACGCCCACAGCGCCACATTTGCATAACGCCAGCTGTCTCTAATTTAATTGTTCTTCAGTGTAGTATATGAATGAAGTGTCAAATAGAAATTCCTTTCAAACTATTGACATTCCGTAATGAGACATACTAATTGAGAACTTAATGAAAATGAACATGAGAACTGAAAAAACAGAAAGAACGTTAAGCTAAGAATAAAATTTGGTAATACAAAAACTCGGAATATGAACCCAAGTAACAGTGGAAGTGCCTTGACCTATCCCAAAAGGCTGATGTCCACTATTCTCATCAGGGAGATACTAGTGCACAGGGTGATCTTTCGAACCGAGCAAAGACTTGTAAATAACTAAAGTCGCTCGAGTATCCCCTAGGTCACCATGCCAATGAAAGGAGCAAAATAAACTTTTAACATGCCACTTCCTACAAAGTAGTCCAGTGGAACTGCACAACGACTGAACAAGCAATTATGTTTAACCAAACTAATGTAAGGAATAAAAAAGAAACTTATAAATTATTAACTCACCTACGATGAAGAAAATCCTAGGAATCACAAATCGACTGTGCAAGCATTAACTTGCATTCAACAGGAAGACTACAGCACTAAGACAAAACAGGTACCAACACTACGTCCAACTCAAAGTTCCGAATAGAGACAGTAAAGCTATAGAGTGAGTAGGTGTTGCCATATGGGTTAGAGAAATTTTCAGCACATCGCGACCCAACGAGTTGTACTTTAGAAGAAGAAAAAGTTAGCATTGTGGGGTCATGTGTTAGTAATGTGTAGCTGATGTTATAAAGCGGTATTTTAAGGGAGATTTATGAAATTTCGGAACCGCGTATATGTATGGTAACTTGACATTAAAGTTGGCAATACGTAATCTCTTATTTAATACCATGATTTTTTTGCGAATTGCATTACGTTGTTGGTTAATCAAGGTATATGTTTCACGATTATCTAGTTCTTTGGAAAAAATATCATTGTAGTACTTTTTGCAGATTATGGCAAAGTTATTTTTTGATTTATCTACGAAAGTTATAATAAGTTTTGTTTTTAGTTGTTTAATTTGACGATAAATGGCCTTTTGGTTAGTATGTTGATTATTTGTCCTATATAAACTGTACTTTGTTGGCTCCAATTTCACTGAACTTGCCTTCCAAACCTCCTCAGAACATGGTAGAAAGGCCTGAGTTGGTGTTCCCAAGTTGGATATTTTTATTAAGAATCTAGATAGATCCTTTTTAATAGACCTATGAATATCTTTCACTTTTATGTTTTTGTTTAGAAGTCTGAAATTGGCTCCTTTCATCGTGTAATTTCTGAGGATTTCTGATTTTATGATATTTAGATTACCCATGATATGCCCACTTGCCCATTCAATAAATTCCGTAAACTTATCCTCTGTACAGAAGCATGGCCAATGTGATTCCATATCCACATTACAAAAGTTCTCAGTAATGTCTCGATAGTTGAAAAGCTGTCGTCCGAGCGTTGAAACATAATTAAAACTTTCTGCTACCTGGACTACTGGAAGAAGAAAGATCTGAAGTGTTACCAAAAATTGTATTAAATGGGACAGTGTCATGAGATTTATTTAGGTGTTTAATAACAATAGCTTGTGTCTGACTTCAGTAATATTGTCTGAAGATAATTGGAGCCTTAAATGTATTAATTCGTCGACGATAAAATGAATGGTAGGATTAGTATAAATAAAGTTTTTGTGCTGTTTTACACAGCAATTTTTCTTTTCTTATATTGATAGAAAATATAATTTGTTTACCGCACTTAACGATGTGTAGGTCTTGTAACGTGGTAGTAAAGTCCATAGACTCTTATTTTTACCATTTCCTCGGTATATTCGTGGTTTTGAAAAAATCTTATTAGTAGGCTGAAGTTTAAAAAGGGAATATACTTTGCCGTTATTAAATTCAAAGGTGTACTTTACTCCATTAAAAATTTCATTCAGACCAAATGAGAGCAAGGACTTATATTATAGGATGAAATGGTTTTCAATCTGCAAACGTTTGGATAAAAATTCTTCGATTGCTAATATTGTAACTTGGCAAGCTCATAAGACAAACAAAATGTATTGACATAACCAACCTTAAAAAACACCATAATACCTTCACGTTGGAACTGAAGAACAGATTCTGTGCTTTAGAAGGCCAAACATCGGAAGAGGTGGATATTTCTGAAGTTAACAGAAAAGTAACCAAAGCTCTTATGGAAACAGCAACAAAACTAGCTGGGTCTAAGAAAAAGTTGCATGTGAACAAATTATCAGGAAAAACCAAAATGCTGATGCAAAAAAGAAGAGAGCTGAGGACAACTAAAGAAGATGCGACTTCCAAAGTGGAATATATAGAGCTATGCAATACAGTACGAAAAAGTATCACTGAAAATGTAAGGAAGTTTAACTGTGAACTAGTGAGGAAAGCAATTGAAAACAACCAAAGCCTAAAGATAGCAAAGGGACATCTCAGTAAGGGAAGAAAACAGATTATGGCACTGAGAAAAGAAGATGGTTCTGTAACAAGAAATATAGGCGAAATTTAGACAAGAGTGAAAGTTTTCTACTCCAAATTATATGAAAGGGATGATACATGTACTCCAGACATCATGAAAAGTACCAGTACCAGAGTTCTTCCAGTCCTCCCAGCAGAGGTTGCACATGCAATCAAGAACATGAAGCGGGGAAAAGCTCCAGGAGAAGATGGGATTACTGTAGATATCATACAAGAAGCAAGTGGAGAAATCGAAACGGTACTCGCCAAAATTTTCACTCGATGCCTTAATGAAAGGAAGATTCCTGAGGATTGGAACAACGCTACAATGATCCTGCTACATGAAAAAGGTGACATTGAGGATCTCAGGAACTACAGAGCTATCAG
Source organism: Macrothele yani (assembly GCA_039090855.1). Classification (NCBI taxonomy): domain Eukaryota; kingdom Metazoa; phylum Arthropoda; class Arachnida; order Araneae; family Macrothelidae; genus Macrothele; species Macrothele yani. The sequence continues at coordinate 98,870,981 of CM077005.1, forward strand.
CCTCCTATCAGTGGTTTATAAAATTTTGACTAAAGTTTTTTCACACCGCTTGAAGGTAACACTGGACATGGCTCAACCGAGAGAACAAGCTGGATTCAGGAGTGGCTACAGTACAATAGATCATATCCACGTACTGAGAGAACTAACTGAAAGAGCGAGGGAATATGAACTTCCATTATGCATGGCTTTTATCGATTATGAAAAAGCCTTTGATTCGGTGAAACCATCAGCAGTTACAATGGCTCTGAAATCCTGCGGTATTGAAGATGCATACATTAATATTATTAATAACATCTATGAAAATGCAAAGTTTCGGCTGTTTGAAAAAACAACACACATAAAAATTGGAAAGGGAGTGAGACAAGGTGACACCATATCTCCCAAGCTCTTTAATGCCACATCGGAAAATGTCTTTCAATCACTGGACTGGGAAAACAAAGCGATAAAGATTACTGAAAGGATGAAAGTTTTCCGTCTTTAGCACGATTTAATAATTAAAAGATGAGAAATATGTACAATCATCTTTTAAGCATTAAATCGTGCTAAAGACGGAAAACTTTCATCATTTCAGTGATTAATGTCGCAGGAGTCTTCAATATTTGTTGGGATAAAGATTAATGGAGATTATCTAACTCACCTTCGTTTTGCTGATGACAGTAATTTTTGCAAATACCCCATCACAGCTGCAGAGTATGATCCAGGAACTTGCTGACAAGAGTAAAGAAGTGGGATTAAAAATGAACTTTCAGAAGACAAAAGTGATGTTCAATGCTTTTAAAAGAAATGAAGATTTATCGATTGATGGAGAAAAGCTGGAGATAACAGACACGTACGTTTATCTTGGACAGCAGATATCAAGTGAGGGTCACATTGATGAAGAAATTAATCGGCGTACAAAACTTGCCTGGAGAGCTTTTGGAAGAAACAGCATAATTTTCAAGAGCAATATGCCCTTATGTCTTAAAAGAAAAGTGATTGATCAGTGCATCCTTCCAGTGCTTATGTATGGTGCAGAGACGTGGACCTTAACTAAAAGAGACATACAAAGGCTGCAGACAACTCAAAGCAGCATGGAGAGGTGCATGCTTGGTGTAACCAGGAGAGATAAGAAGAGGAACTCGTGGATCAGAAAAATGACAAGAGTGGAAGACATCATGATCAGAGTTAAATCCCTGAAACGGCAATGGGCTGGACATACTGCCAGAAGGACAGACCATCGATGGACAGCCGAAATTTTAGATTGGATTCCAAGGGACAGGAAAAGACCCAGAAGAAGACCACGTGGGAGATATGTGGATGAAATTCGAAAGTATGCGGGACTGACATGGAGGAGACTGGCACAAGACAGACCGTTGTGGAAGAAACTTGGGAGACCTTCGTCCAGAAGTGGATTGATAATGGTTGACAATGATGATGATGATTTGAGCAAAGTCATATTTTTTGAAAATGAAGAATTTGCACGTCTTGGTTATTTCTAAGGATGTTAATGTCGGAACTATGACCATTAATTCTTTTATTTAAAGGACCAGATGTCTGTCCTAAGTAATTAAAGCCACTTTCGATACAAGTTAATAATAGGTTTTCAAGTTCGTTTCAAACCGTTTCTGCAGTTTGGAAAAGCTTTAGATCTCTGTGTTGCCACTTTGAGTATGCAAGTAATGATACAAACCGTTCGCAGTGGGACCAAGACAAATTCAAGGGGCTTTACAACAAACGTATTTCATCGAAACAATTTGTAATGGACCTGGCACTCGTGTATGATGTTTTATTCGAACTCTCACTTCTTGCAGAGTCCCTCCAGAGACGAGATATGACTCTTGTTCATGCTGATGAGCTACTTCGTCCCACCATACGATTACTAGACTCAATGAAGGAACGTAAAGGTAAACATATATTGGAAGCAGAGAATGCAGTGAAGGAAATGGAATTTTGCTGAGTAAAACTGACAGATAACAACAAGATAGTTTCTGTTAATCACTCTCAGATTTTAACCAGCATCGTAAACAATGTGAAACGCCGCTTATTTTCAACAACCTCTTCACACGAGTCAATTCGATCAAAATCAGGCCCTTCAAACATCATTCCCAGTAAGGCCGACATAATTTCAGAGCTTTTTGTTCCAGAAACTATTGAATTGCCAGCAGAAACACACCCAGGTTATGGAGAAACTGAAATAGAGTCTCTTTGCAGCCGCTTCGGATTGGTATTTTCGAGGACACTCAGGGCCTACAGAGTCTTCATGGACAATGCCGGACGAGATATTCCAACTAATTTGATTCCTCTTATTAATTGTTCAAACGTTATCCTAAAAGAGGCTTTAGCATTATGAACCTTATAATTACGGTTACTAGATCAAGATTACTAATTAGCCATGCGTCAAATCTTATGTTCATCAAATTTCACGGACCTCCGATTAAACAGTGGAAACCAGACAATTACGTTCGCAAGTGGCCGAGGAATCATCGCTCAGCAACTTAAATACCCAGATCAAAGCTGTCAAGCACATAGAACGTCCAGTGGATGAACTTTGGAAATTCCTTTAATGAGAAAAATTAAACATTGTTTCGCCTAATTAAATCAATGCAGTTATGTAAGTCATAAATTAGGTAGACTACACTTTCTGTTTTACAAAACCTGGGGTACATTCCTTTATTTGGTCCTATGTGCGATAGATTCATTTTTGTACAGGTCTTGGATCGTCGATCAGGACACTGATGGAAGTAAAATCTTCCATAGGAATTGTCGGTCCGTGATTCCGCTGAATGATTTAAGTTATTTTTATAAGTAGAACAATATAATGGAGACCGTAATTTGTGTGGTACCACGCTCTCCTCTGACTCAAGAGCCTGGCCCGATGGCGGTAATATATTTTTCGTGCTTGTACCCTGCCTCAAAGAACATCACGCGGACCTTTTTGCCAGGCGACGTCCGAGCTGGTATGTTAGCTTTATTCATAGGTTTAATCATACACACTCCAAACAGGCTGCAGTAGTAATAATCAACCAATAATAACTAAATAGGAACAAATACTGACAATGTGCAAGAATAAAAATGAGTATAAAATGTCAAAAATGAATCTACGAGGTCTAGAGTAACTAATATGCAATATGTTACAGATATACGTACTTCGAAAAACATTAATAAACACAAAGAATCGAAAATTAAAAATCCAAAATAAAATAAAAATCTCCATATGTTTGCGCAATGCAGCTTGACACAATAGCGATTTAAATATATATAGTATATGGATGAAGCGTCAAATAGAAATTCCTTCCAAACTATTGACATTCCGTAATGAGACATACTAATTGAGAACTTAATGAAAATGAACATGAGAACTGAAGAAACAGAAAGAACATTAAGCTAAGAATAAAATTCGGTAATACAAAAACTCGGAATATGAACCCAAGTAACAATGGAAGTGCGTTGACCTATCCCAAAAGGCTGATGTTCATTCTTCTCACCAAGGGTATACTGGTGCACAGGGTGACCTTTCGAACCGAGCAAAGACTAGTAAATAACTAAAGTCGCTCGCTTATCCCCTGGGTCACCATGCCAATGAAAAAGGTAAAATAAACTTCTAACACGCCACTTCCTACAAGGTAGTCTAATGGAACTGCACAACGACTGAACAAGCAATAATGTTTAACCAAACTAATGTAAGGAATAAAAAGAAACTTATAAATTATTAACTCACCTACGATGAAGAAAATCCTAGGAATCACAAATCGACTGTGCAAGCATTAACTTGCATTCAACAGGAAGACTACAGCACTAAGACAAAACAGGTACCAACACTACGTCCAACTCAAAGTTCCGAATAGAGACAGTAAAGCTATAGAGTGAGTAGGTGTTGCCATATGGGTTAGAGAAATCTTCAGCAACTCGCGACCCATCGAGTTGTACTTTAGAAAAAGAATAGTTAGCATTGTGCGGTCATGTGTTATTCATGTGTGTCCAATAAAATTTTCTATGGAGCGAAAAAAAAATTCTTGGTAGATGTACTTTTTCAAAGCTGATTGAACAAATTACGAACAAAAGAATGTGGATAACACGTTCGAGGAGGACTTACCCTCTTCGAACGTATTTCATTTTTAAGTGACATTTGTAGGTCATATCTATCAAATAAAATTTGCATTTCGGTGTAAGAGCTGTACTTGGTCTGAAGTCGGTCCAGGAAATGATCAGCCAGCTCTGTATATGCACCCACAGAAGGTGGTTTATCTAAGTTTTGTAGAAGTGCAACCTTCATCATGTTCTCCTGGTGTGTTTCTTCTGTATCCTTGTGCAGTTGGTCTACCACCAGAATCACAAGAATTGCACGAAGTGAACTCTTGTGTTTGGTTAAGACAAGACAACCTTCTGCTGTGAAAAGTGAGCGAGGAACCACAGAAAGCTCGTAATTCCTGAAAGGGTCTTTGAAATTAACAGTTGGTCTAGACTTAGCAATTAGAAGCAATCTTATGAATAAAGTACGATCTCCCTTTAGTTCCAATATTTGGATTTCAGTGTTATACATTCTGTCGATGGAGCAGGTATTAGTGGTACAACATGTACTCTGGTAAGGGGCAATGCTTTTCTGATGTGCGCATTGTTTGCAGACCAAGTAGGAAATCGGATGCATGCTTCATTATTTTCATCTATCCCATTTCCATCTTCATTAGCGACTGTGTTTCTATTTCTTAATGTCTTAGCTGTTAATCACATCTTTACGTCATGTTGATAGATTTCAAAGTCGTGCTAGAGTGCAAGCATTAAGTTATTATCCCTTATTGCACGTTCTAGAACTGTGGATTAAAAATATTAAAATCCATGATGAATTAAAAGAATTTAATTCACATATCCCCAGTCATAAAACCACATATTTACAAATTAAAACAATACATATGAGACCTTTTGGCAATCCTACTGTAGGGCCATCTTCAGAACTAACACAGTCAAATGGAACGAAAAAATGCTGTCTAGTTAGAGTTCAACTGATGTCATGTCATGTGTCAGTAACATGCGCAATAGACTCGACGTGAAGCCGACTAAAAAATATTTGTTATAAATCACAATTTTTCATTGATACTTTAACTTTAGGAGATGGTAATTATACAATATGATGACAACAATACTACCACTCATAATTACAATCGATGTCATGGAGGATACGCCTAATGGGAGGGGGAATACTTGTTTGGATATACGGTTACCCAAAATCTAAAATATCTAAAATAGTTAATAAGATTCGTAGACAAGCACTTACCAAACTACAAAGGGAACACACCCAAAAACGCTATGTGGGCTCCGTGGACTACACACATGAAGTTGTTAATCTTTTAAAAAACTTTTGCCGCAAGAACCAACTAGACATAGGAATCCGAACAAGAAATATTGAATCCACTGTAACGAACGACAGAGACAAGATTAGCATGGGTAATAATTATGGGGTTTCACCATATGCCCTTTAAGTCCACTGATGGATCTTTCCTTGGTCAAGCTTATATTGGTTCCACCGTAAGATCAATCAAGACAAGGCTGTCCGAGCACAGATATGCAATAGAAACTGGTTCTCAATCTACAGCTCTTGCTCGTATACGATCAGTCGTGGAACCCACCAACCACAATGGCAAAATACTACGATTTTATCAACATCATCCACAAACTTTCATGCATTGTTTGCTGAAAGTTTGTGCATACATAAATTTGTAAATACTCTTTGTAATGATGAGACCCCGATCTTAATTCTGCAACCTTGGAAACAAATTTTACAACTTTTTCACCTATTTTTCACCATGTTCTGTAATATTGTAATTATGAGTAGTAGTATTGTTGTTATCATATTGTATAATTACCATCTCCTAAAGTTAAACTATCAATGAAACACTGTGATTTATAACAAATAGTTTTTAGTCGGCTTCACATCGAGTCTATTGCGCATGTTACTGACACATAGCATGGCGTCAGTTGAACTCTAACTAGACAGTATTTATTTGTTCCATGTGACTGGTTAGTTCTGATGATGGCCTCACAGTAGGATGGCTGAAGCTATATTCACGCTATGCGTGAATATAGCCCACAGACTAGGTTCACGCTCCTTCTGTGATTGGTCCGAACGATTGTAAGGGAGTGGTCTTTTTTTGGGTAGGGATTTGATGATTGATGTCTTCCTGTTCAGCTGCACGGAATATTCTGTTGCACTTTGAATTATTGTCATTAGATGGCGTCGTGTTCTGTTCTGTAGGTTGTCCATATGAGATTTGCTCTGTTGTGAATTGTGATATATGTTTACATAGGCGAAGCGGTAAGTATGTTTGAGTAGGTGCCAATGAAGAATTTTTAAATTAGAATAGGAGACAGCATGTAATTTCGCCATACCGTACGCGTCTTTTGGGGCAGTTTCGAAACATAAATGAGTTTTTTACTGATTAAAAAGTGTGCAAATTTGCGGAGGTAAGCTGTGCGAAGAAATTACAGTCACTTAACTCTGGGCCCCATCAGTCCAATGCCATATGTTTGGAGGAAGACTTCGTATTCATGTCTTGCATATTGTATATTTAAACTAGTAATCGAAAAACTACTTTTTAAAAGTAGCTAACTACTGCTACAATCACATTCTTGAAAAGTACCTTGCTACAGCTACAACTACGTTTTTTGAAAAGTAGCTACTTTTGATACCTAAGTTAAAGGTACAAATTCTGGAGATCTTTATATGCATATTTTTCATTTTTTTCCATCTCGATATATCGAGAAATACTTATATATTTCTATTTGTAGCAATGCTGCACCAGTGGTATAACTACTAGGTAATGTAGTGGCATGCTGCAGCTGCTAGTTCTAATTTTATGGAGAAAAAAAAACAAATAATTAACCCAAAGATTCAGATTTTCCTTTAAGATAAACTTAGCTGATAAATGTCAAGTTACTTTTAAAACACTAGATTTCCTACAGATTGAAGCTCTTTGGCTCGGTTGTAATAGATCACTCAGCAATATTTTATGATACGATTGCTCTGCAAAGAATTGTTAATAATATGATTGCTCTGCAAAAAATTGTAAATAATACGATTGCTCTGCATGGCTTGTAAAACGATTGCTCTGCAATGATTTGTAAATAATATGATTGCTCTCTAATTGCCTTTTCTCTGTGCTGAGGAGGAAAAGTACTAGCACACATGGAGAGCACCTGTGGACAATGTGTGAAAACAGTCAGTCACCTAGAATTACGTACATGATAGGTGTAAACTTTTTTTCGTGGCAGCCACAGATTTGTGATGGGTGATTTCTTCAAGTGAGTGATTTTAATTTTTGGACAAAACAATTACACTTTGCTATTCCTTTTAGTACTTATAGTAAGTATGTCTCATTCATTGCATAGGAAAACTTGAATAGGCTAGCAAATGACATCCATTTGCAAAATGTCACAAAGGTGTCCAAGTGAAGCTCAGTATCAGCAGTGGCATATATTCGAGGCTAGCTGCGAAGCCCATAGAATGCACAAATCAAAGTAAATGAAATATACACAAATAAAAAACAATTAGCAACAGTATTAAGATATGTCGCTGCGACAAAAAACGTGCGGATTTGCTTCTTTTGACTAAAAGAATCTATCTGGCGAGCAAAGAACAACGGGTCTTCCAGGAAGGTGTTATCGTAACGCAAACAGCTCTACCAGTCAGTCTTCGCTGTTCTGATCCGAAGACCTTCGATACGACCGCCAGCTAGCATTTCCATGACAACATGAATGAGCAGGTGAAGGGGAATGCTTTGGCAACGGTTCACTCAGAAAAGAGAAGACTTGGACTACACATTAGTCACTCACTTGCTCCCGCCGATAATAGTATGTGTTTCACGAGAGTTGTTTCAGTTTGTGTGAAGTGTAATAAATTAAAATCGGTAATATTGTATCTTAAATTTGTGGCTTTGTTGGATTCGAACTGTTTTGATAAATTTTTTGAAAGCTTTTCTAAACATCTACTATCAGAACTTAAAGAACTCTATGCTTCAAATTTTGATACAGCTTGACTAAAAAATCAACTAAAGGTGTTTTGATTCCCTTGATGAATACAAAAAGAAATCAGTAAGAGACATTTCAGTTAAGGTTCCATCTTCGGCCTGCTCGATAGATGGCGCCACGGTATGTCCCTTAGTGGATCTTTTATTTTAACGTAACTCTGCAATAAATATAGATATTTTTCATTATATCAAAGGTATCTGAGACTTAGATTGCAATAGAATCGGGTAAAAGATATGCTTGTGAAAGTTGTCACAAATATTCTAGGCAGCAGGGTTTAGATGAACATCGTAGAATAAAAGGTCATTACGTAAGTAGACTTACCAATCCTGCCCCAGGTGCATCTTCTTTTCAATGCATAGTTTGTGACAAATCATTTATCCTTAAGTCATCATATCTGAGGCATTGCAAAACATTTTCTCATTTTTCTTGCAACGTTATGTTAAAATAAAAGATCCACTAAGGGACATATCGTGGCACCATCTATCGAGCAAGCCGAAGACGGAACCTTAGCCGACATTTCTTGTTACATAACGATGAATAAATTGTTGGACATTGTGTTTAGTGTGGTGTACAAATCAGCAGACCTAATATTAGTTTCCATCAGTAACTGCCGAAAGAAGTTTTTCTACATTAAAAAGAATCAAGATATATCTTAGAGCCATGTACATTTCAGCAACTTGGCTGTTATGTCAATAGAAAAAACATTCTTTTTAATTTTAAATATGAAAAAGTACTGTGAAGAAACTTTTTATGTAAACGTAACACTGAAGTCCACACAAAAGGAAAGAAGAATGGAGTTCATGTATAGTGCGTTCACTATAACTTGACAGTTGGGAAGGATTCACTTTACCAGTTTCAGGGGAGCTTCGCATCGTAAGCAGCGTGCTTAAAACTAATCGCCTCCAACCCTCTTGGAGCAGGGCAATAAACAATGAAGATACGGGGTGGATGGGGGAGTGTTGGCAGTCCCTCCTAATGCTGATTCCTTCAATGGTCTTTGTGGGAGGGAAAAGAATAAGGCATTCTTGAACATCACCAAACGACCCTTTCCGACTTCTGTTACTGATTTCTCAAGCTAGCTTTGTAGCAAGCAAGAGATCTTTACTCACGGTTTTTTTCTTTTGCTGTTTATTTAATCTTTTTTTTTTTTTTTTTGTGACACTGTTAATATTATTGCTCGCAACTATGGCACTCAGCACACTGAAAGCTGGAAAAGTACTGAAAAGCCAAGCTAGGGAAATTATTGGGAATGTAATAATGTTCATGGACGAAGAAAAACGAAATGGAGTTCCGAAAGTGGATGTGAAAAAATCCAATGAACGCGTTTCGGAGGCTACAGGAGTTTCACTGCGAACTGTTTACAGAATTCGGAAACAGACTGCTACAAGCGAGGTTTTGTCAACTCCTGGTAAAAGACGAAACAAGAAAGCGCCGAAGCGCGAAATAGATGATTTTGACAAATGCGTTGTGCGCAGAACGGTACATGACATGTATGAAAAAAGGAAATCCCTACTCTTCAGTCTTTATTAATCAAATTACGCGACAGTATTGATTTTGACGGAGGTAAGACTACATTGAGTAAAATACTAGATGATTTGGGTTTCAAATATAAGCGATGGAATGGTCGAAAGTTTTTAATAGAGAAACCCGACATTGTAGCGAAACGTAGGCCGCGGCGCCTCGGGACGATGCGATCTCAGAAACGGCGCGGCTTGTGTTTTGTTCCCGTGCCACTGTAGTGAGTATGTATCAAAAGTGGTGCACAGATGACCAAACGACGAACCGTCGTCCAGTCGTGTGTCATCCGCATCTCACTGATGCCAGAGAGGGGAGCGGAGACTGCCGCGCATTTTTCACAGGAACCGCAGGGCCACATTGCAACAAATCATCCGCAGCTAGAACAGTGGTCATCAGAGCAATGTCTCATAGCACACAGTTCACCACAGCGTTTTGTGCATGGGCCTGCGTAACCGAGACACAGCCATGCTCACTGCACGTCAGTCATTTCCAACTACGCATAAAATGGGCCCAAGATCGTCGAGATTGGACAGTGGATGATTGGAAAAAAGTGGCCTCGTCTTACGAATCAAGATTCCTGGTGCATCACGTATGACGGTCGAGCACGGATTCGTTAATTACCAACGGAGGCTATAGCACCTGAATGCACTGTTGGGCGGAAGCAGGCCGGCGGCGGCGGTGTTATGCTGTGGGCGATGTTTTATTGGGGCACTTGAGGCCCCATTACGCCAACAGCACAGTACCTGACAGCTGTCATGGTATTTGAACATCGTTTCGGACCAAGTTCACCCATTCGTAGCAACTGTGTTCCCAGCAGGCGACGGCCATTACCAGCAGGATAATGCGCCATGCTACACTGCCAAAATCTTCAAGGAGTGGCTTGAGGAATATGCTGGTGACTTTCTGTTAATGCCCTGGCTTCCAAATTCACCTAACATGAACGCAATCGGACATTTGTGGTTCGACTTGAAAAAGCGGGTTTGCGCTAAATCACTACCATCCCGAAATGTACGGGAACTGGAAGACCCACTGTTGACAGTATGATAAGAGATATCGCAGGATACCTATCGCCAGCTCATCGAATAGATACCTCGCCGCTGTTTTGCGGTCTAAACGGGGTCATACAACTTATTAGGCAGGTGATCATAATGTAATATGGCTCGTCGGTATATACATCATCACCATCATAATCAACCATTATCAATCCACTGCTGGATAAAGGGCTCCCCAAGTTTCTTCCACAACGGTCTATCTTGTGCCACTCTCCTCCATGTCACTCCTAAATGCTTTCGAATTTCATCCACCCATCTCCCATGTGGTCTTCTTCTGGGCCTTTTTCTGTCTCTTGTAATCCATTCTACAATTTCGGTTACCCATCGGTGGTCCGTTGTTCCAGCATATGTCCAGCCCGTTGCCATTTCAGGGATTTTACTTTGATCATGATGTATTCCTATCTTGTAACTTTCCTTTTCGACGAGTTCCTGCAGAGCATAATCCAGAAAAATGTTCTAAAAAGGCCTGTGGCCTTTTAGAACGTTTCTCTCATTAGGTATAACACCTAATGAAAAGGTGTTAAACACCTTTTCATTTTAGAAGACCTTTCATTAGGTGTCATAAAATGTTTACAAATGCGAAATATCTAGGTTGTAACTTAAAATTTTCTAAAAAGGCCCATGACATAGTGTTTTTTCTTTTTTATTTATTGTATTGGGGTTTAACGACCACCGTGAGCAACTCAGTGGGCTAAAAGTAGTCGCCCATCCCTAATTTAGGGCTACTGGTTTCACGGAAGGAAGAGAACCAGCGCCGTAAGACCAGCACAACATCCATGCCTCACTGGATTCGAACTCAGACCCATCTCAGCTGTATGATCAGAAGCCATCGCTTAAACTACTGCGATAGCTTATTTATTTCGTACACGTCTGTAATTGGGTGAAATTTTTATACATCAAAAATTCGTTTGAATCATGATATTTGGATCATATTTTATTTTGCCCACTACTTTGACGTAATTTCAACAATGAACCCGGTGGGGGAAGGGTCAAAGCAGAATTGGACAAGTGTTCATTTTTCAACCATGCATTTTTACATTTTCTTGCTAACACTGATTCGTTTATGAAACGGGTGTAGGAGAACTGTCCACAAAACATTTGAGGGGCCTTATAAAAATGCATTTTTGACCGCTTCGTGGACACGACCCCCAGAGGTTGGTTATCTGAATCATATGAAGTTTCCGTAATTTCGTCTTTTCTTAATTGCGGTTATTAATGTAATTCTTTATACAAATGTTTATGATCTTCAACTCAACAAAAGATTTCAGGATTTACAACAAACTACAATTAATTATCTGGGGGCATGTCCTGCCTCAGGAAACCTATCGAGGAGGGGGGGGGACCACAAAAGTATAAAATATAAAGAATTTCTGGTCCGATCGGGAGATTTTTAGCATTTACAACCTACATCTCAAACTCTCTGAAGACATGTGCTGACTCACGAAACCTGTCCGGGAGGGGTGGGGTGGGGGGTTCCTAAAATATAAAACAAAAACAAAGTATTTCTAGTTGTAAATGCTGAAAATCTCTCGATTAGACAAGGAATAAGAAATTCCTTGCCGCCCCGGTGGCGCAGTGGTCTAAGGCGCTGGCCTCTGATCATTCGTCCGTAAGGGGTATGGGGTTCGAATCCCGTCGGGCGTGGATGTTGTGTTTGTCTTACGGCACTGGCTCTCTCCCTTCCCTGGAACCAGTGACCCTAAATTAGGGACGGGCGACTGCTTATAGCCCATTGAGTTGCTCACGGTGGTCGTTAAACCTCCAATAAAAAAAGAAATTCCTTACATTTTACACTTTGAGATCTACCCCCCCCCGGCCCGACACAGGTTTTCTGCGTTATCACATGTTCGTAAAGAGTTTGTTCAGATTAGTTTCTAAACGCTCAAAATCTCCCGATCTGATCGGAAATTCTTTGCATTTTACACGGGTTTTTACCCCCACCCCCAACAGGTCTCCTGGGTAAGCACATGCCCTCAGATAATTTGTTGAATTCTAGCTTGTGAATGCGAAATATCTCCCGATCAGACCAGAAATTCTTTATATTTCATATTTTGGGTTTTAAGCACCCCACCCCCACCCCCGGTAAGTTTCCTGGGTTTGCACATACACGCAGAGAATTTGTTTAGCAGTAGTTTATATACCTTGAAAAATATCGTAAATAAGAAAATACGAAATTACGGAAATTTTATGTGTCAGATAACCAATCTCCGGAGACGTAGCCGCGGAGCAATCCAGAACGCAATTTTTATACGGCCCCTTAAAATGTTTGTGGCCAGTTCTGCGCTTTGTCTTTTTCCCGAAAATCATGGAAATGTTTAAATTTCTTACTGAAAATGAAATATTTAAAAAAAAATTTGGACAGTAGTTGCTTAAGTAGTGGGGAATATAGCGACACGAAATTTGTTTATGCAGAACAATTTTATGGCACTGAAATTCCAATGTATCCAGTTCTCCGGTGTGGCCAGTTCTCCGTACCCGTTATGATATGAGATACACACTTCAATGTGGAGGGGATATTTATATGGCTTCCTTATCAATATCATGCTTTTTGGGAAATTTTTCTCCTTGGTATTTCTATTCGGTCACCCGTAGTGAGATCCTAGATGTGCACTAATACTGAGGTACAAAAATAATGGCCCAGCCCTGGACCCAATGTCTGCTTAAAGAAATGTGCTCAGCGATAGTGTATATATACGATATATAACTACCGAAGACTTTTCGTTTAAATTGTATCACAGAGAACAAAATAATAATAATAATAATAATAATAATAATTCCCCGTGTTATCTGTAAATGCAATGACAGTATTCGACATTTGCTACCGAATATTAACAGCATGCATTTTCTTATTAAAACCTAGCCGTGATTGTTTCCTTATTTGACCGCATTTGGTTGAAACTTTTAATGTGAACCCCCGGGCCCATCATGGAAATCCGGTACCATCTCACAAAACCGTAGAGGATACCCAGCATGCAAAGTCTGCGGTATCCTTCATGCAAAGTCTATTTAGCGAGAAGCTTCGAAGCGCCACAGGGAGTCCCTCCCCCTCCACCTCCCGTCGTCATTGTTCAAAGGCTCTTTGGTCTGCTGGAAGCGATTAGTTCCTAAAAGGCACGCTGCTTACTCCCCTCAAACTGGTAAAATGAATCCTTCTCAACTGCCAACTTAGAGTGAATGCACTATACAAATAAAGTATTCAGAAAAAGAATGGAGTTCATGTACAAATAAGTGTTCAAATCCTAATCCTTATAATTAGTTTGTATCGTACTAGCAGTAGCATGTACCTAAAATTTAGAAAAAAGGGTTACTTCTATTACGTTACAACTGAAAAATAAACCACAATTTAAAAAAAAAAATAAATAAACAGTACTGGGAATGTCGGGGGGGGGGGATAGCCCAGGTATCGGACCCAAGATACGCCACTGAGTGTCAGCTAAAGGAAACATGCAAATAAATGCCTGTAGCTATGTAAGTCCGGATTGCATTCTTATGGTGTAGGACACTGAGTTATCTATTTGTATGCAACCATATCCAGTAATGATCACTAAAGTCTTATAGTTTTATTAACCTTAAGCGTGTAACCATATTTTACCGCCGAATCCTTTTATTGCAATAAAATGTATGTTCATGCATTGGTCCACACTCCATGTTAGTGTTAATCCTGATTGGCTGATTGATAACCTTGAATTATGTACTTCTGTTCCAAAAATTACATAAAGAGGTAAAACTACAGGGCTCTATAGGTAGCCCCTTATTTTTCCGGACAATCTTCATAACTCCCCCTCCCACATACGCATGCACGAAAAACACATCCTCCATTGTGTTCAAAATCCAGAGAAAATTGCTGTGCTTAGGGATACTAAAGTAAATATTGTGTGTGTGTGGGGGGGGGGGAGGACTTTGTCCTAGTTATGCCATTGTGCTACACACGACACTACTGTAAAAGTATATTACAGTAACAGCATTACTTCTAATCACTGATTTATATTAATATTTAAATCTGGCAAATAACCCAGATGCTAGTAAGTACATGACATTTAAGCTGTAGTGGCTTCGTAACTACCGTTTTAATTACAGTAACTTCATAACATTAACACTATGTATTTTAAAAGTGTACTGGCATAGACTACAACTGGTCTGTTTAAATTTGGCAAACTATGTCTGATAGAAACCTTTGTATTCTGTTAAAAATGATAGTTACGTTTATCACTTGTACTTTTAAATTACATTATAAATGATATTCTTATCTTACTGCTCATCATAATGTAGCCATACTTCAGGAAAACAAAGCATGGCATGTAAGCATTTCATTCATCTTGAAGTTAGTTCCCCAACTCCGAAACTATGACAAATAGCACAAAATGTCAATTGTGAAGTTTGGGAGCACCATGTGTTTGCTACAGATTGGTCATAAAAGGTGGGGGCCAATGAATAGGTGAATTAGACTGCACAGTGGGGATTGCAAGGTATGGAAGTGTATTTACAGTATATGGAAGTACAGTGTCATCAGAATGCTTTCTAGGGATTGGAGCAAAAAACTGGTGCCGTTGAGGCCTGGCAGTAGCAGAGCCTCAACCTAACTGAATCGGACTGTTTTTTAATTTATTTATTCAATCGTCGTCCATCGAAATATATGTTCTTTTTTTTAACAAAATTAATCTTGGCAGAGTTTTTTTCTTTCTACTTCTCTCTCTCTCTCTCTTTTTTTTCTTTCTTCGTAGTGGCTAAGCACATATCCATAGATTTTTTGTTTGCCGAAACCACCTCAGAAATAGCCAGTGAAGTGGGCACCTGACGCTATATGTAATATATGTATATTCAATTTCAAAGGTTTGTACGACCAAGTAAATCCTTATATTTATATAATGACGAGACAAAAATTTCTTATTTATACAAAAAAATCATTAGCATGTGTGAACTGCATATTTTATTGCACTTTTCTTGTATATCTTTTAAAGTACAACATAGCTTAAACTCGGTTTCTTGAAGATTCATGGGCATCCTACAAACTTTTACTCCACTGAAACTCTTATTTGCCCGTGGCAAGGGTAACCTGACTGTGGAGTGCACATTTGAACACAATAAATAATGACATGAAACATTTATGAAAGGAATTAAAAAACTAAGAAATGTGCGAAAAAAGTGTTGCCTTTTTTTGCAATATTTTTGTCAAATATCAAAGTTTTCAATTTTATCTGTCGCTCCTCCAAATTAAAAAGCAAGGCCCTGCAGCATGTTGATCCTAGGTATTATTACCTTGTGTGCAAGTAAGCAAAGTACTGTGACTTCCGTACATGTGTGGAATGCTAGTTTAGTGATGACACACAGTGAATGCATATTATTTAAGGTTTTCTATGCAGGTGAAATAAGGTAACATGACTTCATTGAATGACAACTGTATGTACAATGGAGTACACTTCTGAACAGTGGTCTGAGATAGTGTTGATATATGGAGAATGTTGGGGAAATGCACATGCAGCTGCTCAGCTGTACTCGTAGCATTTTCCTGGTGGTCCTTGTCCTACACCTTCCACGATCACACCCACCTTGTACAACATAACATCTCTGCCAAACAAGTAACACTATGACTTGGTAATGCTCTGGTAGACCACATCAATCCTTGAATAGGTTGAGCGCTGTGAGTGTTGTGTCCTTTGCACTTGCCCACCCGTAATATAGTGTACGAGAACTCGCTGTGGCCTGATAGCTAGATGTGCATGGAAGATACTGCGAATCATGGGTTTTACCCATACGACAGAGTACCCCAGCAGGCCATGTATACTGGTGATCATCAGTTCCATACAGACCGGTGTAATTATGCCCTCAATCAAAAGTCAATGAACCTATTATAGTTTCTAGCAAACATTTTGTGGACAGATGAATTCACATTCACACATGACCACAATCACTATCACAGGAGCATGGATGAGCAATGGTTGTTACAAGTAAGTCCAGGTATGTTGGTGGTTTAATGTCTGGTGTGGCATCTGGAAAAACATTTGCCAGATCAGTGTTCTTCCAAGGTTCTCTCACTGGACTACAATATCTACAACTGCTCCATGGTACCATACCAGACTTTTTGGATGATGTTTCATGTACAGTCTCATATGTGGTTTCAAAGCAATAGCACACATTGCACAGCATCGGTCAGCAACTTTCTCACCGCCATGTTCCACTGACACATCTAGGGCTATGGCAGCCCGAGTCACCAGACCTAACCCACTGGATTTTTTCCTGTTGAGGTTACTTGAAATTTAAGGTATATGATACATCAACCCCTGCAGGTGTGCTGCAAGAGCAGGTTCTTGCAGGATAGTTACCAGTGCTGAAAGTTAACTGATATTCTTGATACCTACTATGTAAGTCACATCCAGGAACACATTTTAACAAATGATGGACATTTGGAATACTCTTAACTTTGATAGATATGTTTCCTTCTAGTAATGTAATAGCTGAGGGCCTCTATGTCAACAACACATGGCTGCACTTAATGATTTGTGTAAGTTGATTGTGTGGTGTGTACTATTAAATGTCTACAACTTATTCTGAGTATTATTTTCAGATCTTGTGTTCATATTACACTGCCATAGTAGTGCTGTTTCTTCATCAGCTCGTCATGGCATTTACTTTCATGGTTACCTAAATGCACTCATACATTTGCCTCCTCAATGTACAGCCTAATTTTTACCAAATTGTTAACTAAAGCTTGGTCATGCAACTCTGCGGAGGTCATGACAATTATATATATTCTTTAAAATATATATTTTTTTAAATTTTTTAGGTGGGCTTATTACTTGCATCTATGACTTTGCAGAAACCCATTTCCAAATAGGTCTTTGTGGAAGTGAGAAAATGCAGAGTTTTTGCTGGTCCTTGATAAAGCCAAGGCTCAGTATTCTCGACACTTTCTACATTCAGTTGTTTTATTTTCCTCTTTTTACTCACGCCGGTCAATAAATAACCTTTTCTATGTTGTACTTGGTGAGAGTCAAAAAAATATTTTTTTTTTTTGCTTCAGTCTCTTAATAGAATATATATATATATATAGGTG
Organism: Macrothele yani; assembly: GCA_039090855.1. Classification (NCBI taxonomy): domain Eukaryota; kingdom Metazoa; phylum Arthropoda; class Arachnida; order Araneae; family Macrothelidae; genus Macrothele; species Macrothele yani. Next base: position 98,888,600 of record CM077005.1, read on the forward strand.
ATGCGTAACATCACAGCCTCTCCTTGACAAATGTCAACCCCGCCTTCTCGTGGTGCATCCTGTTCCTACTAAAGGGGCTCTGACGACCGCCAATAGCGGTATAACTATACCATCGGGATTAGAGGAAATTCTATCCCACACTCACCAACCCGCTTGGCCAGCGTGGTGAGTTATGGCCAAACCCCTCCAAAATGACTCCACAACTGAAATCTTGGCCCTCAGTCTCCGGCAGCTGGAATGTACCTGGCCAAGGCAGCGGCCAGTGCGACATGAAGGCAGAGGGTGCTAAGAATCCCCGGAGGACCGGACTAGGCTGCCATCTGATGCTGACCTTGGCAACGTACAATGGACGCTCCCTATCTTCTGATTCAAGGCTTCTTGAATTGGAAGAGGAACTACAAAGGATCAAGTGGGACATCGTGGGGCTAAGTGAGGTAAGGAGAAAAGGAGAAGATCTCATCGAACTGAAAAGTGGACATCTCTTCTACTATCGTGGGACAGATACTGGCAGAACTAGTGGTGTTGGATTTATAATAAACAAGAAACTGAAGGATAAAGTTGTAGAAGTTGAAAGTTCCTCTGACAGAGCTGCACGGCTTGTTATCCAACTCTCGAAAAGATACCAGGCTCAGATTATTCAAACTTATGCACCCACCACAAGTCATCCTGAAGAAGAAATTGAAGAATTTTATGAGGAAATTTGTCATCTAAATAATAAAGGTAAGCAGCACTTGAAAATAATTATGGGAGATTTCAATGCAAAAATAGGGCAACGGCAACAGAATGAAACTTCAGTAGGTAAATTCGGTCACGGCAACAGAAACCAGCATGGAAATACTCTCGTTGAGTTTGCAGAGGCAGAAGGGTTTTTCATCTTAAACTCCTTCTTCAAGAAAAAGCTACACAGGAAATGGACATGGAGACATCCAAATGGGACGACAAGTGAAATTGATTTTATTATGTGTAACAAAAAATTTGTCATAGAAGACTGCAGTGTGCTAAACAAGTTCAACACAGGTAGTGACCATAGATTGGTGAGATGTAAGATGCACCTCAACACTAAACTTGAACGTGGCAAGCTCATAAGACAAACAAAATCTATTGACATAACCAACCTTAAAAACACCATAATACCTTCAAGTTGGAACTGAAGAACAGGTTCTCTGCTTTAGAAGGCCTAACATCGGAAGAAGTGGACATCTCTGAAGTTAACAGAAAAGTAACCAAAGCTCTTATGGAAACAGCAACAAAATTAGCTGGGTCTAAGAACAAGTTGCATGTAAATAAATTATCAGGAAAAAAGAAAATGTTGATGCAAAAAGAAGAGAGATGAGGACAACTAAAGAAGATGTGACTCCCAAAGTGGAATATATAGAGCTATGCAAGACAGTACGAAAAAGTATCACTGAAGACGTAAGAAAATTCAACTGTGAACTAGTGAGGAAAGCAATTGAAAACAACCAAAGCCTAAAGATAGCAAAGGGACATCTCAGTAAGGGAAGAAAACAGATTATGGCACTGAGAAGAGAAGATGGTTCTGTAACAAGAAATAGAGGCGAAATTTTGACAAGAGTGAAAGATTTCTACTCCAAATTATATGAAAGGGATGATACATGCACTCCAGACATCATGAAAGATACCAGTACCAGAGTTCCTCCAGTCCTTCCAGCAGAAGTTGCACATGCAATCACGAACATGAAGCGGGGAAAAGCTCCAGGAGAAGATGGAATTACTGTAGACATCATACAAGAAGCAAGTGGAGAAATTGAAACAGTACTCGCCCAAATTTTCACTCGATGCCTTAATGAAGGAAAGATTCCTGAGGATTGGAACACCGCTGCAATGATCCTGCTACATAAGAAAGGTGACATTGAGGATCTCGGAAACTACAGAACTATCAGCCTCCTATCAGTAGTTTATAAAATCTTCACTAAAGTTCTTTCACACCGCTTGAAGGTAACACTGGACATGGCTCAACCGAGAGAACAAGCTGGATTCAGGAGTGGCTACAGCACAATAGATCATATCCACGTACTGAGAGAACTAATTGAAAGAGCGAGGGAATATGAACTTCCACTGTGCATGGCTTTTATCGATTATGAAAAAGCCTTTGATTCGGTGAAACCATCAGCAGTTACAATGGCTCTGAAAACCTGCGGTATTGAAGATGCATACATTAATATTATTAATAACATCTATGAAAATGCAAGTGCAAAGATTCGGCTGTTTGAAAATACAACACACATAAAAATTGGAAAGGGAGTGAGACAAGGTGACACCATATCTCTGAAGCTCTTTAATGCCACATTGGAGGGTGTTTTTCAGTCGCTGAGCTGGGAAAACAAAGGGATAAAGATTAATGGAGATTATCTAACCCACCTTCGTTTTGCTGATGACGTAGTCATTTTTGCAACTACCCCATCAGAGCTACAGAGTATGATCCAGGAACTTGCTGACAAGAGTAAAGAAGTGGGATTAAAAATGAACTTTCAGAAGACAAAAGTGATGTTCAATGCTTTTACAAGAAATGAAGATTTATTGATTGATGGAGAAAAGCTGGAGATAACAGACACGTACGTTTATCTTGGACAGCAGATATCAAGTGAGGGTCACATTGATGAAGAAATTAATCGGCGTACAAAACTTGCCTGGAGAGCTTTTGGAAGAAACAGCATAATTTTCAAGAGCAATATGCCATTATGTCTTAAAAGAAAAGTGTTTGATCAATGCATCCTTCCAGTGCTTACGTATGGTGCAGAGACGTGGACCTTAACTAAAAGAGACATACAAAGGCTGCAGACAACTCAAAGAAGCATGGAGAGGTGCATACTTGGTGTAACCAGGAGAGATAAGAAGAGGAACTCGTGGATCCGAAAAATGACAAGAGTGGAAGACATCATGATCAGAGTTAAATCCCTGAAATGGCAATGGGCTGGACATACTGCCAGAAGGACAGATCATCGATGGACAGCCGAAATTTTAGATTGGATTCCAAGGGACAGGAAAAGACCCAGAAGAAGACCACATGGGAGATGGGTAGATGAAATTCGAAAGTATGCAGGGGTGACATGGAGGAGACTGGCACAAGACAGACCGTTGTGGAGGAAACTTGGAGAGACCTTCGTCCAGCAGTGGATTGATAATGGTTGACAATGATGATGATGATATATATGTGTGTGTGTATGTGTGTGTGTGTGTGTGTGTGTGTGTGTCCACTTTATATTATGTAATAAAAATAAAGGACCTTGTTCAATTTCCCAGGACATGTTCTACACCCCAAAATAAGACATATACTCTATATAAACATTAATGAGGAACAATTTTGCTTACCCTTTATTACCCTTTTTTTTTTTTATGTAAATTTCTTGCCAGTGTTAGCTATAAAAATGTCTGTTGAAATGATTTTGAAGACACACAGTGCAGTGGTATGTTTACAGGAAGAAAAGTGCTTGCAATTTCTGATGTGAGACTCAACACAGCCTGGGCATGTGTTTTTATTGACTGTTGAACTCATTAAAATTTAGTGGAGGTGTTGTGGATTGTCTGACAGTTGTTTGGAACTTGCTTCTGAATCGTGTCAGTGAATGGAGTGGAGTAAATGAGAGTTTTTAAATGTCCCCACAAGTAGAAATCTATTGGAAAATCTGGAAAGCACTAGTGCCAAGCTGAATGTCCTCAGTGACCTATTCACTGGGCAGGGTAGTTATTGTCCAAGAGTTCTTGTATCATATAGCTAAAATGACTTGGGGCTCATGGACTATATACATTGTGAACCATATACATTTATGCATACATAAACCATATTCATTGTGGGAAGTATCAATGGCGCATTCTCTACTTCAGATGCCACCATGCATGTTTTTCTCTGCCCATAAGTGATTGTTGTGAAAATTTATGATCTCACTGGTGAATCTGGCCTCATCTGTAAAGAGCACTGATGAAATGAATGGGTCACCCGCCCATTTCTGCATACTCCATTAGCCAGTTGTTTGTGATGGATAATCAGGAGATGTGAAATCCTGCACATGCTACACGTAGTATGGGTACAAGCTCTGTTCATACAGAACTCTCGCCAAGGTCATGCTTTTGAGATATTTTCTATTGCAGCTATTTCTTTATTCTGGGCACCAGGATTCTCTCCTCTAAAGCAAGTGTCCGGATGGCTCTTTGTCTCCTACTGTTTGCAGAAATGGGCTCTCTCTCTCTCTCTCTCTCTCTCTCTCTCTCTCTCTCTCTCTCATGTGACTGTAAACAGTGACAAATGTTTCCCTGTGTGATAATGTTTGATGGTACGTAGATATGCCTAACCTCCGAACTTTTACCAAGTGATTTCAATACAAAAGATGTGTCTGTGTCAATTCATGAAAGGAATAACCTTCCATGCTCATGTGAAAACAGAAGGAGATTAGTGTAGCACAATATGTGCTTAGCACATGGTTCGTACGCATCCTGGAAAAGTTCTGGAATTCCAAATTGCCCTGGAAATATCCTAAAATTCTGTTACATGTCCTGGAATTCTATCCATTCCTGCCTTTTTGTCCCTGCACAATGTTTCATAGTTAAGAATTTTTCTACTGATATAACTTATGTCTGACAAATTTCCCTCCCCACCTCTGTCAAAATGAGGGAGGCTGTTAGTTTTCTTGTCTGTTAACAGTACTGAAGTTGTGTTATTAGCACGTCATTTGTAAAACAAAGATTGTGCCTATGTTATCACTTTGTCCATCCATCAGTGTACAGCATATCTCTGCAACTATCAGTCTGACCAGAAAAATTTCTTTTGCATTGGGAAGCTTGAAATGTGAGAATGATGATCTTTGCATTCTGCACCTTTTTTTTTTTTTTTCTGATGCACGTTTCCTCCGCTAGAAGGCGTAAATGCAGATTCTACGAATTCAAAATATATTTTATTTCATATCTTTGCTTCTAAATATCCAGTTGAAATAATTATTTTTCCTTTCAATGCCATTTATATCAAAGACTGTTATAGGTACAGTCACTTCTTCAAGTAATGCATAGATTTTGCTCTAGGGAGGGCGTAAAGGTAAATTGTGTTTTCTCCAACATCTCTGCTTATGAAAGTCCTATTTCAAAAATTCTCCCCGCATCGGATACAGCTCCTGATGGGAAATGTTTTGCACATAATTCCTAATTTCTGTTAAAGAATGCTTTTTGGCCACCAGGAGGTGTAAGTGTTTATTTCTGCTTTGATGTATTCACAGCAAAATCTGAGCTCTTCTGAAAACTCTTGGAAAAATTCTTTCATGAACCGATATCTCTCACCTCGGAAAACCTTTTGAAAATACCTCCTGCGTAAAATAGCGCATAGTTTTCCCACCAGGTATTTGAAAAGTCCTTTTCCTTAGCATAGCTTTTACCATGAAGAATACTTTTTGCCTACTTTCAACTTTTCCATTATGCAAAATTCTTCTGCTACAAGGTGTAGAGTTATATCATATTTCTTCTTTGAAGTGTCTGATTTGGAAATCTCTTTGTCGCTGATACTTTCCTTCTGCTATGAGAAACTTTTTGTGTGCCATTTCTTAATTTTCATAACATACTGTACTTTTTAGTCACTGGTGGAAGTGAGTAGCTGTTTCTATTTCTGGATGTTTTATTGATTGCAAAACTCCAGTTGATTATTTTTTTTTTTAGCCAGTTGCATTGACTTTGAGTAACTTTGATAAATTTCATTCTCATAGGAGAGATTCAAAAGAAGTGCTCATTTCAACCGAAAAATTCAGTGTTGTCTTTCTTCAAATATTTCACCTTCCTTATCCTTAAATTTCCAATGTCAGCATTATTTCAAAATAATTAAATATAAATAGTATTTAGTTTATACATTGATTTTGTGGTATATGATAGCATTACAAGAGTAATGACACGTTTATGTTCTAACTATGGATTTTATACCTATATATTTTTGAGTTTTATGGGGTTTTTTTTTATTTTATAATTTTCTTCAATGATTGAACTAAAAGCCAAAGTAAAAATTAATTTTTCTCAAATTTAGTATAGCATAATGTACATAAAAGTTTTGTAGAAATTAAACTAGTTACATGTTCAGCGACACTTTTGGTATTTCAGTATTTATCTGTGATTCTAAGTTTCTTATTAGCTGCAGCAGACATCAGTTTTCAACATTCTGTTGTATTAAGTTTGCTCAAGCCGGTAGGGAGCTGTTTGTTGTAGGTTACAGGTTGAACAGACCTATGGTTTCTCTATATTTTAAGTAGGAGCATTTAGATCATATGTCCTGGAAAAGTTTTTCAATTATACGATTGAAAGAATGTATGAACCATGCTTGCATCTAACCTGCTTGCAAATCACAGCTCAGTGAAATACACAACATTGATACAGAACTGTAATTGGCATTATTCCTAGCTCTGCTGCATCAGCACTTTTATATGGATTTTTACCTTATTTTGACATGTAAAACATGTCTCTAGCATGTGGCCAGACCATTTAGATATACCATGTATGTATTCAGCTTAACATTTTGCTTTCAGATAATGTGCTGCTTTAAATTTAAAAAAAAAATGATGTCCAAAACACTTGCAAATTTAAAACTTACACAATCACTACTCAAAAATGTATCCTTTATCAAAAATATTTCATGAAGAAACAAATAAAGAAATACTCTTTTTTTTTTTCTTATAAAAATTTGGTAAGTGGAAATTTCAAACTTGATTTCAAAAGTAATGTTCAAGAATGAATGTGTATATGGAATTTCAATCCTACATATACTGTATACAGTAGTGAACAAGTTAATCCAAGCACTAATATTAAAGAAAAGTTGTAATTTTGCAAGAAAATAAGTACAAAAATTAAACTTCAACTTTCCTAATAATTTATATGTGTGCTACTCTGTTCCTAATAAGTTCATTAATTCCTTAGGTATGGACTCTATCAACATAGAATGCATTTTTATTTCTGCATCTCTAAACCATACCTTTATATGGATTGTATGTAATCCTTTGTATCACAATTAAGTTTTCCAAGTATCTTTTTCATTATGGACCACAAATTTTCTATTAGGTTAATGACAGGAGAGTTATATGGGTACTCTAGCATTTGGATGTTGTGATTTTTGAAGAATCCTCACTTTTTCGAAGTGTGGCATGGTGTGAGATCCTCTTGGAAGACGAGTTCTTTGTATTTCTAGATCTGCGGGTAAAGGGGTTTTTTTTTTTCCAATATTTTTATCTATTAGTCACTTTTCATCATACTGTCAACAGTTATCCTGGACTGCCACGTCTAATACAACCCAGAACATCTGTTTAGCTGGGTGTGTCGAAGACATAGGGTACTCGCTCTCCTTAGACAAAGAAATGGCTATCATCTGAGAATGTGACCTTCCATTTCTCAACAGTACAATCTTTGTGCACCTTTGTTCACTGGAGCCCCTTCTGCATAGCTTCCATCAACAATTGTTCTATTTGGTCTGCTGGCAGTCCTCTCAGCTTCCAACAATCTTCGATAGACTGTCATGTCAGAAACATTAAACCCAGTAGCTGCCAAGTCTTTTAAGTCTATAGCAGACAATCTTGGATTCACGTTACTTCTTCTAACTAGTAACCAGTCTTGAGTATGTATAATATTCCTTTGTCACCCACATTTTCTTTTTCTGTCAGGGAGAAAAGGTATTTGTCTAACCTCTTTTAAATTTCATTAACAGTACGTAAAGGCTAAACCACTCATTGGCAATTTGTCTTGGAGATGTATCCATTTTGTGTACACACTAGAAAACATAGAAAATGCTATTAAGAAATGTAGGTTTTAGTTAAACATTGCAAAGCCACAACTAACAATTGTAACTGAAACCAAAACTAACATTGTTGTGAACCAAAAACGTGACAAAGTTTTGGTTTTGGTTTTAGTTCACTTGTTCAGATTAATTTATTTGCTGCAGTATATTTATTTTCTCTAAATATTGCACAGATAGCATATATCTTTGAAATGTATGCACACACACACACACACACACATCATTTAAAATTTTGCTGTATGGCCACTTTTGTGATGGTAGGCCAAAAGCAGTAGACTGATATGAATAATAATTTTTCATTAAAATTTCAGTATGATAAAAGTTATAAAATTTCATCAAAATTCATTTCCAAGAAACATATTTACAACTCCCAGACATTGTCTGCCTTCCCTAATGGATTTCTGATTATTTAAATTTTAAACATATTTCTTCTTTTTGGAAATCTTTATCTGCAGTCATTTGGATAAACTAATTTGAAAATGAAATGTCATAAAAGTATTGATAAAAAATATTCTAATTCTAGATAAGTTTCACTCCTCAGGTCTATTCACTATGCATATTTTAATAGGATGACAATCTGGATTAAAATGATCATTTTTGACAAACAGTACACTTAGGATGCCAGATATAATTGCATTCATTCTTACGGAGCCAGATTACAGCTGCTAGTTATTTAAGGACTGCTTGACCTAATAGACAGATTTGAAATTAAAACGCATACGAATCTTGGAAGTGTGTATCCATTTTCATGTTTACATATTTACAAAAGAAAAAAAGAATTATCATAAATATGCTGTTTCCAGTTCATTCATTTTGAATGTGGCATAACTAATAAAAAAAATAACCAAACAGGTTGGTTGCCTCTAAAGGTTTCTTTCTTTTCTTTTTTTTTTTTTTGTAATTTATTTAGATTTCTGGATGTGAAATTCATCAAAATGCATTCAAGGAAAGCCTAATTGCAGCTTCCTTTGATTCTTTGTACACATTGCCTTTGCTAATTCAGCCATGTTTCCAACTTCCAACTGCAGATTTAGCCGTAGTTTCATCTTGCAAGTGTGCGTTCATAGATTTATTTATGTGTACTACAATTTGCAAAATAGATATAGCAGACTACGTACTTTTAAGAATTTCAAAAAATATGGCCAACCTGATTTATGTTAATCACAGTTAGTCTACTAGGTTGATTTGATCCAAAATTACTATTTCTGAATAAAATTTCACTAATTATTCCAACTGCAAAATTCCTATCAAGATTCCGTCATTCAACTTAATTACAGCTTCCTCTTAATTGTTGTCTAACACACACTAGCATCAATGAGGCAGAAGCAGCAGCATTCTTACCAAAATCCAAGAGGCAACTAGCCGACTGAGCTGCAAGACATCTAGTAGAAGAATCAAAGAACCAATTGTACGATGAAGAAACCAGAAATCACACACAACACAAATCTGAAACTTTGAGACAAGTTAACTGAGAAGTTTTAATAAGCACACAAAGTACAGGACCCAAATACGTACAGTATTTGCACCAAGATGGAAGAACAAGTAATTGGGCTAGTGGGCAGTGATTCTGTGAGAACATACGTCTAATGCATTTAGCTTTTTAAAACTTCCTTGTAGAAACATCTGCTCAAAATGTCTGGTTAGTGGTTAAAAATTCACTTATATAAGGAGATCCACATATTTGTAGTGAGTTACACAGTTCTTGCATGATGGTTATAACATGACCATGTCTCAGATTCAAGCAAGCAATAGGCAGGTTTACAAAAATTCAGCTACTAACTTTTTTAAAACAAGTACTCTTAAAGTATGAAAAAACTTACCCTCCCAAAACATCGTTGTGGTCTTATTCCACAAGATCAGAACCTGTGTCACATTTGTTTGCATGCAAAACTGTTTCAGCATACCCATGATAGAAAACATGTTTCTCTTGCTTTAGGAGCATGTATATTCTTGTAAACAAAGATATGCGATAAAGTGTTGTTTGCTCTTTACATTATTATAATGTCATAAAATTTCACCATCATGAACATTGCCTTTAGTGGTTCATCTTACTGTAATATGAGAAAACATTTTATTTTACAGTTAAAAGAAGTCTCTTGACATTTCCCATGGGACATCCAGTATGAGTGAATTGATGTTGACACGTATTCATGGCAAAACCCTCTGTATTCACTTTAACTGCATGTTTAACAGTTTGCCTATGTGCCCCTAAATATTTTCTGTTGTCACCTCACCAGCCTGTAATATGATGTGTCATTATCACAGCAGTACAAGAATTCATTATCCATATTTTCTGTGGAAAGAGGTTTGACTAATGTTTCATGTGTCAGAGTCAATAGTGTGAATAGTGCTTTCTGTTTTTCTGTATTTCTTTTATAGGTCTACACTGTGTCCCAAAGTCACTTATTAGGTGTACAACTTTCATACTTCAGTAATTATGTTTTAAAGCAATTATCAGGACAGACAATAATACATGTACAAAATCCCTTATAGAAAATAAATAGTTTGCAAAGTTTCATTTTGTTGTGTTATAATGCAACTGCAATTTAAAGTCTGCATTTCATTGTGTTATTACTCGTTTCTTGCTTCTTCTGTTATCATTTTCACAGCTTCCAAATTTGGATTCGGTGAGGTAAAATTATTAAAGACACCCCTAATTACTTAAGGTATTAAAGTAGTGATTGCCCATGCAAAAAAAAAAATATATATATATATATATCTTAGGCTCATGTACATTATGCCAATATTGAAGATATTACCAATTGTATAAGAAATCAATGCCAAAAGGCAAATTTGGACATTGGTATCTGTGCAGAATGATATGCCACCTGACAGTGAGCAAAGACAGGATTAACAATTGTGCAAGAGGCTATTTGTTACTTGCTATTGGTGAGACAGAAGCAAGTGTAGGGTCAGCATTGAAAGGGAGAGAGATACACAAAATAGATCAGTATATAATGAATTTTCATAGTTTTAAAGGCTGTGAAAATATGTGATACTGCTTGGATAACTGGATCAGACCACTGTGTAAAAGCTCAAAATGCATTGCACATAGTGAATACAATCCTTAGACTACAGGATTTTGGTCATTTTTAAAGGGGGGGGGGGTCACAGTACTCCTGGAATTTAACTTAAATTTCAGGATTAGAAAGATACAGTTCAAATGTTTTATAATTATAATATTTACCTTCATGAAATTGGCTCAGTTACATAGCATTACCTATAGTATACAGTTACCTGTAATGCTGTTTTTTTGCCCCCCTTTCTAGCAATTAAAACTTGTAATATGTAAACTGAAGCCATAGACTGCTGTATCCTTTGGCAATATTAACTACATGCTATACAAGTCATGTTGAACTTTGGTAGGTGAAAATGTTTGTCATTCAGCATTAGACACACTGATGTAATACCCATTCACTGTAACAGTTTGTTACATGTTCTTAGCCTCTTGCATATGTGGGTGTATCATGTGTGGGTCATTCCATGTCAAATCCAGGATTTTTTTTTTTTTTTTACAATTACTTATCCCCAGTATGTGTCATTCCCCAAAGCTTTCATTTTTTTATTGTTGATGAATCAATAGATATCAGTATTTGAAATTATGAAAATGTTGGCTTGTGGGATCAGTGTTGCATTCAGAGAGTTTTTTCCAGGGGAAAATTAAAAATTTCGAGGAGGGAGGCTAAAGTTTGGTGACTAATTATATATATATCACAATTTTGTTATTTATTTATATAAAATTTTTAAATAGAGTACACACATTTTCTTATGCTCTTATATCGCAAATGCAAATTCCACGAAATCTACACAAACAAGTGAGTAAAAATGTTATACCTTTGCTTTAATTCAGTAATGGACCACGGATTGCACAATGGGGTGGTGTAAAATATTGAGGATGCCAGTAAGGTAAGGCTGTCCTGAAGAAAATCCTTCCAAGTCATTATGGGTGGTAAAAATGTCTTCGCCTTACTATTAGCGTGTTTCTGATTATTAAGGAATCATTACAGTGTTACCTGAAAACGTATGGTGTAATCATTTCCCTGCCATTTGGTTTGTCTTTTTAGATTATTTAGAATAGCAAATAGTAGTAAAAAAAAAAAAAACTAAAAACTAACAAACCGTTTAAACGCCAGTTTGAGATGCCTCGATTTTATTTATTTTTTTACCGAGTAAAAACCACCACCGCCAGGTGCGGAAAAAATCATTAGGGGAACAATTTCTAATAATTTGCTATTGTTAAAAAGTAGGCGGCAAATATTTTGTTGTATTGGAAGCACTAATGTCACGTTACTACACTGAGGCAATAATATGGACAGGCGGCATCCAGAAGACTGAAATAAAACTGTTTTTTTATGCTATCTTGACTGAAATAAAACTGTTTTTTTATGCTATCTTGACTGAAATAAAACTGTTTTTTTATGCTATCTTGACTGAAATAAAACTGTTTTTATATGCTATCTTGCAATATATGATGATGTATTGCAGTGCAAACATCTTTACTGTGTGGAATTAGGTTTTTATTGCGGAAGTAATCCGAGGTGTCTGTGCTTGAAAAATTACCCCTTCAGCGAGGACTGTTTAATGTTTTGTTGAAGGATGATAGAAATTTCAGACTGAAGTCCATGTGGACGGTTTTTTTTTATTAAAATAATATTTTCCCTCATTTTCTTAACTTTTTTTAAAATCAATTTCCCCAAATATTCAGCTATCTGTATAAACGAACACGGACTAAAATAAGGGGAGATCGCCCAAAAACCTACGGGGAATGAGGGTAGGGGCCTTCATGGATTTTTGGGTGGGGGGCTAAGCACCCCGAGAAGATACCTGATAACATCACTGTGTGGGATGTATTTGCACAAAAACATGATTACCTAAATTTCTTATAATGATGGAAATACCAAAATTGTCATCTTCAAGTAAATTCCTATGCAAAATCCATGGATGCAATTGAATGTTTCTGTCGAAGTTTTTGAGTTTTAAGCATTGTTTTTCTTTTAATTAAAAGGAACTGGCGTGGCCTTGTATGTATAGAAAGTTACAACAAATATGACCTAACATAAAAAAGAAAAAAAAAGTGTGTGAGTGAGAAGAGAAAGAGTGTTAACTTTCAGCCGAAAAGCTGAGAAACCAATTTTTAAACATGACACATTCACAAAAGCAGTAAAATGGTGTATCTTCACAAGTGGCTAACCAACTCTTGATTTTTATGCTGTATCTGTCATTAGCATAGGGGCAGTAACCATCCGTCTGCATCGAAGCCCCGTACGCAGCAGGATTCGCTGAACTGTCATTTTAGACACACTTCCAGTAGCCCCCTGGTTCATTCAGCCAGTGAATTGCTCCACTGAATCGCGTCGATCTGCCCTCACGCGGTTTTTTATGCTATCAGCCGACGTTCACCTCTCACATCAATGGCACGTAGTGCTCCTCAGTTTCCAGATCGCTTATTCGCAGGGGTGCCATTTCTCCAATCACAATACACTTTAACCACAGCAGCACGCGAACAGTTCACAAACTGCGCTGTTTCAGAAATACTGCCACCCCTGTCCCGAAAGCCGACAATTATACCTTTTTGCAAATTTGATAAATCGCTCCTTTTATCCATGACAGCAGCGAGTGATATGTTATCAGAATGCATAAAGTACACCATATGTACCCTCCAAGCCAGCTCACGACACGTGCCCACTTTCGTTGGGTACGCGCTGTTGACGTCAAAAGTAGGAGGAGATGGTCTACAATAATATGACTCGACTATATATATATATAAAGCTCTTATGGAAACAGCAACAAAATTAGCTGGGTCTAAGAACAAGTTGCATGTGAACAAATTATCAGAAAAAACCAAAATGTTGATGCAAAAAAGAAGAGAGATGAGGACAACTAAAGAAGATGTGACTTCCAAAGTGGAATATATAGAGCTATGCAAGACAGCACGAAAAAGCATCACTGAAGACGTAAGGAAATTCAACTGTGAGCTAGTGAGGAAAGCAATTGAAAACAACCAAAGCCTAAAGATAGCAAAGGGACATCTCAGTAAGGGAAGAAAACAGATTATGGCTCTGAGAAAAGAAGATGGTTCTATAACAAGAAATAGAGGCGAAATTTTGACAAGAGTGAAAGATTTCTACTCCAAATTATATGAAAGGGATGATACATGTACTCCAGACACCATGAAAGGTACCAGTACCAGAGTTCTTCCAGTCCTTCCAGCAGAAGTTGCACATGCAATCAAGAACATGAAGAGGGGAAAAGCTCCAGGAGAAGATGGAATTACTGTAGACATCATACAAGAAGCAAGTGGAGAAATCGAAACAGTACTCGCCCAAATTTTCACTCGATGCCTTAATGAAGGGAAAATTCCTGAGGATTGGAACAATGCTACAATGATCCTGCTACATAAAAAAGGTGACATTGAGGATCTCAGGAACTACAGACCTATCAGCCTCCTATCAGTGGTTTATAAAATCTTCACTAAAGTTCTTTCACACCGCTTGAAGGTAACACTGGACATGGCTCAACCGAGAGAACAAGCTGGATTCAGGAGTGGCTACAGCACAATAGATCATATCCACGTACTGAGAGAACTAATTGAAAGAGCGAGGGAATATGAACTTCCATTGTGCATGGCTTTTATCGATTATGAAAAAGCCTTTGATTCGGTGAAACCATCAGCAGTTACCACGGCTCTGAAATCCTGCAGTATTGAAGATGCATACATTAATATTATTAATAACATCTATGAAAATGCAAGTGCAAAGATTCGGCTGTTTGAAATTACAACACACATAAAAATTGGAAAGGGAGTGAGACAAGGTGACACCATATCTCCGACATTGGAAAATGTCTTTCAATCACTGAACTGGGAAAACAAAGGGATAAAGATTAATGGAGATTATCTAACCCACCTTCGTTTTGCTGATGACGTAGTCATTTTTGCAACTACCCCATCAGAGCTGCAGAGTATGATCCAGGAACTTGCTGACAAGAGTAAAGAAGTGGGATTAAAAATGAACTTTCAGAAGACAAAAGTGATGTTCAATGCTTTTACAAGAAATGAAGATTTATCGATTGATGGAGAAAAACTGGAGATAACAGATACGTATGTTTATCTTGGACAGCAGATATCAAGTGAGGGTCACATTGATGAAGAAATTAATCGGCGTACAAAACTTGCCTGGAGAGCTTTTGGAAGAAACAGCATAATTTTCAAGAGCAATATGCCATTATGTCTTAAAAGAAAAGTGTTTGATCAATGCATCCTTCCAGTGCTTACGTATGGTGCAGAGACGTGGACCTTAACTAAAAGAGACATACAAAGGCTGCAGACAACTCAAAGAAGCATGGAGAGGTGCATGCTTGGTATAACCAGGAGAGATAAGAAGAGGAACTCGTGGATCCGAAAAATGACGAGAGTGGAAGACATCATGATCAGAGTTAAATCCCTGAAATGGCAATGGGCTGGACATACTGCCAGAAGGACAGACCATAGATGGACAGCCGAAATTTTAGATTGGATTCCAAGGGACAGGAAAAGACCCAGAAAAAGACCACATGGGAGATGGGTGGATGAAATTCGTAAATATGCGGGAGTGACATGGAGGAGACTGGCACAAGACAGACCGTTGTGGAGGAAACTTGGGGAGACCTTCGTCCAGCAGTGGATTGATAATGGTTGACAATGATGATGATGATGATGATGATATATATACACTGACGGAAAAAAATCCCAACACCACGAAAAAATAGTTGCAGAGGAATGAAATGGCGGCAATACATTTGTATAGGTAACATATTTAATCGATTAAGGTTTCAAGATCACAGCTTATTGTAAGCGCGAGAAGAGCCATTTTAAATGTGAAATGCTGGTACATTAATAACCGGTGTAACCGCCAGAATGTTCTAACCAACACGCGGCCATCACTGGCACCCAGGCAGAACCAGCTTTCATCAGAAAACAACAGATCACTCCGTCCTCCAATGAGCTCTAGCTTGACACCACTGACGTCGAAAACGGCAGTGGTTTGGAGTAAGTGGAATGCACGCTACAGGGCGTCTGGCTCGGAGCTGTCCTTCAAGTAACCGATTTGTAACAGTTCGTTGTGTCACTGTGGTGGCAACTGCAGCTCGAATTGCTGCCGCAGACGCGGTACGATGCGCCACGACCATACGCCGTACATGGCGGTCTTCCCTCTCAGTAGTGCCACGTGGCCGGCCGGAACCCGGTCTTCTTGAGGCAGTACCTTCCCTTGACGACCGCTGCCAACAATCATGCACAGTGGCTACATTCCAGCCAAGTCGTTCTGCAATATTGCGGAAAGAAAATCCACCTTCTCGTAGCCCTATTACACGACCTCGTTCAAACTCCGTGAGCTGTTGGTAATGGCTTCTTCGTCTTCTTAAAGGCATTCTTGACTAACATCAACACCCTACGTCGAATCTCAACGATAACTAACGCTCACGAACGTTACAGCGCGTATTTACAGCAAACCTGCTTTGCATGTTCCAAGGGGCGCTACTAGCGCCACACGTATGCGCCGAGCGCGAAATTTGCATAGACGTCATCTTACAGATGTACTCTCACCGCCTATACCAACTGTCGTTTATCTAACACAACCCCTTCTTGGTGTTGGGATTTTTTTCCGTCAGTGTATATATATATACACACAAACACACAAGGTCGAGTCGCATTAGTGTGACCACCAGCTAATACCCAGAGTAACCGCCGTGTGCAGCACAAACCGCAGCTAGACGGGCTGGGAGTGACTTGCTGGAAGGTGGTTTTTTTTTTTTTTTTTATTATTATTGGAGGTTTAACGACCACCGTGAGCAACTCAATGGGCTATAAGCAGTCGACCGTCCCTAATTTAGGGTCACTGGTTCCAGGGAAGGGAGAGAGCCAGTGCCGTAAGACAAACACAACATCCTTGCCTCACCGGGATTCGAACCCGGACCCCGTTCGGACGAATGATCAGAGGCCATCGCTTAGACCACTGCGCCACCGGGGCGGCACCTGGAAGGTGTTCACAGGTATGTGGAGCATGCTGACTGCAGTGCATCTGACAGCTGCTGGAGGGTGCGTGGTGGAGATCTATAGAGCGAACAACACGATCAAGGTGGTCCCACAGATGCTCAATTGGGTTTAAGTCTGGGGAATTAGGGGGCCAGGGAAGTACTTTGAAGTCTTCATCGTGCTCTTCCAACCACTGTCGGACATTTCGAGCTGTGTGATACGTCGCATTGTCGTGCTGGAAGATCTCATCCGCCCCAGGGAAGACAATCGGCATGTATGAGTGTACGTGGTCTGCAAGGATGAATTCATAACGAATTCGGTCCATAGCGCCTACCACAGGCATGAGTGGACCCAGAGAAGGCCACGAAAACATTGCCTAGACCATAATGCTGCCCCCACCAGCTTGTGTTCTTCCAGCAATGGTTGAAGAGTGTTTATTCTCCGATGTTTCTCGCCTTATGCGACAACTTCCATCCGTTAGGTGAAGCAGAAAACGTGACTCGTCGGAGAAGACAATCCTTTGCTCATCAGCGGAGGTCCAATTTTTTTTTTATTTTATTTTTTTTGGTTGGAGGTTTAACGACCACCGTGAGCAACTCAATGGGCTATAAGCAGTCGCCCGTCCCTAATTTAGGGTCACTGGTTCCAGGGAAGGGAGAGAGCCAGTGCCGTAAGACAAACACAACATCCATGCCTCACCGGGATTCGAACCCGGACCCCGTTCGGACGAATGATCAGAGGCCATCGCTTAGACCACTGCGCCACCGGGGCGGCCGCATGCAGGGTTCAATTACATATCCCCCAGCTTTATAATATACCTTGACTGTACAATCCAATTCCGATACTGCCTTAGAAATGTAAGCCTTTTATGCCAATGCACCTTCGTTAGCATAGGTGCAGTGACCATCCGTTGACAATTATGAAAAATAAAAATACAGAAACATATAATCTCTAGAACCTTTATATATCTATTTTTTTTTTTTTGCTCTTCTCGTTTTTTGTTTAAGATAGAGCAAATTTTTCATATTTTTGATAAACGTTTGGAAATCACAGCCTGAATTTCATTTTTTTAAATAATAATATTCAGCGAAAGAATATATTTCCTTTTTCATTTGCTGATGGGCAATTACAATTGCGTTTCAAAATATACGTCGAATCTCGTAGTTTATCTGTTTGCATTTCCCCCCCCCTCTTTTATTTTTTATTTTCCTCCTGACAAAGGAACAGACGTGCCCTCCCACGTCTGCCCCCTCAATAATTTGCTGAAGTCGGCGCCCCTGATACATATTATATTCACATAGTGTATATACGTATAGCATATGCACATAGCGTATACATTTGATAGATATAGTAGATATTGATGTTTACGCAGGGTGTCCGAAAAGTTATCGGACCGCCAATGAAGGAATAATCGCACATATAGTGCCGAAAAGATAACGAAATCATATAATGTTCAATGCGTGGATCACTATATCTAGCAGTTCAGAGTAATGCAACATTTTACAATGTGCAATAAAAAAAAGTGTTCTTCAATTAAATTCATGTAGCTTTTCTTTTTTTTTACATTTATAGACTATGTAATTTTTTGAACATGTAAAATAATCTTTTGGAATGTTTAATTTGTGACGTACATCGCTCTTAATCTCTTGGAGGAGGGGGCTTAAGCACCCAAAGCCCCCCCCATGAGTGCTCCAGTGTATTTAAAACATGCCAAGGAAAATTAAAGCAGGTGGGGATATACCCCAGCAAAAACAGTCTTGCTGGGACAGCACTGGGCCATTGCTGGCAGCTAGCTCAGCCAACAATGACCCAGCACTATGTTGCCGCTGCCGAATCGTCAATAAAATGTTCGGGCGGCCAACAGAAGGGCCAGCAGTTCAGGCCAACCGCTGGCCAACAGTTGGCACCCCATCAGTTCTCATATGCCACAACAGGGCCATCAGTTGTCCATCACAGCCCAGCAAAAACAGTCTTGCTGGGCCAGCAGTGGGCCATTGCTGGCAGCCAGCAATGGCCCAGCACTATGTTGCCGCTGCCGAACCGTCAATAAAATGTCCGGGCGGCCAACAGAAGGGCCAGCAGTTCAGGCCAACAGTTGGCACCCCATCAGTTGTCATATGCCACAACAGGGCCATCAGTGGTCCATCACAGGCAGTAGCTGCCACAAGTGGCCCTTCAGTGGCCCAGCAAGCACGTGCCAGAAATGATGGCTAGCCTAATGTGGTCCGTTAGTGGGCCGTTAGTGGCAGCCAGCAACCACGTGACGTAACTGGTGGCTTGCCGAATCTTGTCCGCCAATTTCCCAGTATTAGCCATAATAATAATAATAAAAAAAAAGCAAGGATAACCGCAGTTTCCTAACGCGACAATTTTTTGAGAATTAACGCACTGCGCTCGGGAAATTTTCTCGACAGACCGGAAAAACGCCGTTTGCATCTGACTAGATTCGATCCTGGGCCGTTTACGTGGAAGCCGCGCTCGCTACCGACCGGACTAATTCACGACGCTCGGACACGTGCTGGAAGCTATCTGTTTGGTATGCAATTTGTAATCGAATGCTTCCCTCTTTCATTTTATAATATTGCGAGGTATTTCTCATAAAAGTCAGTTTCATATAATTGATAAATTAATTTTTTCAACGTAACGATAGTTTTTTGTTTGTTTTTTTACGTTAAGGGAACTTCATTTATTTTCAAGGCGTGTACATACTTAGAGTCGCTTTCCAAAGTTTTGTACTGTCCTTGCCGTCTTGAAAAGAGATTGTTGAATAAATATATATTTACCCGGGTTCATGTCACATTCTGTTACATTTTTAACGTTTTGTCTTTCCTTTCCGTTGTCCGAAGCTACATTTGTTTTAAAGAGTAAAACATATTTTATTTTACTTCTCGTTATTTTTAGAAGCGAATTCCTCCCAGTCTTGTGTATTCAACCCATGGATGAGTACACCACATAGCGTTGCTTTTTTTTTTTTCTTTCAAATAATTAATAAATTTTGTACGCGTATAATTCTTTTTTTTTTTTTTCCAACAAACGCTATTTTAATGGTTTTCCAGGATATGTGTTTCAAGCGGTTTCAAATTTTTTCTTGTTATTCATCCACTCCATTCCATGAATTGTTATTCATGGGAATGGAGTGGGTGTATTTCATGGCTGTAATCTAGTATTTCACGGCTTAATCTGATATCTTCGTCGACGTAAAATTTCATTAGGAAATTAATTCGCCTCTCCACATATGGATTTTTTTCTTAACATCCACTAAAATAACACGATGGCGATAGCGTCGTCTTCAACTAACTGGTACCATGAGAGACACAGCAAGTGTTGCTTCTGCGCATGCGCAGTCCCGATGCTTCCACCTGCTGTTGGAGGTTGCATTGGTTGCCAGCAACGGGCCACTAGTGGCACTTGCTTGGAGGCCCACAATACACGGCGATGCTGCAGGGCCATCAATGGCTCGCCAACTGATAGCGCTGCCACCAACGGACCACTACCGGGCCGTGAGCGGCAGATTTCAGCCAGCAGTGACCCATCACTGCCAGCTGGTGGCCAGCAGTTTCCCAGCACTTGTGTTTTTGCTGGGAGGCAGTAGCTGCCACAAGTGGCCCTTCAGTGGTCCTGCAAGCACGTGCCAGAAATGATGGCTAGCCTAATGTGGTCCGCTAGTGGGCCGTTAGTGGCAGCCAACAACCACGTGACGTAACTGGTGGCTTGCCGAATCTTGTACGCCAATTTCCCAGTAGTAGCCATAATAAAAAAAAAAAATCAAGGACAACCGCAGTTTCCCAAAGCTACATTTTTTTACCCCTACGAAACTTGTGAATTAACGCACTGCGCTGGGGAAATTTTCTCAACAGACCGGAAAAACGCCCGCTTGCATCAGAGAGGATTTAAACCAGGGCCGTTGGCGTGGCAGCTGAGCTCTCTACCGACCGGACTAATTTGCCGCGCTCGAGCGAATGCCTAAAGCTGTCTGTTTCGTATGCATTGTGTAATCGAATGCTTCCCTCTTTCATTTTACAATATTGCGAGGTATTTTTCATAAAAGTCAGTTTCATATAATTCATAAATTAATTTTTTCAACGTAACGATAGTTTGTTTTTTTTACTTTAAGGAAACTTCACTCATTTTCAAGGAGTGTACATACTTAGAGTCGCTTTCCAAAGTTTTGTACTGTCCTTGTCGTCTTGAAAAGAGATTATTGAATAAATATATATTTACCCCGGTTCATGTCACATTCTGTTACCTTTTTAACGTTGTCTTTCCTTTCCGTTGTCCGAAGCTACATTTGTTTTAAAGAGTAAAGATATTGTATTTTACTTCTCGTTATTTTTAGAAGCGAATTCCTCCCAGTCTTGTGTATTTAGTCTTGTGTACACCTCATAGCGTTGCTTTTTTCTCTTTCAAATAATTAATAAATTTTGTACGCGTATAATTCTTTTTCTTTTCTTCCAACAAACGTTGTTTTAATGGTTTTCCAGGACATTTGTTTCAAATTTTTGCTTGTTATTCATCCACTCCATTCCCATGAATAACATCCACTCCATTCCATGAATTATTCCATGAATTGTTATTCATGGGAATGGAGTGGGTGTATTTCACGGCTTAATCTGATATCTTCGTCGACGCAAAATTTCATTAGGAAATTAATTCGCCTCTCTACATATGGATTTTTTTCTTAACATCCACTAAAATAACACGATGGCGATAGCGTCGTCTTCAACTAACTGGTACCGGAAGCAACTAACTGCGCATGCGCAGTCCCGTTGCTTCCACCTGCTGTTGGGGTTGCATTGGTTGCCGGCAACGGGCCGCTAGTGGCACTTGCTTGAGGCCCACAATTCACGGCGATGCTGCAGGGCCGTCAATGGCTCGCCAACTGATAGCGCTGCCACCAACGGACCACTACCGGGCCGTGAGCGGCCGATTTCAGCCAGCAGTGACCCATCACTGCCAGCTGGTGGCCAGCAGTTTCCCAGCACTTGTGTCCGTAAAGTCTTTCCCACACTACAAAAATTAATATAAAAAAATTTATGTAAGTTAAAATAAAATGGTTGGCGACATAATATAGCAGCACTCATAAATTATTTTTTTTATTTCTGTTCTTTAGATGAGCGCTACTGCTGAATAAGATGAGCATTTCATCGATAATGGCTTTCATGCAAGAAAAAGCGGCATGCGTGTTGTGGTTCCATGAGACCAAATCGGCGGTTACCGTCCAGGGTCATTTCAGAAAAGAGTGCAGTTGATCGTCATCGGACCAAATAAGCATAAAAGCTTGGTATGAAAAGTTTAAAGCGACGGGTAGTGTAAGTGTTGGCGATCTTCCCCGAGCGGGTCGAACACCTGTTACACAAGTGACAGCTGCAGCTGTTCAGGAGACATTTCTGCAAAGCCCCTGGAAATCCATTCGTCGTGCATCACTGGAAACTGGGATTCCCCGTCCCACGGCTCACAAAATTTTACATAAACGTCATCTCTGTGCTTATAAGGTACAGATCGTTTAAGCTCTTCAGTCTGACTGATGACCGCCTCGCCGTGCTGCGTTTGCGACGGAGATGTTGCAGCGCATAGCTCATGATAGTGATTGTCTGTTTCTCAGATGAAGCCGCATTCGCCGTCTCTAGTACAGTAAATATATGCACAATGTACGAATCTGGGGATCAGAAAATCTCCATAATGCCATTGAGCAACAGAGGGTTAGCCCAAAAGTGAACGTATGGGGTGGCCTGATCACAGGCGCACCCACGGGGGATGGTGGCTTTGGGGCTTAATCCCCACCCAAAGCCCTGTACGTCAACTCGTTTATCTACCTATCTAATGCACCTCCCCAACAGGAATTCCTGGGTGTGCCACTGGGCCTGATGCATGACAGAATAATGGAACCCTTCTTTTTCATAAAGCCTACAGTAACGTGTACCTGGACATGCTGGAACTTTTTGTAGCACCTCAGTTGCATTCACTCCAACCTTCGGTTATTTTCCAACAAGACGGTGCCCCATTACATTGGTCAATAATAATGGTTCGTGAGTTCCTGAATGACAGACTTCCGGACAGTTGGATTGGCCGCGACGGATCCATGACATAGCCACCTCGATCGCCAACATAACCCTTCTAGACTTTTTCCTGTGGAAGACCAAGTTTACTCTAGCAGTGTTCCGGATGTCGAGACGAAGAGCAGAATAACGGACGTCATTGGTTCTGTCTCTGCTGAGATATCAAACAAAACATATCGTGAAGTCGAATATCGCTTGGATGTCCTCCGGGCCACAAATGGCGCCCATATGGAGGTGTACTGACACTGGAAAAAAAATAAAACTTTACTTGTGCACAATCATTGTCGTGCAATCCCTTTGTTGTACCTGTAATACATATTTTTATATTGGTTTTTGTAATGTGGGAAAGACTTAATGGACTCATATATGGAAAGACTTAATGGACTCATATATAGTAACTCCATATTAAGAAATAAAGTTTACATTCCATAATAATTGGTCCTGTGTGTTTACAATTTATTTTGTCAATATTTTTTTACATGAATACAAGTTCGTTTATTTTGTTCAGAATAACTTTCGGGGTTTTTAAAATAAATTAATAAATACATTATCTTTTTCATATTTTTGTTATCACTGCTTCCGTTTTTAATGACCCGTATTGCAAACATTTAAATCTGGAAAACCTAGTTTTAAAATTTGTGCTTTATCTTTATTTATTTATTTATTTGATAGAGGTCTGCAGTGGCGGCTGGCGACTACGTGCTAATGCTGCTGCACGCTAAAAAAAAAAAAAAAATTAGTAGCGATTGGTATTAAAACAATAAGAATGGCAATTGAAATTGTTTTTGGCGGAAAGTGCATCAATGATTTGCTGCCAATACAAAATCTTATTCTTAACCGGGCAAAGAAAGTTCTTGTTCGCCGATCGGTCTTAAAAACATTGTATTAAGAACTGAAGTCGCGGCGCCCGGCCTTTCGTGCTACTTGTTGGTCAGCACGCCTATACAGTGTGGTTGCTGCTGCAGCTTACGTCCTCCCCCCCCCCATCTGTCCTTGGGTGTTGTCAAGTAGTCCATAAAGGCTTGCAGCGTATATACTGAACTTCTCTGAGCACTCCAATCTCTTTCTCCTTAATTAATACAGACATTTGACGTGGACCAGGAACATCAAACAAAGGTATTCGTTCTTTCCAATTTTATAAGTGAGTCACGGAAAAATTCTCATTGGCCGCGAAAAGTTCGCAAAAGGTGTAGTGGAAGCATATCCGGCGCGTAATTGGAAGACCTGGGTTCGTTTCCCGATGGCGGCCAATTGATAATTTTTCCGTGACCCACTTATAAACGTGGAAAGATCGAATACCTTTGTTTAATGCTCCTTCTGCTATTGGAACTGGGGACAGGGCAAAGTTTCACCCACAATTCTACAGGATGCGGTAGTTGACCAAAACAGAAGAAAAGCTTGTCTTTTTGTTACCGTGCTGTCAAGAAATTTGCGCGATCAATCAGTTGAATTATTTTCGTGCACTTAAACTTTTTGCTCTTTCTAGTGTAAAGTTTTCGTAATATTTTAATTTCTTGAATGCGTATTTTTGGAGAGGGCGTAAAAATGAAGCTTGATCCACGTGCAATTATTTATACTATTTTGCGTTTCATAAACTCTTTATGGTGTGATTTCGTACAGTAATTTAGTTAATTCATGTATAATTAATTCATATTT
Organism: Macrothele yani; assembly: GCA_039090855.1. Classification (NCBI taxonomy): domain Eukaryota; kingdom Metazoa; phylum Arthropoda; class Arachnida; order Araneae; family Macrothelidae; genus Macrothele; species Macrothele yani. The sequence continues at coordinate 98,913,090 of CM077005.1, forward strand.
AATTTCTTAGGAAGTGCACCGAAATCACAAATAATTAATAGGATTACAAGGTTGATTGTACATTGAACAAAGACACCGCAAAAATATTTGCCATTAAAAATACGGAAATGAATAAAAACGTATTTTCAATAAACTTGAGTAAATAAATAATTTTGTTTTAGATGATACACAGCTGAATATGTTTTCTCGGCAACTGAAGTCGTCGCAGATTAATACAGTAAATCTATATATTCTGCAAAATATTAGGCTTAATATTTTATTTGATATATGGTTATGAATTTAACCACTAACATTAAAAAAACCATTAATGTAATTACTGATGCTAAAAAGATGAAGGAAATTACAAACAATTCATATAAATTTGTACATAATTACGGAAAACATCTGGAGTTGCTTTTTTTTTTTTTTTTTCTACGGCGGATGATGAGACTAAGCCCGTTGAATATCAATTCCAAAGTCTTTGCTGGAAGAGGGGGGGGAGGTAAGTCGTAGCACGCACATTGTCAGCGGCACGAGTCGCCATCGGAGGTCTGCTCATGAAAGGCACAAAGCCAGTGATGCGTGTATAGCACCGTGTAGTAAACGGTGCAGAGGCGAAACTACGGCAAGACTGCATGCAGTCTGATTAAAATTGAAACTAATTTTTACACAAGTTTTTGGTACACTTAAAATTCGAATTTCTTCCTTAAAATGTTTAGAGGATTCTAGCTGTTCACATTCAGGAATGAAGGAGTGGTTATATGGTCCGTCGAACTAAAAGAGAACTACGGCCGTCAGCGACATGTGACTTACTGCGGAGGTAAAGCACACGTCAAGACAAATCTGCAGCGATACATTCCGTCGGTGTAGTTTAGTTGGTTCGAACGGCACACTCCGGAAACCACCGGCAGATGTGTGAATTTCACTTTGGCACTCGAACGTAAAAATTAATCTACTGGCCGGTGGGCTCTTCGAAAAGTGTGTGATGTTCGTTACACACATCGTCTGGAATTAATGAAAAATTCTTCGCTTCAAAAAATTTAGAGGGAGATGATGTGACTCATTCCGGAGTGAGGAGACGCGGTTTCCATCTGGTAACCATCAAATTTGTGAATTTCTCAAACAATGGAGCCCTCTGTTTTTCTTTAGTCGGATGGACTATACATGGGTGTAGGAGAACTGGCCACCGGAGAACTGGCCACCCGGAGAAGTGGCCACCGGAGAACTGACCACCCGGAGAACTGGCCACAAAAAATTTAAGGGGTCATATAAAAATTGCGTTTTTGACCGCTTCATGCCCACGACCCCCAGAGGTTGGTTATCTGGGTCATATAAAGTTTCCGTAATTTCGTCTTTTCTTAATTGCGATAATTAATGTCATTTTTTAGAAAAAATGTTTACGACGTACATTTCAACAGAAGATTTCAGGGTTTTCAAACTACAAGTCTGCAAATTTTCTGAGCGCATGTGTTGGCTCAGGAAACTTGTCCGGGGAGGGGGGGGTACCAAAAGTGTAAAATATAAAGCCTGCATTTCTGGTCCGATCGGGAGGTTTTCATCATTCTCAAGCTACGTACAACTCGACACATTTTCTGAGGGCATGTGCCTACTATGCAAAACGAGAGGGAGGGGGGGGGGTACCAACACTGTAAAATATGAAGAATTACTCGTCCTATCGGGAGATTTTCAGCATTTACAAGTTACATCTCGACATTTTATCTGAGCGTATGTGCCTACTCTGGAAACCTGTCGGGGGGGGGGGTTAATACCAAAACTGTAAAATATGAAGCATTTCTCGTCCGATCCGAAAATTTTCAGCATTTACAAGCCCCCCCCGACAGGTTTCCTGAGTAGGCACATGCCTTCAGATAATGTGTCGCGTTGTAGCTGCTAAATGCTGAGACTCTCCCGATCGGACGAAATCGTTCATATTTTACACTTTTGGTATTACCCCCCCCCCCCGGACGGGTTTGCTGCGTAGGCACATGCGATCAGAACAGAAAATTTGTCGAGTTGCAGCTTGTAAATACTGAAAATCTCCCGATCGGGATCGGACGATAATTTTTCCTCTTTTACACTTTTGGTATCCCCCCCTCACATACACAGGTTTGCTGAGTAGGCACATGCCTTCAAACAATGTGTCGAGTTGTAGCTTGTAAATGCCAAAAATCTCCCGATCGGACGAGGAATTTTTCATATTTTACACTTTTGATATTAACCCCCCCCCTCCTCGCCGACAGGTTAAAGAGAGTGTGTGCACATACGCTGATAAAATTTGTCGAGTTGCAGCTTGTAAATGCTGAAGATCTCCCGATCGGAAGAGAAATGAGAAATTCTTGATATTTAAAGGTTTCGGTATTGCCCCCCCCCCCACACACACACACTAGTTTCCTGAGGCAGCAGATGCCCTCAGACAATTCGATGACTTGTAGCTTGTAATGGCTTAAAATCTCCCGATCGGACCACAAATTCTTTATATTTCATATTCTAGGTTTTAAGCCCCCCCAGACAAGTTTCCTGGGTTTACTTATACTCGCAGAGAATTTGTTTAGTTATAGTTTATAGAAAAATATCGTAAATAAGAAAATACGAAATTACGGACATTTTATGTGTGTCAGATAACCAATCTTGCGTTCTGGGACCACGGAACAGACCAGGACGCAATTTTTATACGGCCCCTTAAATTTTTTGTGGCCAGTTCTCCGCTTAGTCTTAGCTCCGAAAATCATGGATATGTCAAAATTTCTTACTGAAAATGAAATATTAAAAAAAATATGAACAATAGTTGCTCAAGTAGTGGGGAATATAGCCACACGAAATTTGTTTATGCAGAACAATTTTATGGCACTGAAATTGCAATGTGTCCAGTTCTCCGTACCCGACTATATATATACGAGACAAAAAAAGAATGTTGTTCACATTGTTGAAGATTCTCTGGGGGTTATTTGATCATTTCTGTATCTGTGAGCCACTACTACGAACTGAATTCGGTCCATTTGATGTGGTAGAGTAAGTCCAAACTCTCAAATAATTGCGAAAAACTACACAAACAGTCACAGTTAAATTGTGTCTACCGCGTAGAGATAACTTTGGGGTATGACGTTAATTTTGTTTTGTCGAGAAGAGTATTATACTGCCCGACATTATTACTAATGTGCATGTTTAGTAATTTCATAGTTATATATATCATCATCATCATCATCATTGTCAACCATTATCAATCCACTGCTGGACGAAGGTCTCCCCAAGTTTCCTCCACAACGGTCTGTCTTGTGCCAGTCTCCTCCATGTCACTCCCGCATACTTTCGAATTTCATCCACCCATCTTCCATGTGGTCTTCTTCTGGGTCTTTTCCTGTCCCTTGGAATCCAATCTAAAATTTCGGCTGTCCATCGATGGGAAAAAAGTTATATATATATATGTACACAACTATTAAATTTGTAATGCCTTGAAAGTCAGATGGGGGCGCAGTATTTTGCGGTTTTCCCCGGGCGCAGAAATACCTAGTTACGCCTCTAACACGGTGCGTGTACAATTTCTGAAATTGAAGTATGGCTCAAAAGGAATTTGTTTCTTCTTGAATTAGAGATTTGATTATTGTAATGTTCACGAATTGATTGTGTTTATAAAGTTCTTAAACACAACACAAATTTTAATGTTAGAACCAGACACGATAGAAGGAAATGGCTTTGTTTATGGGACACAACTCATGAGCCATACAATTAAGTAAAAGAAAAATAATTAAGTAAATTAATCATGAATTAATTAAGTAAAAGAAAAATATTACAAATTTAATATGTTATGTAAATATTTAGTGACTAAGTAAAAGTGCAGCGTTACTAAGAAGTCCCACCTTGTCGCCTTTTTCTGAACACAGAAAAGGCCGATAAAGTGGGATTTCTTAAACTACAGTGTTTCGTAGAACACTGTAGTTTAAAGAAATGTACTAAGTCACGGCAATTTATTTCTTCAAATTAAAATAGAGTTCTCGCTTGGCTTACATAGAACGTTTTCTCGAAATCTGTTTGGAGTTCCCAATTCAGTTCTCAATATAGGCCAAAATACGACAATCTTCATACCCCCTCCCTCCCTCCCTTCCTGAACTTTTGTGGCCAGTTGCCCTAAACTCTTATTTCGAAAACTTGGGAAACTGCCACACATTCAAAGTGTTCCTCGAAGGAACAGCAATTTGTGCCCAGCTTTTAATGAAAAACATGTGATAGTTTCCCTGTGTGGCGGTTTACCGGCAACCGACGCTAAAACTCTGGCTAAAACCAGACTACAAACCAATAACCAAAGCCGATGTCATTCGCCGCAGGCATTTGAAGTCTAGTAGATGTTCGACCTCTCCAAGACCAAGGTATGTTATCAGCAAAGCGCCTTCAAACAAACATAAAAAAATTTAAAGCGTCGCGCAAACATGTCTCTCAGAAGCCAGCCGCAGCTGAGTGGCAGAAACGTTGCAACCCAAAGGGGATTGAATCCCTTTGTGTTACTTGAGGGTTAACAGCCCTGGGGTTGACAGCTGCTTTCCACATTGCAACATCAAAATAGCCGTAATTGCTTCCCCATCCGCCGTTAATCCCCTGCTGAATTCAGAAGGTGTAAAACAGCTTCTTGTTAAACGAGCGGTTTGGTGTGTGCATTTGAATGCGCGTTTCCGATGTCTTGCTGTTCAACAAGACATCGTAAACGCGCATTCCAAAAGCTACTGCACAAGTGCGGACTGGGCCGCCAAGATACCGAAAGAATTCCCAGTGGGCCACCATGTTCTGACTTCTGAGCTTGTACGCCTTATGCTAAATCAAGAAAAAAAAAGTATTTACATACTTGTACCTCAGTATTCTTGTAGAAGAAAACCAAGTTATGCTAAAGCGACACAAAAATTTTACCACTTTGACGGCATCAGGGAAAAAAAAAAAAAATACGTAGCAAATGTTCTGTTGAGCCAAACACTGTTTTTGATACATCTCTTTGAATTTAAGACAGAGCTTAAATTTAAAATACATTGATTACACATGTTAAATTTGAGCTCCTACCCTTTCGGTTGTTAATCTCTACATCCATTCGCTTTTGCCGGTTGCCGGTAAACTGCCACGCCGGAAAACTGCCACATGTTTGACATTAAGGGGTCGGGCACAAATTGCCTTTCCTCCGAGGAATACTTTGAATGTGTGGCAGTTTTCCAGTGGGGTAGTTTTTCAAGTCTCCGAAATATGTGTGGCTGGTTTCCAAGGTGCCTAACGCCGAGTTCTTTTTGTTTATCGGAATTTTCAGGGCCGTTTAGCTTAGGGCAACTGGCCAGAAATAGAAACGGCAAATTTAAGGAGGCGGGGGAGGGGTGATGATTGCCGTATCTTGGCCTATATTGAGAATTGAATTGGGAACTCCAAACAAATTTCGAGAAAAAGTTATATGTTAGCCAAGCGAGAATTGTACTTTACTTTGAAGAAATAAATTGCCGTGACATAGTAAATTTTTAAAACCACAGTGTTCGACGAAACAACGGATTATAGCATGACTCATGCTGTGTTCAGAAAAAGATAATAAGGTGGGATTTTTTAATAACGTTGCACGTTTACTTACTTAAGCACTAAATATTTACATAACATGTCAAGTTATTAATAAATATTTCTCTTTCACTTGATTCATAGGCCTTAGACCTAGTTCAGTTCTACTTTAATACCCCCCTTCAGGGCTTAGCTTGTTGAAATTATATCGAAGTGGTAGCGGACAAAACAATATGATCCAAACATCATGATTCAAACGAATTCTTAATGTATGAAAATTTCCCCCAATTACAGATGTGTACAAAAAAACATCTGAAATGCTTTCGAAAGATTTGAGGATGGACTGGGGGTGACTATACCTTTTGCGGACTCCTCCTGAAAAAGGGGAAAGAAATAAAAACAAATCACAAGGTAGTTTATTATTGTTTTCGCTGCGCTATCTGAAAATTTTTTTTTGTAGAATATCAATTCTTCAAGCATCCTGCATAATTCTGGGCCCCTTCAGAATGCGAGGCCGGGGGCTTCAGCCCCCATAGCCCCCTTAGTAAATGGGCTCTTCTAATGTACACCGGTGAGCCATTACATTATGACCACCTATCTAATAAGCTGTAGGTCCTCCTTTAGGCTCGTTTCACACAGCGGGTCGGTCTATAACCCCAGCGGGTCGGTCTATAACCCCACCCCACTGCGGGTCGGTCTATAAAACCGACCCGCAGTGGGGTTTTTGGGTGGCTTTCACACGAGCGGTTTTATTTTAGAGCGGAGGAAAAAAACGCTCGACCGATAGGCGGGAACCAAATGGCTAGCTCTTTGTGTGGTCAGTTTGTAGATTGCGTCTTCGTTCAAATGCAGTATTTGATGTAAGAACTCAATGCATAACATGTTTCAAACTCATGAAAAGATAATGTATTGAATATTACGAGCACCTATGTTGATGTATAATCTACAGTAAATGTAGCAAATGTATGACATAAACCATTTTTTCGGAGCCAATGTTCTATGTATTGAAAGATGCATACACGGAAATACTAAGAAACATTTGTAAAGTGCATTAAAACACACACACACACACTTTTACAGAGCATTTTGAAGAACACTTGAGGAAAACTATGGAAACACAGAATTCCTTAATAACCTTTTATAAGACGTTTTTGAGAGCACTTTCACAAGGCTGTGTGATCATTTCGAAATAATTAACTCTCCTTATATGTGAAACTTTAAATTTCAGGCAATTATTGGTGTGAATTATTTATCAGGTGTGAATTTTTTGATGCGGGCTGTTATTTCTCCATGCAACATGTAACAACGGATTTCGAAAGAAATCTTAATTCACACATAAAATGATTAAATTTGTTGTTCTGGATGAGGATGTTTTTTTAATTATTTACTACATTCTCTTAGTTTGTTTAACTGTTGAAAGACACAGCATGGCCATAGGGTTTTCGTTACTTTATTCTGGAAGCCTTCAGACATTTTTTTCGTTTAACGCACCCAGTTAACCTGTTTGTGAAATTTGACTTCTTTCTTGAAAGACAATTCCCATAACTCTGAAGTTCCGACAGTCGTTATACCATTAGCGTTAATACATTTATTTACTATCGTACGTTTCTACATTTTATTTTCGTCACTGCTGTTCGCTTAAAATACTATTTTGCATAGTTACCACATTTTGAAGTCATTCACCCCTATACAAAAAATGGCAAAATGTGGCAATTAACTTCTGCAGCACTGTAAACCATTACAATGTTTGTAGAAAATTGCTGGCATCATACCTACACTCGAAATATGGTGATTATGCGCGAACTATGAGAAAATAATTATACTAAACTTGAAATTTAAAAAAATGCAGAAAACGCTGCTATTTCCATGAACGAACAAGATTTCCAAACATTGTGAGTTTATGCATTATACCTGACCTAGAATAATTTTCTCTGTTGATAAATAAATGATCAGAGTGAATGTCAGGTACAAGGGCAAGGTATATATTTTTTTCTTTCATTACAGTGTGTGAGTGGAGGTCCCCACCAGGTGGAGGACCAGGACTTTAGCCCCAAAGCCCCCCCTCTGATAGGGACAGGGAAAGCCATACTCATACATACTTGCCAACTAAATTTAATTAATATGCAGAAGATTGGCTTTGTAAATTCGGAAGATTGTATAAAAATTCAGAAGATTTCTTTTACGTCAATTTGTCTCACGATAAAGTGATTTAGAACTCATACTGCTTAAAAAAAAAGGAATACAGGACACTTACCTTTATTTTTTGGTGTGTTTTTATTGAAGGGGATTTTTATTTATAGTAACTTAACAGTTAGCTAAACTTCTTACAGTGGTCTTTTTGGATTTTTTTAAGAATTCTTTGGAGTACTCTTTTTGAAAACAAAGTAAATTTTCTTTGCATTTAATTAACAGAAGACTCTCAAGCGATTCACCTGACATTAATGATCGAAACATTGTGCGATTTTATTAACCAAAGAAAAAATTATTTTGCGTTATTAATTAAATGGCAAATACACCCTATAATTATTATTTCACTTTGGTGTTCTTTCAAATGACGAGCCACACCATTTTTCTCTCCTATCATTACTGGAGCATTGTCTGCTCCAAAAGCAATGCAATTTTTGAAAAGTATCCTGTGCTTACTAAAAACATCAACTGTAGCTGAGAACACTGAATTCTGATATCAGAGCTTTCACTATTTTAGATAAATGGTGTAATTCTCAGATAATGAATACTTTTTTTTAACACCATGCATCAATTCTTACAAATTTCCAAACTTCGTCACTTCCGTTTTTTGGAAATTTCCCCCACTCTTATCATGTTAAAATGCACACACGTTTATGAGGGTGATGTCATTTAACAACTACATAGGAGTGGGGATCACATCGCGGGGGAAAAAATACAATTACTGAAGAAATCTTCGCTCCGTCTGATTTCCGTTTTCGGAAATTTATCCAACATTTTCAAGCTGAAATACAAATATTTATGGAATAAAATGATTTCTAATAATAACTGAATTACGATTACGAGAAAAATCTTATCTCCGTCGACTTTCCGTTTTCGAAGGATGAAATTTCGTCCTCCGACGGAGAAAACGACCCCCCTCCTCCCAAAAGTTCAGTTCAGTTGTGCCTCGATCTCGTGAATGGTCCGAATGATAAAAAAGACGGAATTCTTCGAATTATAGCGTAACAATCTCGTGGCCGAAGATTACGGGGAAATTTTCGGGCGGCCTAACTTCCGTTTTCGGAAATCGTTGCCTACAATTTCAAGGTGAAATTATGCAATGAAATTATATTTAACAACAATACTGAACAGAAGCAACATCGCGAGAGGAAAAAAATACGATTACGGGAAAAATCTACACTCCGTTTTATCTTCCGTTTCCGAACGTTTAAGAAGACAAAATAACTTCCCCAGACGGAATACGACTTCCCGCCCTAACTAATACCCCGAAAATTCCCTCATTTTTGCATCGATCTCGAAAATGACAAAAAAAAAAAAAAAAAAAAAAAAAAGGTTGGGGGTGGGAAAGGGGACTCCGCGATTCCACGGAAGGATCTCACGTACGAACTAACCGCTGAATCGATTTCGAATGGCGTAAAATTACGCTAAGATATCGATGACCGGTAAATTTTAACTTTTGACGCAAAATTAGCACAGATTTCGTCAAAATCGCAATTTTTTTAGCAGAATGGTGCAAGAACAACGTTTTGGCACGGGCTGGTGCAATTGGCGCAGGTCTGGCAGCCCTGAGATTAAGACCAGTAAGTAATTGCTGCGCTTTTCAACTTTTTTTTTGTCTTACAAAAATAATAAAACAGGTTATTTTTCGCAAAAAACGCAGAAATTTTTCGAACGGCAGAAGAGCGCGAGTTTGGTCACAAGATCGGAAGAATGTATAAAAAATCGAAAGACTTCTGCCAAAATAGGATGAGTTGGCAGGTATGCTCATATATTATTGTTGTGAAATATCTCTGCACAAAGACAAGTACATTCGGAATTCGCTTACCGATGATGTTCCTTCATATTCAGTGAAATTGTCGAACTCATTGTACAGGATTCTGCAGATATCATTCCAAGCATTTTTTTTTTTTTAATGTTCCTATCCCTGTAATCTTCCGACAATGTATCCCAACCTTGTGGGCGCTTTTCCACTTCCAAAATTAATAATTCAATATCAACATTAATAGCAGACATGATCGACAGAGGTTATAGCGCAAACTATACTAAAAAATCAGAGTGTTTCTGTTGAAAACTAACAAAGCCAGGTGGCGCAGTGGTCTAAGGCGCTGGCCTCTGATCATTCGTCCGTAAGGGGTCCGGGTTCGAATCCCGGTGAGGCATGGATGTTGTGTTTGTCTTACGGCACTGGCTCTCTCCCTTCCCTGGAACCAGTGACCTAAATTAGGGACGGGCGACTGCTTATAGCCCATTGAGTTGCTCACGGTGGTCGTTAAACCTCCAATCCAAAAAAAAAAAAAAAAAAAAAAAAAAAAACTAACAAAGCACACAAGCCCAAAGCGATTGACAATCGACCTCGCCTGGCAGCTTTGCTTTCGGCCCCTCCCCTCTGACAAGAGTGATTGTTTTATTGCCTAAGCGGAGAATCCGTTCACCGATTATGTGAATGTCTTGCCTTACATCTGTGTTTCTCTAAATTTGGACGGTATCGCAGTCGGTCGGTTTGTGGCGAACCCCGTGAAAGCTCAGCGGCTGCCCGATCGGAGTTTCTACCGACTCCGCTCGTCTGAAAGTCTCGGTATAACTTTATAGCCGGCTCCAAAAGAGGCGGTTGGACAGCTGAATAATTTATTGCTTCGGCGGGAAGAACCCGCCTGTGTGAAACGGGCCTTAGGCCGCAAAACAGCGGCCCCTCGGCGAGGCATCGATTCAATGAGGTGGCAATAGGCATCCATGTTCGATTAGGTTCATGTCAGGAGAATTTGGAGGCCAGGGCATTAACAGAAAGCCACCACAGCATGCCCCCCCCTCCTTGACGATTCTGACAGTTGCCATGAATAGATGAACTTGGGCCGCACCGATGTTCAGATAACTGACAGCTGTCACGGATTGTGCTATTGGGATAATGGTGCCTAAAGTGTGCCAAGAAAACACCGCCCCCGACGGCCTGTTTCCTCACAACAGTGCTGCAGGTGTCATAGCCTCTGTTGGCAATCGGCGTATCAGCGCTCGGCCGTCTACGTGATGCACCAGGAATCTTGATTCGTCAGACCAGGCCGCTTTCTTCCAATCACCCACGGTCCAATCTCGATGATCTTTGGCCCATTTCATGCATTGTTGGCGATGACGTGCAGTAAGCATGGGGACCCGTCTGGGTTTTCGGCTACGCAGGCTCATGAGCAGAAGGCTGCGATGAACTGTATATTGTGACACATTGTCCTGATCACCACTGTTGAGGCTGAGGGGGATTTGTCGCACTGTGGACTTGCGGTCTCTTTGAACAAAAAAAAAAAAAAAAAAAAAAAAACCGGCCCTTTTAAGGGCCGAGCAAAATGTTGCCTAAAAGATTTATCTCTTTTGTACTGAATATCTCTCCCCCTGACAAACAAGGTGTTGTTTGTCTTGTCTTTTATATTATTTTTTTTTCTTACGCCTTAGTTCTGACTAAAAAACAAACAAATAAATAAATAAATAAAAACAGGACTTAATTTCTTCCGCTGTAGCAGACAAGTAGCGAAGAAAAAAACTGATTAGCCCTTATACTACCGGCTCCTTAATTAAGGAATGAAAAAAATAAATTATAATAATTATAATAACCCTGATTGTGGCCGTTTTTATACTTTTGTTTTTCTGTTATTTACTCAAAATGAGTAACTTAAACCTCGATCGGTGTAATCTTGTGATCACACCACCTCAGCTATGGTTACTCTGACATGTCAGGCAAGAATCAGCAAAAGTAAACCTGAGAAAAAAAAATTTTAACCATTGGGGAAAAATCTTTTCTCTCATTGGCTGACGAGTAACGAAGCAATTGCGGACCCGTGAGGAACACTGAGAAAATGACCAGTTTTTGTTTTATCCGGTGTTGAACGTCGATTTTCCTCTGGAAAACTTATTCTGTGTGTGATGTTTTTTTTTTTTTTTTTTTGTTTTTTTTTTCAGGTTCTACCTTTCCCGTGTCCTTCACTTCGTTTCTCCCTGTGCTCATCTGTGGCAGCGGTGTACCGGGCATTTTTCTGCAGAGAGAAATATCGCTCAGAACGGCTTGCTGTTGCAGGTAAGTATGTAGGGCAGCTTACAACTTCACTACTTAACGGGAAACCGTTTACTCCTTGTGCTCTAATATTTCCATAATTTTCTTTCGTGCTATTCTATCAAGGCAATCTGCTCCTAACTCTCTTAGATTCTCTTTCACCTGCCAAAAGACGCAAAGCGCTGTGGATTCGGGGGTCTCTCAAACTAGATTAGGAACTCCTTGTTGCTAGAGAGGCTTTTCGCGTTTCACCAGCGTGCGTCGGATGGGGACCGTCAGCCCCCCCCCCCCCCGTAACAAATAAGGGCGTCTTTCTCCCCCTTTATACCTCACTTCCGTGTCGCTTCCCTATCGGGCACTCTAGCCCAAATCTCCTAGCTTCCTAGACCTGGGGTCAGTTACTTCCTGCTTAAAATCCTCTACATATGATCAATTACGCGTTTCACCTTCCACGGAGTTGGACGTCGTGTTTTACGCAGAGAGTGTCGGTTAGACCTCTCTGGTTTTTTCGTTTTCACTGACGGAGTTGTCAGGGTTTTTCGGCGATAAGAGATCTGCCGGGGTTTTAGACGGAACGACTCAAGTCCACGTGGCGGAGGGTTTACCGGGATATCGGTGAGATAGTGAAGTGTTCTCTAGCTGGAAACCTGTTGGCACGTGGAGATAGCCAATCGAACGGAACTCATTCTTTCATCTATTAAATTGTGTCTCGTCTAACCAAGGACTTGTTATTGGAGTGCCTCATTATCGTAGATCTTAAGAATTGCTGACTACACGTTCCAGTATTTCAGCTGTCGAGTTCAACTAATCGACACTCAAAAGAACCTACGTCAGGCCCGTTTGAGAAATTCGGATTCCGTAAGGCCTAGTGGCAGATCGAACTCAGCGGGACTTGTCACAAACATTCAAGTTTATTTGTTCCAGAAAGATCTGGTACGCTCTTTAAACAAAAAATAATTATATAGTAGCAAATTAATGTAAATATAGTACTTAAAAATTATATACAGCATATGCACAATCGTATCGGAATAATATGACCACTTACCTAATAACGGGAATAACCACCCTCGGCCCGGATGACAGCTGCGAGACATGGACGCAATGAGGCCCTGGAAGGTTTCCCGAGGCACACGTACCCATTCGGACTGCAGCAGAGCACGAAGGTCCCGGAGAAGACATGGTTGTAGGTCGGCACGTCGAACCTGTCGATCCACAAGTGCTCTATGGAATTGAGGTCGGGCGACTCGCCGGCCAAGGGAGAACGGAGACATCGCTGTCGTGTTCCTGGAACCAGTTACGCAGCTCCTTAGCTACGTGGCACGGTGCATTGTCTTGTTGGTAGACACCATCACAGCCAGGGTAAACGACCAACTCTAAGGGATGTATGTGGTCAGCGAGGATGGACAGGTAGCCATTGGCGTTCAGGGACCCATCAAGTGGTATCAGCGGTTCCAGATCATACCAGGAAGATGTCCCCCAGACATGCATACTGCCACCGCCGGCCTGAACTTGACCGACAAACGTGTCCTTATGTTGGTTCTCGTGTGTCTGACGCCATATCCGCCACCGCCCGTCACATCTGTGGAGTAGAAGCCTCGATTCGTCGAAGAAGGCAACTTTTCCCACTCTTCCACTGTCTAATGACGGTAGTCCCATGCGAACTGCAGGTGTCATTGCCGATGGACCTGAGTTAACATGGGCGCCTTGACGCAGCGTCGACTCCGGAGACCATGCGTAACATGGTTCGCTCTACTATTATCTGGGATCCGTACCTGTGTGCCCTAGCATTCATTTGCGTGGTCAATTTGTGATGTATACAGAGGTTAAAGCACATGTGAAGAGGACAAATCTGCAGCAATTCATTCCGTCCGTGTAGCTTAGTTGGGAGAGCAACTTACTCAGGAACGAGGGGGCGCGGTTATGATCCTGTCACGGACAAACTTGTGTTTTCACATTGGCGTACGAACGTAAAAATGAATGTACTGGCAGTTGGGTTTTTTGAAAAATGTGTGATGTTTGTTCTACACATCGGCTAGAATTAATAAAAATTCGTTCTTCGCTTAAAAAAAAAAACAGATTAAGAAAGAGATTATGTGACGTACTACAGAGGTTAAAGCATGTGCCAAGACGACAAATCTGCAGCGCTACATTGCGTCCGTGTCGCTTAGTTGAGAGAGCAACGTACTCCGGAGTGAGGGGGCGCGTTTTCGATCTCCGTCAAGCACAAATTTGTGTTTTCACAAATTGCTACACTATTGCTCGTAGATTGCTCTTTACCAGTCGACAGAGGCGACGTTCTCCTTTGGGGCTTCACAGTTATGATGTCAGAAGGTACTCAGTGTGCCAGCGGTTCATTCTTAGTACAGCACCTCGTGAATAGCACACGAAGTCTGCTGTTTCTGAGATGCTTCCACCATTGGCGGGGTAGCCGATGATCATTCCTTTTTGAACGTCCATCAAATCACTACCTCTGCCCATTGTGCTCACGTAACGCACTGCGGCTCATCTGTCCTGGCTGGCTGCTTACATCTCCGTGTGGCCGACCTTGTCACGTGCACTCTGAGACGCGCCTGGGCTGGTACAGTGTGATTCCAGGAATGGTCATATTATTTTGACACGACCGTGTATATGGCAAATGGAAAACTTGCTCCATCTAAGGTTCCATCTCTCCCCCCCCACCCCCACGGTCAAAAAGTTCTAAAAGAAACACCGGGCCTTGCACGCGGGAGGCAAATGCCCTTTTAGCACCCTTGCATTGAAGTATCAGGAAACATTATTTTCCGACTGTGGACACAATTCCAAAATACGGGAAGTGTTCGAAGAAACCAAGGCCAAGGCCGTCCACGTGAAACTATAACCAGGAACGACCGTTATCTTTTGTCAATAGTCCGTCAAAACAGACGGCAAAATGCTACTCAGCACCAGCGAGAGCTTCTTGTGTCAACAGGGTACAGGTTGTCAACAGGCCGTCGAAACAGACGGGAAAATGATACTCAACTCCAGCGAAAGATCTTCGTGTCAACAGGTCACAGGTTGTCAACTCAAATTATTAACAATCACCTTCACCAATGTGTCCTTTATGCACGTAGGCTAATGGTGTGAGTTCCTTTAACCGGACGATGCCATGCGGTTCGTAGAAACTGAGCTGCGGAACTTCGTGGTTGGAGTCACGACGAGTGGAGTCAAGTCCCCTTTTCTGAAGAGTCCAGATTCAGTCTGGAGTCCAACAATCGACGAGTTCTTATCTGAAGAGAAACTTGCACGCGAAATAATATAGCTTCTATGCAAAACACATCACATTGCGGCAGACATGGATTGATTGTCTGGAAAAGCCTAAGTATTGGTGGACGTACGGACCTGTATGTCATCCGAAACGGTAGTCTGGCGGCTCAGCGATAGAGAGACGAGATTTTCAGACCTGATGTCATTCTGTATGCTGCAGCCGTCGATGATTCGTTCCTTTTCGTGGACGATAACGCTCGACCTCATACAGCTCGGCTAGTGAACAGCATACTTAAAGAGGAGGGAATCCAGGGTATGGGGTTGCCAGTATACTCAACTGACAAATCCAATTGAACATGCCTAGGACGCACTTGGAAGACGTATTGCAGCTCGGCCGGCGGTACTTCCGTTGACTCTTTGTAGATTGGAGGCTGCCCTGGTTAAGGGTTGGCGAAGATACCCCAAAATCTCATCAGGTCCATGCCCCACAGGTGTGCAGTGGTCTTAGCCGTTCGAGTGGAACACACACCCTGCAATAGGTCAGTTACCACCTTCAACAATTCATTTTTCTTGTTGTGCAGATATGCGTATTGTTCTATACGTATAACATATTGCATGATGTGCATTAAATGATAATATTACATAAAAATTCGCTAATGCGCTTTTTCTTGCCTATATCATTGAATATTCTACGGTATCTTACATAAAAATAATATTTTGCGTTCAACAACGTGAGTCGCACACATGACTTTCCTTACAATATCTCTTGGTCCCCTAATTCTTTTGAGTAGGGTATTTATTTTTTTAGTTTTACTCTTTTGGTCCTTTCTTTGGATCATCGTAACAGCATCGGAGTTACTGATGTCGTATTTTGAATCTTTCAACTCCCTTTCTTCGGTTCTAATTTTTTCTCCACTTTTTCCACGCGTTCTCCTTCACTGGTGCTCTGAGATATCCTCTTCTTACGGTGGTAAACAGCCAAACCTCCTCCCTTAACCACTCAGAAACGAAGAGCCCTCAGATTCACGCCATCAAACCATTTTTCTCCCTCACACGCATCGTAAAACCCTCCTACTGACCGCAAAACAATAAATACGAAGAAGTTGAAAGATCTCCCTTTCTTACATAAAGATTTCCTTTATCACTATTTTCTAACCCCTAGAGAAATGTAACGCAGGTAAATCAAAAAGTAACTGAAATTTGGAAGTTACATGCATCCGCAACGGATAGAAGCTGACGGAATACAACATCTTCACAATGGCTTATGGGTAGTTCAAACACACACAACGCAGCGCTCTGCCGTTAGTCCAGTTGAGACCAAGGTGAAATAAATATGGATGCTCTCCTGCGGGATTGTACCAGTGTTGAACAAAGCGCCGTAGTGAGATTTTTTCGGGCAGAGGGAGTGAAACCTGCTGAAATTCACCTAAGTATATTAGCTCAATACGAAAGTGAAAACACCATGACTTAATGAACAGATTTTGAATAAGTAGAAAGGTTTAAAGCGGGAAGTACAAGTTCAACCGATGAAGCTCGATTTTGTTGGCCGTCAACATCGTGCACACCAAAAGAACAAATTCAAACGACAGCCCTCCGGCAAGAAAATCATACAGACCTTCTTCTGGTACATGAAGTGTCTTATCCTGACGCATTTTCTGGAACACGGACAAACAGTGATCAGTGCAACGTACTGTGCTGTGCTTAGAGAGAAACGGAAACCTCCAATTCGCAAAAAAATAAGAGGAATGCTGTCAAAATCAGCCTTGCTGCACCATAACAATGCACGTGCCCATTTAGTGGCCGCAACAGCGGAGGCAATGCAACAACTGCGGTTTGAAAGTCTTCCACATCTCATTTACAGTCCTGATCTGGAACCATGCGATCATCACGCTTTCAATCCACTTAAAGAGGCCCTACGCTGTCGCAGGTTCACCTATGATTATGAGGTTAAGGAAGCGGTGCAGACCTGGATTTGGCAGCAGCCGAAAAGTTTCTTCTTCCAAGGAATGAAGAATCTAGTTGGACGTTCAAAGAAGTGCATCGACCTGCAGGGGGACTATGTGGAGAAGTGAGATAACGGTTAAGTTCATTTGGTCCCAGTTATGGCTATTAAAGTGTATGTGGTCATAACTTTCTGATTATCCCTCATATTCAGCTCTTCCCTCAACATTACTTGCAGGCAATTAACTACATAGAAGTTTCATGACAGCAGCTTTGCATCTTATAGTCACTTGAGTTATATCCTTCTGTGCAACTACTTATCCATCTTCTATCTCCGCCTCTGCTCCCCCCCCCAACCCTCCTGTCTATCTTTTTTTCCCGGGGGTTGGGTGGGTGGAATGGTCACGTTCTTCGATATTTTACGTTTCTTCGAAAAAGAAAGGGGCATTTCTCTCTCTTATTACCTTTAACACTGACAAGTCATGTGCCTCAGAATCATTGGCGCAACTCTTCCCACAGATTCAGCCCGAGAAGCTTTTTCAGTCATTCATCGTTCGTAATGCCGTACCGTATCACTTCGATTTTGCTTTTACAAAAATGTTCAATACACGAATAAATAAGGTATGTATGCTTGTAATGGAACACAAGAGTAATTTTTACAAACCACCAAAAGTAAAAGTTCAGAGAATTTACAACAACGTCCATCTTCCACGAGTTCTTGCTTGCCTTTCAGGGGGATGAGCCCCACCTGCCCCCTGCTAGCTACAGCCGTATCATCTCTTTTTTCTCTCTCTCTCTCTGATTCTTACCTGTGTACTTACAGGAAAGAATCCAAGGGATCAGTGGCGAACCCACGTAAGCCTCCTCCAAGGAGATTAAGAATGACGTACGGCACAAATTAAGCATTCAAAAACAGTGGCGTAGCCAGAAATTTTTAATGGGGGGGGGGGGTCCGGACCCGAGGATCACCGCCTTGGCTACGCCTATGTTCAAAAATATTATTTTACACGTTCAAAAAATTACATGGTGTCTGACAGAGTGTCTTCTATTACTTCTTCCCAAAGAGATTAAGAGCGACGTACGTCACAAATTAAACATTCAAAAATATTATTTTACATGTTCAAAACATTACATAGTGTCTTTCTCCCAAAGCCCCAAAGAGATTAAGAGCGTCGTACGTCACAAATTATACATTCAAAAATATCGTTTCACATGTTCAAAAAATTACATAGTGTCTTCTTCCCAAAGACCCAAAGAAATTAAGAGCGACGTACGTCACAACCGCACATAAATTATAGGCATATATATATATATACAAAATTTAAACTAACTTTGCAAAAAAAAACACCTGAAGATCATGACGCGCAACGCAGCAGTTATGAATATTCAGAATTCACACACTACCAAGTATAGACTGTTAAAAAACAAAAAAAAATATTTAACAAGAACAAAAAAAGTAAAGAAAAACTTCAAAACCCAACAGGCATGAGTAAACAATAAATTAAAGAAATAGCAAAACTGAATGTAGAAAGTGTCGAGAATGCCAAGCCTTGGCTTTATCAAGGACCAGCAAAAACTCTGCATTTTCTCACTTCCCACAAAGACCTAGTTGGAAATGGGTTTCTGCAAAGCCATAGATGCAAGAATTAAGCCCTTCAAAAATTTTTTAATTTTGCAAAACCTCTTCAGAGTTGCAAGTAGAATATTTTAGTCAAAATTTTTGCATGCATCTATAACTTTCCTGGCCCAACCCACACTCGATAAAATCTTTAATCTGTTGTTTCTTTTTTTATGGCATTTTAGGTAAAACTTTTGTTCTCCACAAAGAATAAGACTTAGTAGTGCATTTAGTACTGTTCTTAAAGTTTAAATTCTCTCTCAGATGACTTTGTTGCTCAGCAACGTGTTATAACTGAATAATTCTGATGATTTGTTCAGACCCTCTCACAACTTGTGATTTTGTAATCGTTATTCTGGTTTTTGTGGCGGATGACGAGTGTGGGTTGTACCAGGAAAGTTATAGATGCATGCAAAAACTTTGACTAAAATATTCTACCTGCAACTCTGAAGAGGTTTTGCAAAATTAAAATTTTTTTGATGGGCTTAATTCTTGCATCTATGGCTTTGCAGAAACCCATTTCCAACTAGGTCTTTGTGGAAGTGAGAAAATGCAGAGTTTTTGCTGGTCCTTGATAAAGCCAAGGCTTGGCATTCTCGACACTTTCTACATTCAGTTTTGCTATTTCTTTAATTTATTGTTTACTCATGCCTGTTGGGTTTTGAAGTTTTATTTTACTTTTTTTGTTCTTGTTAAATATTTTTTTATTTTTTAACAGTCTATACTTGGTCGTGTATATATATATATATATACACCCAAGAGCAGAGTCAAAGACTAAATTTTACACCAAAGAATTTAAAACTAAATTTGCTTAAAAAACAACCTGAAGATCATGACGCGCAACGCAGCAGTTATGAATATTCAGAACTCACACACTACTAAGTAGAGATATTAAAAAAAAAATATTTAACAAGAACTAAAACAATATAGAAAACTTCAAAGCCCAACAGGCATGAGTAAACAATAAAATAAAGTAATAGCAAACCTGAATGTAGAAAGTGTCGAGAATGCCGAGCCTTGGCTTTACCAAGGAAAAGCAAAACTCTGCATTTTCTCACCTCCACAAAGACCTAGTTGGAAATGGGAGTATGATCCAGGAACTTGCCGACAAGAGTAAAAATGTGGGATTAAAAATGAACTTTCAGAAGACAAAAGTGATGTACAATGCTTTTACAAGAAATGAAGATTTATCGATTGATGGAGAAAAGCTGGAGATAACAGACACGTACGTTTATCTTGGACAGCAGATATCAAGTGAGGGTCACATTGATGAAGAAATTAATCGGCGTACAAAACTTGCCTGGAGAGCTTTTGGAAGAAACAGCATAATTTTCAAGAGCAATATGCCATTTTGTCTTAAAAGAAAAGTGTTTGATCAATGCATCCTTCCAGTGCTTACGTATGGTGCAGAGACGTGGACCTTAACTAAAAGAGACATACAAAGGCTGCAGACAACTCAAAAAAGCATGGAGAGGTGCATGCTTGGTGTAACCAGGAGAGATAAGAAGAGGAACTCGTGGATCCGAAAAATGACAAGAGTGGAAGACATCATGATCAGAGTTAAATCCCTGAAATGGCAATGGGTTGGACATACTGCCAGAAGGACAGCCGAAATTTTAGATTGGATTCCAAGGGACAGGAAAAGACCAAGAAGAAGACCACATGGGAGATGGGTGGACGAAATTCGAAAGTATGCGGGAGTGACAGCCCCCACCAACAAAAATTCATGGGTGCGCCACTGCAAGGGACTGTTATTCATTACGGGAATACTATAAAAAGTTCTCATTTTCTTAGTCTTCGGATGTGAAATGTTTTATTTTTTGTTAAACTGCTTTGGCACTTCATGTTTGGAAATTTCAATAGCCATTGACTATATAATTTGTTGAAGTAAGTTTCTAAGCTATCATTTTTGTTGAAAGGATATGCTCTGAAATTATTAAAACTTTAGCGTACTTTTAGTTTCTTTTCTAGGAGGAAAGCAAAGAGTTTTTTTTTCCTTTTTTCGCAGTAGGTGTTTTGAATAGCCTTTTAATTTCATGACTAAACTTAATAAATTAATACGGATGTATACGTATTTTTTAATGGCAGGAGATAATTCCTTGAATTTTAAAATGAGATCTTAATGTACTCGAGATCACACACAATTATTGGGTTCGTCAATGTGTAAACTTATTTATTGTTGATTTTTAAAACTTATTAAATAAAGGACTTTAATGTTTCTTATCGATATTCCTGCTCATTATGAATTAACAAAAATGTGAATATTTCGTCAGATATTTTTCAAAGAAGCTAAATGCTTCAAATCCAAATTTTTTTGCATCAGATTTTTTTGCATCAGGTAAGCTCTGATAATGGAAGCAACTGTGATGCTCAGAAACATTATGCATGGCAAATATTACGAAAAAATTGTATAGAAAAAAATTGAAGAGCTTTACAAAATCTGTGGAAAGCAATTAAATTTATTGTCATTTTTAAACAAATTACGTGAATATGCAAACTAGTGATGAATAGCGTACTACCGAATCACCAGTTTGTCATTGTCGCCTAATAAAAACAGAACCGACCGCCGATCGTATTATGTGTATGTTTAATTCAAATGGTCTTCCTCATTCAATTTTTTCCATTCCAGTTTTTTCGTAGAACTCTTGCTTCAAAAATTTACCTTCAGATTCACCTTCTCAATTTTATACACAAAAATATTCAGTTCAAATTAATTAACAAATAACGTCGCTCGCGAAAGTATAAGCAAGTCTATAAGTGAACTACGACAGTTTGTTTTGGGGCGAGAAACAGGCTCAATGCGCCATCTAACGACGTGAATTTAAAAAAAATTTGGAAATGTCAGAATTCAAGCGGGACCGGTATTGGTTAATGCGCCAAAGCAGGAACCGCCCAGACCGCGCCTGCGAGATCACAGTGACCAATCACAGAAGGAGCGTGAACCTAGTCCGTGGGCTAAATTCACGCATAGCGTGAATATAGCCTCAGCCGTCTAGCTGCGGTTTGTGCTGCACACGGCGGTTACTCTGGGTATTAGCTGGTGGTCACACTAATGCGACTCGACCTTGTGTGTTTGTGTGTATATATATATACACTGACGGAAAAAAAATCCCAACACCAAGAAGGGGTTGTGTTAGATAAACGACAGTTGGTATAGGCGGTGAGAGTACATCTGTAAGATGACGTCTATGCAAATTTCGCGCTCGGCGCATACGTGTGGCGCTAGTAGCGCCCTTGGAACATGCAAAGCAGGTTTGCTGTAAATACGCGCTGTAACGTTCGTGAGCGTTAGTTATCGTTGAGATTCGACGTAGGGTGTTGATGTTAGTCAAGAATGCCTTTAAGAAGACGAAGAAGCCATTACCAACAGCTCACGGAGTTTGAACGAGGTCGTGTAATAGGGCTACGAGAAGGTGGATTTTCTTTCCGCAATATTGCAGAACGACTTGGCTGGAATGTAGCCACTGTGCATGATTGTTGGCAGCGGTCGTCAAGGGAAGGTACTGCCTCAAGAAGACCGGGTTCCGGCCGGCCACGTGGCACTACTGAGAGGGAAGACCGCCATGTACGGCGTATGGTCGTGGCGCATCGTACCGCGTCTGCGGCAGCAATTCGAGCTGCAGTTGCCACCACAGTGACACAACGAACTGTTACAAATCGGTTACTTGAAGGACAGCTCCGAGCCAGACGCCCTGTAGCGTGCATTCCACTTACTCCAAACCACTGCCGTTTTCGACGTCAGTGGTGTCAAGCTAGAGCTCATTGGAGGACGGAGTGATCTGTTGTTTTCTGATGAAAGCTGGTTCTGCCTGGGTGCCAGTGATGGCCGCGTGTTGGTTAGAACATTCTGGCGGTTACACCGGTTATTAATGTACCAGCATTTCACATTTAAAATGGCTCTTCTCGCGCTTACAATAAGCTGTGATCTTGAAACCTTAATCGATTAAATATGTTACCTATACAAATGTATTGCCGCCATTTCATTCCTCTGCAACTATTTTTTCGTGGTGTTGGGATTTTTTTTCCGTCAGTGTATATATATCATCATCATCATCATCATTGTCAACCATTATCAATCCACTGCTGGACGAAGGTCTCCCCAAGTTTCCTCCACAACGGTCTGTCTTGTGCCAGTCTCCTCCATGTCACTCCCGCATATTTACGAATTTCATCCACCCATCTCCCATGTGGTCTTTTTCTGGGTCTTTTCCTGTCCCTTGGAATCCAATCTAAAATTTCGGCTGTCCATCTATGGTCTGTCCTTCTGGCAGTATGTCCAGCCCATTGCCATTTCAGGGATTTAACTCTGATCATGATGTCTTCCACTCTCGTCATTTTTCGGATCCACGAGTTCCTCTTCTTATCTCTCCTGGTTATACCAAGCATGCACCTCTCCATGCTTCTTTGAGTTGTCTGCAGCCTTTGTATGTCTCTTTTAGTTAAGGTCCACGTCTCTGCACCATACGTAAGCACTGGAAGGATGCATTGATCAAACACTTTTCTTTTAAGACATAATGGCATATTGCTCTTGAAAATTATGCTGTTTCTTCCAAAAGCTCTCCAGGCAAGTTTTGTACGCCGATTAATTTCTTCATCAATGTGACCCTCACTTGATATCTGCTGTCCAAGATAAACATACGTATCTGTTATCTCCAGTTTTTCTCCATCAATCGATAAATCTTCATTTCTTGTAAAAGCATTGAACATCACTTTTGTCTTCTGAAAGTTCATTTTTAATCCCACTTCTTTACTCTTGTCAGCAAGTTCCTGGATCATACTCTGCAGCTCTGATGGGGTAGTTGCAAAAATGACTACGTCATCAGCAAAACGAAGGTGGGTTAGATAATCTCCATTAATCTTTATCCCTTTGTTTTCCCAGTTCAGTGATTGAAAGACATTTTCCAATGTCGGAGATATGGTGTCACCTTGTCTCACTCCCTTTCCAATTTTTATGTGTGTTGTAATTTCAAACAGCCGAATCTTTGCACTTGCATTTTCATAGATGTTATTAATAATATTAATGTATGCATCTTCAATACCGCAGGATTTCAGAGCCGTGGTAACTGCTGATGGTTTCACCGAATCAAAGGCTTTTTCATAATCGATAAAAGCCATGCACAATGGAAGTTCATATTCCCTCGCTCTTTCAATTAGTTCTCTCAGTACGTGGATATGATCTATTGTGCTGTAGCCACTCCTGAATCCAGCTTGTTCTCTCGGTTGAGCCATGTCCAGTGTTACCTTCAAGCGGTGTGAAAGAACTTTAGTGAAGATTTTATAAACCACTGATAGGAGGCTGATAGGTCTGTAGTTCCTGAGATCCTCAATGTCACCTTTTTTATGTAGCAGGATCATTGTAGCATTGTTCCAATCCTCAGGAATTTTCCCTTCATTAAGGCATCGAGTGAAAATTTGGGCGAGTACTGTTTCGATTTCTCCACTTGCTTCTTGTATGATGTCTACAGTAATTCCATCTTCTCCTGGAGCTTTTCCCCTCTTCATGTTCTTGATTGCATGTGCAACTTCTGCTGGAAGGACTGGAAGAACTCTGGTACTGGTACCTTTCATGGTGTCTGGAGTACATGTATCATCCCTTTCATATAATTTGGAGTAGAAATCTTTCACTCTTGTCAAAATTTCGCCTCTATTTCTTGTTATAGAACCATCTTCTTTTCTCAGAGCCATAATCTGTTTTCTTCCCTTACTGAGATGTCCCTTTGCTATCTTTAGGCTTTGGTTGTTTTCAATTGCTTTCCTCACTAGCTCACAGTTGAATTTCCTTACGTCTTCAGTGATGCTTTTTCGTGCTGTCTTGCATAGCTCTATATATTCCACTTTGGAAGTCACATCTTCTTTAGTTGTCCTCATCTCTCTTCTTTTTTGCATCAACATTTTGGTTTTTTCTGATAATTTGTTCACATGCAACTTGTTCTTAGACCCAGCTAATTTTGTTGCTGTTTCCATAAGAGCTTTATATATATATATAGTCGAGTCATATTATTGTAGACCATCTCCTCCTACTTTTGACGTCAACAGCGCGTACCCAACGAAAGTGGGCACGTGTCGTGAGCTGGCTTGGAGGGTACATATGGTGTACTTTATGCATTCTGATAACATATCACTCGCTGCTGTCATGGATAAAAGGAGCGATTTATCAAATTTGCAAAAAGGTATAATTGTCGGCTTTCGGGACAGGGGTGGCAGTATTTCTGAAACAGCGCAGTTTGTGAACTGTTCGCGTGCTGCTGTGGTTAAAGTGTATTGTGATTGGAGAAATGGCACCCCTGCGAATAAGCGATCTGGAAACTGAGGAGCACTACGTGCCATTGATGTGAGAGGTGAACGTCGGCTGATAGCATAAAAAACCGCGTGAGGGCAGATCGACGCGATTCAGTGGAGCAATTCACTGGCTGAATGAACCAGGGGGCTACTGGAAGTGTGTCTAAAATGACAGTTCAGCGAATCCTGCTGCGTACGGGGCTTCGATGCAGACGGATGGTTACTGCCCCTATGCTAATGACAGATACAGCATAAAAATCAAGAGTTGGTTAGCCACTTGTGAAGATACACCATTTTACTGCTTTTGTGAATGTGTCATGTTTAAAAAATTGGTTTCTCAGCTTTTCGGCTGAAAGTTAACACTCTTTCTCTTCTCACTCACACACTTTTTTTTTCTTTTTTATGTTAGGTCATATTTGTTGTAACTTTCTATACATACAAGGCCACGCCAGTTCCTTTTAATTAAAAGAAAAACAATGCTTAAAACTCAAAAACTTCGACAGAAACATTCAATTGCATCCATGGATTTTGCATAGGAATTTACTTGAAGATGACAATTTTGGTATTTCCATCATTATAAGAAATTTAGGTAATCATGTTTTTGTGCAAATACATCCCACACAGTGATGTTATCAGGTATCTTCTCGGGGGTGCTTAGCCCCCCACCCAAAAATCCATGAAGGCCCCTACCCTCATTCCCCGTAGGTTTTTGGGCGATCTCCCCTTATTTTAGTCCGTGTTCGTTTATACAGATAGCTGAATATTTGGGGAAATTGATTTTAAAAAAAGTTAAGAAAATGAGGGAAAATATTATTTTAATAAAAAAAAACCGTCCACATGGACTTCAGTCTGAAATTTCTATCATCCTTCAACAAAACATTAAACAGTCCTCGCTGAAGGGGTAATTTTTCAAGCACAGACACCTCGGATTACTTCCGCAATAAAAACCTAATTCCACACAGTAAAGATGTTTGCACTGCAATACATCATCATATATTGCAAGATAGCATATAAAAACAGTTTTATTTCAGTCAAGATAGCATAAAAAAACAGTTTTATTTCAGTCAAGATAGCATAAAAAAACAGTTTTATTTCAGTCAAGATAGCATAAAAAAACAGTTTTATTTCAGTCTTCTGGATGCCGCCTGTCCATATTATTGCCTCAGTGTAGTAACGTGACATTAGTGCTTCCAATACAACAAAATATTTGCCGCCTACTTTTTAACAATAGCAAATTATTAGAAATTGTTCCCCTAATGATTTTTTCCGCACCTGGCGGTGGTGGTTTTTACTCGGTAAAAAAATAAATAAAATCGAGGCATCTCAAACTGGCGTTTAAACGGTTTGTTAGTTTTTAGTTTTTTTTTTTTTACTACTATTTGCTATTCTAAATAATCTAAAAAGACAAACCAAATGGCAGGGAAATGATTACACCATACGTTTTCAGGTAACACTGTAATGATTCCTTAATAATCAGAAACACGCTAATAGTAAGGCGAAGACATTTTTACCACCCATAATGACTTGGAAGGATTTTCTTCAGGACAGCCTTACCTTACTGGCATCCTCAATATTTTACACCACCCCATTGTGCAATCCGTGGTCCATTACTGAATTAAAGCAAAGGTATAACATTTTTACTCACTTGTTTGTGTAGATTTCGTGGAATTTGCATTTGCGATATAAGAGCATAAGAAAATGTGTGTACTCTATTTAAAAATTTTATATAAATAAATAACAAAATTGTGATATATATATAATTAGTCACCAAACTTTAGCCTCCCTCCTCGAAATTTTTAATTTTCCCCTGGAAAAAACTCTCTGAATGCAACACTGATCCCACAAGCCAACATTTTCATAATTTCAAATACTGATATCTATTGATTCATCAACAATAAAAAAATGAAAGCTTTGGGGAATGACACATACTGGGGATAAGTAATTGTAAAAAAAAAAAAAAATCCTGGATTTGACATGGAATGACCCACACATGATACACCCACATATGCAAGAGGCTAAGAACATGTAACAAACTGTTACAGTGAATGGGTATTACATCAGTGTGTCTAATGCTGAATGACAAACATTTTCACCTACCAAA
Organism: Macrothele yani; assembly: GCA_039090855.1. NCBI lineage: Eukaryota > Metazoa > Arthropoda > Arachnida > Araneae > Macrothelidae > Macrothele > Macrothele yani. Next base: position 98,939,958 of record CM077005.1, read on the forward strand.
GTTCAACATGACTTGTATAGCATGTAGTTAATATTGCCAAAGGATACAGCAGTCTATGGCTTCAGTTTACATATTACAAGTTTTAATTGCTAGAAAGGGGGGGGCAAAAAAACAGCATTACAGGTAACTGTATACTATAGGTAATGCTATGTAACTGAGCCAATTTCATGAAGGTAAATATTATAATTATAAAACATTTGAACTGTATCTTTCTAATCCTGAAATTTAAGTTAAATTCCAGGAGTACTGTGACCCCCCCCCCCCTTTAAAAATGACCAAAATCCTGTAGTCTAAGGATTGTATTCACTATGTGCAATGCATTTTGAGCTTTTACACAGTGGTCTGATCCAGTTATCCAAGCAGTATCACATATTTTCACAGCCTTTAAAACTATGAAAATTCATTATATACTGATCTATTTTGTGTATCTCTCTCCCTTTCAATGCTGACCCTACACTTGCTTCTGTCTCACCAATAGCAAGTAACAAATAGCCTCTTGCACAATTGTTAATCCTGTCTTTGCTCACTGTCAGGTGGCATATCATTCTGCACAGATACCAATGTCCAAATTTGCCTTTTGGCATTGATTTCTTATACAATTGGTAATATCTTCAATATTGGCATAATGTACATGAGCCTAAGATATATATATATATATTTTTTTTTTTGCATGGGCAATCACTACTTTAATACCTTAAGTAATTAGGGGTGTCTTTAATAATTTTACCTCACCGAATCCAAATTTGGAAGCTGTGAAAATGATAACAGAAGAAGCAAGAAACGAGTAATAACACAATGAAATGCAGACTTTAAATTGCAGTTGCATTATAACACAACAAAATGAAACTTTGCAAACTATTTATTTTCTATAAGGGATTTTGTACATGTATTATTGTCTGTCCTGATAATTGCTTTAAAACATAATTACTGAAGTATGAAAGTTGTACACCTAATAAGTGACTTTGGGACACAGTGTAGACCTATAAAAGAAATACAGAAAAACAGAAAGCACTATTCACACTATTGACTCTGACACATGAAACATTAGTCAAACCTCTTTCCACAGAAAATATGGATAATGAATTCTTGTACTGCTGTGATAATGACACATCATATTACAGGCTGGTGAGGTGACAACAGAAAATATTTAGGGGCACATAGGCAAACTGTTAAACATGCAGTTAAAGTGAATACAGAGGGTTTTGCCATGAATACGTGTCAACATCAATTCACTCATACTGGATGTCCCATGGGAAATGTCAAGAGACTTCTTTTAACTGTAAAATAAAATGTTTTCTCATATTACAGTAAGATGAACCACTAAAGGCAATGTTCATGATGGTGAAATTTTATGACATTATAATAATGTAAAGAGCAAACAACACTTTATCGCATATCTTTGTTTACAAGAATATACATGCTCCTAAAGCAAGAGAAACATGTTTTCTATCATGGGTATGCTGAAACAGTTTTGCATGCAAACAAATGTGACACAGGTTCTGATCTTGTGGAATAAGACCACAACGATGTTTTGGGAGGGTAAGTTTTTTCATACTTTAAGAGTACTTGTTTTAAAAAAGTTAGTAGCTGAATTTTTTGTAAACCTGCCTATTGCTTGCTTGAATCTGAGACATGGTCATGTTATAACCATCATGCAAGAACTGTGTAACTCACTACAAATATGTGGATCTCCTTATATAAGTGAATTTTTAACCACTAACCAGACATTTTGAGCAGATGTTTCTACAAGGAAGTTTTAAAAAGCTAAATGCATTAGACGTATGTTCTCACAGAATCACTGCCCACTAGCCCAATTACTTGTTCTTCCATCTTGGTGCAAATACTGTACGTATTTGGGTCCTGTACTTTGTGTGCTTATTAAAACTTCTCAGTTAACTTGTCTCAAAGTTTCAGATTTGTGTTGTGTGTGATTTCTGGTTTCTTCATCGTACAATTGGTTCTTTGATTCTTCTACTAGATGTCTTGCAGCTCAGTCGGCTAGTTGCCTCTTGGATTTTGGTAAGAATGCTGCTGCTTCTGCCTCATTGATGCTAGTGTGTGTTAGACAACAATTAAGAGGAAGCTGTAATTAAGTTGAATGACGGAATCTTGATAGGAATTTTGCAGTTGGAATAATTAGTGAAATTTTATTCAGAAATAGTAATTTTGGATCAAATCAACCTAGTAGACTAACTGTGATTAACATAAATCAGGTTGGCCATATTTTTTGAAATTCTTAAAAGTACGTAGTCTGCTATATCTATTTTGCAAATTGTAGTACACATAAATAAATCTATGAACGCACACTTGCAAGATGAAACTACGGCTAAATCTGCAGTTGGAAGTTGGAAACATGGCTGAATTAGCAAAGGCAATGTGTACAAAGAATCAAAGGAAGCTGCAATTAGGCTTTCCTTGAATGCATTTTGATGAATTTCACATCCAGAAATCTAAATAAATTACAAAAAAAAAAAGAAAAGAAAGAAACCTTTAGAGGCAACCAACCTGTTTGGTTATTTTTTTTATTAGTTATGCCACATTCAAAATGAATGAACTGGAAACAGCATATTTATGATAATTCTTTTTTTTCTTTTGTAAATATGTAAACATGAAAATGGATACACACTTCCAAGATTCGTATGCGTTTTAATTTCAAATCTGTCTATTAGGTCAAGCAGTCCTTAAATAACTAGCAGCTGTAATCTGGCTCCGTAAGAATGAATGCAATTATATCTGGCATCCTAAGTGTACTGTTTGTCAAAAATGATCATTTTAATCCAGATTGTCATCCTATTAAAATATGCATAGTGAATAGACCTGAGGAGTGAAACTTATCTAGAATTAGAATATTTTTTATCAATACTTTTATGACATTTCATTTTCAAATTAGTTTATCCAAATGACTGCAGATAAAGATTTCCAAAAAGAAGAAATATGTTTAAAATTTAAATAATCAGAAATCCATTAGGGAAGGCAGACAATGTCTGGGAGTTGTAAATATGTTTCTTGGAAATGAATTTTGATGAAATTTTATAACTTTTATCATACTGAAATTTTAATGAAAAATTATTATTCATATCAGTCTACTGCTTTTGGCCTACCATCACAAAAGTTGCCATACAGCAAAATTTTAAATGATGTGTGTGTGTGTGTGTGTGTGCATACATTTCAAAGATATATGCTATCTGTGCAATATTTAGAGAAAATAAATATACTGCAGCAAATAAATTAATCTGAACAAGTGAACTAAAACCAAAACCAAAACTTTGTCACGTTTTTGGTTCACAACAATGTTAGTTTTGGTTTCAGTTACAATTGTTAGTTGTGGCTTTGCAATGTTTAACTAAAACCTACATTTCTTAATAGCATTTTCTATGTTTTCTAGTGTGTACACAAAATGGATACATCTCCAAGACAAATTGCCAATGAGTGGTTTAGCCTTTACGTACTGTTAATGAAATTTAAAAGAGGTTAGACAAATACCTTTTCTCCCTGACAGAAAAAGAAAATGTGGGTGACAAAGGAATATTATACATACTCAAGACTGGTTACTAGTTAGAAGAAGTAACGTGAATCCAAGATTGTCTGCTATAGACTTAAAAGACTTGGCAGCTACTGGGTTTAATGTTTCTGACATGACAGTCTATCGAAGATTGTTGGAAGCTGAGAGGACTGCCAGCAGACCAAATAGAACAATTGTTGATGGAAGCTATGCAGAAGGGGCTCCAGTGAACAAAGGTGCACAAAGATTGTACTGTTGAGAAATGGAAGGTCACATTCTCAGATGATAGCCATTTCTTTGTCTAAGGAGAGCGAGTACCCTATGTCTTCGACACACCCAGCTAAACAGATGTTCTGGGTTGTATTAGACGTGGCAGTCCAGGATAACTGTTGACAGTATGATGAAAAGTGACTAATAGATAAAAATATTGGAAAAAAAAAACCCCCTTTACCCGCAGATCTAGAAATACAAAGAACTCGTCTTCCAAGAGGATCTCACACCATGCCACACTTCGAAAAAAGTGAGGATTCTTCAAAAATCACAACATCCAAATGCTAGAGTACCCATATAACTCTCCTGTCATTAACCTAATAGAAAATTTGTGGTCCATAATGAAAAAGATACTTGGAAAACTTAATTGTGATACAAAGGATTACATACAATCCATATAAAGGTATGGTTTAGAGATGCAGAAATAAAAATGCATTCTATGTTGATAGAGTCCATACCTAAGGAATTAATGAACTTATTAGGAACAGAGTAGCACACATATAAATTATTAGGAAAGTTGAAGTTTAATTTTTGTACTTATTTTCTTGCAAAATTACAACTTTTCTTTAATATTAGTGCTTGGATTAACTTGTTCACTACTGTATACAGTATATGTAGGATTGAAATTCCATATACACATTCATTCTTGAACATTACTTTTGAAATCAAGTTTGAAATTTCCACTTACCAAATTTTTATAAGAAAAAAAAAAAGAGTATTTCTTTATTTGTTTCTTCATGAAATATTTTTGATAAAGGATACATTTTTGAGTAGTGATTGTGTAAGTTTTAAATTTGCAAGTGTTTTGGACATCATTTTTTTAAATTTAAAGCAGCACATTATCTGAAAGCAAAATGTTAAGCTGAATACATACATGGTATATCTAAATGGTCTGGCCACATGCTAGAGACATGTTTTACATGTCAAAATAAGGTAAAAAATCCATATAAAAGTGCTGATGCAGCAGAGCTAGGAATAATGCCAATTACAGTTCTGTATCAATGTTGTGTATTTCACTGAGCTGTGATTTGCAAGCAGGTTAGATGCAAGCATGGTTCATACATTCTTTCAATCGTATAATTGAAAAACTTTTCCAGGACATATGATCTAAATGCTCCTACTTAAAATATAGAGAAACCATAGGTCTGTTCAACCTGTAACCTACAACAAACAGCTCCCTACCGGCTTGAGCAAACTTAATACAACAGAATGTTGAAAACTGATGTCTGCTGCAGCTAATAAGAAACTTAGAATCACAGATAAATACTGAAATACCAAAAGTGTCGCTGAACATGTAACTAGTTTAATTTCTACAAAACTTTTATGTACATTATGCTATACTAAATTTGAGAAAAATTAATTTTTACTTTGGCTTTTAGTTCAATCATTGAAGAAAATTATAAAATAAAAAAAAACCCCATAAAACTCAAAAATATATAGGTATAAAATCCATAGTTAGAACATAAACGTGTCATTACTCTTGTAATGCTATCATATACCACAAAATCAATGTATAAACTAAATACTATTTATATTTAATTATTTTGAAATAATGCTGACATTGGAAATTTAAGGATAAGGAAGGTGAAATATTTGAAGAAAGACAACACTGAATTTTTCGGTTGAAATGAGCACTTCTTTTGAATCTCTCCTATGAGAATGAAATTTATCAAAGTTACTCAAAGTCAATGCAACTGGCTAAAAAAAAAAATAATCAACTGGAGTTTTGCAATCAATAAAACATCCAGAAATAGAAACAGCTACTCACTTCCACCAGTGACTAAAAAGTACAGTATGTTATGAAAATTAAGAAATGGCACACAAAAAGTTTCTCATAGCAGAAGGAAAGTATCAGCGACAAAGAGATTTCCAAATCAGACACTTCAAAGAAGAAATATGATATAACTCTACACCTTGTAGCAGAAGAATTTTGCATAATGGAAAAGTTGAAAGTAGGCAAAAAGTATTCTTCATGGTAAAAGCTATAATAAGGAAAAAGGACTTTTCAAATACCTGGTGGGAAAACTATGCGCTATTTTACGCAGGAGGTATTTTCAAAAGGTTTTCCGAGGTGAGAGATATCGGTTCATGAAAGAATTTTTCCAAGAGTTTTCAGAAGAGCTCAGATTTTGCTGTGAATACATCAAAGCAGAAATAAACACTTACACCTCCTGGTGGCCAAAAAGCATTCTTTAACAGAAATTAGGAATTATGTGCAAAACATTTCCCATCAGGAGCTGTATCCGATGCGGGGAGAATTTTTGAAATAGGACTTTCATAAGCAGAGATGTTGGAGAAAACACAATTTACCTTTACGCCCTCCCTAGAGCAAAATCTATGCATTACTTGAAGAAGTGACTGTACCTATAACAGTCTTTGATATAAATGGCATTGAAAGGAAAAATAATTATTTCAACTGGATATTTAGAAGCAAAGATATGAAATAAAATATATTTTGAATTCGTAGAATCTGCATTTACGCCTTCTAGCGGAGGAAACGTGCATCAGAAAAAAAAAAAAAAAAAAAGGTGCAGAATGCAAAGATCATCATTCTCACATTTCAAGCTTCCCAATGCAAAAGAAATTTTTCTGGTCAGACTGATAGTTGCAGAGATATGCTGTACACTGATGGATGGACAAAGTGATAACATAGGCACAATCTTTGTTTTACAAATGACGTGCTAATAACACAACTTCAGTACTGTTAACAGACAAGAAAACTAACAGCCTCCCTCATTTTGACAGAGGTGGGGAGGGAAATTTGTCAGACATAAGTTATATCAGTAGAAAAATTCTTAACTATGAAACATTGTGCAGGGACAAAAAGGCAGGAATGGATAGAATTCCAGGACATGTAACAGAATTTTAGGATATTTCCAGGGCAATTTGGAATTCCAGAACTTTTCCAGGATGCGTACGAACCATGTGCTAAGCACATATTGTGCTACACTAATCTCCTTCTGTTTTCACATGAGCATGGAAGGTTATTCCTTTCATGAATTGACACAGAACACATCTTTTGTATTGAAATCACTTGGTAAAAGTTCGGAGGTTAGGCATATCTACGTACCATCAAACATTATCACACAGGGAAACATTTGTCACTGTTTACAGTCACATGAGAGAGAGAGAGAGAGAGAGAGAGAGAGAGAGAGAGAGAGAGCCCATTTCTGCAAACAGTAGGAGACAAAGAGCCATCCGGACACTTGCTTTAGAGGAGAGAATCCTGGTGCCCAGAATAAAGAAATAGCTGCAATAGAAAATATCTCAAAAGCATGACCTTGGCGAGAGTTCTGTATGAACAGAGCTTGTACCCATACTACGTGTAGCATGTGCAGGATTTCACATCTCCTGATTATCCATCACAAACAACTGGCTAATGGAGTATGCAGAAATGGGCGGGTGACCCATTCATTTCATCAGTGCTCTTTACAGATGAGGCCAGATTCACCAGTGAGATCATAAATTTTCACAACAATCACTTATGGGCAGAGAAAAACATGCATGGTGGCATCTGAAGTAGAGAATGCGCCATTGATACTTCCCACAATGAATATGGTTTATGTATGCATAAATGTATATGGTTCACAATGTATATAGTCCATGAGCCCCAAGTCATTTTAGCTATATGATACAAGAACTCTTGGACAATAACTACCCTGCCCAGTGAATAGGTCACTGAGGACATTCAGCTTGGCACTAGTGCTTTCCAGATTTTCCAATAGATTTCTACTTGTGGGGACATTTAAAAACTCTCATTTACTCCACTCCATTCACTGACACGATTCAGAAGCAAGTTCCAAACAACTGTCAGACAATCCACAACACCTCCACTAAATTTTAATGAGTTCAACAGTCAATAAAAACACATGCCCAGGCTGTGTTGAGTCTCACATCAGAAATTGCAAGCACTTTTCTTCCTGTAAACATACCACTGCACTGTGTGTCTTCAAAATCATTTCAACAGACATTTTTATAGCTAACACTGGCAAGAAATTTACATAAAAAAAAAGGGTAATAAAGGGTAAGCAAAATTGTTCCTCATTAATGTTTATATAGAGTATATGTCTTATTTTGGGGTGTAGAACATGTCCTGGGAAATTGAACAAGGTCCTTTATTTTTATTACATAATATAAAGTGGACACACACACACACACACACACACACACATACACACACACATATATATCATCATCATCATTGTCAACCATTATCAATCCACTGCTGGACGAAGGTCTCTCCAAGTTTCCTCCACAACGGTCTGTCTTGTGCCAGTCTCCTCCATGTCACCCCTGCATACTTTCGAATTTCATCTACCCATCTCCCATGTGGTCTTCTTCTGGGTCTTTTCCTGTCCCTTGGAATCCAATCTAAAATTTCGGCTGTCCATCGATGATCTGTCCTTCTGGCAGTATGTCCAGCCCATTGCCATTTCAGGGATTTAACTCTGATCATGATGTCTTCCACTCTTGTCATTTTTCGGATCCACGAGTTCCTCTTCTTATCTCTCCTGGTTACACCAAGTATGCACCTCTCCATGCTTCTTTGAGTTGTCTGCAGCCTTTGTATGTCTCTTTTAGTTAAGGTCCACGTCTCTGCACCATACGTAAGCACTGGAAGGATGCATTGATCAAACACTTTTCTTTTAAGACATAATGGCATATTGCTCTTGAAAATTATGCTGTTTCTTCCAAAAGCTCTCCAGGCAAGTTTTGTACGCCGATTAATTTCTTCATCAATGTGACCCTCACTTGATATCTGCTGTCCAAGATAAACGTACGTGTCTGTTATCTCCAGCTTTTCTCCATCAATCAATAAATCTTCATTTCTTGTAAAAGCATTGAACATCACTTTTGTCTTCTGAAAGTTCATTTTTAATCCCACTTCTTTACTCTTGTCAGCAAGTTCCTGGATCATACTCTGTAGCTCTGATGGGGTAGTTGCAAAAATGACTACGTCATCAGCAAAACGAAGGTGGGTTAGATAATCTCCATTAATCTTTATCCCTTTGTTTTCCCAGCTCAGCGACTGAAAAACACCCTCCAATGTGGCATTAAAGAGCTTCAGAGATATGGTGTCACCTTGTCTCACTCCCTTTCCAATTTTTATGTGTGTTGTATTTTCAAACAGCCGAATCTTTGCACTTGCATTTTCATAGATGTTATTAATAATATTAATGTATGCATCTTCAATACCGCAGGTTTTCAGAGCCATTGTAACTGCTGATGGTTTCACCGAATCAAAGGCTTTTTCATAATCGATAAAAGCCATGCACAGTGGAAGTTCATATTCCCTCGCTCTTTCAATTAGTTCTCTCAGTACGTGGATATGATCTATTGTGCTGTAGCCACTCCTGAATCCAGCTTGTTCTCTCGGTTGAGCCATGTCCAGTGTTACCTTCAAGCGGTGTGAAAGAACTTTAGTGAAGATTTTATAAACTACTGATAGGAGGCTGATAGTTCTGTAGTTTCCGAGATCCTCAATGTCACCTTTCTTATGTAGCAGGATCATTGCAGCGGTGTTCCAATCCTCAGGAATCTTTCCTTCATTAAGGCATCGAGTGAAAATTTGGGCGAGTACTGTTTCAATTTCTCCACTTGCTTCTTGTATGATGTCTACAGTAATTCCATCTTCTCCTGGAGCTTTTCCCCGCTTCATGTTCGTGATTGCATGTGCAACTTCTGCTGGAAGGACTGGAGGAACTCTGGTACTGGTATCTTTCATGATGTCTGGAGTGCATGTATCATCCCTTTCATATAATTTGGAGTAGAAATCTTTCACTCTTGTCAAAATTTCGCCTCTATTTCTTGTTACAGAACCATCTTCTCTTCTCAGTGCCATAATCTGTTTTCTTCCCTTACTGAGATGTCCCTTTGCTATCTTTAGGCTTTGGTTGTTTTCAATTGCTTTCCTCACTAGTTCACAGTTGAATTTTCTTACGTCTTCAGTGATACTTTTTCGTACTGTCTTGCATAGCTCTATATATTCCACTTTGGGAGTCACATCTTCTTTAGTTGTCCTCATCTCTCTTCTTTTTTGCATCAACATTTTCTTTTTTCCTGATAATTTATTTACATGCAACTTGTTCTTAGACCCAGCTAATTTTGTTGCTGTTTCCATAAGAGCTTTGGTTACTTTTCTGTTAACTTCAGAGATGTCCACTTCTTCCGATGTTAGGCCTTCTAAAGCAGAGAACCTGTTCTTCAGTTCCAACTTGAAGGTATTATGGTGTTTTTAAGGTTGGTTATGTCAATAGATTTTGTTTGTCTTATGAGCTTGCCACGTTCAAGTTTAGTGTTGAGGTGCATCTTACATCTCACCAATCTATGGTCACTACCTGTGTTGAACTTGTTTAGCACACTGCAGTCTTCTATGACAAATTTTTTGTTACACATAATAAAATCAATTTCACTTGTCGTCCCATTTGGATGTCTCCATGTCCATTTCCTGTGTAGCTTTTTCTTGAAGAAGGAGTTTAAGATGAAAAACCCTTCTGCCTCTGCAAACTCAACGAGAGTATTTCCATGCTGGTTTCTGTTGCCGTGACCGAATTTACCTACTGAAGTTTCATTCTGTTGCCGTTGCCCTATTTTTGCATTGAAATCTCCCATAATTATTTTCAAGTGCTGCTTACCTTTATTATTTAGATGACAAATTTCCTCATAAAATTCTTCAATTTCTTCTTCAGGATGACTTGTGGTGGGTGCATAAGTTTGAATAATCTGAGCCTGGTATCTTTTCGAGAGTTGGATAACAAGCCGTGCAGCTCTGTCAGAGGAACTTTCAACTTCTACAACTTTATCCTTCAGTTTCTTGTTTATTATAAATCCAACACCACTAGTTCTGCCAGTATCTGTCCCACGATAGTAGAAGAGATGTCCACTTTTCAGTTCGATGAGATCTTCTCCTTTTCTCCTTACCTCACTTAGCCCCACGATGTCCCACTTGATCCTTTGTAGTTCCTCTTCCAATTCAAGAAGCCTTGAATCAGAAGATAGGGAGCGTCCATTGTACGTTGCCAAGGTCAGCATCAGATGGCAGCCTAGTCCGGTCCTCCGGGGATTCTTAGCACCCTCTGCCTTCATGTCGCACTGGCCGCTGCCTTGGCCAGGTACATTCCAGCTGCCGGAGACTGAGGGCCAAGATTTCAGTTGTGGAGTCATTTTGGAGGGGTTTGGCCATAACTCACCACGCTGGCCAAGCGGGTTGGTGAGTGTGGGATAGAATTTCCTCTAATCCCGATGGTATAGTTATACCGCTATTGGCGGTCGTCAGAGCCCCTTTAGTAGGAACAGGATGCACCACGAGAAGGCGGGGTTGACATTTGTCAAGGAGAGGCTGTGATGTTACGCATCACCTATATATATATATATATTCTATTAAGAGACTGAAGCAAAAAAAAAAATATTTTTTTGACTCTCACCAAGTACAACATAGAAAAGGTTATTTATTGACCGGCGTGAGTAAAAAGAGGAAAATAAAACAACTGAATGTAGAAAGTGTCGAGAATACTGAGCCTTGGCTTTATCAAGGACCAGCAAAAACTCTGCATTTTCTCACTTCCACAAAGACCTATTTGGAAATGGGTTTCTGCAAAGTCATAGATGCAAGTAATAAGCCCACCTAAAAAATTTAAAAAAATATATATTTTAAAGAATATATATAATTGTCATGACCTCCGCAGAGTTGCATGACCAAGCTTTAGTTAACAATTTGGTAAAAATTAGGCTGTACATTGAGGAGGCAAATGTATGAGTGCATTTAGGTAACCATGAAAGTAAATGCCATGACGAGCTGATGAAGAAACAGCACTACTATGGCAGTGTAATATGAACACAAGATCTGAAAATAATACTCAGAATAAGTTGTAGACATTTAATAGTACACACCACACAATCAACTTACACAAATCATTAAGTGCAGCCATGTGTTGTTGACATAGAGGCCCTCAGCTATTACATTACTAGAAGGAAACATATCTATCAAAGTTAAGAGTATTCCAAATGTCCATCATTTGTTAAAATGTGTTCCTGGATGTGACTTACATAGTAGGTATCAAGAATATCAGTTAACTTTCAGCACTGGTAACTATCCTGCAAGAACCTGCTCTTGCAGCACACCTGCAGGGGTTGATGTATCATATACCTTAAATTTCAAGTAACCTCAACAGGAAAAAATCCAGTGGGTTAGGTCTGGTGACTCGGGCTGCCATAGCCCTAGATGTGTCAGTGGAACATGGCGGTGAGAAAGTTGCTGACCGATGCTGTGCAATGTGTGCTATTGCTTTGAAACCACATATGAGACTGTACATGAAACATCATCCAAAAAGTCTGGTATGGTACCATGGAGCAGTTGTAGATATTGTAGTCCAGTGAGAGAACCTTGGAAGAACACTGATCTGGCAAATGTTTTTCCAGATGCCACACCAGACATTAAACCACCAACATACCTGGACTTACTTGTAACAACCATTGCTCATCCATGCTCCTGTGATAGTGATTGTGGTCATGTGTGAATGTGAATTCATCTGTCCACAAAATGTTTGCTAGAAACTATAATAGGTTCATTGACTTTTGATTGAGGGCATAATTACACCGGTCTGTATGGAACTGATGATCACCAGTATACATGGCCTGCTGGGGTACTCTGTCGTATGGGTAAAACCCATGATTCGCAGTATCTTCCATGCACATCTAGCTATCAGGCCACAGCGAGTTCTCGTACACTATATTACGGGTGGGCAAGTGCAAAGGACACAACACTCACAGCGCTCAACCTATTCAAGGATTGATGTGGTCTACCAGAGCATTACCAAGTCATAGTGTTACTTGTTTGGCAGAGATGTTATGTTGTACAAGGTGGGTGTGATCGTGGAAGGTGTAGGACAAGGACCACCAGGAAAATGCTACGAGTACAGCTGAGCAGCTGCATGTGCATTTCCCCAACATTCTCCATATATCAACACTATCTCAGACCACTGTTCAGAAGTGTACTCCATTGTACATACAGTTGTCATTCAATGAAGTCATGTTACCTTATTTCACCTGCATAGAAAACCTTAAATAATATGCATTCACTGTGTGTCATCACTAAACTAGCATTCCACACATGTACGGAAGTCACAGTACTTTGCTTACTTGCACACAAGGTAATAATACCTAGGATCAACATGCTGCAGGGCCTTGCTTTTTAATTTGGAGGAGCGACAGATAAAATTGAAAACTTTGATATTTGACAAAAATATTGCAAAAAAAGGCAACACTTTTTTCGCACATTTCTTAGTTTTTTAATTCCTTTCATAAATGTTTCATGTCATTATTTATTGTGTTCAAATGTGCACTCCACAGTCAGGTTACCCTTGCCACGGGCAAATAAGAGTTTCAGTGGAGTAAAAGTTTGTAGGATGCCCATGAATCTTCAAGAAACCGAGTTTAAGCTATGTTGTACTTTAAAAGATATACAAGAAAAGTGCAATAAAATATGCAGTTCACACATGCTAATGATTTTTTTGTATAAATAAGAAATTTTTGTCTCGTCATTATATAAATATAAGGATTTACTTGGTCGTACAAACCTTTGAAATTGAATATACATATATTACATATAGCGTCAGGTGCCCACTTCACTGGCTATTTCTGAGGTGGTTTCGGCAAACAAAAAATCTATGGATATGTGCTTAGCCACTACGAAGAAAGAAAAAAAAAGAGAGAGAGAGAGAGAAGTAGAAAGAAAAAACTCTGCCAAGATTAATTTTGTTAAAAAAGAACATATATTTCGATGGACGACGATTGAATAAATAAATTAAAAAACAGTCCGATTCAGTTAGGTTGAGGCTCTGCTACTGCCAGGCCTCAACGGCACCAGTTTTTTGCTCCAATCCCTAGAAAGCATTCTGATGACACTGTACTTCCATATACTGTAAATACACTTCCATACCTTGCAATCCCCACTGTGCAGTCTAATTCACCTATTCATTGGCCCCCACCTTTTATGACCAATCTGTAGCAAACACATGGTGCTCCCAAACTTCACAATTGACATTTTGTGCTATTTGTCATAGTTTCGGAGTTGGGGAACTAACTTCAAGATGAATGAAATGCTTACATGCCATGCTTTGTTTTCCTGAAGTATGGCTACATTATGATGAGCAGTAAGATAAGAATATCATTTATAATGTAATTTAAAAGTACAAGTGATAAACGTAACTATCATTTTTAACAGAATACAAAGGTTTCTATCAGACATAGTTTGCCAAATTTAAACAGACCAGTTGTAGTCTATGCCAGTACACTTTTAAAATACATAGTGTTAATGTTATGAAGTTACTGTAATTAAAACGGTAGTTACGAAGCCACTACAGCTTAAATGTCATGTACTTACTAGCATCTGGGTTATTTGCCAGATTTAAATATTAATATAAATCAGTGATTAGAAGTAATGCTGTTACTGTAATATACTTTTACAGTAGTGTCGTGTGTAGCACAATGGCATAACTAGGACAAAGTCCTCCCCCCCCCCCCACACACACACAATATTTACTTTAGTATCCCTAAGCACAGCAATTTTCTCTGGATTTTGAACACAATGGAGGATGTGTTTTTCGTGCATGCGTATGTGGGAGGGGGAGTTATGAAGATTGTCCGGAAAAATAAGGGGCTACCTATAGAGCCCTGTAGTTTTACCTCTTTATGTAATTTTTGGAACAGAAGTACATAATTCAAGGTTATCAATCAGCCAATCAGGATTAACACTAACATGGAGTGTGGACCAATGCATGAACATACATTTTATTGCAATAAAAGGATTCGGCGGTAAAATATGGTTACACGCTTAAGGTTAATAAAACTATAAGACTTTAGTGATCATTACTGGATATGGTTGCATACAAATAGATAACTCAGTGTCCTACACCATAAGAATGCAATCCGGACTTACATAGCTACAGGCATTTATTTGCATGTTTCCTTTAGCTGACACTCAGTGGCGTATCTTGGGTCCGATACCTGGGCTATCCCCCCCCCCCCCCCGACATTCCCAGTACTGTTTATTTTTTTTTTTTTAAATTGTGGTTTATTTTTCAGTTGTAACGTAATAGAAGTAACCCTTTTTTCTAAATTTTAGGTACATGCTACTGCTAGTACGATACAAACTAATTATAAGGATTAGGATTTGAACACTTATTTGTACATGAACTCCATTCTTTTTCTGAATACTTTATTTGTATAGTGCATTCACTCTAAGTTGGCAGTTGAGAAGGATTCATTTTACCAGTTTGAGGGGAGTAAGCAGCGTGCCTTTTAGGAACTAATCGCTTCCAGCAGACCAAAGAGCCTTTGAACAATGACGACGGGAGGTGGAGGGGGAGGGACTCCCTGTGGCGCTTCGAAGCTTCTCGCTAAATAGACTTTGCATGAAGGATACCGCAGACTTTGCATGCTGGGTATCCTCTACGGTTTTGTGAGATGGTACCGGATTTCCATGATGGGCCCGGGGGTTCACATTAAAAGTTTCAACCAAATGCGGTCAAATAAGGAAACAATCACGGCTAGGTTTTAATAAGAAAATGCATGCTGTTAATATTCGGTAGCAAATGTCGAATACTGTCATTGCATTTACAGATAACACGGGGAATTATTATTATTATTATTATTATTATTATTTTGTTCTCTGTGATACAATTTAAACGAAAAGTCTTCGGTAGTTATATATCGTATATATACACTATCGCTGAGCACATTTCTTTAAGCAGACATTGGGTCCAGGGCTGGGCCATTATTTTTGTACCTCAGTATTAGTGCACATCTAGGATCTCACTACGGGTGACCGAATAGAAATACCAAGGAGAAAAATTTCCCAAAAAGCATGATATTGATAAGGAAGCCATATAAATATCCCCTCCACATTGAAGTGTGTATCTCATATCATAACGGGTACGGAGAACTGGCCACACCGGAGAACTGGATACATTGGAATTTCAGTGCCATAAAATTGTTCTGCATAAACAAATTTCGTGTCGCTATATTCCCCACTACTTAAGCAACTACTGTCCAAATTTTTTTTTAAATATTTCATTTTCAGTAAGAAATTTAAACATTTCCATGATTTTCGGGAAAAAGACAAAGCGCAGAACTGGCCACAAACATTTTAAGGGGCCGTATAAAAATTGCGTTCTGGATTGCTCCGCGGCTACGTCTCCGGAGATTGGTTATCTGACACATAAAATTTCCGTAATTTCGTATTTTCTTATTTACGATATTTTTCAAGGTATATAAACTACTGCTAAACAAATTCTCTGCGTGTATGTGCAAACCCAGGAAACTTACCGGGGGGTGGGGGGTGGGGTGCTTAAAACCCAAAATATGAAATATAAAGAATTTCTGGTCTGATCGGGAGATATTTCGCATTCACAAGCTAGAATTCAACAAATTATCTGAGGGCATGTGCTTACCCAGGAGACCTGTTGGGGGGTGGGGGGTAAAAACCCGTGTAAAATGCAAAGAATTTCCGATCAGATCGGGAGATTTTGAGCGTTTAGAAACTAATCTGAACAAACTCTTTACGAACATGTGATAACGCAGAAAACCTGTGTCGGGCCGGGGGGGGGGGGGGGTAGATCTCAAAGTGTAAAATGTAAGGAATTTCTTTTTTTTTTATTGGAGGTTTAACGACCACCGTGAGCAACTCAATGGGCTATAAGCAGTCGCCCGTCCCTAATTTAGGGTCACTGGTTCCAGGGAAGGGAGAGAGCCAGTGCCGTAAGACAAACACAACATCCACGCCCGACGGGATTCGAACCCCATACCCCTTACGGACGAATGATCAGAGGCCAGCGCCTTAGACCACTGCGCCACCGGGGCGGCAAGGAATTTCTTATTCCTTGTCTAATCGAGAGATTTTCAGCATTTACAACTAGAAATACTTTGTTTTTGTTTTATATTTTAGGAACCCCCCCACCCCACCCCTCCCGGACAGGTTTCGTGAGTCAGCACATGTCTTCAGAGAGTTTGAGATGTAGGTTGTAAATGCTAAAAATCTCCCGATCGGACCAGAAATTCTTTATATTTTATACTTTTGTGGTCCCTCCCCCCCTCCTCGATAGGTTTCCTGAGGCAGGACATGCCCCCAGATAATTAATTGTAGTTTGTTGTAAATCCTGAAATCTTTTGTTGAGTTGAAGATCATAAACATTTGTATAAAGAATTACATTAATAACCGCAATTAAGAAAAGACGAAATTACGGAAACTTCATATGATTCAGATAACCAACCTCTGGGGGTCGTGTCCACGAAGCGGTCAAAAATGCATTTTTATAAGGCCCCTCAAATGTTTTGTGGACAGTTCTCCTACACCCGTTTCATAAACGAATCAGTGTTAGCAAGAAAATGTAAAAATGCATGGTTGAAAAATGAACACTTGTCCAATTCTGCTTTGACCCTTCCCCCACCGGGTTCATTGTTGAAATTACGTCAAAGTAGTGGGCAAAATAAAATATGATCCAAATATCATGATTCAAACGAATTTTTGATGTATAAAAATTTCACCCAATTACAGACGTGTACGAAATAAATAAGCTATCGCAGTAGTTTAAGCGATGGCTTCTGATCATACAGCTGAGATGGGTCTGAGTTCGAATCCAGTGAGGCATGGATGTTGTGCTGGTCTTACGGCGCTGGTTCTCTTCCTTCCGTGAAACCAGTAGCCCTAAATTAGGGATGGGCGACTACTTTTAGCCCACTGAGTTGCTCACGGTGGTCGTTAAACCCCAATACAATAAATAAAAAAGAAAAAACACTATGTCATGGGCCTTTTTAGAAAATTTTAAGTTACAACCTAGATATTTCGCATTTGTAAACATTTTATGACACCTAATGAAAGGTCTTCTAAAATGAAAAGGTGTTTAACACCTTTTCATTAGGTGTTATACCTAATGAGAGAAACGTTCTAAAAGGCCACAGGCCTTTTTAGAACATTTTTTTCTGGATTATGCTCTGCAGGAACTCGTCGAAAAGGAAAGTTACAAGATAGGAATACATCATGATCAAAGTAAAATCCCTGAAATGGCAACGGGCTGGACATATGCTGGAACAACGGACCACCGATGGGTAACCGAAATTGTAGAATGGATTACAAGAGACAGAAAAAGGCCCAGAAGAAGACCACATGGGAGATGGGTGGATGAAATTCGAAAGCATTTAGGAGTGACATGGAGGAGAGTGGCACAAGATAGACCGTTGTGGAAGAAACTTGGGGAGCCCTTTATCCAGCAGTGGATTGATAATGGTTGATTATGATGGTGATGATGTATATACCGACGAGCCATATTACATTATGATCACCTGCCTAATAAGTTGTATGACCCCGTTTAGACCGCAAAACAGCGGCGAGGTATCTATTCGATGAGCTGGCGATAGGTATCCTGCGATATCTCTTATCATACTGTCAACAGTGGGTCTTCCAGTTCCCGTACATTTCGGGATGGTAGTGATTTAGCGCAAACCCGCTTTTTCAAGTCGAACCACAAATGTCCGATTGCGTTCATGTTAGGTGAATTTGGAAGCCAGGGCATTAACAGAAAGTCACCAGCATATTCCTCAAGCCACTCCTTGAAGATTTTGGCAGTGTAGCATGGCGCATTATCCTGCTGGTAATGGCCGTCGCCTGCTGGGAACACAGTTGCTACGAATGGGTGAACTTGGTCCGAAACGATGTTCAAATACCATGACAGCTGTCAGGTACTGTGCTGTTGGCGTAATGGGGCCTCAAGTGCCCCAATAAAACATCGCCCACAGCATAACACCGCCGCCGCCGGCCTGCTTCCGCCCAACAGTGCATTCAGGTGCTATAGCCTCCGTTGGTAATTAACGAATCCGTGCTCGACCGTCATACGTGATGCACCAGGAATCTTGATTCGTAAGACGAGGCCACTTTTTTCCAATCATCCACTGTCCAATCTCGACGATCTTGGGCCCATTTTATGCGTAGTTGGAAATGACTGACGTGCAGTGAGCATGGCTGTGTCTCGGTTACGCAGGCCCATGCACAAAACGCTGTGGTGAACTGTGTGCTATGAGACATTGCTCTGATGACCACTGTTCTAGCTGCGGATGATTTGTTGCAATGTGGCCCTGCGGTTCCTGTGAAAAATGCGCGGCAGTCTCCGCTCCCCTCTCTGGCATCAGTGAGATGCGGATGACACACGACTGGACGACGGTTCGTCGTTTGGTCATCTGTGCACCACTTTTGATACATACTCACTACAGTGGCACGGGAACAAAACACAAGCCGCGCCGTTTCTGAGATCGCATCGTCCCGAGGCGCCGCGGCCTACGTTTCGCTACAATGTCGGGTTTCTCTATTAAAAACTTTCGACCATTCCATCGCTTATATTTGAAACCCAAATCATCTAGTATTTTACTCAATGTAGTCTTACCTCCGTCAAAATCAATACTGTCGCGTAATTTGATTAATAAAGACTGAAGAGTAGGGATTTCCTTTTTTTCATACATGTCATGTACCGTTCTGCGCACAACGCATTTGTCAAAATCATCTATTTCGCGCTTCGGCGCTTTCTTGTTTCGTCTTTTACCAGGAGTTGACAAAACCTCGCTTGTAGCAGTCTGTTTCGAATTCTGTAAACAGTTCGCAGTGAAACTCCTGTAGCCTCCGAAACGCGTTCATTGGATTTTTTCACATCCACTTTCGGAACTCCATTTCGTTTTTCTTCGTCCATGAACATTATTACATTCCCAATAATTTCCCTAGCTTGGCTTTTCAGTACTTTTCCAGCTTTCAGTGTGCTGAGTGCCATAGTTGCGAGCAATAATATTAACAGTGTCACAAAAAAAAAAAAAAAAAAAGATTAAATAAACAGCAAAAGAAAAAAACCGTGAGTAAAGATCTCTTGCTTGCTACAAAGCTAGCTTGAGAAATCAGTAACAGAAGTCGGAAAGGGTCGTTTGGTGATGTTCAAGAATGCCTTATTCTTTTCCCTCCCACAAAGACCATTGAAGGAATCAGCATTAGGAGGGACTGCCAACACTCCCCCCATCCACCCCGTATCTTCATTGTTTATTGCCCTGCTCCAAGAGGGTTGGAGGCGATTAGTTTTAAGCACGCTGCTTACGATGCGAAGCTCCCCTGAAACTGGTAAAGTGAATCCTTCCCAACTGTCAAGTTATAGTGAACGCACTATACATGAACTCCATTCTTCTTTCCTTTTGTGTGGACTTCAGTGTTACGTTTACATAAAAAGTTTCTTCACAGTACTTTTTCATATTTAAAATTAAAAAGAATGTTTTTTCTATTGACATAACAGCCAAGTTGCTGAAATGTACATGGCTCTAAGATATATCTTGATTCTTTTTAATGTAGAAAAACTTCTTTCGGCAGTTACTGATGGAAACTAATATTAGGTCTGCTGATTTGTACACCACACTAAACACAATGTCCAACAATTTATTCATCGTTATGTAACAAGAAATGTCGGCTAAGGTTCCGTCTTCGGCTTGCTCGATAGATGGTGCCACGATATGTCCCTTAGTGGATCTTTTATTTTAACATAACGTTGCAAGAAAAATGAGAAAATGTTTTGCAATGCCTCAGATATGATGACTTAAGGATAAATGATTTGTCACAAACTATGCATTGAAAAGAAGATGCACCTGGGGCAGGATTGGTAAGTCTACTTACGTAATGACCTTTTATTCTACGATGTTCATCTAAACCCTGCTGCCTAGAATATTTGTGACAACTTTCACAAGCATATCTTTTACCCGATTCTATTGCAATCTAAGTCTCAGATACCTTTGATATAATGAAAAATATCTATATTTATTGCAGAGTTACGTTAAAATAAAAGATCCACTAAGGGACATACCGTGGCGCCATCTATCGAGCAGGCCGAAGATGGAACCTTAACTGAAATGTCTCTTACTGATTTCTTTTTGTATTCATCAAGGGAATCAAAACACCTTTAGTTGATTTTTTAGTCAAGCTGTATCAAAATTTGAAGCATAGAGTTCTTTAAGTTCTGATAGTAGATGTTTAGAAAAGCTTTCAAAAAATTTATCAAAACAGTTCGAATCCAACAAAGCCACAAATTTAAGATACAATATTACCGATTTTAATTTATTACACTTCACACAAACTGAAACAACTCTCGTGAAACACATACTATTATCGGCGGGAGCAAGTGAGTGACTAATGTGTAGTCCAAGTCTTCTCTTTTCTGAGTGAACCGTTGCCAAAGCATTCCCCTTCACCTGCTCATTCATGTTGTCATGGAAATGCTAGCTGGCGGTCGTATCGAAGGTCTTCGGATCAGAACAGCGAAGACTGACTGGTAGAGCTGTTTGCGTTACGATAACACCTTCCTGGAAGACCCGTTGTTCTTTGCTCGCCAGATAGATTCTTTTAGTCAAAAGAAGCAAATCCGCACGTTTTTTGTCGCAGCGACATATCTTAATACTGTTGCTAATTGTTTTTTATTTGTGTATATTTCATTTACTTTGATTTGTGCATTCTATGGGCTTCGCAGCTAGCCTCGAATATATGCCACTGCTGATACTGAGCTTCACTTGGACACCTTTGTGACATTTTGCAAATGGATGTCATTTGCTAGCCTATTCAAGTTTTCCTATGCAATGAATGAGACATACTTACTATAAGTACTAAAAGGAATAGCAAAGTGTAATTGTTTTGTCCAAAAATTAAAATCACTCACTTGAAGAAATCACCCATCACAAATCTGTGGCTGCCACGAAAAAGTTTACACCTATCATGTACGTAATTCTAGGTGACTGACTGTTTTCACACATTGTCCACAGGTGCTCTCCATGTGTGCTAGTACTTTTCCTCCTCAGCACAGAGAAAAGGCAATTAGAGAGCAATCATATTATTTACAAATCATTGCAGAGCAATCGTTTTACAAGCCATGCAGAGCAATCGTATTATTTACAATTTTTTGCAGAGCAATCATATTATTAACAATTCTTTGCAGAGCAATCGTATCATAAAATATTGCTGAGTGATCTATTACAACCGAGCCAAAGAGCTTCAATCTGTAGGAAATCTAGTGTTTTAAAAAGTAACTTGACATTTATCAGCTAAGTTTATCTTAAAGGAAAATCTGAATCTTTGGGTTAATTATTTGTTTTTTTCTCCATAAAATTAGAACTAGCAGCTGCAGCATGCCACTACATTACCTAGTAGTTATACCACTGGTGCAGCATTGCTACAAATAGAAATATATAAGTATTTCTCGATATATCGAGATGGAAAAAAATGAAAAATATGCATATAAAGATCTCCAGAATTTGTACCTTTAACTTAGGTATCAAAAGTAGCTACTTTTCAAAAAACGTAGTTGTAGCTGTAGCAAGGTACTTTTCAAGAATGTGATTGTAGCAGTAGTTAGCTACTTTTAAAAAGTAGTTTTTCGATTACTAGTTTAAATATACAATATGCAAGACATGAATACGAAGTCTTCACTCCAAACATATGGCATTGGACTGATGGGGCCCAGAGTTAAGTGACTGTAATTTCTTCGCACAGCTTACCTCCGCAAATTTGCACACTTTTTAATCAGTAAAAAACTCATTTATGTTTCGAAACTGCCCCAAAAGACGCGTACGGTATGGCGAAATTACATGCTGTCTCCTATTCTAATTTAAAAAATTCTTCATTGGCACCTACTCAAACATACTTACCGCTTCGCCTATGTAAACATATATCACAATTCACAACAGAGCAAATCTCATATGGACAACCTACAGAACAGAACACGACGCCATCTAATGACAATAATTCAAAGTGCAACAGAATATTCCGTGCAGCTGAACAGGAAGACATCAATCATCAAATCCCTACCCAAAAAAAGACCACTCCCTTACAATCGTTCGGACCAATCACAGAAGGAGCGTGAACCTAGTCTGTGGGCTATATTCACGCATAGCGTGAATATAGCTTCAGCCCAGCTAGACGGGCTGGGAGTGACTTGCTGGAAGGTGGTTTTTTTTTTTTTTTTTTTTTTTATTATTATTGGAGGTTTAACGACCACCGTGAGCAACTCAATGGGCTATAAGCAGTCGACCGTCCCTAATTTAGGGTCACTGGTTCCAGGGAAGGGAGAGAGCCAGTGCCGTAAGACAAACACAACATCCTTGCCTCACCGGGATTCGAACCCGGACCCCGTTCGGACGAATGATCAGAGGCCATCGCTTAGACCACTGCGCCACCGGGGCGGCACCTGGAAGGTGTTCACAGGTATGTGGAGCATGCTGACTGCAGTGCATCTGACAGCTGCTGGAGGGTGCGTGGTGGAGATCTATAGAGCGAACAACACGATCAAGGTGGTCCCACAGATGCTCAATTGGGTTTAAGTCTGGGGAATTAGGGGGCCAGGGAAGTACTTTGAAGTCTTCATCGTGCTCTTCCAACCACTGTCGGACATTTCGAGCTGTGTGATACGTCGCATTGTCGTGCTGGAAGATCTCATCCGCCCCAGGGAAGACAATCGGCATGTATGAGTGTACGTGGTCTGCAAGGATGAATTCATAACGAATTCGGTCCATAGCGCCTACCACAGGCATGAGTGGACCCAGAGAAGGCCACGAAAACATTGCCTAGACCATAATGCTGCCCCCACCAGCTTGTGTTCTTCCAGCAATGGTTGAAGAGTGTTTATTCTCCGATGTTTCTCGCCTTATGCGACAACTTCCATCCGTTAGGTGAAGCAGAAAACGTGACTCGTCGGAGAAGACAATCCTTTGCTCATCAGCGGAGGTCCAATTTTTTTTTTATTTTATTTTTTTTGGTTGGAGGTTTAACGACCACCGTGAGCAACTCAATGGGCTATAAGCAGTCGCCCGTCCCTAATTTAGGGTCACTGGTTCCAGGGAAGGGAGAGAGCCAGTGCCGTAAGACAAACACAACATCCATGCCTCACCGGGATTCGAACCCGGACCCCGTTCGGACGAATGATCAGAGGCCATCGCTTAGACCACTGCGCCACCGGGGCGGCCGCATGCAGGGTTCAATTACATATCCCCCAGCTTTATAATATACCTTGACTGTACAATCCAATTCCGATACTGCCTTAGAAATGTAAGCCTTTTATGCCAATGCACCTTCGTTAGCATAGGTGCAGTGACCATCCGTTGACAATTATGAAAAATAAAAATACAGAAACATATAATCTCTAGAACCTTTATATATCTATTTTTTTTTTTGCTCTTCTCGTTTTTTGTTTAAGATAGAGCAAATTTTTCATATTTTTGATAAACGTTTGGAAATCACAGCCTGAATTTCATTTTTTTAAATAATAATATTCAGCGAAAGAATATATTTCCTTTTTCATTTGCTGATGGGCAATTACAATTGCGTTTCAAAATATACGTCGAATCTCGTAGTTTATCTGTTTGCATTTCCCCCCCCTCTTTTATTTTTTATTTTCCTCCTGACAAAGGAACAGACGTGCCCTCCCACGTCTGCCCCCTCAATAATTTGCTGAAGTCGGCGCCCCTGATACATATTATATTCACATAGTGTATATACGTATAGCATATGCACATAGCGTATACATTTGATAGATATAGTAGATATTGATGTTTACGCAGGGTGTCCGAAAAGTTATCGGACCGCCAATGAAGGAATAATCGCACATATAGTGCCGAAAAGATAACGAAATCATATAATGTTCAATGCGTGGATCACTATATCTAGCAGTTCAGAGTAATGCAACATTTTACAATGTGCAATAAAAAAAGTGTTCTTCAATTAAATTCATGTAGCTTTTCTTTTTTTTTTTTACATTTATAGACTATGTAATTTTTTGAACATGTAAAATAATCTTTTGGAATGTTTAATTTGTGACGTACATCGCTCTTAATCTCTTGGAGGAGGGGGGCTTAAGCACCCAAAGCCCCCCCCCATGAGTGCTCCAGTGTATTTAAAACATGCCAAGGAAAATTAAAGCAGGTGGGGATATACCCCAGCAAAAACAGTCTTGCTGGGACAGCACTGGGCCATTGCTGGCAGCTAGCTCAGCCAACAATGACCCAGCACTATGTTGCCGCTGCCGAATCGTCAATAAAATGTTCGGGCGGCCAACAGAAGGGCCAGCAGTTCAGGCCAACCGCTGGCCAACAGTTGGCACCCCATCAGTTCTCATATGCCACAACAGGGCCATCAGTTGTCCATCACAGCCCAGCAAAAACAGTCTTGCTGGGCCAGCAGTGGGCCATTGCTGGCAGCCAGCAATGGCCCAGCACTATGTTGCCGCTGCCGAACCGTCAATAAAATGTCCGGGCGGCCAACAGAAGGGCCAGCAGTTCAGGCCAACAGTTGGCACCCCATCAGTTGTCATATGCCACAACAGGGCCATCAGTGGTCCATCACAGGCAGTAGCTGCCACAAGTGGCCCTTCAGTGGCCCAGCAAGCACGTGCCAGAAATGATGGCTAGCCTAATGTGGTCCGTTAGTGGGCCGTTAGTGGCAGCCAGCAACCACGTGACGTAACTGGTGGCTTGCCGAATCTTGTCCGCCAATTTCCCAGTATTAGCCATAATAATAATAATAAAAAAAAAAAAGCAAGGATAACCGCAGTTTCCTAACGCGACAATTTTTTGAGAATTAACGCACTGCGCTCGGGAAATTTTCTCGACAGACCGGAAAAACGCCGTTTGCATCTGACTAGATTCGATCCTGGGCCGTTTACGTGGAAGCCGCGCTCGCTACCGACCGGACTAATTCACGACGCTCGGACACGTGCTGGAAGCTATCTGTTTGGTATGCAATTTGTAATCGAATGCTTCCCTCTTTCATTTTATAATATTGCGAGGTATTTCTCATAAAAGTCAGTTTCATATAATTGATAAATTAATTTTTTCAACGTAACGATAGTTTTTTGTTTGTTTTTTTACGTTAAGGGAACTTCATTTATTTTCAAGGCGTGTACATACTTAGAGTCGCTTTCCAAAGTTTTGTACTGTCCTTGCCGTCTTGAAAAGAGATTGTTGAATAAATATATATTTACCCGGGTTCATGTCACATTCTGTTACATTTTTAACGTTTTGTCTTTCCTTTCCGTTGTCCGAAGCTACATTTGTTTTAAAGAGTAAAACATATTTTATTTTACTTCTCGTTATTTTTAGAAGCGAATTCCTCCCAGTCTTGTGTATTCAACCCATGGATGAGTACACCACATAGCGTTGCTTTTTTTTTTCTTTCAAATAATTAATAAATTTTGTACGCGTATAATTCTTTTTTTTTTTTTTTTCCAACAAACGCTATTTTAATGGTTTTCCAGGATATGTGTTTCAAGCGGTTTCAAATTTTTTCTTGTTATTCATCCACTCCATTCCATGAATTGTTATTCATGGGAATGGAGTGGGTGTATTTCATGGCTGTAATCTAGTATTTCACGGCTTAATCTGATATCTTCGTCGACGTAAAATTTCATTAGGAAATTAATTCGCCTCTCCACATATGGATTTTTTTCTTAACATCCACTAAAATAACACGATGGCGATAGCGTCGTCTTCAACTAACTGGTACCATGAGAGACACAGCAAGTGTTGCTTCTGCGCATGCGCAGTCCCGATGCTTCCACCTGCTGTTGGAGGTTGCATTGGTTGCCAGCAACGGGCCACTAGTGGCACTTGCTTGGAGGCCCACAATACACGGCGATGCTGCAGGGCCATCAATGGCTCGCCAACTGATAG
Organism: Macrothele yani; assembly: GCA_039090855.1. Classification (NCBI taxonomy): domain Eukaryota; kingdom Metazoa; phylum Arthropoda; class Arachnida; order Araneae; family Macrothelidae; genus Macrothele; species Macrothele yani. The sequence continues at coordinate 98,966,452 of CM077005.1, forward strand.
CGCTGCCACCAACGGACCACTACCGGGCCGTGAGCGGCAGATTTCAGCCAGCAGTGACCCATCACTGCCAGCTGGTGGCCAGCAGTTTCCCAGCACTTGTGTTTTTGCTGGGAGGCAGTAGCTGCCACAAGTGGCCCTTCAGTGGTCCTGCAAGCACGTGCCAGAAATGATGGCTAGCCTAATGTGGTCCGCTAGTGGGCCGTTAGTGGCAGCCAACAACCACGTGACGTAACTGGTGGCTTGCCGAATCTTGTACGCCAATTTCCCAGTAGTAGCCATAATAAAAAAAAAAAAAAATCAAGGACAACCGCAGTTTCCCAAAGCTACATTTTTTTTTTTTTACCCCTACGAAACTTGTGAATTAACGCACTGCGCTGGGGAAATTTTCTCAACAGACCGGAAAAACGCCCGCTTGCATCAGAGAGGATTTAAACCAGGGCCGTTGGCGTGGCAGCTGAGCTCTCTACCGACCGGACTAATTTGCCGCGCTCGAGCGAATGCCTAAAGCTGTCTGTTTCGTATGCATTGTGTAATCGAATGCTTCCCTCTTTCATTTTACAATATTGCGAGGTATTTTTCATAAAAGTCAGTTTCATATAATTCATAAATTAATTTTTTCAACGTAACGATAGTTTGTTTTTTTTACTTTAAGGAAACTTCACTCATTTTCAAGGAGTGTACATACTTAGAGTCGCTTTCCAAAGTTTTGTACTGTCCTTGTCGTCTTGAAAAGAGATTATTGAATAAATATATATTTACCCCGGTTCATGTCACATTCTGTTACCTTTTTAACGTTGTCTTTCCTTTCCGTTGTCCGAAGCTACATTTGTTTTAAAGAGTAAAGATATTGTATTTTACTTCTCGTTATTTTTAGAAGCGAATTCCTCCCAGTCTTGTGTATTTAGTCTTGTGTACACCTCATAGCGTTGCTTTTTTTCTCTTTCAAATAATTAATAAATTTTGTACGCGTATAATTCTTTTTCTTTTCTTCCAACAAACGTTGTTTTAATGGTTTTCCAGGACATTTGTTTCAAATTTTTGCTTGTTATTCATCCACTCCATTCCCATGAATAACATCCACTCCATTCCATGAATTATTCCATGAATTGTTATTCATGGGAATGGAGTGGGTGTATTTCACGGCTTAATCTGATATCTTCGTCGACGCAAAATTTCATTAGGAAATTAATTCGCCTCTCTACATATGGATTTTTTCTTAACATCCACTAAAATAACACGATGGCGATAGCGTCGTCTTCAACTAACTGGTACCGGAAGCAACTAACTGCGCATGCGCAGTCCCGTTGCTTCCACCTGCTGTTGGGGTTGCATTGGTTGCCGGCAACGGGCCGCTAGTGGCACTTGCTTGGAGGCCCACAATTCACGGCGATGCTGCAGGGCCGTCAATGGCTCGCCAACTGATAGCGCTGCCACCAACGGACCACTACCGGGCCGTGAGCGGCCGATTTCAGCCAGCAGTGACCCATCACTGCCAGCTGGTGGCCAGCAGTTTCCCAGCACTTGTGTCCGTAAAGTCTTTCCCACACTACAAAAATTAATATAAAAAAATTTATGTAAGTTAAAATAAAATGGTTGGCGACATAATATAGCAGCACTCATAAATTATTTTTTTATTTCTGTTCTTTAGATGAGCGCTACTGCTGAATAAGATGAGCATTTCATCGATAATGGCTTTCATGCAAGAAAAAGCGGCATGCGTGTTGTGGTTCCATGAGACCAAATCGGCGGTTACCGTCCAGGGTCATTTCAGAAAAGAGTGCAGTTGATCGTCATCGGACCAAATAAGCATAAAAGCTTGGTATGAAAAGTTTAAAGCGACGGGTAGTGTAAGTGTTGGCGATCTTCCCCGAGCGGGTCGAACACCTGTTACACAAGTGACAGCTGCAGCTGTTCAGGAGACATTTCTGCAAAGCCCCTGGAAATCCATTCGTCGTGCATCACTGGAAACTGGGATTCCCCGTCCCACGGCTCACAAAATTTTACATAAACGTCATCTCTGTGCTTATAAGGTACAGATCGTTTAAGCTCTTCAGTCTGACTGATGACCGCCTCGCCGTGCTGCGTTTGCGACGGAGATGTTGCAGCGCATAGCTCATGATAGTGATTGTCTGTTTCTCAGATGAAGCCGCATTCGCCGTCTCTAGTACAGTAAATATATGCACAATGTACGAATCTGGGGATCAGAAAATCTCCATAATGCCATTGAGCAACAGAGGGTTAGCCCAAAAGTGAACGTATGGGGTGGCCTGATCACAGGCGCACCCACGGGGGATGGTGGCTTTGGGGCTTAATCCCCACCCAAAGCCCTGTACGTCAACTCGTTTATCTACCTATCTAATGCACCTCCCCAACAGGAATTCCTGGGTGTGCCACTGGGCCTGATGCATGACAGAATAATGGAACCCTTCTTTTTCATAAAGCCTACAGTAACGTGTACCTGGACATGCTGGAACTTTTTGTAGCACCTCAGTTGCATTCACTCCAACCTTCGGTTATTTTCCAACAAGACGGTGCCCCATTACATTGGTCAATAATAATGGTTCGTGAGTTCCTGAATGACAGACTTCCGGACAGTTGGATTGGCCGCGACGGATCCATGACATAGCCACCTCGATCGCCAACATAACCCTTCTAGACTTTTTCCTGTGGAAGACCAAGTTTACTCTAGCAGTGTTCCGGATGTCGAGACGAAGAGCAGAATAACGGACGTCATTGGTTCTGTCTCTGCTGAGATATCAAACAAAACATATCGTGAAGTCGAATATCGCTTGGATGTCCTCCGGGCCACAAATGGCGCCCATATGGAGGTGTACTGACACTGGAAAAAAATAAAACTTTACTTGTGCACAATCATTGTCGTGCAATCCCTTTGTTGTACCTGTAATACATATTTTTATATTGGTTTTTGTAATGTGGGAAAGACTTAATGGACTCATATATGGAAAGACTTAATGGACTCATATATAGTAACTCCATATTAAGAAATAAAGTTTACATTCCATAATAATTGGTCCTGTGTGTTTACAATTTATTTTGTCAATATTTTTTTACATGAATACAAGTTCGTTTATTTTGTTCAGAATAACTTTCGGGGTTTTTAAAATAAATTAATAAATACATTATCTTTTTCATATTTTTGTTATCACTGCTTCCGTTTTTAATGACCCGTATTGCAAACATTTAAATCTGGAAAACCTAGTTTTAAAATTTGTGCTTTATCTTTATTTATTTATTTATTTGATAGAGGTCTGCAGTGGCGGCTGGCGACTACGTGCTAATGCTGCTGCACGCTAAAAAAAAAAAAAAAAATTAGTAGCGATTGGTATTAAAACAATAAGAATGGCAATTGAAATTGTTTTTGGCGGAAAGTGCATCAATGATTTGCTGCCAATACAAAATCTTATTCTTAACCGGGCAAAGAAAGTTCTTGTTCGCCGATCGGTCTTAAAAACATTGTATTAAGAACTGAAGTCGCGGCGCCCGGCCTTTCGTGCTACTTGTTGGTCAGCACGCCTATACAGTGTGGTTGCTGCTGCAGCTTACGTCCTCCCCCCCCCATCTGTCCTTGGGTGTTGTCAAGTAGTCCATAAAGGCTTGCAGCGTATATACTGAACTTCTCTGAGCACTCCAATCTCTTTCTCCTTAATTAATACAGACATTTGACGTGGACCAGGAACATCAAACAAAGGTATTCGTTCTTTCCAATTTTATAAGTGAGTCACGGAAAAATTCTCATTGGCCGCGAAAAGTTCGCAAAAGGTGTAGTGGAAGCATATCCGGCGCGTAATTGGAAGACCTGGGTTCGTTTCCCGATGGCGGCCAATTGATAATTTTTCCGTGACCCACTTATAAACGTGGAAAGATCGAATACCTTTGTTTAATGCTCCTTCTGCTATTGGAACTGGGGACAGGGCAAAGTTTCACCCACAATTCTACAGGATGCGGTAGTTGACCAAAACAGAAGAAAAGCTTGTCTTTTTGTTACCGTGCTGTCAAGAAATTTGCGCGATCAATCAGTTGAATTATTTTCGTGCACTTAAACTTTTTGCTCTTTCTAGTGTAAAGTTTTCGTAATATTTTAATTTCTTGAATGCGTATTTTTGGAGAGGGCGTAAAAATGAAGCTTGATCCACGTGCAATTATTTATACTATTTTGCGTTTCATAAACTCTTTATGGTGTGATTTCGTACAGTAATTTAGTTAATTCATGTATAATTAATTCATATTTAATTTCTTAGGAAGTGCACCGAAATCACAAATAATTAATAGGATTACAAGGTTGATTGTACATTGAACAAAGACACCGCAAAAATATTTGCCATTAAAAATACGGAAATGAATAAAAACGTATTTTCAATAAACTTGAGTAAATAAATAATTTTGTTTTAGATGATACACAGCTGAATATGTTTTCTCGGCAACTGAAGTCGTCGCAGATTAATACAGTAAATCTATATATTCTGCAAAATATTAGGCTTAATATTTTATTTGATATATGGTTATGAATTTAACCACTAACATTAAAAAAACCATTAATGTAATTACTGATGCTAAAAAGATGAAGGAAATTACAAACAATTCATATAAATTTGTACATAATTACGGAAAACATCTGGAGTTGCTTTTTTTTTTTTTTCTACGGCGGATGATGAGACTAAGCCCGTTGAATATCAATTCCAAAGTCTTTGCTGGAAGAGGGGGGAGGTAAGTCGTAGCACGCACATTGTCAGCGGCACGAGTCGCCATCGGAGGTCTGCTCATGAAAGGCACAAAGCCAGTGATGCGTGTATAGCACCGTGTAGTAAACGGTGCAGAGGCGAAACTACGGCAAGACTGCATGCAGTCTGATTAAAATTGAAACTAATTTTTACACAAGTTTTTGGTACACTTAAAATTCGAATTTCTTCCTTAAAATGTTTAGAGGATTCTAGCTGTTCACATTCAGGAATGAAGGAGTGGTTATATGGTCCGTCGAACTAAAAGAGAACTACGGCCGTCAGCGACATGTGACTTACTGCGGAGGTAAAGCACACGTCAAGACAAATCTGCAGCGATACATTCCGTCGGTGTAGTTTAGTTGGTTCGAACGGCACACTCCGGAAACCACCGGCAGATGTGTGAATTTCACTTTGGCACTCGAACGTAAAAATTAATCTACTGGCCGGTGGGCTCTTCGAAAAGTGTGTGATGTTCGTTACACACATCGTCTGGAATTAATGAAAAATTCTTCGCTTCAAAAAATTTAGAGGGAGATGATGTGACTCATTCCGGAGTGAGGAGACGCGGTTTCCATCTGGTAACCATCAAATTTGTGAATTTCTCAAACAATGGAGCCCTCTGTTTTTCTTTAGTCGGATGGACTATACATGGGTGTAGGAGAACTGGCCACCGGAGAACTGGCCACCCGGAGAAGTGGCCACCGGAGAACTGACCACCCGGAGAACTGGCCACAAAAAATTTAAGGGGTCATATAAAAATTGCGTTTTTGACCGCTTCATGCCCACGACCCCCAGAGGTTGGTTATCTGGGTCATATAAAGTTTCCGTAATTTCGTCTTTTCTTAATTGCGATAATTAATGTCATTTTTTAGAAAAAATGTTTACGACGTACATTTCAACAGAAGATTTCAGGGTTTTCAAACTACAAGTCTGCAAATTTTCTGAGCGCATGTGTTGGCTCAGGAAACTTGTCCGGGGAGGGGGGGGGGGGTACCAAAAGTGTAAAATATAAAGCCTGCATTTCTGGTCCGATCGGGAGGTTTTCATCATTCTCAAGCTACGTACAACTCGACACATTTTCTGAGGGCATGTGCCTACTATGCAAAACGAGAGGGAGGGGGGGGGGTACCAACACTGTAAAATATGAAGAATTACTCGTCCTATCGGGAGATTTTCAGCATTTACAAGTTACATCTCGACATTTTATCTGAGCGTATGTGCCTACTCTGGAAACCTGTCGGGGGGGGGTTAATACCAAAACTGTAAAATATGAAGCATTTCTCGTCCGATCCGAAAATTTTCAGCATTTACAAGCCCCCCCCCCCCCCCCCCCCCCGACAGGTTTCCTGAGTAGGCACATGCCTTCAGATAATGTGTCGCGTTGTAGCTGCTAAATGCTGAGACTCTCCCGATCGGACGAAATCGTTCATATTTTACACTTTTGGTATTACCCCCCCCCCCGGACGGGTTTGCTGCGTAGGCACATGCGATCAGAACAGAAAATTTGTCGAGTTGCAGCTTGTAAATACTGAAAATCTCCCGATCGGGATCGGACGATAATTTTTCCTCTTTTACACTTTTGGTATCCCCCCTCACATACACAGGTTTGCTGAGTAGGCACATGCCTTCAAACAATGTGTCGAGTTGTAGCTTGTAAATGCCAAAAATCTCCCGATCGGACGAGGAATTTTTCATATTTTACACTTTTGATATTAACCCCCCCCCCCCCTCCTCGCCGACAGGTTAAAGAGAGTGTGTGCACATACGCTGATAAAATTTGTCGAGTTGCAGCTTGTAAATGCTGAAGATCTCCCGATCGGAAGAGAAATGAGAAATTCTTGATATTTAAAGGTTTCGGTATTGGCCCCCCCCCCACACACACACTAGTTTCCTGAGGCAGCAGATGCCCTCAGACAATTCGATGACTTGTAGCTTGTAATGGCTTAAAATCTCCCGATCGGACCAGAAATTCTTTATATTTCATATTCTAGGTTTTAAGCCCCCCCCAGACAAGTTTCCTGGGTTTACTTATACTCGCAGAGAATTTGTTTAGTTATAGTTTATAGAAAAATATCGTAAATAAGAAAATACGAAATTACGGACATTTTATGTGTGTCAGATAACCAATCTTGCGTTCTGGGACCACGGAACAGACCAGGACGCAATTTTTATACGGCCCCTTAAATTTTTTGTGGCCAGTTCTCCGCTTAGTCTTAGCTCCGAAAATCATGGATATGTCAAAATTTCTTACTGAAAATGAAATATTAAAAAAAATATGAACAATAGTTGCTCAAGTAGTGGGGAATATAGCCACACGAAATTTGTTTATGCAGAACAATTTTATGGCACTGAAATTGCAATGTGTCCAGTTCTCCGTACCCGACTATATATATACGAGACAAAAAAAGAATGTTGTTCACATTGTTGAAGATTCTCTGGGGGTTATTTGATCATTTCTGTATCTGTGAGCCACTACTACGAACTGAATTCGGTCCATTTGATGTGGTAGAGTAAGTCCAAACTCTCAAATAATTGCGAAAAACTACACAAACAGTCACAGTTAAATTGTGTCTACCGCGTAGAGATAACTTTGGGGTATGACGTTAATTTTGTTTTGTCGAGAAGAGTATTATACTGCCCGACATTATTACTAATGTGCATGTTTAGTAATTTCATAGTTATATATATCATCATCATCATCATCATTGTCAACCATTATCAATCCACTGCTGGACGAAGGTCTCCCCAAGTTTCCTCCACAACGGTCTGTCTTGTGCCAGTCTCCTCCATGTCACTCCCGCATACTTTCGAATTTCATCCACCCATCTTCCATGTGGTCTTCTTCTGGGTCTTTTCCTGTCCCTTGGAATCCAATCTAAAATTTCGGCTGTCCATCGATGGGAAAAAAGTTATATATATATATGTACACAACTATTAAATTTGTAATGCCTTGAAAGTCAGATGGGGGCGCAGTATTTTGCGGTTTTCCCCGGGCGCAGAAATACCTAGTTACGCCTCTAACACGGTGCGTGTACAATTTCTGAAATTGAAGTATGGCTCAAAAGGAATTTGTTTCTTCTTGAATTAGAGATTTGATTATTGTAATGTTCACGAATTGATTGTGTTTATAAAGTTCTTAAACACAACACAAATTTTAATGTTAGAACCAGACACGATAGAAGGAAATGGCTTTGTTTATGGGACACAACTCATGAGCCATACAATTAAGTAAAAGAAAAATAATTAAGTAAATTAATCATGAATTAATTAAGTAAAAGAAAAATATTACAAATTTAATATGTTATGTAAATATTTAGTGACTAAGTAAAAGTGCAGCGTTACTAAGAAGTCCCACCTTGTCGCCTTTTTCTGAACACAGAAAAGGCCGATAAAGTGGGATTTCTTAAACTACAGTGTTTCGTAGAACACTGTAGTTTAAAGAAATGTACTAAGTCACGGCAATTTATTTCTTCAAATTAAAATAGAGTTCTCGCTTGGCTTACATAGAACGTTTTCTCGAAATCTGTTTGGAGTTCCCAATTCAGTTCTCAATATAGGCCAAAATACGACAATCTTCATACCCCCCCCCCCTCCCTCCCTTCCTGAACTTTTGTGGCCAGTTGCCCTAAACTCTTATTTCGAAAACTTGGGAAACTGCCACACATTCAAAGTGTTCCTCGAAGGAACAGCAATTTGTGCCCAGCTTTTAATGAAAAACATGTGATAGTTTCCCTGTGTGGCGGTTTACCGGCAACCGACGCTAAAACTCTGGCTAAAACCAGACTACAAACCAATAACCAAAGCCGATGTCATTCGCCGCAGGCATTTGAAGTCTAGTAGATGTTCGACCTCTCCAAGACCAAGGTATGTTATCAGCAAAGCGCCTTCAAACAAACATAAAAAAATTTAAAGCGTCGCGCAAACATGTCTCTCAGAAGCCAGCCGCAGCTGAGTGGCAGAAACGTTGCAACCCAAAGGGGATTGAATCCCTTTGTGTTACTTGAGGGTTAACAGCCCTGGGGTTGACAGCTGCTTTCCACATTGCAACATCAAAATAGCCGTAATTGCTTCCCCATCCGCCGTTAATCCCCTGCTGAATTCAGAAGGTGTAAAACAGCTTCTTGTTAAACGAGCGGTTTGGTGTGTGCATTTGAATGCGCGTTTCCGATGTCTTGCTGTTCAACAAGACATCGTAAACGCGCATTCCAAAAGCTACTGCACAAGTGCGGACTGGGCCGCCAAGATACCGAAAGAATTCCCAGTGGGCCACCATGTTCTGACTTCTGAGCTTGTACGCCTTATGCTAAATCAAGAAAAAAAAAAAGTATTTACATACTTGTACCTCAGTATTCTTGTAGAAGAAAACCAAGTTATGCTAAAGCGACACAAAAATTTTACCACTTTGACGGCATCAGGGAAAAAAAAAAAAAATACGTAGCAAATGTTCTGTTGAGCCAAACACTGTTTTTGATACATCTCTTTGAATTTAAGACAGAGCTTAAATTTAAAATACATTGATTACACATGTTAAATTTGAGCTCCTACCCTTTCGGTTGTTAATCTCTACATCCATTCGCTTTTGCCGGTTGCCGGTAAACTGCCACGCCGGAAAACTGCCACATGTTTGACATTAAGGGGTCGGGCACAAATTGCCTTTCCTCCGAGGAATACTTTGAATGTGTGGCAGTTTTCCAGTGGGGTAGTTTTTCAAGTCTCCGAAATATGTGTGGCTGGTTTCCAAGGTGCCTAACGCCGAGTTCTTTTGTTTATCGGAATTTTCAGGGCCGTTTAGCTTAGGGCAACTGGCCAGAAATAGAAACGGCAAATTTAAGGAGGCGGGGGAGGGGTGATGATTGCCGTATCTTGGCCTATATTGAGAATTGAATTGGGAACTCCAAACAAATTTCGAGAAAAAGTTATATGTTAGCCAAGCGAGAATTGTACTTTACTTTGAAGAAATAAATTGCCGTGACATAGTAAATTTTTAAAACCACAGTGTTCGACGAAACAACGGATTATAGCATGACTCATGCTGTGTTCAGAAAAAGATAATAAGGTGGGATTTTTTAATAACGTTGCACGTTTACTTACTTAAGCACTAAATATTTACATAACATGTCAAGTTATTAATAAATATTTCTCTTTCACTTGATTCATAGGCCTTAGACCTAGTTCAGTTCTACTTTAATACCCCCCTTCAGGGCTTAGCTTGTTGAAATTATATCGAAGTGGTAGCGGACAAAACAATATGATCCAAACATCATGATTCAAACGAATTCTTAATGTATGAAAATTTCCCCCAATTACAGATGTGTACAAAAAAACATCTGAAATGCTTTCGAAAGATTTGAGGATGGACTGGGGGTGACTATACCTTTTGCGGACTCCTCCTGAAAAAGGGGAAAGAAATAAAAACAAATCACAAGGTAGTTTATTATTGTTTTCGCTGCGCTATCTGAAAATTTTTTTTTGTAGAATATCAATTCTTCAAGCATCCTGCATAATTCTGGGCCCCTTCAGAATGCGAGGCCGGGGGCTTCAGCCCCATAGCCCCCTTAGTAAATGGGCTCTTCTAATGTACACCGGTGAGCCATTACATTATGACCACCTATCTAATAAGCTGTAGGTCCTCCTTTAGGCTCGTTTCACACAGCGGGTCGGTCTATAACCCCAGCGGGTCGGTCTATAACCCCACCCCACTGCGGGTCGGTCTATAAAACCGACCCGCAGTGGGGTTTTGGGTGGCTTTCACACGAGCGGTTTTATTTTAGAGCGGAGGAAAAAAACGCTCGACCGATAGGCGGGAACCAAATGGCTAGCTCTTTGTGTGGTCAGTTTGTAGATTGCGTCTTCGTTCAAATGCAGTATTTGATGTAAGAACTCAATGCATAACATGTTTCAAACTCATGAAAAGATAATGTATTGAATATTACGAGCACCTATGTTGATGTATAATCTACAGTAAATGTAGCAAATGTATGACATAAACCATTTTTTCGGAGCCAATGTTCTATGTATTGAAAGATGCATACACGGAAATACTAAGAAACATTTGTAAAGTGCATTAAAACACACACACACACACTTTTACAGAGCATTTTGAAGAACACTTGAGGAAAACTATGGAAACACAGAATTCCTTAATAACCTTTTATAAGACGTTTTTGAGAGCACTTTCACAAGGCTGTGTGATCATTTCGAAATAATTAACTCTCCTTATATGTGAAACTTTAAATTTCAGGCAATTATTGGTGTGAATTATTTATCAGGTGTGAATTTTTTGATGCGGGCTGTTATTTCTCCATGCAACATGTAACAACGGATTTCGAAAGAAATCTTAATTCACACATAAAATGATTAAATTTGTTGTTCTGGATGAGGATGTTTTTTTAATTATTTACTACATTCTCTTAGTTTGTTTAACTGTTGAAAGACACAGCATGGCCATAGGGTTTTCGTTACTTTATTCTGGAAGCCTTCAGACATTTTTTTCGTTTAACGCACCCAGTTAACCTGTTTGTGAAATTTGACTTCTTTCTTGAAAGACAATTCCCATAACTCTGAAGTTCCGACAGTCGTTATACCATTAGCGTTAATACATTTATTTACTATCGTACGTTTCTACATTTTATTTTCGTCACTGCTGTTCGCTTAAAATACTATTTTGCATAGTTACCACATTTTGAAGTCATTCACCCCTATACAAAAAATGGCAAAATGTGGCAATTAACTTCTGCAGCACTGTAAACCATTACAATGTTTGTAGAAAATTGCTGGCATCATACCTACACTCGAAATATGGTGATTATGCGCGAACTATGAGAAAATAATTATACTAAACTTGAAATTTAAAAAAATGCAGAAAACGCTGCTATTTCCATGAACGAACAAGATTTCCAAACATTGTGAGTTTATGCATTATACCTGACCTAGAATAATTTTCTCTGTTGATAAATAAATGATCAGAGTGAATGTCAGGTACAAGGGCAAGGTATATATTTTTTTCTTTCATTACAGTGTGTGAGTGGAGGTCCCCACCAGGTGGAGGACCAGGACTTTAGCCCCAAAGCCCCCCCCCCTCTGATAGGGACAGGGAAAGCCATACTCATACATACTTGCCAACTAAATTTAATTAATATGCAGAAGATTGGCTTTGTAAATTCGGAAGATTGTATAAAAATTCAGAAGATTTCTTTTACGTCAATTTGTCTCACGATAAAGTGATTTAGAACTCATACTGCTTAAAAAAAAAGGAATACAGGACACTTACCTTTATTTTTTGGTGTGTTTTTATTGAAGGGGATTTTTATTTATAGTAACTTAACAGTTAGCTAAACTTCTTACAGTGGTCTTTTTGGATTTTTTAAGAATTCTTTGGAGTACTCTTTTTGAAAACAAAGTAAATTTTCTTTGCATTTAATTAACAGAAGACTCTCAAGCGATTCACCTGACATTAATGATCGAAACATTGTGCGATTTTATTAACCAAAGAAAAAATTATTTTGCGTTATTAATTAAATGGCAAATACACCCTATAATTATTATTTCACTTTGGTGTTCTTTCAAATGACGAGCCACACCATTTTTCTCTCCTATCATTACTGGAGCATTGTCTGCTCCAAAAGCAATGCAATTTTTGAAAAGTATCCTGTGCTTACTAAAAACATCAACTGTAGCTGAGAACACTGAATTCTGATATCAGAGCTTTCACTATTTTAGATAAATGGTGTAATTCTCAGATAATGAATACTTTTTTTAACACCATGCATCAATTCTTACAAATTTCCAAACTTCGTCACTTCCGTTTTTTGGAAATTTCCCCCACTCTTATCATGTTAAAATGCACACACGTTTATGAGGGTGATGTCATTTAACAACTACATAGGAGTGGGGATCACATCGCGGGGGAAAAAATACAATTACTGAAGAAATCTTCGCTCCGTCTGATTTCCGTTTTCGGAAATTTATCCAACATTTTCAAGCTGAAATACAAATATTTATGGAATAAAATGATTTCTAATAATAACTGAATTACGATTACGAGAAAAATCTTATCTCCGTCGACTTTCCGTTTTCGAAGGATGAAATTTCGTCCTCCGACGGAGAAAACGACCCCCCTCCTCCCAAAAGTTCAGTTCAGTTGTGCCTCGATCTCGTGAATGGTCCGAATGATAAAAAAGACGGAATTCTTCGAATTATAGCGTAACAATCTCGTGGCCGAAGATTACGGGGAAATTTTCGGGCGGCCTAACTTCCGTTTTCGGAAATCGTTGCCTACAATTTCAAGGTGAAATTATGCAATGAAATTATATTTAACAACAATACTGAACAGAAGCAACATCGCGAGAGGAAAAAAATACGATTACGGGAAAAATCTACACTCCGTTTTATCTTCCGTTTCCGAACGTTTAAGAAGACAAAATAACTTCCCCAGACGGAATACGACTTCCCGCCCTAACTAATACCCCGAAAATTCCCTCATTTTTGCATCGATCTCGAAAATGACAAAAAAAAAAAAAAAAAAAAAAAAAAAAGGTTGGGGGTGGGAAAGGGGACTCCGCGATTCCACGGAAGGATCTCACGTACGAACTAACCGCTGAATCGATTTCGAATGGCGTAAAATTACGCTAAGATATCGATGACCGGTAAATTTTAACTTTTGACGCAAAATTAGCACAGATTTCGTCAAAATCGCAATTTTTAGCAGAATGGTGCAAGAACAACGTTTTGGCACGGGCTGGTGCAATTGGCGCAGGTCTGGCAGCCCTGAGATTAAGACCAGTAAGTAATTGCTGCGCTTTTCAACTTTTTTTTTTGTCTTACAAAAATAATAAAACAGGTTATTTTTCGCAAAAAACGCAGAAATTTTTCGAACGGCAGAAGAGCGCGAGTTTGGTCACAAGATCGGAAGAATGTATAAAAAATCGAAAGACTTCTGCCAAAATAGGATGAGTTGGCAGGTATGCTCATATATTATTGTTGTGAAATATCTCTGCACAAAGACAAGTACATTCGGAATTCGCTTACCGATGATGTTCCTTCATATTCAGTGAAATTGTCGAACTCATTGTACAGGATTCTGCAGATATCATTCCAAGCATTTTTTTTTTAATGTTCCTATCCCTGTAATCTTCCGACAATGTATCCCAACCTTGTGGGCGCTTTTCCACTTCCAAAATTAATAATTCAATATCAACATTAATAGCAGACATGATCGACAGAGGTTATAGCGCAAACTATACTAAAAAATCAGAGTGTTTCTGTTGAAAACTAACAAAGCCAGGTGGCGCAGTGGTCTAAGGCGCTGGCCTCTGATCATTCGTCCGTAAGGGGTCCGGGTTCGAATCCCGGTGAGGCATGGATGTTGTGTTTGTCTTACGGCACTGGCTCTCTCCCTTCCCTGGAACCAGTGACCTAAATTAGGGACGGGCGACTGCTTATAGCCCATTGAGTTGCTCACGGTGGTCGTTAAACCTCCAATCCAAAAAAAAAAAAAAAAAAAAAAAAACTAACAAAGCACACAAGCCCAAAGCGATTGACAATCGACCTCGCCTGGCAGCTTTGCTTTCGGCCCCTCCCCTCTGACAAGAGTGATTGTTTTATTGCCTAAGCGGAGAATCCGTTCACCGATTATGTGAATGTCTTGCCTTACATCTGTGTTTCTCTAAATTTGGACGGTATCGCAGTCGGTCGGTTTGTGGCGAACCCCGTGAAAGCTCAGCGGCTGCCCGATCGGAGTTTCTACCGACTCCGCTCGTCTGAAAGTCTCGGTATAACTTTATAGCCGGCTCCAAAAGAGGCGGTTGGACAGCTGAATAATTTATTGCTTCGGCGGGAAGAACCCGCCTGTGTGAAACGGGCCTTAGGCCGCAAAACAGCGGCCCCTCGGCGAGGCATCGATTCAATGAGGTGGCAATAGGCATCCATGTTCGATTAGGTTCATGTCAGGAGAATTTGGAGGCCAGGGCATTAACAGAAAGCCACCACAGCATGCCCCCCCTCCTTGACGATTCTGACAGTTGCCATGAATAGATGAACTTGGGCCGCACCGATGTTCAGATAACTGACAGCTGTCACGGATTGTGCTATTGGGATAATGGTGCCTAAAGTGTGCCAAGAAAACACCGCCCCCGACGGCCTGTTTCCTCACAACAGTGCTGCAGGTGTCATAGCCTCTGTTGGCAATCGGCGTATCAGCGCTCGGCCGTCTACGTGATGCACCAGGAATCTTGATTCGTCAGACCAGGCCGCTTTCTTCCAATCACCCACGGTCCAATCTCGATGATCTTTGGCCCATTTCATGCATTGTTGGCGATGACGTGCAGTAAGCATGGGGACCCGTCTGGGTTTTCGGCTACGCAGGCTCATGAGCAGAAGGCTGCGATGAACTGTATATTGTGACACATTGTCCTGATCACCACTGTTGAGGCTGAGGGGGATTTGTCGCACTGTGGACTTGCGGTCTCTTTGAACAAAAAAAAAAAAAAAAAAACCGGCCCTTTTAAGGGCCGAGCAAAATGTTGCCTAAAAGATTTATCTCTTTTGTACTGAATATCTCTCCCCTGACAAACAAGGTGTTGTTTGTCTTGTCTTTTATATTATTTTTTTTTCTTACGCCTTAGTTCTGACTAAAAAACAAACAAATAAATAAATAAATAAAAACAGGACTTAATTTCTTCCGCTGTAGCAGACAAGTAGCGAAGAAAAAAACTGATTAGCCCTTATACTACCGGCTCCTTAATTAAGGAATGAAAAAAATAAATTATAATAATTATAATAACCCTGATTGTGGCCGTTTTTATACTTTTGTTTTTCTGTTATTTACTCAAAATGAGTAACTTAAACCTCGATCGGTGTAATCTTGTGATCACACCACCTCAGCTATGGTTACTCTGACATGTCAGGCAAGAATCAGCAAAAGTAAACCTGAGAAAAAAAAATTTTAACCATTGGGGAAAAATCTTTTCTCTCATTGGCTGACGAGTAACGAAGCAATTGCGGACCCGTGAGGAACACTGAGAAAATGACCAGTTTTTGTTTTATCCGGTGTTGAACGTCGATTTTCCTCTGGAAAACTTATTCTGTGTGTGATGTTTTTTTTTTTTTTTTTGTTTTTTTTTTTCAGGTTCTACCTTTCCCGTGTCCTTCACTTCGTTTCTCCCTGTGCTCATCTGTGGCAGCGGTGTACCGGGCATTTTTCTGCAGAGAGAAATATCGCTCAGAACGGCTTGCTGTTGCAGGTAAGTATGTAGGGCAGCTTACAACTTCACTACTTAACGGGAAACCGTTTACTCCTTGTGCTCTAATATTTCCATAATTTTCTTTCGTGCTATTCTATCAAGGCAATCTGCTCCTAACTCTCTTAGATTCTCTTTCACCTGCCAAAAGACGCAAAGCGCTGTGGATTCGGGGGTCTCTCAAACTAGATTAGGAACTCCTTGTTGCTAGAGAGGCTTTTCGCGTTTCACCAGCGTGCGTCGGATGGGGACCGTCAGCCCCCCCCCCGTAACAAATAAGGGCGTCTTTCTCCCCCTTTATACCTCACTTCCGTGTCGCTTCCCTATCGGGCACTCTAGCCCAAATCTCCTAGCTTCCTAGACCTGGGGTCAGTTACTTCCTGCTTAAAATCCTCTACATATGATCAATTACGCGTTTCACCTTCCACGGAGTTGGACGTCGTGTTTTACGCAGAGAGTGTCGGTTAGACCTCTCTGGTTTTTTCGTTTTCACTGACGGAGTTGTCAGGGTTTTTCGGCGATAAGAGATCTGCCGGGGTTTTAGACGGAACGACTCAAGTCCACGTGGCGGAGGGTTTACCGGGATATCGGTGAGATAGTGAAGTGTTCTCTAGCTGGAAACCTGTTGGCACGTGGAGATAGCCAATCGAACGGAACTCATTCTTTCATCTATTAAATTGTGTCTCGTCTAACCAAGGACTTGTTATTGGAGTGCCTCATTATCGTAGATCTTAAGAATTGCTGACTACACGTTCCAGTATTTCAGCTGTCGAGTTCAACTAATCGACACTCAAAAGAACCTACGTCAGGCCCGTTTGAGAAATTCGGATTCCGTAAGGCCTAGTGGCAGATCGAACTCAGCGGGACTTGTCACAAACATTCAAGTTTATTTGTTCCAGAAAGATCTGGTACGCTCTTTAAACAAAAAATAATTATATAGTAGCAAATTAATGTAAATATAGTACTTAAAAATTATATACAGCATATGCACAATCGTATCGGAATAATATGACCACTTACCTAATAACGGGAATAACCACCCTCGGCCCGGATGACAGCTGCGAGACATGGACGCAATGAGGCCCTGGAAGGTTTCCCGAGGCACACGTACCCATTCGGACTGCAGCAGAGCACGAAGGTCCCGGAGAAGACATGGTTGTAGGTCGGCACGTCGAACCTGTCGATCCACAAGTGCTCTATGGAATTGAGGTCGGGCGACTCGCCGGCCAAGGGAGAACGGAGACATCGCTGTCGTGTTCCTGGAACCAGTTACGCAGCTCCTTAGCTACGTGGCACGGTGCATTGTCTTGTTGGTAGACACCATCACAGCCAGGGTAAACGACCAACTCTAAGGGATGTATGTGGTCAGCGAGGATGGACAGGTAGCCATTGGCGTTCAGGGACCCATCAAGTGGTATCAGCGGTTCCAGATCATACCAGGAAGATGTCCCCCAGACATGCATACTGCCACCGCCGGCCTGAACTTGACCGACAAACGTGTCCTTATGTTGGTTCTCGTGTGTCTGACGCCATATCCGCCACCGCCCGTCACATCTGTGGAGTAGAAGCCTCGATTCGTCGAAGAAGGCAACTTTTCCCACTCTTCCACTGTCTAATGACGGTAGTCCCATGCGAACTGCAGGTGTCATTGCCGATGGACCTGAGTTAACATGGGCGCCTTGACGCAGCGTCGACTCCGGAGACCATGCGTAACATGGTTCGCTCTACTATTATCTGGGATCCGTACCTGTGTGCCCTAGCATTCATTTGCGTGGTCAATTTGTGATGTATACAGAGGTTAAAGCACATGTGAAGAGGACAAATCTGCAGCAATTCATTCCGTCCGTGTAGCTTAGTTGGGAGAGCAACTTACTCAGGAACGAGGGGGCGCGGTTATGATCCTGTCACGGACAAACTTGTGTTTTCACATTGGCGTACGAACGTAAAAATGAATGTACTGGCAGTTGGGTTTTTGAAAAATGTGTGATGTTTGTTCTACACATCGGCTAGAATTAATAAAAATTCGTTCTTCGCTTAAAAAAAAACAGATTAAGAAAGAGATTATGTGACGTACTACAGAGGTTAAAGCATGTGCCAAGACGACAAATCTGCAGCGCTACATTGCGTCCGTGTCGCTTAGTTGAGAGAGCAACGTACTCCGGAGTGAGGGGGCGCGTTTTCGATCTCCGTCAAGCACAAATTTGTGTTTTCACAAATTGCTACACTATTGCTCGTAGATTGCTCTTTACCAGTCGACAGAGGCGACGTTCTCCTTTGGGGCTTCACAGTTATGATGTCAGAAGGTACTCAGTGTGCCAGCGGTTCATTCTTAGTACAGCACCTCGTGAATAGCACACGAAGTCTGCTGTTTCTGAGATGCTTCCACCATTGGCGGGGTAGCCGATGATCATTCCTTTTTGAACGTCCATCAAATCACTACCTCTGCCCATTGTGCTCACGTAACGCACTGCGGCTCATCTGTCCTGGCTGGCTGCTTACATCTCCGTGTGGCCGACCTTGTCACGTGCACTCTGAGACGCGCCTGGGCTGGTACAGTGTGATTCCAGGAATGGTCATATTATTTTGACACGACCGTGTATATGGCAAATGGAAAACTTGCTCCATCTAAGGTTCCATCTCTCCCCCCACCCCCACGGTCAAAAAGTTCTAAAAGAAACACCGGGCCTTGCACGCGGGAGGCAAATGCCCTTTTAGCACCCTTGCATTGAAGTATCAGGAAACATTATTTTCCGACTGTGGACACAATTCCAAAATACGGGAAGTGTTCGAAGAAACCAAGGCCAAGGCCGTCCACGTGAAACTATAACCAGGAACGACCGTTATCTTTTGTCAATAGTCCGTCAAAACAGACGGCAAAATGCTACTCAGCACCAGCGAGAGCTTCTTGTGTCAACAGGGTACAGGTTGTCAACAGGCCGTCGAAACAGACGGGAAAATGATACTCAACTCCAGCGAAAGATCTTCGTGTCAACAGGTCACAGGTTGTCAACTCAAATTATTAACAATCACCTTCACCAATGTGTCCTTTATGCACGTAGGCTAATGGTGTGAGTTCCTTTAACCGGACGATGCCATGCGGTTCGTAGAAACTGAGCTGCGGAACTTCGTGGTTGGAGTCACGACGAGTGGAGTCAAGTCCCCTTTTCTGAAGAGTCCAGATTCAGTCTGGAGTCCAACAATCGACGAGTTCTTATCTGAAGAGAAACTTGCACGCGAAATAATATAGCTTCTATGCAAAACACATCACATTGCGGCAGACATGGATTGATTGTCTGGAAAAGCCTAAGTATTGGTGGACGTACGGACCTGTATGTCATCCGAAACGGTAGTCTGGCGGCTCAGCGATAGAGAGACGAGATTTTCAGACCTGATGTCATTCTGTATGCTGCAGCCGTCGATGATTCGTTCCTTTTCGTGGACGATAACGCTCGACCTCATACAGCTCGGCTAGTGAACAGCATACTTAAAGAGGAGGGAATCCAGGGTATGGGGTTGCCAGTATACTCAACTGACAAATCCAATTGAACATGCCTAGGACGCACTTGGAAGACGTATTGCAGCTCGGCCGGCGGTACTTCCGTTGACTCTTTGTAGATTGGAGGCTGCCCTGGTTAAGGGTTGGCGAAGATACCCCCAAAATCTCATCAGGTCCATGCCCCACAGGTGTGCAGTGGTCTTAGCCGTTCGAGTGGAACACACACCCTGCAATAGGTCAGTTACCACCTTCAACAATTCATTTTTCTTGTTGTGCAGATATGCGTATTGTTCTATACGTATAACATATTGCATGATGTGCATTAAATGATAATATTACATAAAAATTCGCTAATGCGCTTTTTCTTGCCTATATCATTGAATATTCTACGGTATCTTACATAAAAATAATATTTTGCGTTCAACAACGTGAGTCGCACACATGACTTTCCTTACAATATCTCTTGGTCCCCTAATTCTTTTGAGTAGGGTATTTATTTTTTTAGTTTACTCTTTTGGTCCTTTCTTTGGATCATCGTAACAGCATCGGAGTTACTGATGTCGTATTTTGAATCTTTCAACTCCCTTTCTTCGGTTCTAATTTTTTCTCCACTTTTTCCACGCGTTCTCCTTCACTGGTGCTCTGAGATATCCTCTTCTTACGGTGGTAAACAGCCAAACCTCCTCCCTTAACCACTCAGAAACGAAGAGCCCTCAGATTCACGCCATCAAACCATTTTTCTCCCTCACACGCATCGTAAAACCCTCCTACTGACCGCAAAACAATAAATACGAAGAAGTTGAAAGATCTCCTTTCTTACATAAAGATTTCCTTTATCACTATTTTCTAACCCCTAGAGAAATGTAACGCAGGTAAATCAAAAAGTAACTGAAATTTGGAAGTTACATGCATCCGCAACGGATAGAAGCTGACGGAATACAACATCTTCACAATGGCTTATGGGTAGTTCAAACACACACAACGCAGCGCTCTGCCGTTAGTCCAGTTGAGACCAAGGTGAAATAAATATGGATGCTCTCCTGCGGGATTGTACCAGTGTTGAACAAAGCGCCGTAGTGAGATTTTTCGGGCAGAGGGAGTGAAACCTGCTGAAATTCACCTAAGTATATTAGCTCAATACGAAAGTGAAAACACCATGACTTAATGAACAGATTTTGAATAAGTAGAAAGGTTTAAAGCGGGAAGTACAAGTTCAACCGATGAAGCTCGATTTTGTTGGCCGTCAACATCGTGCACACCAAAAGAACAAATTCAAACGACAGCCCTCCGGCAAGAAAATCATACAGACCTTCTTCTGGTACATGAAGTGTCTTATCCTGACGCATTTTCTGGAACACGGACAAACAGTGATCAGTGCAACGTACTGTGCTGTGCTTAGAGAGAAACGGAAACCTCCAATTCGCAAAAAAATAAGAGGAATGCTGTCAAAATCAGCCTTGCTGCACCATAACAATGCACGTGCCCATTTAGTGGCCGCAACAGCGGAGGCAATGCAACAACTGCGGTTTGAACGTCTTCCACATCTCATTTACAGTCCTGATCTGGAACCATGCGATCATCACGCTTTCAATCCACTTAAAGAGGCCCTACGCTGTCGCAGGTTCACCTATGATTATGAGGTTAAGGAAGCGGTGCAGACCTGGATTTGGCAGCAGCCGAAAAGTTTCTTCTTCCAAGGAATGAAGAATCTAGTTGGACGTTCAAAGAAGTGCATCGACCTGCAGGGGGACTATGTGGAGAAGTGAGATAACGGTTAAGTTCATTTGGTCCCAGTTATGGCTATTAAAGTGTATGTGGTCATAACTTTCTGATTATCCCTCATATTCAGCTCTTCCCTCAACATTACTTGCAGGCAATTAACTACATAGAAGTTTCATGACAGCAGCTTTGCATCTTATAGTCACTTGAGTTATATCCTTCTGTGCAACTACTTATCCATCTTCTATCTCCGCCTCTGCTCCCCCCCCAACCCTCCTGTCTATCTTTTTTTCCCGGGGGTTGGGTGGGTGGAATGGTCACGTTCTTCGATATTTTACGTTTCTTCGAAAAAGAAAGGGGCATTTCTCTCTCTTATTACCTTTAACACTGACAAGTCATGTGCCTCAGAATCATTGGCGCAACTCTTCCCACAGATTCAGCCCGAGAAGCTTTTTTTCAGTCATTCATCGTTCGTAATGCCGTACCGTATCACTTCGATTTTGCTTTTACAAAAATGTTCAATACACGAATAAATAAGGTATGTATGCTTGTAATGGAACACAAGAGTAATTTTTACAAACCACCAAAAGTAAAAGTTCAGAGAATTTACAACAACGTCCATCTTCCACGAGTTCTTGCTTGCCTTTCAGGGGGATGAGCCCCACCTGCCCCCTGCTAGCTACAGCCGTATCATCTCTTTTTTCTCTCTCTCTCTCTGATTCTTACCTGTGTACTTACAGGAAAGAATCCAAGGGATCAGTGGCGAACCCACGTAAGCCTCCTCCAAGGAGATTAAGAATGACGTACGGCACAAATTAAGCATTCAAAAACAGTGGCGTAGCCAGAAATTTTTTAATGGGGGGGGGGGGTCCGGACCCGAGGATCACCGCCTTGGCTACGCCTATGTTCAAAAATATTATTTTACACGTTCAAAAAATTACATGGTGTCTGACAGAGTGTCTTCTATTACTTCTTCCCAAAGAGATTAAGAGCGACGTACGTCACAAATTAAACATTCAAAAATATTATTTTACATGTTCAAAACATTACATAGTGTCTTTCTCCCAAAGCCCCAAAGAGATTAAGAGCGTCGTACGTCACAAATTATACATTCAAAAATATCGTTTCACATGTTCAAAAAATTACATAGTGTCTTCTTCCCAAAGACCCAAAGAAATTAAGAGCGACGTACGTCACAACCGCACATAAATTATAGGCATATATATATATATACAAAATTTAAACTAACTTTGCAAAAAAAAACACCTGAAGATCATGACGCGCAACGCAGCAGTTATGAATATTCAGAATTCACACACTACCAAGTATAGACTGTTAAAAAACAAAAAAAATATTTAACAAGAACAAAAAAAGTAAAGAAAAACTTCAAAACCCAACAGGCATGAGTAAACAATAAATTAAAGAAATAGCAAAACTGAATGTAGAAAGTGTCGAGAATGCCAAGCCTTGGCTTTATCAAGGACCAGCAAAAACTCTGCATTTTCTCACTTCCCACAAAGACCTAGTTGGAAATGGGTTTCTGCAAAGCCATAGATGCAAGAATTAAGCCCTTCAAAAATTTTTTAATTTTGCAAAACCTCTTCAGAGTTGCAAGTAGAATATTTTAGTCAAAATTTTTGCATGCATCTATAACTTTCCTGGCCCAACCCACACTCGATAAAATCTTTAATCTGTTGTTTCTTTTTTTATGGCATTTTAGGTAAAACTTTTGTTCTCCACAAAGAATAAGACTTAGTAGTGCATTTAGTACTGTTCTTAAAGTTTAAATTCTCTCTCAGATGACTTTGTTGCTCAGCAACGTGTTATAACTGAATAATTCTGATGATTTGTTCAGACCCTCTCACAACTTGTGATTTTGTAATCGTTATTCTGGTTTTTGTGGCGGATGACGAGTGTGGGTTGTACCAGGAAAGTTATAGATGCATGCAAAAACTTTGACTAAAATATTCTACCTGCAACTCTGAAGAGGTTTTGCAAAATTAAAATTTTTTTGATGGGCTTAATTCTTGCATCTATGGCTTTGCAGAAACCCATTTCCAACTAGGTCTTTGTGGAAGTGAGAAAATGCAGAGTTTTTGCTGGTCCTTGATAAAGCCAAGGCTTGGCATTCTCGACACTTTCTACATTCAGTTTTGCTATTTCTTTAATTTATTGTTTACTCATGCCTGTTGGGTTTTGAAGTTTTATTTTACTTTTTTTGTTCTTGTTAAATATTTTTTTATTTTTTAACAGTCTATACTTGGTCGTGTATATATATATATATATACACCCAAGAGCAGAGTCAAAGACTAAATTTTACACCAAAGAATTTAAAACTAAATTTGCTTAAAAAACAACCTGAAGATCATGACGCGCAACGCAGCAGTTATGAATATTCAGAACTCACACACTACTAAGTAGAGATATTAAAAAAAATATTTAACAAGAACTAAAACAATATAGAAAACTTCAAAGCCCAACAGGCATGAGTAAACAATAAAATAAAGTAATAGCAAACCTGAATGTAGAAAGTGTCGAGAATGCCGAGCCTTGGCTTTACCAAGGAAAAGCAAAACTCTGCATTTTCTCACCTCCACAAAGACCTAGTTGGAAATGGGAGTATGATCCAGGAACTTGCCGACAAGAGTAAAAATGTGGGATTAAAAATGAACTTTCAGAAGACAAAAGTGATGTACAATGCTTTTACAAGAAATGAAGATTTATCGATTGATGGAGAAAAGCTGGAGATAACAGACACGTACGTTTATCTTGGACAGCAGATATCAAGTGAGGGTCACATTGATGAAGAAATTAATCGGCGTACAAAACTTGCCTGGAGAGCTTTTGGAAGAAACAGCATAATTTTCAAGAGCAATATGCCATTTTGTCTTAAAAGAAAAGTGTTTGATCAATGCATCCTTCCAGTGCTTACGTATGGTGCAGAGACGTGGACCTTAACTAAAAGAGACATACAAAGGCTGCAGACAACTCAAAAAAGCATGGAGAGGTGCATGCTTGGTGTAACCAGGAGAGATAAGAAGAGGAACTCGTGGATCCGAAAAATGACAAGAGTGGAAGACATCATGATCAGAGTTAAATCCCTGAAATGGCAATGGGTTGGACATACTGCCAGAAGGACAGCCGAAATTTTAGATTGGATTCCAAGGGACAGGAAAAGACCAAGAAGAAGACCACATGGGAGATGGATGGACGAAATTCGAAAGTATGCGGGAGTGACAGCCCCCACCAACAAAAATTCATGGGTGCGCCACTGCAAGGGACTGTTATTCATTACG
Source organism: Macrothele yani (assembly GCA_039090855.1). Classification (NCBI taxonomy): domain Eukaryota; kingdom Metazoa; phylum Arthropoda; class Arachnida; order Araneae; family Macrothelidae; genus Macrothele; species Macrothele yani. Next base: position 98,990,939 of record CM077005.1, read on the forward strand.
GGAATACTATAAAAAGTTCTCATTTTCTTAGTCTTCGGATGTGAAATGTTTTATTTTTTGTTAAACTGCTTTGGCACTTCATGTTTGGAAATTTCAATAGCCATTGACTATATAATTTGTTGAAGTAAGTTTCTAAGCTATCATTTTTGTTGAAAGGATATGCTCTGAAATTATTAAAACTTTAGCGTACTTTTAGTTTCTTTTCTAGGAGGAAAGCAAAGAGTTTTTTTTTTCCTTTTTTTCGCAGTAGGTGTTTTGAATAGCCTTTTAATTTCATGACTAAACTTAATAAATTAATACGGATGTATACGTATTTTTTAATGGCAGGAGATAATTCCTTGAATTTTAAAATGAGATCTTAATGTACTCGAGATCACACACAATTATTGGGTTCGTCAATGTGTAAACTTATTTATTGTTGATTTTTAAAACTTATTAAATAAAGGACTTTAATGTTTCTTATCGATATTCCTGCTCATTATGAATTAACAAAAATGTGAATATTTCGTCAGATATTTTTCAAAGAAGCTAAATGCTTCAAATCCAAATTTTTTGCATCAGATTTTTTGCATCAGGTAAGCTCTGATAATGGAAGCAACTGTGATGCTCAGAAACATTATGCATGGCAAATATTACGAAAAAATTGTATAGAAAAAAATTGAAGAGCTTTACAAAATCTGTGGAAAGCAATTAAATTTATTGTCATTTTTAAACAAATTACGTGAATATGCAAACTAGTGATGAATAGCGTACTACCGAATCACCAGTTTGTCATTGTCGCCTAATAAAAACAGAACCGACCGCCGATCGTATTATGTGTATGTTTAATTCAAATGGTCTTCCTCATTCAATTTTTTCCATTCCAGTTTTTTCGTAGAACTCTTGCTTCAAAAATTTACCTTCAGATTCACCTTCTCAATTTTATACACAAAAATATTCAGTTCAAATTAATTAACAAATAACGTCGCTCGCGAAAGTATAAGCAAGTCTATAAGTGAACTACGACAGTTTGTTTTGGGGCGAGAAACAGGCTCAATGCGCCATCTAACGACGTGAATTTAAAAAAAATTTGGAAATGTCAGAATTCAAGCGGGACCGGTATTGGTTAATGCGCCAAAGCAGGAACCGCCCAGACCGCGCCTGCGAGATCACAGTGACCAATCACAGAAGGAGCGTGAACCTAGTCCGTGGGCTAAATTCACGCATAGCGTGAATATAGCCTCAGCCGATATTAATCCACTTAACTACTCTCTGTCTACACTCCCAAGTACCTCTACACATTTAAATGCACAATAAAACACACACTTAGATATTACATTCCCTTTTAGTCTTCCAAAACAAATCTAGATTACTGCTTAACCTTCTATTAGCTCCTATATCTTGCAGAAAAAAATATTCCTCTTATCAATAATTAACCTGCCTATTCCTTCTTAAATTATCAGTTTCTTATCAATACATCAACACACATAATAAAATCACACTTCAATCATAATGTACTTTTGATTTCAAAATATATATCACTACAACTTCTCCTCACTACTCTTCTATCAGTGCCTCACCGTTAAATAATACTATTCCCAAGTTATCAATGAACCTATTATTCTCCTTAGTTACCGATTTAAAATCACAACATTCAAATGCACAAATAAACAACACAACAAAAACAAATTTCACTTTGATTTGCAAGGATTTTTACCGTGATTTTCATTGATAAATCAAATTACTCATGAATTACACGTGTATAAATTTATTTTCTCCGTACTATTAATTTTCATGAATTTTCTGTAAGATTTCATCTATTCATTTACTAAATTACCAGTATAACTCTTATTTGTTTTTCTGCCTATTTCCTTAGAAATTTAAATTTATTTCAGCATAATCTGATTTCCTGCAACTTATTTACTTGCATTTCACCTTCACTATTTTTTTTTTAAGTTAAATCTTGCTACAATTTCCCTAATTTTTCTATACAACGTACATCTTGTTACTCCGAATTGAAGGGGAGATAATAGAAACACATCGCATTCTTCTGTTAATTCTGTATACTTGATTAATTATCCTGACAACCGAAAACAAATTCTTTTTTTCTTAACCACAGGATCAAAGAAATCCTGGTCCTAGCACAAATTTTATATTAATTAACCAAAGAACTGAAAATTACTGGTCACACGGCACCATTTTTATTATTATTATATATATATATATTGGGATGTAAGGTCAGGTGATGCGTAACATCACAGCCTCTCCTTGACAAATGTCAACCCCGCCTTCTCGTGGTGCATCCTGTTCCTACTAAAGGGGCTCTGACGACCGCCAATAGCGGTATAACTATACCATCGGGATTAGAGGAAATTCTATCCCACACTCACCAACCCGCTTGGCCAGCGTGGTGAGTTATGGCCAAACCCCTCCAAAATGACTCCACAACTTAAATCTTGGCCCTCAGTCTCCGGCAGCTGGAATGTACCTGGCCAAGGCAGCGGCCAGTGCGACATGAAGGCAGAGGGTGCTAAGAATCCCCGGAGGACCGGACTAGGCTGCCATCTGATGCTGACCTTGGCAACGTACAATGGACGCTCCCTATCTTCTGATTCAAGGCTTCTTGAATTGGAAGAGGAACTACAAAGGATCAAGTGGGACATCGTGGGGCTAAGTGAGGTAAGGAGAAAAGGAGAAGATCTCATCGAACTGAAAAGTGGACATCTCTTCTACTATCGTGGGACAGATACTGGCAGAACTAGTGGTGTTGGATTTATAATAAACAAGAAACTGAAGGATAAAGTTGTAGAAGTTGAAAGTTCCTCTGACAGAGCTGCACGGCTTGTTATCCAACTCTCGAAAAGATACCAGGCTCAGATTATTCAAACTTATGCACCCACCACAAGTCATCCTGAAGAAGAAATTGAAGAATTTTATGAGGAAATTTGTCATCTAAATAATAAAGGTAAGCAGCACTTGAAAATAATTATGGGAGATTTCAATGCAAAAATAGGGCAACGGCAACAGAATGAAACTTCAGTAGGTAAATTCGGTCACGGCAACAGAAACCAGCGTGGAAATACTCTCGTTGAGTTTGCAGAGGCAGAAGGGTTTTTCATCTTGAAGTCCTTCTTCAAGAAAAAGCCACACAGGAAATGGACATGGAGACATCCAAATGGGACGACAAGTGAAATTGATTTTATTATGTGTAACAAAAAATTCGTCATAGAAGACTGCAGTGTGCTAAACAAGTTCAACACAGGTAGTGACCATAGATTGGTGAGATGTAAGATGCACCTCAACACTAAACTTGAACGTGGCAAGCTCATAAGACAAACAAAATCTATTGACATAACCAACCTTAAAAAACACCATAATACCTTCAAGTTGGAACTGAAGAACAGGTTCTCTGCTTTAGAAGGCCTAACATCGGAAGAAGTGGACATCTCTGAAGTTAACAGAAAAGTAACCAAAGCTCTTATGGAAACAGCAACAAAATTAGCTGGGTCTAAGAACAAGTTGCATGTAAATAAATTATCAGGAAAAACGAAAATGTTGATGCAAAAAAAGAAGAGAGATGAGGACAACTAAAGATGATGTGACTTCCAAAGTGGAATATATAGAGCTATGCAAGACAGTACGAAAAAGTATCACTGAAGACGTAAGAAAATTCAACTGTGAACTAGTGAGGAAAGCAATTGAAAACAACCAAAGCCTAAAGATAGCAAAGGGACATCTCAGTAAGGGAAGAAAACAGATTATGGCACTGAGAAAAGAAGATGGTTCTGTAACAAGAAATAGAGGCGAAATTTTGACAAGAGTGAAAGATTTCTACTCCAAATTATATGAAAGGGATGATACATGCACTCCAGACATCATGAAAGATACCAGTTCCAGAGTTCCTCCAGTCCTTCCAGCAGAAGTTGCACATGCAATCAAGAACATGAAGCGGGGAAAAGCTCCAGGAGAAGATGGAATTACTGTAGACATCATACAAGAAGCAAGTGGAGAAATCGAAACAGTACTCGCCCAAATTTTCACTCGATGCCTTAATGAAGGAAAGATTCCTGAGGATTGGAACACCGCTACAATGATCCTGCTACATAAGAAAGGGGACATTGAGGATCTCGGAAACTACAGACCTATCAGCCTCCTATCAGTAGTTTATAAAATCTTCACTAAAGTTCTTTCACACCGCTTGAAGGTAACACTGGACATGGCTCAACCGAGAGAACAAGCTGGATTCAGGAGTGGCTACAGCACAATAGATCATATCCATGTGCTGAGAGAACTAATTGAAAGAGCGAGGGAATATGAACTTCCATTGTGCATGGCTTTTATCGATTATGAAAAAGCCTTTGATTCGGTGAAACCATCAGCAGTTACAATGGCTCTGAAAACCTGCGGTATTGAAGATGCATACATTAATATTATTAATAACATCTATGAAAATGCAAGTGCAAAGATTAGGCTGTTTGAAAATACAACACACATAAAAATTGGAAAGGGAGTGAGACAAGGTGACACCATATCTCCGAAGCTCTTTAATGCCACATTGGAGGGTGTTTTTCAGTCACTGAGCTGGGAAAACAAGGGGATAAAGATTAATGGAGATTATCTAACCCACCTTCGTTTTGCTGATGACGTAGTCATTTTTGCAACTAGCCCATCAGAGCTGCAGAGTATGATCCAGGAACTTGCTGACAAGAGTAAAGAAGTGGGATTAAAAATGAACTTTCAGAAGACAAAAGTGATGTTCAATGCTTTTACAAGAAATGAAGATTTATCGATTGATGGAGAAAAGCTGGAGATAACAGACACGTACGTTTATCTTGGACAGCAGATATCAAGTGAGGGTCACATTGATGAAGAAATTAATCGGCGTACAAAACTTGCCTGGAGAGCTTTTGGAAGAAACAGCATAATTTTCAAGAGCAATATGCCATTATGTCTTAAAAGAAAAGTGTTTGATCAATGCATCCTTCCAGTGCTTACGTATGGTGCAGAGACGTGGACCTTAACTAAAAGAGACATACAAAGGCTGCAGACAACTCAAAGCAGCATGGAGAGGTGCATACTTGGTGTAACCAGGAGAGATAAGAAGAGGAACTCGTGGATCCGAAAAATGACAAGAGTGGAAGACATCATGATCAGAGTTAAATCCCTGAAATGGCAATGGGCTGGACACACTGCCAGAAGGACAGATCATCGATGGACAGCCGAAATTTTAGATTGGATTCCAAGGGACAGGAAAAGACCCAGAAGAAGACCACATGGGAGATGGGTGGATGAAATTCGAAAGTATGCAGGGGTGACATGGAGGAGACTGGCACAAGACAGACCGTTGTGGAGGAAACTTGGGGAGACCTTCGTCCAGCAGTGGATTGATAATGGTTGACAATGATGATGATGATGATATATATATTATTTTAACCACAGAATCAAAGAAATCCTGGTCGCGGCTCCAATTTTATATTACCATCCCCTACTCGATGTGAGGGCGAACCATCTGCTGCGTCCTATTCGCTGCAGTGGGATTAATTATTAAAAAGACCGTTAATTTTCGTAACACTTTATCTTCTATTATCTTCCGCCTATGAGTGTCTACCGTGAAGTTGGGTTCCCTAACTGAGGGTCTCCAAGCTCAGGGTTGACTAGTGCATTGCGTTGTGTTTCATATGGGAGAACATGGGAAACCCATATCCCTCCATATGCCGCTTGAAATTTAATAAACTCATGATGTCAGATTTGGACTTTTTATCCTGCGACTGGGCTTGCTAAATGCTAAAAGTTATTTTCTTCTTAAAATCTTGGAGTTGCTACTCTATCAAAATTTTGCGATTGTTCTAGTTAATTATTCAGGTTAAAATCAACAAAGATTCACTTATTTTGAATTTTCAAAGATTGGAGGAACTCGGGTAAATTTCATTATAAAATACATAATTTATTTTCATTAGTGTTTCCTTAAAATCTATTACACTGATCGGTGGAGATTTCTATTAACTTAAACCAAAATATATTTTAAGTTTAGTATGCTTTTTGATATTCATAATCATATTTTAAAGTTCACCTTTGCAAAATATAAGACACATTATGTTATTCAGCACTTGCAAGGGATTAAAAATATCTTTTCTACCGAGGATGTATAGGAGACAAAATCATGATCATGCTAACGAGATATTGGGAATTATGAAATTTTTCTCACCAAGTCCTTTTCTGTTCATCACATTCGTTGTCGTCCGGTATTACTTATAGGTATAAAGTCTATGGTTGGGACCTCATCCGGTCCAGTCGATATTTGCTAGCTCTTCTATCATACTTTTCTTGATCTGGCCAGTTGCTTGTTTACTCGCTCATAAATTACCCTTCTCTCTCAATGTATGCTTCCCAAAAATCATCTACCTGGATGCATACTGCCCGCATGAGATCACTCGATGCTTCACGCAAACAAAATTGTGGAAAGTCCTCTCAGGGAAAACATCATACTTCCCTTCACCTGGAAATCATCTTACTCAGTTTTGAGCGTCCTCTCAGGAAAAAACCTTCTAACTTAATTCTCTATGCGATATTATGCCCAGGATTCATCTAGGATTCATCTGTCCTCTCTGCAAATATCTTGTCAGCTTCTCTGTCTGCCAAAAAAAAAAAAATATATTTTTTTGTGTGTGAATATTATCTCTCTTCCGTCTATGTTCGAGGGGTTGGGTTTTTCTTGCCCTACCCAAAATGCTCTCCTCTCATTGGCTGGGCCTCTTTTCCTCGCTTCGGCATTGGTTTACATCCCTGTATGGGAATCCTTCCGATTCGTTGGCAAAGGCTCAATTGAGAACATGGAGTTTTCTTGAAGATGAATATTCCTTTATCTTGTCAACTGCTCCGCGGGATGTCCGCGTTGCCTTAGAATTTTCACGTACGCTTCCTGTGTGACTCTTTCTGTTGGTGTAAACCAGTTACGCCCACTACGAGAAATATGCCCTGTTCGTTCCCCGCTAGCGTGCGTAAAACGTGACTTCGTTAATACAAGATGGTCCAGTAAATTGGCCCCCACCTGTGATTGCGAGCATTTCACTCTCGTAGTGTTGCTTGTTGTAACCTCCGAGTTTTCCTTTTACTAACCAAGGGGTGTGTTTCGTGCCTATCCCTACTTGAATTTCCGGCGAGCTCGGGGAACACAAAAAAATAAAAAAAACAGCAATTCAAAAGAATGATGAAAAAAATTAAGGAATTTCCTCCTAAAGAAAGAAATCTGCTCAGCCAGGTCTTAGAATAATTAAGAAATATGTATTATAATTATCCTCTTAGAATGCCTATCCGCATTATGCTTCTCGGATTTTCTTTCCCAATTACCGCGCTCTCTAAATTGTCTACTTGGTAACTACTCTTCCTCGTTTAACTATTTCTTCGTACTATGCGATACCGTAGGAATTATTTGGTGAATATATTGTTTTCCTACACTTACTAATTTGTAGGCCCCCTTTCCGAAATTCATACCTATGAAATCATGGTCCTCCAATGTTGCACGATATTCCGGAGGACATACGGGTAACACATCCTATTAGGTAGGCGGTCATAATGTAATGGCTAATTGGTGTATATGTTTTTACTTATATGTATGTGCGTACATACTGTATTACCCCCCCCCCTATTAAGAATTTATATCTTAATCAGTGGCGTATATTCGAGGCTAGCTGCGAAGCCCAGAGAATGCACAAATAAAACTGAATTACATATACACAAATAAAAGTCAATTATCAACAGTATTAAAATATGTAGATGCTTTCGGTGGAAAAAAAAATAAAATGAGTGCGGATTCACTTCTTTGACTCAGTCTGGCAGCTCTTCCAGAGTCTTTGCAGTTCTGATGTGAAAACGTTTGGTACCATTGTCGCCTGCTAGCGTTTCCATGACAACATGAATCAGCTGGTAGACGGGAATGGGTCATTGCTTTGGGAAACGGTTCGCTGGGAATAGTGAAGACAGACTATCTCAGGCACTCGCATACTGCCACCCACAAGAGTGTTTCTCGGGGTTATTTTGCGAGAGTTGTTTCAGTTTTTGTGAAGTGTCAATGAATTAAAATCGGAGATATATCTTAAATTCGTGGCTTTGAACTGTTTTGATAAATTTTCTGAAAGCTTCCCTGAACATCTACTGTCAGAACTTAAAGAACTCTATGCTTCAAATTTTGACACAGCTCAACTAAAAAATGAACTGAAGGTGTTTTATTCCCTTGATGAATACAAAAACAAATCAGTAAGAGACATTATGTGTTACATAAAGTTGAATAAATTGGACATAGTGTTTAGTAAGGTGTACAAATTAGCAGACCTCATATTAAACTTTCCATCAACAACTGCAACTGCCGAAAGAAGTTTTTCAGCATTAAAAAGAATCAAGATATATCTTAGAGCCACACAAGGACATACACATTCAGAAAATTTGGTTGTTTTGCCAATAGAGAAAAATTAAATATGAAAAAGTACTTGGAAGAAACATTTAAGTGTTGCCAACTTTCGAAAGAGGCTGTCAGGAGCAGAGTCACGCACTCGGCAGTGCATTTTTTGTGTGTGGACAATTGGCTATGTTTTTACAAAAACAATGCAAATTATATAAGAAAAGACAAAATAAACTACTTAATAATTATATTTACCATATAAACATTGCTCTGAAGTTTAGAAGCACCTCTGCTTCTTTGAAACATAAAAATTCTGCTTGTTCTTTTCATCCAGCTATGGCAACAAACATCTTGTAGATTAGTCTGTTAGCAAAATGTTGACACACGTCTTCTCTCTATATATATGTTTATACAAAAAATATTTAAACTGTTTTTCATCATCAAGGTCTAATTCTGTTAAATTAATGTTCATAATTCACTAAAATTGGAGCTGTGATAAAAACGTAAATACAATGAATTCATCTGTGAAGATGAAAATGCAAAGAAATATATGGGTCATTTATTTCCACGCCAAATCGTCAGATGCTATCCACCACACCATCACCGTTTCTTACGATTTTTTTCCATGAATAGATCACCCGAAGGTATGAAAATCCTGAAAGTTTCATTTTTTTATTTCCCGTAGATTAGAAGATATTAATTTTCGAATTCTGGTGCATGGCGGCAAATATCTCCATTGCTTGGATAAAAAAAAGTACCAAAATCACCACTCCTTTGTAATTTCCCCCAAGGAATCGATTGGTGCATTGCACGAATTTCTATGTTCTTTAGTTTTTGAGTTACATGCAACAGGAGAGCCTTTTTTCAAAACGTAAAAAAGCAATGTAGTACAGCACTTAAAAGATCGCAAATGGTTTTCGTTTTTAAAGAAAAGTTTAGTCTAATAAATGAAAAAAAAAAAAAACCTTGGGCTCTCGCGTGCGCGCTGAGAAAAGAATTTTTAAATATGGTGCACGGCTCGTATTTTGCCACTGTGAAACAGCACGCGGCGGCGAGTGGATGTTTGCCTTCGGACGGGCTGGAGATCAAGATATTATTGCACGCGTTAGTCAGATCGCACGATAATTTGATGTGATGCTTGAAGGAGGAAGGATAGTGAATTAATGTTATGTTTAAAGGCATTTCAAATAATATAACTGTAAAATATTACTAAAGGGTCATTTCACGCCAAATCGTCAGATGCTATCCACCACATTCTTAGCCATTCGACAACGAGGAAAACTAATATAAACCATTTTCTCCGTACAGCTTACCAATATGAGCTATACCGTGAAAAAGGTTACACACAAATAACGCATAAACTGTATGCGACAGACGTCAAAAATATATTGGTATTCTTACCAATCAAAGATGAGAAGAACTAATATAAACTTTTATTATGCAATTGACGTTGAAAACAGTTTTTGGAATATTGATTAATGATTTCTACAGCTCACGCAATATCCAACAGAATTTTTAAACATGAAATAGTTCTATTTCAGGAATTAATAAATTGTCTAGTTGTCCACGCCTGCCGTAAGAGAAAATGATCAAGGAATGACAGCTTGAGAAATAAAGTAATCGGGGATATATATCTCGGTGCCTATTCTTGCGAGGTAGAGGAGATACCTCGCAAGAATAGGCACCGTCAGATACTTTACAATCACAGATGACGTTAGCAAGGCTCAGCGTCGGGTTAGAAAAAATATTATCGATTATTTTCTGGTAGATCTGGTATTTAAATGAACGAGTATATCTCGCAGTTGTCATCTTGCCTGTTTTTTATTTATTTTTTATTTCAGTTGCTTATTTAAAGATTACCCGTCAGGTGGGAGCTCACGGAACTCTCAAAAGCTCATATGAAACAAAATGCACCACAGCACCTTAAAATAAGAAAAACACAGTTTAACTGTTCGTGGTGTAGCCCAAAAATAGGAAAATACAGTTTGACGGTTACACTGAACGAAAAGTTTTATGCCTCCTATAATCACATCCCGGTGTCAGAGCGGTAGCAATTGGATTCATTTCCATTATTATTATTTTTTTTATTAATCATGCCAATAAATTTAGAAATAATGAGAAACATTAACAGACCTCGAACGTATGAGTACGTTTCCATTAATTTCATACCCAATGTATCGCAATTATTATTGACTACGAATTTATGAAAAACAAGTATGGAACTCGTGTTACTATTTAGCGATCGTAATTTCTCCGCTCTGTTTTATGAGCTTCTGTTTCTCTTTATCAGTAGCAACGCAGTTATCGTCCTCATATTGACAAGTTACGTTAACTGTCTCTTGAATTAAGAATGTTTTTTTTTTGTTGTTGTTGTTGTTTTTGTATAACGCATTACGCCACAATAACAATGCACAAAGACGCTGGAAAACTAGGCAGCAACTTTCAAATCACAAGAGAATACAAGAGATCTGAGAAAATATAGTACGGAGCTTTTCCACTTGCGGTGCTCTCTCTTAGAAATTCGTTCTCTGTTTGCCAGAGGTCGTAAATTAGGATCTGAGGGATTCGAGGTCTGGGGCTATCCTGTCTTTAAAAGAGAGAAAAAAAAACAAAAAAAAAACTAGAAGCAAGCGTGTCGGCTATAGCACGGATAAAAAGAGTAAATCTTCTCTAAGAAAAATAAACAGTTAGTTCTACATCTGTGGTGACAGGTGAACAGAAAACGTCATACCATAATGGTGTCATGGCGAAAATTTTAACCTCTGTTGAATTTCAGAAAGACCTGATCAAGCTTTCTGTTGGTTTATCAGGGATTAATTAATGCAAAATTTTCTCCCATGACATACGTTAGAAGAAAATTCCTGGTTGAAAGGCAGGGGAATTCGTGCGCAGAATTCGCTTGTCTTAATCACACAACCAGGAAAACAAAATTTCATGTTAAAGAAAAAAAAAAAGAAAAAGAGAATAATATTTGATTTAACTGACTTTGGGGTTTTGGAAATAATTATTTTATCTGTTCTTTTATCGCGATAGGAAAAGGCGAGTAGGTGTGCAGCTCAGAGAATCAAAATTAATTTGACTTTCACATCACGGAATGAGAAAAAAAAAAAAACGTTTCTGGGAAAAAAAAAAAAAAAGAAGTGGTGAGAGAAGGGAATCTTCTTTCAGATCGGCCATTTTAAGGATTCGGTAGAAGTCTCTCAGAAAATGTTGCAGAAATGCTCTTAGGGGTTTGGCGCTGTTCTATTTTTGGGACAAGGTCAGAGCCGCACATAGGAAGTTACTTGGTCCCTACGTGTGAAGGTCAAGTTCCTCTCCCCTGGCTGACGGAAGATGCCATGTGCCTGGTAACATTTATTTATTTTTTTCCGTTGAGAGTGCTGGACGCTGCAACGATGCTGCCCGAGTGAAGATCAGAGGTCACTCAAGGCGTGGGAGAGAGAGCCGTGGCAGGCGGGGCCGCTGTTACTAGGGAAAATTTCATCCAATCAGGGGTCGGCATTTTCCAACACCCCAGAGTTCTTTTTACACTTTGAGACGCTTGTCTCAGTCACTCTTGCTCTTGTCCTTTGCTCTTGCTGGCCTGCAGAAAGAGGTGACGGCTGAGTTTTCTCCTCGCCTTTTTGGTGAGGAGAGGACCCACAAAAAAAAAAAAGGAGTTTTTCTTGACTGCCTTTGCTGACCACCACAATGGGACACTCTGGATCTGGGCTGCTTATGGAAGGGTGACTATGTAGAACGCAGTTAAAGCGGCATTCCGCCGGCCGGGAACTTTGCCCTGGCAAGAAAAAATGGCGGGGAGGCGACAGGCTAGTACGATGTCGGTCGTGGAGGCTGGCTTGGCTGAAAAGGGATATGCCTTCTCCCTTATTGATATTCCGCAAACACATCTACAGCTTCTCCTTTCTGTTGCTACTCCCAAAAGGAGGCCTGCTTCAAAGGACGGAGGAAAGAAGCCAAAAACAGTTCCATCTCATCCCAAAGTTTGGGGAGGCTCTTCCCTGCAGGTCATCAAGAAGCACATTGCTGCTAATCACAAGGTGAATATTGCAAGGCCCTCACCTCTCATCAAAAAGTACCTCAAGTCTGCAGCTGCCAGCAATGCCCTTGTTCAGGAAAAAAGAAAGACATTGTTGGAGGTGAAGAGAAAATCAACAGGGACAGTGTGACGAGAGGATTTTCCTTTTTTTTTTTTTGTATTATGTTGTGACCGCTGTAGAAATTGGTGAACGAGTGGGTCAGCAGTGTGCAATCGAATTTATAGTTCTGCTAAAATTTCTTTTTTGAGGTTAGCTGGGTGTAGGACAGATGTCCCCATATTGTTGTCATGTCTGGTATCTTACCGACTCCCCAGGCCAGTAAATTTTAATGTATCCGAAAAATTTGGTTTAATGTTTGGGCACAGTTAATTTTGGTGCATTGATTATAGTTTAGTTGGGCATGTGAAAATTGAAAAGCAGTGTTATTGGGATTCCGTGTGTGATAAAATAATTGTAAACATTTCTCTCTAGCCTTTTACAGCGTTGAGTTATTTTTTTTTAATGAGTGAAGATAAATTATGGGATGATTTATATTGGGATTTTGGGAGCATATGTATAGTGTGAGGAAATTGGAAACCTAAAGTGCTGTTTACATTCTTGGAGTGTTGTGTCGAAATTAAGAGTGCGGGGTGTTATTTTGAGGACCAGTATTTTACATGCTCCAGATGAGTGTTAATCTCCCATTGGAAAGGGGTGATCTTAGGGCAAGCCTGGGAACTTGTCCTAGGGCAGAGGGCTCTGAGTAGGGAATTTTCACCAGGATGTGATACGTGCAAAATGGAAGTTAAGGTATTTGGGTTCTCAAGTTTAGTATTTCACAAAAAGAATGAACATCATGGGTTGAGAAGACACACTTTAGCTCACCAGTTCCAGTATTAATTGCTCTTTTCTTTGGCCTAAATTTTCTCGTTTTTACTAAAAAGTCTAAATGTAATTTTAATTTTCAATAAGGTGAAAATATTTAGTAGGTTATGTAAATGGTCAGTGTTATTATCTGCAGTGCGACATGCGCATTGCCATGGTACAGAAGAATTTCCTTGCTTAGTGATTTTTCCTGGGATTCGGATGTAGGGTGAGATAAGTGATTTTTTCCTGGGATATATAGACAAGTGATTTTTCCTGGGATATATAGAGACAAGTGATTTTTCCTGGGATACATGTGGATATTGTGATTTTGGATTTCCTGGGATATATAGAGTTTTGTGATTTTTCCTGGGATATATGTGGATATTGTGATTTTGGATTTCCTGGGATATATAGAGATTTGTGATTTTTCCTGGGATATATAGAGATTTGTGATTTTTCCTGGGATATATGTGGATATGGTGATTTTGGATTTCTTGGGATATAGAGAGATACGTGATTTTTCCTGGGATATAGTTGTGTTAGTTCTGGGCCGGATGTGCCTGGAGTATTTAGGGTTGAAGTATAACAGGCTCTTGCAGGCGTGGTTGATCAAGGTGGGATCATGCATTGGTTCGAAAAGGGGGAGCCTTGGAGGACGTGGTTTTTGGGGGAAAACTTGTCTTCAACCCCCCCCCCTCAGTAGTTTCGCTGCCCACGGAGATATGTACTGCCAGCGAGGGTCGGTTGGGCGTTGCTTCAATGGATGTTATGAGATCATGTTAGAGGAAATTCTGTACCTGATGATGGTGTGTCGCACTTGAGGATTTTTCCTTTCCCTAGGCTGAAATTGGATTCACGGCCCAAGTCCACGCCTTCAGCCTGACTGGTATTTTCTTCCTGTGTTGGTCCTCAAAAACCCAGGGTAGTGTCTGAACTGAGAGTATTTGCCTCACTGCTACCTCAGTAATTCACTGCAGGTGTTAAAATTTAAGTTTTGTTTGGTGTGATTTAAAGTATCTAAATTAATTTGTTTATGATATGCTGAAGTGCTAGGGATGTAAATTCTAAATTCTGGTAGTCAGTGTTGGTGAACATGATATTTAGTTTGGAAATTTAGTTAATTGGTATTTTGAGCTTTTGTTTACAGTATAGAGTTATTAAGTATCTTGAGCTATTATTTGAAGTGCAGAATGATGTGATTTATATGAGCAAGCTGGTGCAAGAAGATTGTTTGAATTTCTGAATTATGTTGATGTTGTTATGAAGAGTGGTAATTTTTAAGTTAGTGAGGTTTCTTTATAAGTGATGTAGGTTCATTCAGGGTAGTTCTATAGGTTATGTAACGTTAATTAATGCTTGTGCTCGGTGTAAATTCTGTTTTGAGGATAATTTACTTGGTTTGTTTACTTGCAGATGGTAGATTTGGTTAATGTATAATTTGTGGCTCTTATTATAACTGTAAATTTAATTGAAGTCTTTGAAGCTGGCCTGGGAGATTGCGGAGTTTACTAAGGTTGTTCAGGTGCTGTAAATTTAAATCAACAAGTGTACAATTGTAAATTTGCCATTGAGCTAATTAGGTGAGGGAGAAGAGAGTACGTTTCAAAAGAACAGAACTTGTCCACCTTGTGGAATTAAAATGAAAAAGGAATTCAGTACTTTTTTGTGTAAACTATGTGAGTCGTAGTATAATTTTGGATGCATAAAGTCAATGCCTGGTGTTCAAACCAACTGTGTTGAAATATGTCAAGTTGTGCTGTTCATAAGGCCAGTGGCAAAATAGGAAAAAAGATTGAGATTCTGTTTTTATACTGCTGTGTGTAAGCAAACAAGAAAAAAAGAAATACCACAGCTGATTGTCCACTAAATTACCTTGTTAAGTTTAAAAAAAATAATAATAATAAATATAGGCAGCAGCCCTTTCAAAAAAATTCCAAAATTAGTGCAGTGTGAAAAATTTTGTGTGCTGTTGTCTTCCATGACTTGGTCCCATGTGTTCACCTTAGCTTGACTAAGGCTATCGATCCGAATCCTGGTATTATAAGGTATTTCATAACTGCAATTTTTGTCCTGTCCTTTTAAATTGACTTTCACAGCCTCCACAAGTTGTTATTGAACGAGTACATTTTATCCTATGACTTATAGTGACACATTTTCATACACATGCAACAATATTCACTTATTTTTGCACTTTCAGGTGACTCAACTCTGCGTGAACACAAACAACGCAAACTTTTCAATAACTTCTTGTGGAATGTAAATTTTTAGATGCATTTTTGTTTAGGATGTTCATGGCCTTCATATGCTTAGAAAATATTTTTGTTTCAAAATGCATCTACCCATCTCCCAAAGTTAAATTTTAGTCCAAATTCAAAATTCTCCTTCAAGTTTACTTTTGGCTATCAATTATAATAAACTATATATAACGTGGCTAAGATAACGCCACAACAGTGGCAAATAAATTAAATGCAGGGCAGTGGCAACGCTAGCTGCTCAGAACTGGGTGGGCCATTAAGGAAGGGGGCTAAACGTGATGGGAGAGGAGGCACACACTTCAAAGTGTTTGGCAGAAATTTTGGCAAAAAATTCCGTTCATGTGCACTTTACTCGACGCTGATAATGTTATCCCTAGCCAAAAAAAGTTTTCAAGTGAATACTTTAGTATTTATTAAACGTATGTAGTATGGGAACCATGGATACGAATCTCTATGGCAAGTTACTATTCGCAATTTTAGCTTACTTAGGTCTTTTCTCTCTCTCTCTCTCTTTCATAAGGCTATTTATGAAGTACAGTTTGTAACCTGACAAGGAATCTCTCTGATCGTTTTCAACTATAATTCCAAAACGCATTTCTGCTGCTCTTAGAAATTCGTTCAGAGGACCCCCATTTCCCTCCCGTAAGTACAAAAACTAACAGCCATGTGGAATGCCATTTTGCTTTTTTAAAGTTTAGAACTGATTGTTTTACATCGGTTGCACAAACATTAAATTTTCTCGCGGGTCATATTTAGTTTCCACACTACAGAAAAAGTACATTACCTTCACAGAAAATAATCGGAGATTTTTCGTGCACATATAAAATCTTAACACTTTTTTGTCAACAACATTTTTCATCCTGCGACGAATGGTAAGTTTACACCTTTTTTTCCTTTTTTTTTATTGTAGGTTTAACGACCACCGTGAGAGCAACTCAATGGGCTATAAGCAATCACCCGTCCCTAATTTGGGGCCACTGGTTCCAGGGAAGGGAGAGATCCAGCGCCGTAAGACAAACACAACATCCATGCCTCACCGGGATTCGAATCCGGACCCAATTCGGACCAATGATCATATTCATAAGCCATCGCTTACACTAGCACTGCGCCACCAGGGCGGCGGCAAGTCTATACTTACGGATATCTTTACGAGAAGCAATAAATTTGCGGGACGTTGATCAGACAAAGTGCGCAAAAGGTCTGGAGCATCAGGTCATTTGCAGTAACTCTCTACAAACATCTAAAAAGGAGAGAGGCTTCATTTCATTGCCGGCATGATAAATCTGAAAACTAAGCACGACGGAACTTTTTATCCATGTATATATACATACATACCAGTGGTGTTTCCTGACACAGAACTAAAGGCGTTGGCACAGATGGAATATTTTTTTTTTTTATCCTCTTGCTGTCATTGTTAAGTGTTAATTCTCACGACCCTCACCCCATGTCTTTTCTTCCAACAAATATTTCAATGTTGATCCGAGCAATTTACGGGTAACTTTAGAAAAAGTCTGAATAAAATTGAATCAAGAAAGACAGTGTTCATTACGTATGCAATAGGAAGGCACCTAATTAAGTACATTAACCTACTTAAATATGTATTTACAAAAATAAAGTAGAAAGAATTACATAATAAAAATTCAGTAAAACAAAGTGATTACTTATGGTCATTTGAATTCCAGTTCCATTCTTCGTTCTTTCTGCAGGAATTTCTTAATCACTTCTTCATAGAATTTGGATTTATCCTCTTGTCGCATCGTAGAAAGTAATTCTTTTTCAATGGAGATAAGGCTTAGATTTTTTTTTTTATTGAAGGTTTAACGACCGCCGTGAGCAACTTAATGGGCTATAAGCAGTCGCCCGTCCCTAATTTAGGGTCACTGGTTCCAAGGAAGAGAGAAAGGCAGTGACGTAAGACAAACACAACATCCATGCCTCACAGGGATTCGAACCCGGACCCCGTTCGGACGAATGATCAGAGGCCATCGCTTAGAACACTGCGCCACCGGGGCGGCAAGACTTAGATTATCTATGCGATGCTGGGTTTGTGTGGCGCAGCAGAATGTGTGGATCCGCTTCAAGGACGAAAACGACTGCTCGACGGATGATGTTGTGGAAGGAATTGTTGCGATCAGCAGAGCCAATTTGTATATTTCCGTAAATCCATGCATTAGGTTCATTTCCAATAAATAATTAACAATTTGAATTGGTGTTTTGTCTGAACCTTCATTAGAAGAATACCATACATATAGTTCATTCTGGAGTTTGTTCAAATTAAAAAGATCGCCATAGATTTCCTGCAATTTTTTTAATAAATCGCGAGGAAAATTTTCTCTTTTCTTAAAGTAGGCCATTTTTGTTGGGTTTAACAAATCAAAGTACTGTAACTTTTCAAAGCGATGCAAATCTAATTGTTATATGATTGCTAATGTTATCAATTATTTCGAAGTAAAGTCTCCAGGCAGTAGACTTTCTCTGATTCATCGTTCAACCTCTGTTTTTTTATTGGACGCATTTCTTCTTCACTAACTTCACCATGAATACAAGACCACAATGGCTCAAAATTCTTCCTTTCGCTTTGCAGTTGCTGTTGAAACTCAGTTATTTTAGTACTGCAGTACAAAATGTCAACATTTGTGGACTGCAGTATACTGAATAATACATCTGAAAAGGCAAGCAAATTAGATAGAACCTTTATAAAAAATATGTTTTTGAAGTTCTTTAAAAAGCCAACAAATCCTCTTGCTGTCATTACAGTCAAATGGTCGAAGTGCCCACTTTCACTGACATGTTCAAAAAACATTATCAATGCTTCTCTGTTTTCATTGACTGTGTTAACAAGTCTTGAGGTAAAATTCCATCGGGTAGGAGCTAATGATGGTAGCTTTCTGGACATGAAAGCAGAAAGTTGGTGTAATCTTTTAGGAGAATGAGAGAAAAAAGTAGGTAATGATTTAAGACCGCTAAAGAAGACTTTAAGCTCTTTGTTGCACTCTAGAGACTGTTGCAGTACCAAGTTCATTACATGAGCATAGCAATGCGTGAAGAGAGCTTTAGGGTACTTTCCCAAAACTTTGCCTTGAAGTCCATTGAGATGGCCACTCATCACCGCCGCTCCATCGTACGTCTGGGCAATTAATTTATCCTCACACTTATATCTGTCCACGATTTCAGTCACATGATTAAACAGAGCTTCTGCAGTTTTATCAGCGCTCACCTCAAGAAATCCAAGAAATCGTTCTACGATTTTTTTCTGTGAGACTGAAAAATACCGCAACACAGTTGAGAGCTGAGATTTATTGCTTACATCTGATGTTTCATCAAGCATAATGGCCAAAATCGGTGTTCTGAATTTCGTAGTAAATTTTATCTCTCAGGACATTAGCAACGGAATTTATTAAATCATTTTGAATGCTTGCCGAAGTTCCGCGGAAAACTGTAGAAATCGCTAAATGTTCTTTCAATGGGGAATCAAACTCGGCACTTGCAATAAGCAACTCCATATAATTTCCCCTATTGAAAGATTCTTCATTTTCCTCATGATCTCGGAATGGTAGTTCCTGTTTCGCTAAATAGCACACGGCATTAATCAACCTCGGAATGGTAGTTCCTGTTTCGCTAAATAGCACACGGCATTAATCAACCTCTTCAATATTTCCCTGTTATTTTTAACTTTTTCATTGTGCAGCTCGATTTCAACCCTTCTTTCGGGGTTGTCAACTCTAGTAGGTGACGCAATAAATCTGTTGAATTTAAAAAAACTAGAAAGATGAATTTCAGACTCACTATGTTTCTTTACTGCAATATTCAAATGATTCAAGTCCTCGTACCCTTCATGATTCCAAACAGTTTTCTTATTTGAGAACAACAAGCATGTCCAACAGTAAAATTTGTTATCCACATCACATCCGCAAAGCCAGTCTGAAATTTCGTAGAGCTCTTTACGAAAATGCCTCTCAAAACCTGTTCCAGCGCCATTTTTCCCTTTTACACGTGTTGATATTGTGAGATTAGGACACGGTCGGCCACTGTCAATTGTTTCTTTTCTGTGTATGAGAGCGATGAAAAACTACTGTTTAATAGCTTTTTTATTACACTTTCACTATCCATCTTAAATCTTAAAACAACCGAACCCCCAACTTTACTGCGCAAGCAACAGTACAATCGCGCGAAACACAGATACAAATTGAACTCAAGCAAAGCATGTAAGCCTTGAAACTGTATACAATGCCTTCGCTGGCTTTCGCACTTACGTGAGCTCGGTAGAAGACATGGGGCGCATGCGCGAACTGAGTCTCGTAAAGCAGCGGAGATCGTTGCAACGGCTTGGCCTTATCTGGCTGTTTCTTCGAACCGGACCCCACAGCCTACATGCCAATCGAAACAGAGAGCGCGTTAGCGCGCCGAACATTTCATAAAACAAAAAAAAAATATATATATATATATTCTACTGTGATAGATCAATTATAAAGAAATCCTTCTTTTTTTTAATTTTCTTTGGGCGTTGACACACAACTTGCACACCCAGATAAAACGCCACTGATACATACATACATACATATTCGCCAGAATAAAAAAAAAAAAGCTGATTAAAAAAAAATACAAGACGATTCCCAAAATTAGCCGAAGAAATTTCACCACGATCTCTCGTCTAGAGCGAAAGCATTGGCAGCAATCACCCCCACCCCCAAAAATTTTGGTTTTGGATCGATTTAAAGAAATGATTCATGATGACACAAAACGAGGGAAAATCTCGTGAACACTGTAAAACCTGTAGATGTTAAATTTTATGATAATCGCCAAATTCGTTATCGGATAAAAATTAAAAAAAAGAAAAAATGCGTTCCACGGAAGCTGAACTTCCTCTTGTCCGATTTGATTAAATATAAACAAAAACTGACATGGAAGTTGATCACAGCGTTGTGAGACATCGAAATATAAACATCATGCATGAACTTTTCATGCTTTTTTTAAAATAAAGAATTCCTTTCCTTCAAAATGTGAGTTCAACAATACATGCGTCCGCGCGATGGGTAGGATCGCTTCTTGCGTGCGGGAGGAATGCCGTTCTTCTTCAGGTACCAAGTCTCCGCACAGCCGTGCCACGACGCAGTGTGCTTCGCCGATTGCGCTGTCATCGTGGCAATGCACTGGCCATGCACGATGTTTAAAAATTCTTTTCTCGGCGCTCAGGCAAAAGCCCAAGGTTTTTGTTTCTTCATTTGATAGATTAAACCTTTCTTTGCGAAGAATAATAACTGCAGCCTTCTAAGTGCTGTACTACATTGCCTTTTTAAGCATTGAAGAAAGGCTCTCTCATTTGCTCATAACTCAAAAACTAAAGCAGATAGAAACGCGTGCATTGCACCAATGGATTCTTTGGTAAAAATTAAGAAAGAATGATGATTTATGTATTTCTTTTTATTCTAAATAACGGAGATATTTGCGTTTTTTACGCAAAATATATCCGCCATGCACCAAAATTCAAAAAATTATATCTCCTAACCTATCGGAAATTAAAAATTGAAACTTTCAGGGTTTTTATAAGTTGTGAGTAGCTACCCATTAAAAAAAATCGTAAGAATCGGAAATGTGTTGGTGGAAAATTAATTCAAAATCTGACGATTTCGCGTGGAATGACCCATATATATATTGTTGTTTACTGGTCCTTTTTCAGAACCAAAACTGTTGCTTTTTTGCTTTCATCAACATTCAGTCGTAAAGTTATGCTGGTGGCAACTCAGATTATGGGCAGCCATTCTTGATTTTTCCACAAGTAGGGATTGCAATGTGTGCACAGACAAATTGGAACAGAAATCATTATGATTCTTGCAAACAGTGCTGAACACTCATTTGCAAGCAGCATTGCTGTGTGGTATAAGGAGTATTCTGTGCGTTAGTAATGGCAAGACTCTGTACTTTAAGACATCATTGTGATCTTTTAAATCTTTAATTAACGACCACACTTGATCAGTTTGCTCACAGTTTACAGTTTACAATGTCACTGTTTAACTTTTCTACTTGGAAACGTACAAACTCAACTTCTAACAGATTATTTTCTTCATCAGAGAAATCATCAAAGAGGTCAACAAAATAGTTAACAGAACAAAATTTACTGCTTGTTCTAAGCCTTACATCAGCCACTTCAGCATGCAGCAGAATCGGATCATTCAACTTAAATTTTTTAAGCATGTACTCACAGCATTTCTGATAATATAATATCAGAGACCGATAGAAAGAAATTACTTCATTTTTAGACAAATTGCTGCTATTCAGGTACTGCCGAGTTTTACTTCCAATGACAAGTTCCTCATCTGACTTTTGATTTTTCCTATCAGAAATTGGTATGGTCAATACATTCTCAGCCTGTACAACAGCAGATGGTTTAATGAATCGTGCCATAAGTTCACTAAGTAGAGAATTTAGTTCACGATGTAGTTGATGAACAATTGGGAATTCACATTGGCCTCCTGATGACGACAGAAGTACTGTTCTAAGCGCTAGAGGATTGTGTACGACGGGCTGAATGAGGTTGGCACTTGCGGTAGGGTTAGTACGGTGTTTGAAGCAGATGGAGCACTTTTTAGTCACAGTTGACAAAGGTTTAACTGCCTGGGAATGTAAATAATGTAATTAATTATGTACATAGTGGTTTTAACTGAATGCATGAATGAGATGTATGGTGTGTATATTTGTGTGGTTTTTATGGAGATGACGAGTTATGTTTACGTCTCAGACGGCATAATGAAACCTGCTTTTTTTGCCCAGTGAATAAAATAAAAAAAAAGATAAAAAAAATATGATGTTTCATGACTGAAAAAAGAATATCATAAGAAAGGAATTAGTTCAACCTTTGAAGGCCAACTACATTACATGATGATAATTGACGTGCTTGAAGTGTAAAGGAAAAAAGTGACCAAGAACTTTCGGGTAAGTGATTGGCCATTTAATGATATGTCATTAATTGGGGATTCATTTTGCAGTAGGATATTGCAGAAAAGTGGCAAAGCTTGCTGTAGAAAGAGGAGGTACAACTTTGTCTCAGGAGACCCCAATTCTCTTCTGAATAGAAAAGTATTTCTCACAACCTTGCGCGGTCATATTTTTCTCTCCAAAATATTTTTCCAAGGACTCCCACTGCTCAAGAAAATTATTAATAACTTGATCCAATGAAAGCCATCTGGTACACACATATTTAATAATTTGGTGACTTTCAAGATTACAAACTTTTTGGCACATCTTAAATGCTTCAATACGCTTGGTGCTTTTATGCAAAAAATAGTATATGTCAACCACAAAATCTTCAATATCAATTTTCAGCTCCTTAGCTCCCTTTTTGGCAGCTAAATGCAATAGATGGCAGGTGCAACCATGAATTACCATATTTGGATTTTTTCCCTTGAGAAACTTTGTGACACCTTTATATTTTCCTACCATAGAAGATGCATTATCTGATGAGAATGCAATACAATTGTGCCACGGTATTGATTTATTCCCCAGTTCAGTATCCAGTAACTTAAACATATTTTCTCCTGTTGCATCACCATCCAACTTTGGTAAGCTTAATAATCTAGGAATAATTTTCCCCACTGTTGTACCTAAATATGAAACAACAACATGAAATATTTTCTCTGCAGAATTAGTGTTGCTAGCATTGGTTGCTAAACTAAATTTTGAAGTTTTTAAAATTTCTATCATTTCATGGGTAGTACCATCAGTCATACTGTTAATAATAGCTGTTGTTTTCTTCCGCACACATCCATATTTTTTGGCGATGTCTGAATCCAGGAACATCTTAATAAACAAAGGCCTGGCATGGTCTGCTACAGAGATGGGTAAATTATGCTCTATAATAAAAGCTGTGAACAATGTTTCCGCACATATTACACGGACATCTTCCGAAATGGAAACAAACTAAGATGTAAGGGTTTGATTAGATGCCTTTACTTTTGCATTGTCTAAATGTCGGCGGCATGTGACATGGCGTTTGCAGTCACTTATACCACCATGTGCGATAGTGAAATCAATGTCACAAACGGAACAGTAAGCGTGCGTTTCGGATTTTTTGGAACACTTTAAAATGGGCCATTGTTTCTAAGCATCTGAAAAGTGTTGACTATGCGGTCGTTTCAACATATCTCACAATAAGATTAAAGAAATTCACCTTGTTCTAAATAACTACAATGAAAACTGCAAACAACTATGTCCAGTGCAAGCTCCAACACTCAATTGCCGAAAGCAGAAACTTCCGTCATCAGCTTTGCTTTCCGCCCTGCACGGCATTCTTCAGCAGCCAAGGTGGGGCCAACGCTCCCGCAGCCTACCAGAAAGACTCCGCTGTGACGTCACTCACATAACTCCTCCTGCCACGCACAAAGCCGTTTCAGAGTAATGCCCCCTCCCACCCCACTCAACTCTCTCTCCCAAGACCTGTTCAGCTCTCTGCTGCCCTCCAATGCCATTGGCCATGAACAACAAGCTCGAATGCTTGGCCTTGATAACACGGCAAGCGCCAAGAAGAGCGAAACATCCCATTCTTCTGTAGTTACAAACACACACACAGAAAAATGGCATTTAAAGAAAGAGGAAAAAAAAGGGGGAAAGCATACTTTAATACACTTGGAAGAATTTTCAATTCAAGCTCTTAAAAAACACCAAAATAATATGGATAATAACAAAAAAAAATTAAAAATTTCTAAAGATCAAAATAAAAACTTCTATTGACCAGAATTTTTAAACCTTGAGCGGAGCACGTAGATTTAGCTGTCGAAAACGGAGAAACTCCACTCAAAGCGGAGCACTTGGCATGTCTGACATTTTATAAAAACGTAGCACTCAAGTTCACAAAAAAAGAGAAGAATGGAGTTCATGTACAAATAAAGTATTCAGTAGAAGAAGGGAGTTCATGTACAAATAAAGTATTCAGAAAAAGAATGGAGCTCATGTACAAATAAGTGTTCAAATCCTAATCCTCATAATTATTTGGTATCATGTCAGCAATGGCATGCACCTAAAATTTAGAAAAAAAGTTACTTCTATTACTTAACATTTTCAAAATTAAACTTTGCAACTAAAAAAAAAAAAAAAAAAAAAACAGTACTGGGGTAGGTGAGGTGTGAGATAGCCCAAGTCTGAGACCCAAGATACGCCACTGATCTTAAAATACTGTTGTATGCGTCAAGAAATAATGTACGTACCAGTGTTTTTTTTAGCTGTATTGCATCACACAGTTTGCGATGCATTTCTATGTCAAGTGCGACAGAAACGTGATTCTGCATAGCAAAACATGATGCATTTTTGATAGAATATTTCTTGCAGCTAAAATACGAATTTACATGGGAAATGAGTACCACTAAATGAATAAATAAATAAATAAATGATTGGAGGCAAAAGCATTTAGGCAACAACCAAATACATTGGCTGTTGCATAGATGCCAACTAGTAGGGATTTTCCGTATTTTTACGGAAAATCCGTACTAGCTGGCATCTATGTAACATTTTGCTGAGAATTACTGAATACGGACATGCTGCGCGAAATTATGAAAAATCGCCATTTGATATTTTTGCAACAGAGCATAATTCTTTTCATCAATAGATAGCAGCAATAATGATTTCTTGCTGAAATAAATAAGCCTGTGGTCATAAATTAGTGAATTCAAATTTTTTCGCTAGTTTAAGTTGGGGGGGGGGGCACAAAAGGATTTGGAAGCTGCATTTTGTGTTCCTTTATTTTAAGCAGTTTCCCTCAAACAGGTGAGCTTAGAGCTTAGCTGCATCCCAAAGAATTCACTTCCTAACAATGCGATGCTGAGCATGCGCCGTACGATCAAAGGGGTGAGTTAGCAAGTGTGCTATACAATGTTCACTCTGTGGAAGATCCACATGTAAGTTCTTTTTCCCCACCACAAGAAACAAACAGTAGCCATGCCAAAAAATTCAAGTGCGCAATTTGTTCATTCAAAAAGTGGAAAGAAATTGATCCTTGCAATATATGGCTGAAATGAGAGTGTAATGTTAACAAAGCTATAACATTAACATATTGACAGGGCGCAAAATTTCCGGTCCTCAGCAAGCCATTGGCGAGTAAAACTTTTCTCATTGAATTAGCACCAGTAAAATCTTTAAAAAAATAATCTGGGTCTGTTTTTAGACCACTCACAAAATTAGAATGTTAAAAAATGTATCCTTCGTAAAATTACTTGAGTTATAAACAGGCCTTTTACACAGTTCCGAAAATTGCAGTCTAATAATACATCATACATTTTGAGAATATATTCACGTCAATTGTACAAGCACAAATGTTAGTTACTACTGGTAGCCCCCCACAAAACCAACCTCAACGTCCTCGTCGTGGGGTGGTGGAAACAGGTGTATTAGGTGCTGTGACTCACAGTAGCTCCTCGTTTTGGAGCGTTCGAAACATGCTGGCTAACTGAGGCTCTGGTCTACCTAAGCCAAGGTGTGAGGCATCGTGCTGAGGGCTGAATGATACTGAGGTAGTAAAATATCAGTATCGTTAACAATCACTTCAGGGCATCAGGCGAAACCCTGTCGTAATTAGCCTTCCACCCGGGATAGGAGGATTATCGGGTGGTGACTTTTTATTTTCCTCCAGTTTCGTGAGACCAAATATGGAAACTTTTTTGGACACAACAAACCCTGGGTTAGGGCCTGACTTAGTCAGTACCCAACCTAAAAAAGCAGCATCTTCCCAGCCAAGACCGGGATCTGTTGTTCCTGAGGTGAGGCCCAGTAGCTCTGGGAACACCTCTCAGGCTAAGGCAGGGGAAATTGTTTCGCAAAAGCAAACAAGACATCTGGAGGCAGCAGGTAATACCGGGTTGCCAAAAGAGTCTGTGGTTGCTAGTAAGGCTGGTAGCAGCAAGGAAGGGTTGCGACTTAGCAAGACTGCTAAGCGCAACATCAGGAGGAAGTTAGCAAGGCAGATGAAGGGTCAAACTGACAAGGAGTCAAGTTCAGTGGGACCCACATATGTAGATACTTCTCCACCAGTGGTGGACAAGAAAGGCAAGAGGCAGAGATCTGTTTTCTCTACCCCTTCTCCAGATGTGAGGAAGCCGACCAAAAGAACTAGGGACGAGTCTCGTCCCAGCACTTATGGTGAGGCTGTCTCCACTGTTAGGATGGCCATCGTGAAAGAAAACTTCCCGAACAAGTGGCTTGATGACAGTGAGGTTGGGAATATTCAGGAGGAGCTTTTGAGGCAGGTGGATGGTTCTCAAGTAGGAGAGCCTCTACCGCGCATCAAGAGCTTTTCCCTGAACTCTGGAGCTCTTGTTTACCTTTGTGAGAACGAGGGAACAGGGCAATGGCTACATCAGCCTTTGAAAAAAAAAATGATAAAGTTTTGAAGGGCACTGGGCTCAAGGTGATGAGGGCCAGTGATCTTCCAAAACCAATCAAGGTTGCCTTTAGGACAAGGGATATTTGGACCAAGGATCCAAACATCCTCAGCAGGAGGTGTGGGCCTACAACAGCAGTTTGCACACAAACCACTGGAGGGTGTTGGATCGGGTACAAGATCCTAAGGCCGCCAGGTGGATTTTCCAGGTAGACAAGAAATCGGCTAAAGCCATTGCTGAAGCCAGGTTCACTGCCTACACTGGGGTCAATGAGGGTAAATTTAAAGTACTACATGACCCTCAGGGCCCTAGCACTTCAAAGGAGGACACAGAAATGGAAGAGCCTCATTCTGCAGTTGTGGAGCCAGAAACAACTGCATTGTCTTTCCCCTTGCCATGGTCTGGAAGCAGGGAAGGACTCAGGTCCAGTTGTGGTGGGGGGTGGGGACTGAGGAGGTGGGTGTGATGGGCCTGGGTGGTGTCCATGAAGGTGTGGAGCTGGCTTCCAGCACCATCTGGGTGTATTCTGACCCGGATGATCCTTCTACTCAACCACTTAGTCTCCATGCCTATCTCACAATGGAGAACTGCATGAAATGTATCCAGATCAATCTTCACCATAGTCGGTCTGCATCTGCTGCTTTGTGCTGCAGACTGGCTGCAGAGGACGTTGATCTGGCTTTCATTCAAGAGCCATGGGTACATAATGGGAAGATCCTCGGCTTACAAGGAGCAGGCTTTACCGTCTTCTATAATACATCAAGTAGGAGACCAAGGACCTGTATTCTGGTGAGCAAAAGACATCATGCTATGCCACTTCCTGAGTTTACCACAGGTGATACAACTGTGATTAAACTTTTTATGTCATCTGATAGTGGCCGAGAAGAGCTGTTTGCCATCTCTGCATACTTACCATTTGATGAACCTGAACCACCTACTTCTCAGGAGGTAAGAGACATTGTCCACTTCTGTGAGTCAGGCGGAAGACGCCTCATCATCTGCTGTGATGCCAATGCTCACTATCATGTGGGGGAGCAGCGACTGCAATAGACGAGGGGACAACCTTTTGGAATATTTGGTAAGTACTAAACTTTATATTCTGAATCGAGGCAATGAGCCCACTTTTATTGTTTCTAATAGAAGTGAAGTCATTGACCTCACCCTCTGTAGTGCTAACATGTTTGACCGCATTATTAAATGGCATGTATTTAGTGAACCTTCATTGTCTGATCACAGATATATTTGCTTTTCAGTTGTCGATGTAAGACAACAGCTGGTGCAAGTCAGAAATCCCAGGACCAATTGGATTGACTTCAGAGAAGATCTGGCGGCACATATTGGAGGCATGGAATTTAACATGCGCTCGGTGTTAGATCTCAAGTTAGCCATTGACCAGTTGCAACAGTCTATTCTCGAATATTACCACCAAAACTATCAGGCCAAGACTGCTAGCTTACCAAGGTAAGTTCCTTGTTGGAATAAACAGCTTAGCAGTCTTAGAGGCAAAACTAGAAGGCTTTTTTTTAATAAAGCCAAACGTACTGGTGAGTGGACGGTATATAAGACTATCTTCACACAGTACAACAAAGCAATTAGAGAGGCAAAAGAGCCTCTTGGAGAGATTTCTGTGGAAGTATTTCAGATACTCCCAGTACTGCCAGATTTATGAAAATCATGGCTAAGGACAATGCAAATTGCCTGAACACCATCAAATTGGTTGATGGGAGCTTCACAAAAACTGGTAAAGAAACACTAACAGAAATGCTAGGTGTACACTTTTCAGATTCAAGTATAATTGACCCCACTGGCGTACGCACAGCTGGCCTTGAGCACTGACGTGCAAAAAGGACTGGAGGGTTGCCAAGGAGGTGGTCAATTATTCTAGGATTAAGTGGTCCATTAATTCTTTTGAACCATTTAAATCACCTGGCTGCGATGGAATTGTTCCCATCTTGATGCAACAAGGACTGGAGATAATTACTCCACTCTTGTGCAAAATTTATCGGGCCTGCCTTGCTCTTGGTTATATACCAAGTGCTTGGAGACAGGCTAGGGTAATATTTATTCCCAAGCCAGGTAAGTCAAATTACCAGGAGGCAAAGGCCTTTAAACCTATTAGTCTAACATCTTTCTTTCTCTAGGCTCTTGAGAGGATGGTGGATAGGCATTATTAGAGAGGTGGTTTTACTTCCTAAACCCCTCTCAAAATTTCAGTTTGCCTATCAACAAGGCAAATCAACAGAAGCAGCTCTCCATGGCATTGTTGCTTGGAGAAGGCACTAGAATTTAAGGAGGTGGCATTAGCCACTTTCCTTGATATTGAAGGTGCCTTTGACAGGGTCTTTACACAGACCATTGTGAGAGCTGTGGAAAGACATGGTGTTGATAGAACCTGTTGTCAATGGATTAAGGCCATGCTCACAAGCAGAACTTTCGTGGCCTCGCTTCTCGGAGAGACTCTGTCGGTCTCCACCTGCCGGGGTTGCCCTCAGGGAGTAGTCTGCTCTCCCCTGTTATGGTGCCTGGTGGTGGATGAACTGCTGGGGATCCTGGAGGGGTCTGGTTGCGACTGTTTTGGCTATGCAGATGACGTGGCCATAATTAGTCAAGGCAAAATTCCCTAAAACAGTTTCAAGCGTAATGCAAAGAACACTGGGACTTGTTGAGGATTGGTGCAGGAAGGTTGGTCTATCAGTAAACCTTGACAAAACCACCCTTGTGCCTTTCACTAGAAAGAGGAATCTTGGAGACCTTGGAGATATTGCTCTCTTTGGGAAAACAGTTCCTCTCAGTACACAGGTTAAGTACCTGGGAGTCATTTTGGACGAAGGCTTAACCTGGAAACAGCACCTGGATTACTGCATTGCCAGAGCCAAGAAAGTGTTCTGGTCATGTAGAGGTGCTATTGGCAAATCCTGGGGCTTCAACCCAAGGATATTGCACTGGATATATACTATGGTCACTTATGGCTCAACGGTGTGGTGGCACAGAGCTAACCTCTGCACGGTGCAGGCTGAACTTAACAAGTTACAAAGGCTGGTCTGCATAGGCATATCAGGAGCAATGAGAACTACTCCAACAGCTGCATTAAAGTTGCTTCTTGTTATTCTGCCACTTCACCTTCATATTGAGGGTGAGGCCATTATGGGGGCATATAGATTATGCTGCAATGGCATGTGGAGACCCTCATTGTGGGTTGGCAGCCATACCAAGCCTATTCAGGAGTATTTTTGTAAGGAGCCCATCTTTCAAATGGGAACAGACAATATGCTAGTAAAATATCATTTTGATAAAGCATTCAGTGTGAACTTTCCCAGTCGCAGTGAATGGGAAATGTCTTTTGTCCCTGGGTGCAGCGGTGAAACTGTTTGGTTTACCGATGGCTCCAGGACGAACTTAGGAGTTGGAGCAGGGGAATATTGCCTATCCAGAGGTAATGGTTCATGCCAAAGCCTTGGAAGGCATGCTACCGTGTTCCAAGCTGAGGTGCATGCTACTCTAGCATGCGCCTCAGAATGTCTGATCAAAGAGTATCACAATGTGCGTATCCAGATTTGTTCAGACAGCCAGGCGGCTTTACTGGCACTTTGTCAGTGCCGCATTTCATCCAAAATTGTTTGGAACTGCCTCCAGACCCTAACTGAACTGGTAAACTGGAACAAAGTGCAACTGTTCTGTGTTCCAGGACATAGGGGTATTGAAGGTAATGAGAAAGCTGACCTTCTTGCTAAAGAGGTGGCAGAGCAGGTTTTTTATGGTCCAGAGCCTGCATTAGGGCTCGCCTCTGGTGTGACCAGAGGACTAACTAAAAGGCTGCTGAGGACTAAGCAGCTTGACCTCTGGCATGCTACCAGGGGTCAGAGGCAGGCAAAGGAACTTAATCAAAGACCCCTGCTCATCTGCTTCATAGGGCTAAGGAACTCCTTAAACTGCCAAAAAAGGATATTGGACTGATTGTTGGTCTACTTACAGGACACTGTCGTCTTAACAGGCACCTTAATTTGATTGGGGTGAAAGTGGATCCACTTGGAAGAGGAGACTTCCTTGCACTTTCTTTGTGACTGTGACTTTTTTGCAGCACTCAGGCTTGAACACTTTGGTACTCATAACTTGAGACCAAGTGATCTCTCTTTAGTACCAGTCAAGAGCATTCTTGCTTTTGCTCGTGCATCTGGTCTCTTTCAAGATTAGGGTTAGGGATGCACAATAGACCTTAAGTCGCGGTGCTGGGTCAATTTAGTAATTTAGTAACCCCCCCCATTGGTACAAGTACTACTGGTAACACAATAGCAAACTATGATAATACTACCTTCCATTCATTTGGTAATAAAAACAGTAATGCTACCATGAAGTTCAGTAAGTTTAATGATAAGCCTTCAAAGTGAATAACAAACATTTAACAGTTTTTACAAGACATTAAAAAATCAACAGGTTAGCTAAACAAGTGAAAAGGGCAGCTTTAGCCACTTTTTATACATGGATAATCTACATACATGCTATTTTTAGGCAACGGAAAATGAAATCGACATCCTTTTTACGCAGCATACCCAGAATATGGCAGCTGCATGAATTTTGAAAAATAGGATTCTGAACACTTAGTGTAGAATTACATAGAGCATGAGGAAAGGTGCTTAAACTGGGTGGCGGAAATTTCCCCCAGCATACTTTGCTTTTGATCCCAGTTCTTCTTCAATACGCAAGATCTGGTTATACTTGGTGATGCTTTCAGAGTGATATGGAGCTCCTACTTTAATCTGTCCAGTGCAGAGACCAACGACCAGATCTCCAACAAAAGAATCACTTTCACCAATATGATGAGATACCATGGTGCCCCAGCCATTTGCCTTTGCCAAGTTGTGTCTGCAAAAAAAGAAAAAAAAAAAAAAAGCTCATACATTTGTCAATCACAGAGGTGCCAACCTCTAGCAGAACATATCAGTAATCAATAGGGGATTTTTCAGTAATATTTCAGTAATGGAACACAAACTTTCAGTAATTTTTTCAGTAATGTAACACAAATTTTTTTTTCAAAGTTAATGACAATATTATAGAATTACTGTGTAACCTGTAATACTTGTATGAGGTGACGACCTTCCGAGGAGCCTATCAGTAATCACCATACGAAGCTTCATCGTTAATGTGCAGAAAGGGTATTTCATGAGAAATTAATGTGTGAAATGTGTAATAACCTTATACGTTTACACTATCCTGATAAAAAATTATGAAATGAAATTATCAGTATTGTACTTACCTCATGTCATTGCTGACATAAAGACTCCCTTGTTGCTTGTTTTGCAATGGTATATTCTTTTTCAGAAAACTTTTTATAACACGGCTCACCTGAGGAAAATGCTTTACTTTTCTGTACAAGAAGGGCACTTAATGTTTTGGTGCTCATTGTTGGGCAAAAGTATGCGAGGTTTTTCCTTACTATACTAAATATTCTCTCGGTAGAGGAATTGCTGTGATGGATAGTCAATAATGCCAACATTAGTTTAGGCAATGCAGAATACTTGGGAAGGCCAGATGAATCCTTCATCTTAGATATTTCATTCCATGCCACATCTGTTCTAGGATATCCAGCTTCATCAATATCACAGTCTGGGAACATAGCATGAAACAAGGGACCAGCATGATCACAGCTTGCTACAGGTAGGTTATGCTCCACAACGAATGTAGTAAACAGCAATTCAGCATTTATCACGCTATTTTTATTATTTTTTGCAAAAAAAAAAAAAAAATATATCCAAAGGCTTTTATTGAGTCTTTCATTTTACACACTCCTCGTGTTTTTTTTACTGAATATGGCTTCAGCAACCATCTCGTCCTACATGGGCTACTGAATACTCCCATATTAGAAGGTACGCAAGGAAACCTTTATTTCAGCATTTGCAACATTTTTCCATTTGCTAGCTTGAGATTTGGGAGAAAGATTTGGATGTTCCTGGAGAAACCTCTTTGCATATTTATTTGTTTCAGAAACGATAATTCCAAGGATGAAATTAGTAAAAAACAAGCTATTTGCCACTGTTGGAACTATTTGCTATAAAATCTTAACTGGCTTGGTGCCAAGTTTCAGCAGAGTGCACAAGGCAATTCTGCAGGAAAGTGGAGTTTAAGTTGGTGTAGTAAAATTACCTAGTCATGGACTCAAGTATAAGAGTGGTAATCAAATTTCATTTACAGCCACAAAAGGTGCAACTGAAAAAGTTGCAATGGTGCATGCCCTCACTAGAATTGCCTGCCCCAGGAGGATGGAATTTTTCCTGGATCAAGAATCAAGTCCACATCTTCTGATTTATGTTCAAGCATGCTGAGATGTAAATTGGGAGATGCAGGTTCAATTCCTACTCCAGGGTAATGTAATTTTCAAGTTTTCCAATTTGATTGATGTTACCTGATGAACAGCAAATACAGGAAATTCAGTGATCTCTGATTGCTGTGTTACAATTTTGAGGTGGCAGACAGTGACCTAACACTTTTCAGAAATATCACAACTGGTGATAAATCTGTGCTCTGCATATGACCCAGAAACAAAAGAGTCAAATCATGGGTTAGAAAAAAAAATTGCAGTTTAACAAATGCTTGTTCTATATGTCTAACAACAACTATGGAATTTTTTTTTAATATGCAAGGACTTATGCACAAAGGATATGTCATCATCATTGTCAACCATTATCAATCCACTGCTGGACGAAGGTCTCCCCAAGTTTCCTCCACAACGGTCTGTCTTGTGCCAGTCTCCTCCATGTCACCCCTGCATACTTTCGAATTTCATCCACTCATCTCCCATGTGGTCTTCTTCTGGGTCTTTTCCTGTCCCTTGGAATCCAATCTAAAATTTCGGCTGTTCATCGATGATCTGTCCTTCTGGCAGTATGTCCAGCCCATTGCCATTTCAGGGATTTAACTCTGATCATGATGTCTTCCACTCTTGTCATTTTTCGGATCCACGAGTTCCTCTTCTTATCTCTCCTGGTTACACCAAGCATGCACCTCTCCATGCTTCTTTGAGTTGTCTGCAGCCTTTGTATGTCTCTTTTAGTTAAGGTCCACGTCTCTGCACCATACGTAAGCACTGGAAGGATGCATTGATCAAACACTTTTCTTTTAAGACATAATGGCATATTGCTCTTGAAAATTATGCTGTTTCTTCCAAAAGCTCTCCAGGCAAGTTTTGTACGCCGATTAATTTCTTCATCAATGTGACCCTCACTTGATATCTGCTGTCCAAGATAAACATACGTGTCTGTTATCTCCAGCTTTTCTCCATCAATCGATAAATCTTCAGTTCTTGTAAAAGCATTGAACATCACTTTTGTCTTCTGAAAGTTCATTTTTAATCCCACTTCTTTACTCTTGTCAGCAAGTTCCTGGATCATACTCTGCAGCTCTGATGGGGTAGTTGCAAAAATGACTACGTCATCAGCAAAACAAAGGTGGGTTAGATAATCTCCATTAATCTTTATCCCCTTGTTTTCCCAGCTCAGCGACTGAAAAACACCCTCCAATGTGGCATTAAAGAGCTTCGGAGATATGGTGTCACCTTGTCTCACTCCCTTTCCAATTTTTACTTGTGTTGTATTTTCAAACAGCCTAATCTTTGCACTTGCATTTTCATAGATGTTATTAATAATATTAATGTATGCATCTTCAATACCGCAGGTTTTCAGAGCCATTGTAACTGCCGATGGTTTCACCGAATCAAAGGCTTTTTCATAATCGATAAAAGCCATGCACAATGGAAGTTCATATTCCCTCGCTCTTTCAATTAGTTCTCTCAGCACGTGGATATGATCTATTGTGCTGTAGCCACTCCTGAATCCAGCTTGTTCTCTCGGTTGAGCCATGTCCAGTGTTACCTTCAAGCGGTGTGAAAGAACTTTAGTGAAGATTTTATAAACTACTGATAGGAGGCTGATAGGTCTGTAGTTTCCGAGATCCTCAATGTCACCTTTCTTATGTAGCAAGGATATGTACCAGATGGAAACACTTTACTCTGAATTTTACAGTGATGAACAGACTATTGGGAATAATTTGGCTCTTAGGCCAGACATTCTTGCTTCACAACAATTTACCTGAACAACTATCATCAAGCAGTTTCTCACATGAAAGGGAATTGCCAAATTAAGTTGATATTCAGAGTATTTAGAAATGACACATTCAGTGAATAATCCACTTAAGGGGTAAACCAGCTTTCATTTGAATCCTGATTCACCCCTCAAAAAATGCTTTATGTTATCAGAAAGCTAATTGTGAATGTTTACAAATTTAGTAGGTATCTTACTCAGTTTGTGTTAAATTATATGACACAAAATAATCTCTTCCAATTAGTAGTTCTAATTCTGACTATTATATAGCTCTAATCATTCTACTATTCTCTTTTACGTGCAATATTTCAAAGTAACTTGTACAAAATATAACGGGACATGGAAAATCCTTATTATACACGAAGTTCTCACTGAAATTAATGAAATAGTCGAAAGCCAACAAAAGGCGGCAGAAAGCTCAACTGCCAAGAAATTTAATGCCCTTTTAGATGGAATCAAAATGAGGGGTGATGAAAGTACAGAATACCCAGTGTTTGTGAATCAATCATCGAGAGCGGTAACTTTTAGTGAAAAGGCAGTGCTACAACGTGGGAAAAAATACGCATTTCCACCCAAAACCCCAAGAACAGAAGAGTACATTCCTATCTTAGAAGACATTGTGCAGCGAGTACATCCAGAGCATGCTACCGATCTAAGGTTTAAGCTATTCAGAATCATGCTTAAAGAAGTATAACGCTAAGCACAAAAAAAAAAAAAAAAAAAAAAAAAAAACTGCAAGGTTAATAAATTGAAGTATGACAGAAAACAACTATTAAATCTTTGCAAAGACCCCACGATCAAATTCTGCTAAGCAGACAAAACAGGGCAAATTGTTATTATGGACACTTTGGAATATAATGATAAAATGCGGACGGCCATCTCAGAGCTACAGGCGATAGCATCAACAAAGATCCCACCGACAAACAACTTACCTTCCTGGCTAATATAAGGAACCACAGCACGTTACCAACTGAAATAAAAAATGCAAACCCTCCAATGGGAGCAAGGATGCCAAAAATATTCTCAAAAATTAAAACACATAAAGAAAACACACCTTTAAGACCAATTCCATCGGAAAAAAAAACTCCCCACTCATCAACCTAGAAAAAAAGATATACAACTATCTATCCCCAATATTCATGAGGAATCAATATACATTAAAGAATAGCTATGAGTTTATCAGAAAAAATCAAATTAATTAATCAAGACCTAGAGCAAATAACTATGGCCTCCATGGACGTTAAGGCATTATACCCAAACACTCCTGTCGAGCTAGCCATCGAATTGATTATGCAACAACTAAGCATCAACAAAGAACTAAACTTGTCACAACTGAAAGAGCTAAAGAATACCTTATATTTCATCAAGGAAAACAACATCTTCCATTTTAAAGGAAATATATTTAAACAAACGCAAGGTGGCCCTATGGGATCCCCATTATCGGCATTATACGCAGAAGTGATTATGGCATACCTCGAAAAAGGAATTATTCAAAATCTACCTGAAAAACCAATACTTTATGCTCGATATGTAGACGACAATTATTATAATGTCTAAACTTAACAAAGCCGAGCTACAAGATCTAGCACAGCAGTTTAGCAAAATCTGTAACACCATAGAGTAACTACTGAGTTTGAAGAGGATAATTGCCTATCCTTCCTGGACATCCAATTAAAGAAAAACAAAAAATAGTTTTGAATACTCGGTGTTCAGAAAAGCAACTTACATACCTGTACTGATACCATACTTGTCGCACCATCCAGTGATACATAAAAAAAACAGCATAGTAAACTTGATACGGCAACCGTACACACACACATCTAACAACAGGCTAAAAAATCAAGAGCTAGAGTTTATCTCGAAAATAGCACAAGAGTATGGGTACCCGAGCAAGCTAATTAATAAATGAATACATGAGAGTAAAAAGCATGACTCAGAGTAAAGAAGGCCAAGAAGTGCACAACCAAAGGAAGATGAGGAAGAAAAAATTGAAATACATTGGAGCGTTCCCATACTTGGAAGGAGTGAGTAATGAAATCAAT
The DNA here is from genome assembly GCA_039090855.1 of Macrothele yani. NCBI lineage: Eukaryota > Metazoa > Arthropoda > Arachnida > Araneae > Macrothelidae > Macrothele > Macrothele yani. The sequence goes on from CM077005.1 coordinate 99,027,949, forward strand.
AGGCACTGTGCAAAATATGACTTACAACTAGGAAGCTCAGTGCACACCGTGAAAAGTATGACTGTCAACAAAAAAACAGAGGAAAAAATGCTAGAAGAATCAGGAACCTACGAAATTCCAATTGCACACATACCCCCAATATCGTACATTGGAGTACGAAAAACAGATTAAAAAAAAAAGACTTAAACAACACATATCTAATTGGCAAAAAAAAAAAAGAAGCCAAAACTGCTTTAGTGCAATTCTGCATGGAAAACCGGACTTTCCCAAAATTCGATGAAATTAAAATGCTAAAAAAGAATAAAAAATCGGAAAGGCAAATGAGGAGGGAAGAAGCAATATTAATCTATAAAAATAAAGCAAGGGTATGTAACCAGAATGACCCTAGCACATTATCAGGCCTGTGGAAAGAACTAATAAGACAAGAAAAACAACAACAAAAGAAAAACCGGCAAAAAAAGACAAGAAAACCAAGATAGGAGAAGAAATAAAAAAAAAAAAAAAAGTTGTTTTAATGAAACATAGATGGGCGCCAGACGGGCTTGATAACGAAATATATCCAGGAAAGTATATCCGACGAATGGCAACAAGGAGTATTGGACTCCATTAGCACGAAGTTAACCACGAACATCGGTGGTAAAGTCGCCACGCTCCTGAGGATGCCCAGAGGATGGGCGAAAATTTCGAGTATAAAGAATGGTAAAAATTGATGTGTTTGGAATCCTAAGGCAAAGAAAGATCCAATGAGTATATCCAGCGAAAAGTGTGAGAAGTAAAGCCAGTCATCGCATACAACAGACTTTAGGACAATAACATCAACAAAGACCGTGAAACACGTGCATGAAATGTTCCCATCGCTAGAAAGGAATGCCAAGGTAAGCATTATCCGCTAGAATTTTTGCAAAATAATCTCGTTAAATATGAGTTTCAACAAAGATATTGTTACGACCCACCCCCGCCATTAATTTAGTAATTGATGGCCGTGGTGGATGTGTGAAATTAATTAAGTATTAATTATGTTCAAGGCTTGATTGGAGTTTAAAAGTGTAAACAACAGAGAAAGTTTTATCTGGGGGTTTGGAAAGAAAAGAGGCGAAGAATTCTCTCTCTGGCTGGGTGGTCTCAGAATAGCTCTGTTAGGTCATACATATCAAGGCACAGCTGACAGGAAGCCTAAGCAACACGGAAAGGGAAAGAGGTACATTTCGAAGAGGGGTCCACTTGAGTAAATGAATGAAGATGGGGACAAAAGGTTTAGCGAATAATCGTAAATTTGTAGATTGTTTGGGGCATTTTCGAGAACAATTGCTCTCTGTGTGGTCCGTGCAGAAAAATAAGATTTCGCACTTAGCGTGAAAATAAGGAAGAAAGTTTAGTTGTCTGTACGCTCTCCGATGTGAAAGGCTGGATGCCTTGGATCTGCTATATGAATTGGGAAATGAAGCAGCAAATCTCCCCGCATTGGGTAAGAAATGGAGACTACAACTCGAGGCGGCTGATGGAGATGCCAGTTTGTCATAAAAACAGCGGAATGCCTAAATCCGCGTGATAAAGCAGCAATTTCTAGGCTAGAGCGTAATGGAAATCAGCGACTGTTTGGCCTAATGAAAGCCAAGTTACAGGGGAATTAAGAAATCTGCGAGTGGACAGTGGTCATTCCAATGAGAAGCGAAGCCAAGCAAAGTCGGGTTCCGATGCCAACCACTGCAGTGTGGAATCATCATCCCCCATTCATCCCCCTACTGAGGAGGAAGTGAAGAGTCGCGCTTTTCTTATGAGGCGATGGCTCCCTCAACAAACGCCTGGATGTGTGTGTGTGTGTATGAGTACGGTAGCGCCCAGGGGGACGCAGCTCCTGCAATGAAACCTTCCATGTAAAAAGGGAGGTGTATATCTCTTTACTGGTGCATCACAATTTGGATTTATTCTTAACAGCATCCATGTAAGTAGAAACATTTTGTTTTTGATATAATTTCTGCTACGCAAGTTAGTTGAGGAACTGAACTAATATATTTCAAGAACTGAACTAATGTATTTCAAGAACTGAACTGAGAAATAGTGAGACTGAACTGTGAAATTTAAGTTCATTAAAACTATCTCGCGGGAACTGATTTAGGTCAAAGTTGGCCCAATACTTATGTTCAGAAGACAGCTAAATTTTATTCGTATGTGTGCCATTGTTATGTTTTTATAGCCAATTAAATATTTGTTTAGGCAATCAGCGCAGTCATAGAACACATTATTTATGTGTACGCAGGTGATTGGTTGAAATTGTTTTAAGTGTACACCCATATAATACAGTTTTCGCGCCAAGAACTCCGTCGAAGAAGATCAGTGAAGAAATATACTTATACCACTTGACCCGGTATCGTAACATTTGATTGACAGTGGTGGGATAATGACCCACTGTCGTAACAATATGTTAAACCTTAATCTTTACATGTCTTTGTTGAAGCTCGTGTTTAATGAGATTATTTGGTCAGATAATAATTTAACACAAACTAAGTAAAATACCTACTGATTGTGTAAACATTCACAATCAGCTTTCTGATAACATAAGACATTTTTTGAAGGGTAAATCAGGATTCAAATGAAAGCTGGTTTATCCCCTAAATGGATTACACACTAAGTGTGTCATTTCTGAATACTTTGAATATCAACTTAATTTCTCCAGATCTTATTAAATATAGACAGGGTTCCCACTCAAAAGTAATAAAAAAATTCCCTGACTTTTCCAGGTTCTCCAGATGGTTTTTAAAGTTTTCCAGAGTGGCATGTTGCAAAGAATTATTACATTCCATTCTATTCCATTCATTTTTCTCACCAAAGCACACACTTGTAAATTCTTTACGCAATTTGTCTTTATAAAATTACCTGCTTTTCATTAATAACAACTGTGCACATGATTTTCTGTACCAAAGTTCTGTAAACTTTTGTGAATACTACACACACGGAATTTGCAAATACATTCCCATAGAAACAGGTCATATGAAAGAAAAAAATATCTGTCAGTTGAATAGTTTGTTTTTCTATAACAATGCAGCTAAGCTTAATGATGGAATAGCTCTGTTCAAAGAAACATGTTTCAAGAGAGCCAACAGACCAAGGACTTTGATCCATCATTTGGTTGGTACTCTTGTGAAGTGTTTCTTCAAGCAGGAGCCATTGTGCCTAATTGTTCCATGCTATAACAACTGCCGGCAGAAATTGAACAAAAGCTTAATAACTGGCAATTTTAAAAATTCAATTTTGCATTTTTTTTTTTTTAGAAAATAAAGGAAATACTTAATATAACTGAAAGTAAGATCTACCAAATTCTAGGCAGGCAGTAATTGCAAGCAAAAGTTTGAAATCTTGAAAAAATAAGTTTTTTGGCGAATTAAAGTATCCACTGTAATTTCCCGAGTTTTACAAAAAAGGACAATTTTCCCTGATTTTTGGAACTATTTTCAAATTCCCTAAGAATTCCAGGTTTTCCCTGTTTTCCAGGTTGAGTGGGAACCCTGATAGATTCACTTTTCATGTACCCATGTGGGTATAGGCGAATTTCAATTATCACCTTTTTCTTGCATCACTCAATACCAATAAGTAGTGTAGCATAGGAATATTATTGGGTTGTTGGAAAAGGCACGACGTATTTTAGCCATGTTTTGCAAAGGTCATTTATTGATAGGAAGAACAAAGATCAATCAATGATATAATGCCTGTTTTGTTCGATAACCTTTTGCCATCTGTCAGTGAGCTGCAGAATGCCTCGTTAATGGAAGGACCTGTCTTTCATGGCAAAAAACTGTACAAGGTGCTGATTTACAGCCTCATCTGAATTGAAAGTTATACTAAGCAAAGACTGTTGAAGAAAGCGAAACAAGTGGAAGTCTGACGGCGCAAGGTCAGGCGAGTATGCTGGGTGTGGCAACACATCCCACCCAAACTCCAATAATTTTTGGAGGGTGATCAAACTTGTGTGTGGTCTCGCGTTGTCGTGATGGAACAAAACACCTTTACGATGAACGAGCTCTGTACGTTTCTGGATGATGGATTCGTTCAAACTGTCCAATTGCCGAAGAGTACACATTTGAATTGATTGTTTGGTTCCATGGTAGGAGCTCAAAAACACGACACCTTTAACCCACCACACTGAGACCAGAATCTTCTGCTGATGAATGTCCGCTTTGGATGTTGTTTGAGGCGAAGCAGCATGTCCGGACCAAGACCGTTTGTGCAGCACATTGTTATACACAATCCCCTTTTCGTCACCAGTTACCAGTCGCTTCAGAAAAAGGATTGTTTTCCTCACGTTTAATGAGCATATCCCAGATGTTTATATGCGCCGTCAATTGAGCTTCTTTGAGTTTGTGAGGAACCCACACATCGAGCTTGTTTACGTATCCCAGCTTCTTCAGGTGGTCGTGAACGCTTGAATGATGGATGTGCAATGTGTCTGCAATCTCTCGTATCGTGTAACGTGGGTTCGACTCAATCAATGCCTTGATTTGGTAGTCATCAACCTCAGTTGGCCTCCCGGACCGAGGAGCAACGTTGAGGTCAAAATCACCAGCACGGAATTTTGCAAACGACCACTGGCACTGACGTTCTTGTAGAGCATTATCACCGTACACTTTACGCAACTTTTCAAAAGCTTGACACACGTTCTTCCCTTTACGGAAGTAAAACAGTAAAATATGGCGAAAATGCACAGTTTGGTCTTCCATCTTCAACTTGATGTCAAATCTCCACAAATCAACCAAATCGTTCACTATTTCTTTTAGACTGCAGCTAGAACTGGCACCTGTCGCAGCTCTGTTATGCCATAGTAATAACAGAGCTGCGCATGCCTCTAGTACTTCCAAAACCGCCTAACCGCCATCTGGTGCCAAAATACGTCATGGCTTTTCCGACAACCCAATAAATCAGAGGAAGAGTACCAAACTGACAATTAGATAGATTCAACAGAAAATTAATTTCTTGTACATCAACATGTTACTATGTATGTTATACTTAAGAAAATAATTGAATAAAAAAGGCACAATATTCTGATTAAAGAACAACATTTCCTTAAAAAAAAAACCCAATGCTTTGTAGTTTTAAACACTTTAAAATTAGCACATTAAAGCATTCCGATGACTAAATACACAGAAACACTTACGCTTTTATAGCTTCAGTAATGCTGCCAATTTGGTTCACTTTCAATAATAGACAGTTGCAGGCCTTCTTTTCCACTGCCATTTGGATCCTCTCGGGATTTGTGACAGTCAAGTCATCACTGAAATGACAATTAACAAAATAAAGCTCAAACCATTTATTAACTAATGGAATAACAGATCAGTGCATTAATAACTATATTCAAGAGCCACAAAAAGATAAAAGATTACAAAAACTGAATGGTACTTAATTCTTAAATATACACTATGAATTAACTTTATGCAACTTTTTTTTTTTTTGAAATCCACATATGTGGAGATCAGTTTGATTATATCAATGGCTGACTAGCAATATGAAACCTGAAGTGAAACAGAACTGCAAGTAAGGGCAAGTATAACAACCCACACAGATATTTTAAGACCGTTTTAATCGCCTTCGTGAGCATCTAAGGCTCCAAGGAGTCATACCATTAAGCCATTCTCTCATTCAAGGCCACGAGGAGTCACGTGATTAAGGCATTCCCTGAGATTAGCTCAAAGCAAGATTCTCTGGAAAATTAAACCCAACATTCAAGACACAAGTCTGTTCTGCTAGCACTGGGTGTCTCTTTTATGGATTTATGGAATCAGTGGCTCTAAATTTATGATGAAAGACTCCTAATTTGGCCATTATGAGTTGCTTAGCTTTAATTTTAAGCCACTGGTTTTAGAGAAAAGATAGAACTCGCTTCAGAAGGATAAAAAACTGTTCACTAGTCCTGCTCCGTGATTCAAACTCACACATGGATAGAGTTTGAAAAATATGAAGCCCATGTCCCTTATCCATAGATGATTAAAAAGTGCGCATGTGATTTAACAAATTGTACCGGAATAAGTTAACAAGCAATGCAAACTTTTTCACACCTGTTTGTAATTATTTTACAGAACTTGAAGAGTATATTTTTTAGCATCTCTTGCATACATATGCATGCCAAAAGACAATGTGTTTAAGACACTGCCTCCCCCCCCATCCTCATGTGTGAACATACTACTTCAGAAAATCAATTTTTTTTTTGTAACAGATGTATGCACCATCAAGAATTTCCATATGATTTTGCTAATAAGCAGCATAAATTCAAATCAGTATTTGTCACATCTGCTTCACAATAATGACAGAATTACTGGGTCAGAGACAAGTTTGTAAAGCATGCTCAAGATCTCTTACAACAGATTTTCCAGAGTCTGTGTGTGCAGAATTTACCTCCTCATGATGTAACTGTGCAGTTGTAATACGAGGTCTGATCAAAAAGTTCCAAGATTAGGCCGATGTACAACAAAGTACTTACATGACTTAAGTCCGGCTATGATCTCCCACAAAGTAGTCTCCTGAAAAAACACTGCTGCCAGCGTTTTGCCACTGTTGGAACGCTCTCTGGAAGTCCTGTTCGTGAATTGTGTCAAGCAGTCTGCGATTCGCGCTGGATCTCGTCCATGGTTTCAAACCGGCACCCCTTGAGCTTTAACTTTGGGAACAGAAAGAAGTTGCAGGGGGCCAAATCTGGCGAATATGGTGGGTGAGGAAGGGTAGCCATGCTCTTGCGGCTGCAAAACTGGCGTGTTGCTAACGCTCTGTGAGCTGTTACATTGTCGTGATGCAGCTGGAAATCACCCCTGCACCACATTTCAGGTTGTTTGGGCAGAATGTTCTCCCTAAAATGCCACAGAACATTGCAGTAAAAAAGGGCAGTGACGGTCTGGCCCTGGAGGATGAATTCACTATGCACAACCCCACGAATATCAAAGAACATGATGAAAATGCTTTTGATTGCACTCCGGACTTGTTGGGCCTTCTTCGGCCGTGGAGATGCCTGACTCTTCCACTGCGACGACTGTTGTTAGGTGTCCGGGTCGTAACTGTAGACCCAGGTCTAGTCCCCAGTGATGACCCGCGACAGGAACGTTGGATCATTCACCACCTGCTGACAAAGATCTTGACAGAGTTCAACATGGAGTGCCTCCTGTTCAGGATCTTTGGCACAAGCTTTGCAACTATGCGGTGCATGTTCAAAACCGACGTCAGAATTTCTTGCACTGTTCCGTATGACACATTGACGATGGCAGCAATGTCTAGAATGGTTCTCTGACGATCCTCATGCAGTAGTTCCCTAATTTTGTTCACAATTTTGGGGGTTTTGCTCGTGGATGGTTGCCCTGACATCTCGTTGTCTTCCAGTGCTATTCTGCCACTCTTGAAGCATGAGTGCCACTCAAAACACCTTGCACGACTCATTACCATAAGCCTGCTGCAACACTTGATGCATCTCCGTTCTCGATTTGCCAAGTTTGACGCAGGATTTGATGTTCGCTCGCTGCTCTAGTTTGCAGTCCATACCGAAATTGCAGCTGTTTTCTGCACGTGGTCACCAAATATCGGGTAGCACAGCTCCCGATGTTCACAGAACAGCACCACTTGGCACGACTCGTGAAGGCCCCTGCCCTCGACTGCTGCTTGCGCATCTGCGTACTGCCATCTGTTTGCACGCTACATACCTAGTCTTGGAACTTTTTGATCGCACTACGTATATAGTAACATTTCCACTCCAAAAATATTGACTGGAAAAATTCCAAATGTTAATTACATTGAGGTAAGTACAGCTCAAATATCTAATTTTTCATAGAACTATTTTCATCAAGTGAGGTAGGTGTCTTTTTGAATTACTCAATGCATAGTGTAATTCAAAAAGACATCTGCGTACATCCTATTCTTGCAGGTTTGGATTTTCTATGAAGTTCTCTAAAACTGTGGACATTTACTTGCCATAAAACCCAAGACTAATAGTACCATTCTTTTATGCATTTCTGAAATTCTTCTCCACACACAATTTTCTATTTAAGGAAAATACTGACATAAATGGTCAACATTTATTATAGAAAAATCACAAGCCGCTCCATTTTGTGTTCCACAAAGGCTTAAATAGGAAGTCCTCTTTTCATACAAAATGAAATATATTATAGAGGCCTTAAAGGATTTTGTTTTTTGTTCTTATCTGCATGTCTCATGCAGACAGACAGCATTTGAATGCATCACAAACATCAAATGATACTACTATGCTGATGCCACATTGATATTAAATTGAATTATGGGGGGGGGACTTAGGTTTTCCAATGTTTCTATAAAGGTCATATGTACACTGTCAGATGGTCACACATGTTCTGTTAGTAAGGAAAGCAGTTGTGTGAAACTACGGGGGGGGGGGGGGGGACAACAAAAATGGAACACCTGAGCAAACAGCACTCCACGTGTCACATTGCTGTACGTTCTACCTGGTGTTTTGAGGTCAATCAATGAGAGTGGAGTGTGAAGGTTGCGTTAGCAGAGCAGTAGCACAGCTGGACGTCAAAAAGTGCGATCCACACAACATAATGGGAGACATATCTGTGTTTCAAAGAGGACAGATTGTTGGTACACATCTCACCGGCGCATCTGTGTCCAAGACAGCAAGTTTTTATGGCATATCGTGAGCCACAGTATCCAGGGTCATGTCAGCATACCAGCAAGAGGGAGGAACCAAATCTAATAGGAGTAACTGTTGAGGTAAGAGGAATCTGTCTGACAGGGACGTCCAGGTGCTAACACGGATGATAGCAAAAAAAAAAAAAAAAAAATCCACAGCTGCCCAACTCACCGCAGAGTTGAATATGCACTATGACTCGCCTGTTTACATCAAAACTGTTTGTCAGGAGCTTCACTGGGTCAACATTCAGGGTCTAGTTGCTATCACCAAACAATGGATCACCAGTGCGAATGTCAATCGTCGGTCGTAATGGTACCAGCAATGCAAATTGTGGATGTTGGACAATGGTCCAACATCCACAATTTGCATTGAAAATGTGTATGGTTTTCTGATGACTTGTCCTTCACTGTCTTTCCCACAACAGGGAGAGTTTATGTGCAGAGACATCCCTCACAGGCTTACCACCCACTGTTTATTGCTCACAGTGAAGCACAGAGGTGGATCAGTGATGGTCTGGCACTCAATATCACAGCAGTCTGTCGGCCTGTCGATTGTTCTTCAGGGGCACATCACTACCAAGGACTATTGGACAATTCTAAAGAACCAGGCGCACCCAATGGTTCAAACATTGTACCTTGATGGTGGTGCCATGTATCGGGATGATAACACACTGATACACAGAGCTAAACTTTTGGAAGAGTGGTTTACTCAGCATGAAAGTGAGGTTGAACATGGCCTGCAGAGTCACCAGACTTTAACATTATTGAGCCACGCTGGGGTGTTCTGGAGGAGCGAGTCAGGAACGTTTTCTTCCACCAGCATCATGCCGTAAACTAGCCACTTTTCTGCAAGAGGAATGGCTTCAAAAACCTCTAGCCGCTGTATAGGACTTGTATCAGTCCTTCTCATGACGAACTGCAGCTGTTTTGGCCTCCAAAGGAGGCCCTACACCGTACTAATAAATTGTGTCCTAAACCCATGCGTTTCAGTTTTGTTGCCCACCCCCAGTAAAATGGAATGCAATTGCATCCATTCCAATTCATGTTATCAGGCATGAAAGTGGGCAGTGATAGGAATGGGCGCCTGCAGCAAATTTAATTTTTCAAGTGTAATTAATTAAGGTTTGGCTAATATGTAGAAAACAGTAATTCCTGAAAATGAAAGATTAATACTATTACTACTACTTACTTACTACACCAGAATACTACTACTACTACTACTATTATTATTGTTATTAATTGATGCTGCTCTTGAAGAAAGTGTATGTTAGTAATAGACATGTATTATCATGTAAATTGGTAACTGTTTTCAAAATAATGAACAGTGTCGAGCAGGGCCACACCAAGCCTTTTAATTTTAAGTTCAGCACACACCACCCTGAGAGGAACTTGTTTGGGCATACTACCTTACGGTTTGCTAGGTTTTCCGCTTTCACGTTATCGTTTTCCAATTCCAAATTTCTAATAAAATTGGGATGTTAAATTGAATGCCCCAAACTCCATGTTTAATAATGTTATTTCGCCGAGATTTTTGATTTCCGTTGCATACTCGACGTGTTCCGTTGCTCGTAGCGGACCGACGTTCTCCATAGCATACTCAATGCTTTCAGTCGTCCGTAGTGGACCGACTATTTCCATAGCATACTCAATGCTTTCAGTCGTCCGTAGCGGACCGACGATTTCCATAGCATACTCAATGTTTTCTGTCGATGATTTCCATAGTAACTACATAAAATTCCTAGTACTTGGAGTCGCTGAATCATTCTTCCCACCGCATGGACTTACTCAGCGTCAAGCAGAAGAGTGCGCATAGAGAACTTACTGTACCGAAGTCCTGACGATGACGACAGGGCACAGAGGTTCTGGTGCCCAATGGCACAAAACCTTCCTTTTGTACCAAGATGATGCAAAACTTTTGTTTTGGCACACTTTGGAACAGAATTTCCATCCCTGGAAGAGGTGACATCATTCCCTGCTGTAACCATCCTGTCATTCAAAGTCATTACGATTTTGCTTTCTGCAAGAGGAAGGTATACCCCCTCCCCCCGCACCATAAAATTTGTATAGCATTTTTGGAATAATATCGGTAACACCAAAAACTGAAAACTGAACAGAAAAAAGAAGCGAATTTCCGCGTTTTCGCGAAGTCTTTCATGCCTGTGTCATTCAAACAGGTAGGACACTAAGGCAGCACAAGCAGTTCTACATTTAAACATTTCTTTATGGTATGAATATCAACTTAAGTTAGGAAATGAAGGAAAATGTGAAAAATATATTTGGAAATTATGAAATTTTGGAAAAAAAAATATGTCTAATGTGAATATAGATTTTACACATTTTAGGAATGAAAGTTCCAGTTAAATGTTTCAGTTCTAAATTTATGCTCAAATACCCACTTATGGTACTAAAAAACCCTGTACTTAGTATTTTACTAAATTTAAAATAGTAACAGTTATAACTACTATTGCCTATGGCTGTTAAATCTGGTAAAAATTTTTTAGAGAATTAGGAAAAAAAAAAACTTACCCAACAACCTGGTTAGTAACACTGCCACAGTACTTGCTCCATGCAGCCCAATCATCTTGATCAAAAGGATCTTCCACAGACACAATAGGGTACTCTTTGATCCAATCCAAATACAACTGTCCTAACTGGTCAGGTGTCAACCACTTTGATTTATCAGAGTTGGGATTTTTGAAGTCCAGATCATATTTTCCCTTCTTATAAAAATCTGATGCTGCAACATCTATGCCAATTTCAATCTTCCCTGTGTAACCTGAGTTTTCAATAGCATCCTTAATGAGTTCTAAGGCTACTTTGTTTTCCTGAATATCTGGAGCAAAGCCACCTTCATCACCTACACCAGTAGCAGCTAACCCGAACCTACAACAAAAAGGCATTTATGCATAAGCTTCATTAAAAGAAAAAAAAAAAGAAAAAAATTCTAAAGTTCTTTCATAAAAATTATGGAAATCTCAAACTTTACAAAAGTAAAAAATAAACTTGTTTGCTTGATTCTAAAAAAAGATTTTTCAAAAAGATGTCTGACAAAAATAAAAAATTCCACAGAAAAGTAGTACATTATACAAAAGGTGACAAACTTTTTTTATGCAGTGATAAAACAAGTGTGATACCTTTCCATTTGCAATTTGTTTCTCCTGAACCCATAACTAACAGCAAAATCAAGATGTAATAAAATTTCTCCTGTCATGACTATTTTAGAATGACACACCACACCAAATGTAATCTTCCCCAGGAATATATATACAACCCCATTGTTTCAAAGGATTGACAAACAATGCACAGCAGCAACAAAACTAATGCAGACAGATTAATTTTCACTGAGCAAAAAATAGTAAGTGTGCTCTACACATTTTAAGAGTGCTTAAAAATTTCTGTAGAATATAAGCTACTATATTATCTACTATGACTATTATTTGACTAAGAATTCTGAAAATTAAAAAAAACAAAAACCTTCACACATTAAGATGAAAATTTAGCTCCATTCTCAAGCAAAATTTTCCTCAATTTTGGTCAAGGTCCAACTTAGGTTTTCTAGAGCAGAATTAATTTTCATTTCACGATTTTCTGTCTACAGAAAAATATAACCTGTTCTTTTAAGCATTGAAAAGAAGCATGCTAAACAGGAAAAAACGCACATCTACTCTGAATTTTTTTTTTAGCTTTCCCTTCCAAATAAATGACTTTAAGTTGATTTTTATGTAATCCCAAGTGGTTTAAAAAAAAACTTGCAATAAAGCCAAAAGCCAGATAAGATTTTTAAATATTCTGTTTTTAATTATCTTCCCACAGATGAATTTTGGGAGACTATGTTTAAGGTAGCTTCTGATGAATGGATACTCCTCTTGCTATATGAATAAACACAGATTTTCTACAAATCACCATCATGTTGCATGTCATTTGTATGTCATCAGTATAGCAGTCTGTTTTAAAATTTGCTTAACTTTTTTCTAGAATTTTTTTCAGAAAATTTTCACACATTACATTGCACTAAGTGTATACTGATTTGTGTAAAGCTGGTAAAAAGAAATTAGACTCCTGCAAACTTTAAATAAATTCTCTTTAGAGGATAGCTAATGTAAAACTACAAAAAGAATGCTAGATATATAAAAGATAGCTTGCAGTGTACCAGAATAAGGCTGAACAGAAATTTATTAAAAACATGGGAATGCAACCCAGTTTACAGTCACCGCAATCCCAGGAACACCCCCTCCTCATGCAACAAAGTAGTCACTAAAATGATTAAATATTAGAAAATTAGAGTGGTATTTTAGAACAAGTCTTTTGGTAAATTAGTGGCATTTTTAGGGAACAAACATCAATTTTTTTAAGCATAGAAAATGCAAACGTTGCATTCTGTATATTTGGTAGCATCTCCATGTGCAATTTTCTACATACATGTCAATCACGTACATACAGTGACTCCAAATCTTATTCTGCATAGGGTCCCAAAATGCCAAACTGGTACTGTGTGAAGGCTAACAAAGTCCTATGAACAAATGAACTTAGCACAGGAAAAAATTTCATCTTAAGCACCAAGATTTTCTCCAGAACTCCATGGAAAAAACACCCCACTGTCACATAGTAATTAATAAATAAACTACAAAAACCTGTAGAACACTTTTTTCAGTCTTTTAACTGAAGAATACATATACTGAAAATAGAACAGTACAACTTGTCTGATACTCAACCATACACATTTGCTCAAAACATTGTAAACTAGATTTTAGAGGTGGCAGCACTCCTCAGCAGAACATGGCAATCCACAAAAGTGACACCACAAGCAGCCAAATCCTCTATGTTACTGAAAAAATGCCTCCATCATTCCTCACTATAAGTACCAAAAACTAAATTCTCCCATGATATACAGGATGCTTCACTAGGTATCCCCCCCCCAGAATCAGTCATAGTTTGCAACATATTCTACTTAAAACATGACATGTGGTTTCCAACATACCTTAGTTCAAGGGAATGTAGCACCATTCACAATAAATGTTGGAAATATCCTCCACCGACAACCAAACACACTAACACGATGCTGCATATTATCGAAGGTCCTCTGCAACATGTTATCAACAATAGACCAGATTGCTGCACTGAGTTGCTTTCGAAGTATTCTAACATACGAGGCTTATTGCTGTAAGCATGACACTTCAAATATACCCATAAGAAAAATCAGGAGTCAAATTGGATGAATGAGGTGGCCACAGACCTTTGGAGATCACTCGGTCACCAAAAAAAGAGGAAATTTCACCTCATGGTCACATAGGAGTGTGGCATGTGGCTCCATCCTGTTGAAAGTAAGCTGTTGTCAAATCAATGCTGGTCAATTGGTCCACAAATTGTCTGAAAATGTTCACATATGAAGCTGAATTTACAACATTCCTGAAGAAAATGGGTCCAATTATTCTGGTCTGGGACACAGCACACCAGGCACCAACTTTTGCAGGACATAATGGGGTTTTGTGTAATTCATGTGGATTACCTGTAGCCCAGGTGCAGAAATTTTGAGAATTGACATACCTGTCCAAATGAAACCATGCTTCATAAGTGAACCATGTGAAATCCAAAATGTTCAAAACTGCAGTAAAAATGTCAGGAACCCATTATGACATCTTTTTCAAGATATGGTTCTTGTAACTCTTGCACAGCTGTTGCACAATATGGATGAAGCAATGCTTTCTTCACAGCTCTGTGGCAGGTGGAAACAGAATACCCAGTTTCTGTGACAAATGTCGTAATGACTTCTACGTGATGCCAGCAGGCTGTGTTTCACCTCTTCGATTTTTTCTTCTGCTAGTGGAGGACATCCACCACTGTACTGGTTTAAAACATTACTTGTGGTTTCAGAATTCTTTGCTAACCTGGCGATGTAACGTTTGTCTGGTACTTTTCTTTCCCCAAACTTCTTCAGGAATCCACGCTGTGTTACCTTTATAGATTGTTATCCAATAACTTTTCACAAACACCCACTCTGCAACAGAGCCAACCTGAACAATGTTCAACAACACAGTAAAACATACAGATTGCCTCCAGACAGAATTAGCATACCCAACCATTTGGTGGGGTGATAATACAATGAGTCATCGCCTTATCAGGAAAATCACTCCTGCGCATTTCTCAAAAATTAAGGTTACTTGTAAACCAAACGTTGTGTTTCTATGTAGAGTGGGAAGAAGACAACAGTTGGTTCTGGGTGGGGGGGGGGGGAGCTGGTAAAACACCCTGTATATTGTTCTTATAATCAAGAAAGCTCAATTCTCCTGTTCTAAAAAACAACTTAACATCTTCAAAGCATCTTTCTCCAAATTGATTAATTTGATTAATTACTTCACATTTTTTTCTGAATTACCAGATCCACAAAACTCAGTACTAATCTCCAAATATTTTCATTCAAACTAGCACAGACTAAAATTAGGTTTGAAATATCAGTGTTTAAAATGAGTTGTTAAAAACTAATCATTATAATTGTGATATACTGCACTTGTGCTTACATTTTATGCTTCAGTTACATGAAAAACATTTCATATAACTTCAAGATACTATACCATTCACAGGTGACTACAGAGGTGAAAAAAATGCAGTGTTGAAATCTAATAGTACATACATATCACTAAGCTGTTCTCTAAGAATCAGAGGTTAGCTCCACAAAGAAATACAAACTACCACATACATTTTTAAGTGATTGTTTACTTACTGTTGCCGTATCAAACTTCTCCATTTACAGCAACCTTGACACACAACTTAGGCTTCACTGACATCCATCACACGATGTACACAAGACCTTTTATACTTTATACTCATAATCTTTTTCACATGCAGACACTCCTGAATCTACCCCCCTCCCCATGACTTCCTTGGCTTTCCTCTGCATTTCCTTCCTGCCATTTGGGCTAAAACAAAATTTCTTAGTATAAGTAAGCATCTCATCACTCATTCTTTCAACATGACCAAACCACCTAAGAATATTAGTCTCCACCTTGCTAACAACATTTTGCTTCACATTACACAACTGCAACACATCTTCATTCCTCACACAATCAGAACATGTCTTGCCACAAACCCTCCAGTAAGTAATGCATTTCTCCAGCAAACAAACGACTCTTATGTTTTTTCTGTAGTACCCAGGTTTCACTGCCATACATCAGAGTAGGGACAATTACACTCTCATACACAGCCATGCAGGACTCTCTTGAGAACCCATCATTCCTATGAAAACCTCCCAAAGCCGCTATCACTTTCAATGAAGAATTCACTCGCCTACTGATTTCCCCATCCAATTTGTTCTCCCTGTCAAACATGCTTCCTAAATACACAAACTCATTCACCTGGTCAATCACCGTGCCACTTAGAATCATATAACATTCAGTACTACCAGTTCCTCGCTCAAAAACCATAACTTTGGTTTTTCCCTTATTTATACTCGGTTTGAATTTCATACATCTGGGACAACATACTCTGCAACTCACTTTTGTTCTCTGCCAGCAGGACTGTGTTATCAGCATACAGCAATCTTCACACACACATGTTACCAAGACATAAACCAGTATTATCTATTTTGGCATCGACACATGCACGCATCCATAAATATGGGGTAATTCGTAAAGAAGTATAGTTTCCAGATGCTGTAAAACAGTAACAGTTGAAGACACGGACCACAACTGCAAACCGTTAGGTAGATGTACTTATAAAGTTTGTGTCCTGCTGCTGAGGGAAGTGGCGTGGGCGATAGCATGCATCACGTGACTAGTCAGTCAAAATGGCAGCGTCTGCAGTAGAGAAGGCGTTTTGTGTTCTTGAATTGAGCAAAACGGAATCTGTAACTGTTGTGCAATGGCATTTTCAATCACGATTAGGAAAAGAACCTCTAACCAGAAAATCTATCTACGATTGACATAAAAAATTTGAAACTACAGTCTGTTTGTGCAAACTTAAAAGTTCTGGATGATCGTGTGTATCGGAAGAAGTAGTCGATAATGTTTACACCGCCATTCAACGAAGCCCAGGAAAATCAATGCTGAGGGTGAGTTGTGAAGTGCAGATTTCACAGCCCACTGTCTGGAGAATTTTGAGAAGGTATTTGCCCCTTCCCTTCCTGTTGATCTAGCGGAGCTTAAATAGCGTATCACAGCCACTATCACTGCACTTGATTCAGATATCTTACCTCGCGTTTGGGCGGAAATGGATTACCACTTTATGTGTGACTAAGGGTGCACACATAGAACATCGGTGACTGTCTCTAAAAAAACATGAAACATTCCCCTACAATTCTGTTAAAGGTAACATAAAATATCTTACATTGTTCTTGTTTTATAGGGCGTTGAAACTGTACACTTCTTTACAAATCACCCTGTATATTAAACAGCCACGGTGACATTACACAACCTTGTCTCACTCCTGCAATAGTTGGTGGAGCCTCCACGAGCGGCGATTACAGCTATGACCCTCTGGGGCATACTCTCAACCAGGCGTTGTACGACGACTAGCGGCATTTTCTTCCACTCGGCTTGGAGAAGACAGGTCAGTTCCTTCACCGATTTTGGACGGTGGGGGCACCCCTAAAGTCAACGCTCCAACTCGTCCCAGAGGTGCTCGATAGGGTTAAGGTCCGGGCTCTGCGCAGGCCAATCCATTTGATTAACTCCAATGTCACCATACCTAGCCATGGTGGACCTTGCAACATGACAGGTGGTATTGTCATCCTGAAAGTAACATGGGTCCACCCCGTAAAACTGCCACAACGTAAGAAGCGCACTGTCATCCAAAATGGTGCAGTAGGTTTTGGCATTGAGTCTACCAGGAATTGCGACCAAGAGTCCTGTGCCCTACCAGGAGGAACACCCCCACAGCATAATTCCACCGCTGCCGAACTTCACAGTTGGCACAATACATTGCGGCAGGAGGCGTTCTCCAGGCAGACGCCAAACCCAGACCCTGCCATCTGAACGGTAGAGGGTGAACCTTGATTCGTTGCTCCAGAAAACCTGTTTCCACTGTTCAACGGTCCACTGTCGACGTTCTTTGCACCACGGAGCAGCACTATTGGACTTGGTGATCAAAGGCTTGTGGGCGGCAGCATGTCCATGATAATCGAGCAGACGGGCTTCCTTACGGATGGTATTCATCGTAAGAACACTCCCGGATGCCTGTTGAATCTCCTCGCGGATGTGGCCCATCGATTTGGTGCGGTTCTTCCGAATTTCTCTGGCCAGCGCCCGTCGGTCTCTAACTCCCAGTTTTGTGAGTCTGCCGGGTCGGGGCACATTCCGACAGTCACTCTCTCATATTCCACTTGCCAATCACGTAGCCCACTGTCAAATTTGGGTACTTCAACTTGCTGGATATGTCGCGTATGGATCGGCTATTTCTGTGATACCCGACGATTACACCTTTCTCGAAATCAGAGAGCTCCGAACTGCATGGCATCTTGCATGCGACTGGTTATGTTGTTGTTTCCCACATGATATTTAACGGCGGCGGCCGTGATGTGTATCAGGACCGCAGATATTGTCGATTGCAGGGGTGTCCAATTCTTGTTGGTAGATAGTGTAGAAGAGTGACTGTTTTCACCTCTCATGGGTTTACAGAATGCCTTAGGTATTGACAAGTTTTTTGTCATATTTACTGATGGTGTTTTCAATTTTGCACTCATTTTTGTTTGTTCACTTTTTTCTTGGGGTTTAAGACTTCTGGATTTTTTTTTTTTTTTTTTTTTTTTTTTTTTTTTTAGGAGGCTGAGACTTAAATTTCATTACTTGTATGACTGGTTTACCCTGTTTTCTTCCTCCAGTTTTTCTTACAGTTTTGGTTGTGGCGTAAGTTTGCAAGCGTTTTCTTTGCTCCTCTACAGCATTTAATTTTTCACTTTTGGAATGTTTTTGGAATTCAATACATGCATTGAGACAAGATTTTCGCACTTCATCCGATACTTCAAGTTTTGTTGCTTTAGTACCGTAACTCTTCAGCATATGTTTTACACAAGATACAGCTTCATAATTGTGCACCTTCAACCTTGATCTGCCACAGGTGATGACATCATCCATTATGTTAAACGAACTTTCAACAACGGGGCCAGAAAATATACTTAAAAGTGCTTTCACCAGCCTTGCTATCATCTTACAACGAGTACCACCGACATCTGAATCCAAATTCACATCCTGCAGGGAAAAAATTAAAGACCACCAATCAACATCTATTCTGTAGTTTTTATTATTCTCCATCAGATTCAAGGTTTCCATTTGGTCAACATCAGAATTGACTGCCAGCATTTTCACCTTCTCTGAAGTTTGTCAAGGCTTTCTACAGAAATGACATTTGGCAATGACTTGGCCAAAAAATGGAAAGCTGCAAGTGTTGAGGTTTCTTTGTGTTGCGAAGGATGAAGTGCAGAGAGACTTATAAGGATTTTGTTTCGAAGTGGCAATTTTTTCTGAAGTGCTTTAGTTGTAGCAATATATACATCTCTAAGCTTTGTGTAAAATGCTGACAACCATGGACACTTAGCTAATGTTGCACTTGTGACAAGGGGGCTATATGTACCCACAGACAAATACTTGTTGCTCAACTGCAAACTCACATCATGCAAATCAAATTGGAGAAATTCATTCACATTTGTGGGCACACATTCTACTCGGACAAAGGAAGCAACAAACTTTTTCACCAAGCCAAACATTTCCACATGTAAGCAGTGAATAATTAGTTTCTCGTGTTGACAGAACTTGCAAATTTTTTGGAACTTTGGATGGATTTGCAAGTACAATCCACACATAACTTGCAGCTTAGTCCGGTGATGGAATAACTGAAGCAATATTCGGTTGAGCCTTTCTGATTGTGATATTGACTGAGACACACGAAACTTCTGCAGGTGAGATTGTACCGATTCAATAGAGCACTTCTGAGCACAGGATACTTGTAAATGCTTTCAACTGTGTTTTTGTAAAACTTCTTTTCTTCAGGATCAAGGACACTGTAAAAACATACTGTGAGAGCATTTTTCAGTCTGTTTACAAACTCCACAACTGGCAAAACCTGCAAAAAGCGTGACAGAACTGGCCTAAGAATCCTCAAAAATTTTTCACAATTTAGAGACTGCTGCATATCATTAAACAATTGTCTGGCTTTAGGAGATTTTTCAGCATAAACAAATATATCCATACAAAACTGTTCAACATCTGAAATAGAACCAAAATTGCTGAAAAATATCTTTGAAATATTGTGAACAATGTGAACAGGGTCACCTTCCATATCAAGCAAATGTGGGCTACCATCATCACCAAATCACAATAATGTTTCTACTCCCGATTTTACACCCCTCATTGTTGCATAGCTATCCATCAAACACGAAATAACGGAAGAGAGCTCAAAATTATTTTTTGCCAAAATTATCTTGATTACATTTGATACATTTGCAAGATTTTCATCTGCCAATCCAAAATGTGTGGTAATAACTTTTTTTAGTGTCTCACGATAAAATCTTATCATAACGTTTACAATTTTTACACAGCTGTTGCTTGTGCTTCATCAACGTTAATGGAAAAAAATTCACCACTGGCATGGACAGAATGCTGAAGTTCAGAAAACATATCCTTTTGCTAAACCATATGTATTAAATGTAAGTAGCACTAGTTGCCGAGAGGCTTAGTCTATTCAGTGCCGGTTTATCTTGTCCTAAATTTTGGGCAAAGGCAACTAGTTCTGGTGCAAGTGAAAAAGGCAAACAATGTTCACCCACAAAAGCAGCTGTTGCGGCTCTCGGATCAGTAATTCTGTCACACATACTCTTGCATGCTGCTCCAGGAAATATTTGTGTAAAGGAATGGGCCTCCATAGCCTTCTGATGCTTTGGATCTTCACTGTGGACCCGAAGAACTTTTTTACCATTGTTCCCACATGACAGTGTTTTTCCACATGGCACGCAATAACAATGTCCAGGTTGTCCGATTTTGTGACAACATTCCAAATACTTGCATCCTTTTTTGTCAGCTTCCTTCAACCAATCCCATTTCCACTTATTTTTCACACCAGCTTCCATCTGCTTCAATTTCTCAGAGTTCCACTGTTGCAGTGTACTTAATGTCTTACGTCTCACGCATGAATAATAAAAAAAAAAACCCTCACATAAATAAAAAGCTTACTCGCAAACACATGTTGATGCAAAATGACAAAACTGGATGATGCATAAATCGGTAATGTTTTCCTTTCAACACATTCTTTGAAGAGTAGTACTTCTTACTAGACTAGCCTAACAACAGCATTGCAACTGCTCATTAACAATAAAATGCACAAAGAAATGCAATCCGAAACATAAATACCTGCATGCGCCAACGAGGAGAAACAAAAAGCTCTTACTGGCGGACTCCCTTCAGCGCATCGCTAGGTGGCATATCATCTCATAGTCTTCGCGAACTCAACAAGGTGCCAGAGTCCAAAGAGAGCTGAAGGAATTACGTACTGGGAAACATCACACGTCTTGGCCCGGCGAGAGAGAATGGAGCCCCATCCAAATTCGATTAAAGATTGATGTGGCACAAATGCACATAAACAATCCTTTCTCGCCGGTGCAATGAATTTATTTTACATTTTCAGTAAAAAAAAAAAAAAACAGAATCTGATTTTTTGGAGACTGAGTGTGTCTGACTGAATGAACAATGGATGACGGAATAATTTTACCCATGAACTATGACTATGCACAGATGATTGATTATCTTGAAAGGAAATAACAAACAAACATACTTTTTCTTTATTACAGCTTTCAGATGTTGGTAGACAACTTTTCCCATTTTCATAGCTTCAGTGAAAGACGATGCACCTGTGGGTAGAATCATGAATTCTTGCATAGCAAGCTTATTTCCAGCATGGCTTCCACCATTAATAACATTAAAAGCAGGAACTGGTAAAATAACATCTGTATTTCCAGCAAGGTCGGCAATATGCTTATACAAAGGAACGCCCTATAACAAAAAAAGATTAAAAATGGAAATGCTAAGTTTAAATAAAAAAAATTTAGTACGAAAAGATGCAAGCATATATCAAAGAATACACATCAATTTTCAGTGGAAAGTTTTACAGTGACATATTCAATCTAAATATTGGGCTGGAAAGAAAGTAATGTCTGCAAATGCAAGGCACAAAAACAAGTGCTAATTACCGTATATATAGTCCGAAATGTACTCATTTGTTACGACCTGCTCCTATCGTCTGGGTGGGCAGCTGTTGGATACCATGCCTGCTAAATTGGGGCGACTTTGATGCCAAAAGGTGAGTAAGTGTGCATTTGACATAGTCCTGGTTGGTGAACCACTCTGTCCAAGAAAAACTGCAACAACCGGAAAAGGTGGTAGTGGCTTGGGGCAATGGCTGCTGAGGAATAGGCTGGGTCTGGCAGCAGCTCCAAGTCCAGGTCCCCTGTGCTGTGCCAGGTCTTGCTCCCTCCTGCTGTAGGAAGACTGCCTTTGCAGTTCAGTATTACTAGTATGTTCGACACGAGTGATGTGTGAAGATCATCAGGCTGATGGCAGTACACATCGGTGGTGATAGTGGTGTCCAGTAGCAGCTCAAAGAACACAACACGACACATATCCCATGAAACCGACAGCACAACCTTATATAGATTTAAGCCGGCCTTGGGAGTAAGCATGGGCTTCTGTTTTGGGTCCAAACCACTGTTTCCAGCACTGACAATTATCATATAGAACTCATTTCTCATCACTTGTCACAATGTGGTCCAAGAACAGTTCAACTTGGTCAAGTGCAAGCAGGGAAACTCGTGTGATTTCCTTTCTGCTCAACTGAGTTGAAGGGGTACCCGAACTTCCCTTTTATGCACCTCCCAATCTGACACAGGTGCATGATAATGCTCATGCGGGTAGTCCCCAGCTGTTCAGCCAACTCCCACATGATCAAATGCACGTCTGTCTCCACAAAGGTTTTCAATATGTCCACATCAACTGTTGCCGATCTTCGGGCTTTAGGACAGTTTGACATGTCGAAATTTCCCTCTCAAAACCGTTCGAACCAATGACAGAACTGGCAAATGTGATGTGGCACTAGGGTACACACTGGCAAAGTTCTTTACAGCACTTGCGGAGGTGCTACTACAACAAAACTCCCACAGCATGCAATAGCGGATGTGTTCTTGGTTCACTTCCTTGTTGGCTGGTGCGTACACTCTTTGCCTTCTAATGGCTAACTAAAACTGACTTAAGCCACCTATCTGCTACTGTCATACTGGTGTGCTGCACTATCTCAGTGGCCAATGTGTGTCATGGCATCGACTTCAGGTACCTTCAGACATTACTTTCTTTCCAACCCAATATGTTTTAACTTTTCAGAAGTATAACATGCTAATTATTTATTACCTTTATATCCCAAATATATGAAAAGTACAATACGTTTTTTAGAATAGCAGTACATGATCTACACATGACTCAAACCATCCACTAAATCTTAAGAAATCTTTGATGATATACTCAAAAACACTTGGGCAAAATTTAACAGATTTAAGTCTCCCTTTAAGGAATTACATTAAAGCATTACTAGAAATTTGTTGACAGGTTTACAGTAAGAAGAAATTCAGTTGTGGGCGAGAGTTTTACTTGTTATAAGTAATTTGGCTTTTTTTAGTTACAACAGCATTCTCAAACATTCTTAACAAATTATGATCTTTTCATCACTCAAGATGGCAACAGCTGTACAGGTAAGCTGGGCACTGGGGAAGATTTTATTGGTAGCTCTGTACGGTTTATGAAAAACCAAAGTTAGGAAAATATTAACTCTCCAAGGTTTACCAATCATTATTAATGTGCAT
The DNA here is from genome assembly GCA_039090855.1 of Macrothele yani. Classification (NCBI taxonomy): domain Eukaryota; kingdom Metazoa; phylum Arthropoda; class Arachnida; order Araneae; family Macrothelidae; genus Macrothele; species Macrothele yani. The sequence goes on from CM077005.1 coordinate 99,051,410, forward strand.
GATGTATTTTAATAACTAATATTGGGATATACATACAGACTTGTTTGCACCACACTACATCACTTCTTCAAACATTTTACATACACGCTGTGTTGAAGAGTAACGCTTTCGGAGGTACTATTACATTACACCTTCAACAAATCCCACTACTAGGAAATAAAAACATTAAACCTAAAATATTGAGAAACTTTTAAAAACACAATTTTTTTTCAATTTATTCTATTTACAAAACATAAAAAAAACTAGTATTATATACAAAACCCAAATTAAGCTACATTTTATTAACACATTACAATTAAAGCTATTTATGACCTTGCGAGTCATTCTACTTGTGATATTATTCAATAACCTTAAATTTAAATTAATGCAACTAAAATACAGGGCATTTGGGCTACAGGGTTCCAAAAATAAACACATCTCTCACAGCATCTAAGCTTTAGTAAAATATTTATCTTGTTATTTATACAGAGTAACTTACCAAGTTTTTATGCAGGTTTGTAAATTTCAATGTGGGCACCTTTTGTAGCTAGAGAGATGTCAAAACGATACTCTAGCACTTGCCAAGTGTTTTCCAGCATCTTAGGAGTTATTACAGCAACTGCTTCAATGACTTGCTGTTTCAAGTCATCCAAATCTCCAATTTCTTCTCTGGTACATACAGCATTTAATAAAGCCTAAAAATGTCCAACGGAGTCAGATCCAGAGATCTTGGCGGCCAGGCTGTTTGGCCTCCTCTTCTGATCCAACGTCTAGAAAAGGTCTCGTTCAAAAACATGGTAACATTTTTGTGGACATGTGGTGGAGCCCCATCTAGCTGAAATGCGAAACCTAGGGAAATCTGTGGAACAGCAAAGATCTGCGGTATGTTAAGGTGTATCCCGTCACAATGGGCTCAATTAAAAAAAAACCCAAAAGGACCGATGCCATTTTTGAGCACGAAACTGACTCCTAACGAAACTGACTTTTCATTTTCAATTACTTGGTAAGGATTTGTCATACCTCATATGTGGCAATTGTATCTTAACTTTCCTGCCTATGTGAAAGGTGGATTTGTTACAGAATTAAAACAGATCAAGATAACTGGGATTGTCATCAATACAGCTGATCATCTCAGAAGCAAAATTAGTTCTGAAGCGGTGATCATCTGGCTCAAGATGTTGAATTTTGTACGGGAGAAGTTTGTGAACCATGCTGTGAAGCGCTGAATGAGGAATCTGCAGTTCCTTACTGGCCAGTCCAATTGACTTGTGGGCTCCTATGGAATGACTTGCACACTCGATCCACAATCTCGGTCACACACTTTTGGAAGTTTCTCAGTTTGTGAAACCAAACTTCCTGTTTTTTTAAAGTCATCTTATCCCACTGATGAATGGATTTGGATGTGGGATGATCCACATTCCATTCCCTTCATACATGCTGCCAAACATGCTTAACTGAATTAAATTCAGCTAACCAAAGCACGCACTACACCTTCAGCTGTGGTGTCAGCATCTCAACCGAGGCAGTAGCCGTGCGAGACTACTCACCTGTACTAGTGACCTTGAAAGTGCAACAAAACATCTCTTGGAGAGATTTCCTATCAACTGAGCTTCAGTTTGAGAGAATAGAATGAGCAGTGCTTGCACAAGCCATTATTTTTATATACCTGTAGCCCAGACACCATGTATGTACATTAAGAACACTTGAAAAAAAAAAAAAAAAAAAAGTAACCACCCAGGAAGACTGACCCTTGTATCTAAATCTAAAAATTTTTCCTTGTCTTGTGCAAGCATAATTGTGGAAAAAACATGCAGTAACAGATGCTGCCCGCAGCAGACTGAAAAAGGCTTTGAGACAAACCATCATGCTCCTTTGCAATGTCATCAATGGCCAGCATGCCAGTGTTACCATCCATTGTACTCATACTGCACATATATAATCCTATTTTTTTAACCCTATACTTCTATAGTATGCAACCATAAAGACCCAAATAATATTAGGTGTACAAATAAGTTTTAAAGCATTTTTTGTGTGATGATACCACTAACATGAATACCCGACATTCCCCAGCGTTGTCATCATGTGACCGTAACTGGTTCACAGTATTAAAATGTGACACAGAAGTTTGCCCAACGGTCAAACACACTAGCACATCAGTAGGTGGAAGATGGCAACCAATACTGCATTCGTTATGAATTTCATCAAGGAAAAAGTACTGCAAAAGCATGTGCATCGATCTTTTCTGGGGAGAATATTGTATCAAAAAGCACGTGAGAGTTTGGGTTTAGACGGATTAATGCAGGTGATTTTAATGTTAGCGATTGAGAATGTAGTGGCACCCTGCAGAAGATTGCACATGAAGAACTGCAAGCATTGCTGGATGAAGATTTGTCTCAAACACAAAAAGAACTAGATGAACAACTGGGGGTAACTCAACAAACCATTTGCAATCATTTACATGCAACAGGAAAGATTCAGAAGGAAGGAAAATGGGTGCCACATGACCTGAGCCAGAGGAACAAGGATGAGCGTGTCATGAAGTGTTTGAATGTGTTGAATAAACACAAAGTCTTTCATGTGGAAAATAGTTATGGGTGATGAAAAGTGGATATGGTACGACAATCCCAAACGCAAAAAAACAAACACTGGGTAGACCTTGGTGAAGCAAAGACTTCTACACCGCAATGCAATTTTTACTCCAAGAAAGTTCTGCTGTGCATCTGGTGGGATATGAAGGGTGTGATCCATTATGAACTATTGGAACAGGGTCAAACAGTTACTGCTGATTGCTTCAAGCAAGAATTGCTGCGATTGAACCAGGAAATCTGTGAGAAACATCCATTCACAGGCAAAGGATTGCGTCCCGTGAAATTAGTGCATGACAACGCTAGGCTGCATGTCACAAAATCGGTCAAGAAAACGTTATTGACGCTTGGCTGGGAAGTTGTGGAGCACCCGGCATATAGTCCTGACATAGTCCCTTCAGACTATCATTTGTTCCAATTGATGCAACATGGTTTGTCTGCTGTATGGTTTTGGACATGTGACGAAGGACAAAAATGGGTTGACTGCATTGCGTCACACGAAGTATTCTTCATGGCTAGAATCCGTCAGCTGCCCGACCAATGACGGAAGGTGATAGATAATGACGGCGCGCATTTTGATTCGTAAAGGTATTGTTGTTTTCTCTCAAATTACATGTTGTGTTGTCTTAAAACACTTTAAAACTTATTTGTACACCTAATATTTCAAAACAATGGAAATCATTAATAAAGTTAGGACACAAGCACAAGGGTAAAAACAAAATAGGATTTACTATGTACAGTACAAGTACAATAGATGGCGCCATGAGCATGCTGGCTTTTATGACATCACAAAGGAACCACGATGGTCTCAGAGCCTTTTCAGTCCACTGCAGACAGCATCCGTCACAACTATGCTTGCACGAGACAAGCAAAAATGTTTGGATTTGGGTACAAGGATTATAGTTTCCTGGGTGGTAACATGTTTTTCAAATATTAATATATTTTAATTGCATTACTTCAAATTGGAGAATACTGAATAATAGCACAAGTAGAACAACTCACAAGGTTGTAAATAGCTTCAGTTGTATTGTTTTAGTAAAGTGTAGGTTAATTTGAGTATTATATATAATTTCAAATTAACCTACACTTTTACATTTGTAAATACAATAAATTAAAAAGAATGCTTTTAAAAGTTTAATATTTTAGGTTTAGTGATCTTACTTCCTAGTAGTGGAGTTTGTTGAGGGCGACAATGTAATAGGTTGCCTCAGGAAACGTTCCCATTCAACATCCCATGCATTTATAATGTTTGAAATTATTGGGATGTAGTGTGGTGTGAATAAATAAGTCTTTACTGATATATACATCAGTGTTGCTTTATGGTTTGCATCAAATGACTTAGTTTAAATCAACCATTCTCAATCCACTGCTTAATGAAGGGCTCAAAATTCTTCCACAACCAGCGTTCGTACACTTGGGGGGGGGGGATTCCAAGGGCTTTCCAGGCCTTTTTCAGGACATATACACAAAAATTCCAGGATGATGATTACTCTTTACAGCATCATAGACAAATTATTTTTAAAGTAATTTCAGTTTTAAGTAATAAAAATAACGAAAGATGTAAATGGATGAATGTGCTTTTTTACTCATTACATTTCTTTTTAATGTTTTTAATTGGAGATGAATCATGGTGCAATTACAGCAAGGCCTATCAGAAAATCCTTTCCCTCAATCTGAAAATGATTAATTCAATCAGACATTTTAGCTGCATCACTATTTTGCACTACCTTATCTTCCATGTAATCAGTTTATTGATAACAATTGAAATTATTATAAAATAAAGCAAGAGCAGATCAAGAATTTAAGAATGGGGAGGGCACACATCTAACAGAGGACTGATAAAAAAACAATCCCCGAGATTTATATCCTCCAAAAAACACAGGGTGGTACAGATGGAGAACACATAAAGGGAGGTGGGGCACAGCCCCCCCCCTAAAACAAAACACCCAGCAGCAGGATGCGGTGCTTGCCTGTCAGTGTATCACTAACAGCAGTCTATGAAAGTACCTGCTGTGGGGATCACTGAAAAGTTCGGACCAATGTAAAACAAAACGTGGAGTTACAAATCCATAAGTGAAAAAGTGTGTGATGTCTGAAAACTAGAAACGAGAGGCAAAGCAAAGCACTTTGTGTACTTACTCAATCACTTTTTTTTTTTTTTTGAATGGGGCATAACCCTGTTGTGCCCACAGCTGAATTCCACCCCTGATAAAAAGTGTTTCCATGCGTGGGACCCTGCACGGGGATAACTGGTTTTCCAGTTATTTGGGGAGCGGCGCCCCCACGGCCCGAGCTGACCTTGTGACGGTTTTTATTGCTTTCTAGTATTTGCTCTTTCACGTCACCGCAGGGACAGCTGTTCATCCAGCTGATGGGGAGTAGCGACCCCACGGCCCCAGCCGACATGTTATGTTTGATTTCTCCCATTACAACTTTGTGTTGCCACCACCTTGACAGCACCCACCTCAGTTGTAGGTTGTGATTATGCACCAGCCCTTTCCTTTCCTCTCGCTTCCTCTCCCTTTTCTGTTTTTACTTTCTTCTCCACTACCTGTTCTTCTTTTCTTCTCCATTTTCTACTCGCCTTGCTTCTCCATTTTCTGTTCCTCTCTTGTTTTTCCGGGCTGGTTTGCTAGACCTACCTGCACGTTTGCCGTGTGCGGTGACCCGTAAGGTGGAAAAGGGGATGCTGGAGGCTGAGGTTTCTGGTGGCCAGGTTGTTGTTGTCGCCAGTCGCCAACACTCCTCTTTGCCCCCTGCTTCACCCAAACGGGCGGCTAGGAACTAACCCGCTCCTAGTCAATCGGCTTGTTGTTACGTACAACAGGGTGAGTTTGGGGAGAGTGCGGGTATGCCAAAGGGGTGTTACCAAGACCTGGGAAAGTCGCGGTACTCGCCGAGCGCATGTCTGCACTATCAACATGCTATATCCGTTGCTTAACCCTAGAGTCGTGTCCTGCGTCCAATTGGGCTTGCGGACCTCCGGCTCTCCCCTGTTGGGCTCGGTTGTGGGCGGGGAAATCGGCGGACGAACTTTTCACTTCTATTCATGGCAAATAAAAAAATTTCCCAAGAACTTCCAACAAAGCGGCCCATAGAGAAAGGGTCACCCCTCCTAACAAGAAACCTACACCTGATTCTGCCAATGTTCGGTTCTTTTGCATCCACTCCTTGGACGTTTCAAACCCATTAAACACCAGAAGCCCCTTCTGGATAAATAAAGCATTGCAATCAATTGCCAGCTCTCCTAAGAGTGTTAAGAAGCTCCAATCTGGAGATCTTCTTGTCGAGATGTCGAGTCCCAGATATGCTACAGTGCTTTTAAACACTACCTAATTTTTAGTTTGTCCAGTAAAAGTTACCCCTCATGGCTACCTCAATTCCTCACGAGGTGTTATCTCTTCTCAAGAACTTCTGGAGGAATTGAAAGACCAACAAGTGAGTGGAGTCCGGCGCATCCTATTTCAGTGAAATGGCCAATCTGTCCCATCTGGAAACTTCATACTGACCTTTAACACCCCATCCCTGCCAACATCAATCAAGGCAGGGTATCTACACCTTGAAGTGCGCCCCTTCATACCAAGTCCTCTACGATGCTTCAAATGCCAAGCATATGGTCACTCCCAGCAGTCTTGCAGGAGCACTGCTCGGTGTGGGCGTTGTACAGCAAGACCATACTTTGCAAGATTGCCATGCCGAAGCCGAGCTGTGCTTCAACTGCAAGGGATCCCATGCAGCATCATTGAAAGACTGTCCAAAGTAGAAAGAGGAAAAAGAAAAAGAGATCCAACGCATTAAGACCGTAGAGGGAATCTCCTACCCAGAGGCCAGAAGAAAGGTCGTTCCAAGTCAATTAGATCAGCAATCCTATGCATCAGCGGTTGTTGCAAGAACTACAGTCGGTACACAGACTGATAGCCAAATCCCAGTGAATTGTCCCTACAAGCTAGACGACATCATAGCTGCTGGTCTGGCAGCACTGCAATCCCGAGCTAGGGATGTGAAAGCTCCAACAACCACTATGCCTAAACCTGCTGCAACTAACACCAGCACCACTGGGACTTCAACAACCCCGGGAGGAAAGAAAAAGGAAAAAGAGAAGAAATCTCCAAACTCTCATCATAAGAACCAGGATCGGACAAGATCATCTACGACACAGGAACCAAAATACCGCCCCATTTCACCACCAGAGACTACAGGGCGTTGGACAAAACAGTCCCAAGCGCAAATGGACATTGCTGACGAACTGATGGAATCGGACAACTATTAGTTGTCCCAGTCTTTCTCGGGTTTTGTTTTTCGTTTTTTTTTTTTTTTTTCTCATTCACCACACTTCAAACCATGGGTCAAATCGTTCAGTGGAACTGTCGAGGCTTTCGGACAAGACATGACGACGTGAAACATCTGCTTTCGTCATACTCTCCGGTGTGCCTTTGCCTCCAGGAGACAAAACTTAAACCATCAGACCTGCTTTCATTTCGAGGCTATAGTGCATTTCGGAAAGATAATGTTTCAGGAGATATAGCTTGCGGGGGAGTTGCCATCCTTGTCCCCCACAGTGTTCCAGTTTCTCCTGTTGCGGTCTCAACATCTTTTCAAGCCGTTGCAGTGCGTATCTCCATGCCTGTACCTCTAACTGTTTGCAGCGTCTATCTGCCGCCGGATGAGGACGTGAGCGTGTCCGTTCTTGAGAGCTTAGTTGAGCAGCTGCCGTCACCTGCTCTTCTTCTGGGTGACTTCAATGCTCATAATCCATTGTGGGGTAGTGTCAGAACAGACACACGAGGCCGTAGGATTGAATCTCTTCTTTCCTCGACCTCTTTGTGCCTGTTTAACACCGAGCCTACACGAAGGTTCAGTGCGATCGATTTATCTTTGGTTCAACCATCAGTTATGGCCGACTGGTCGTGGACAGTGTGTAACGACCTCCATGGAAGCGACCACTTCCCAATTGTACTTAGGTATAATGTGAGTGTGCCATCTTTTGCCTCCCGCCCTCCTCGTTGGAAGATGGATCGTGCAGAGTGGGAGGTCTTCACATCGTCCGCAGTGATATCTTTTGCCATGGTGACCCGGGGGTCAATTAACGCAGCTGTTACTGATGTCACAACATGTATCATTCAGGCAACAGATCTCTCTATCCCAAAGACATCAACGACGCTCCCAAGACGTCCGAAGCCTTGGTGGAACCCTGATTGCGCAGCGGCTAGGAGAGTTCAACATAAGGCCTGGTGTACTTTTCGGCGTTATCCAACCGAGGCTAATCTTGTTAAATTTAAAAGAGCAAAATCTTACACTCGGTTGGTGCGTCGATGAAGCAAGAGGGAGTCTTGGATGAAGTACATTTCATCTATCAATTCACGTGCCAGTTCAAAAACTGTTTGGGAAAAAAATCGTAAGATCCGGGGAAACTATTGTTCCTACCAAATTTCAATTCTTGAGAGTAACGGCTGCACGTATGCTGAAGTAGGGGAGATTGTGGATTGCTTGGGCGAAGCGTTTGCCTCAGTTTCTAGTTCTCAGGCGTATCTCCCGTCCTTTCAGAGGATTAAAACAACCGCGGAATGCCAGAAAATCTCCTTTGCGCCTTTTTATAACACTGAGTATAACTCCCCCTTCAGCATGGTTGAACTATAGGTGGCTCTGAATCGGTCTGGTGCAACATCTGTCGGTCTCGATGGCATCCACTATGACATGATCCGTCATCTCTCGCAGTCGTCTCTCAAAAATCTGCTAGTGCTTTTCAACCGCATTTGGTTGGAGCACAGTTTCCCGGACTCTTGTCTAAGAGCTTTTGTTTTACCTTTTCCCAAGCCTGGCAAAGACCCCAAGTCTCCCTCTAGTTATCGGCCAATTGCCCTCACTAGCTGTCTGTGCAAAATCCTTGAACGAATGGTCAATTCCTGGCTAATTTATTTTTTAGAAGAACATCGAATACTGTCTCCATTACAAAGCGGCTTCCGCTGTCATTGTTCAGCTCCTGACCATCTCCTGCTCCTTGAGACGTCTGTTCGTGAGGCGTTCGTACGTAGGCAGCACCTGGTGTCTGTTTTTTTTTTTTTACATCGAAAAAGCTTACGATAGAGCGTGGCGTCACAGTATCGTCCGTGACCTCCACGAAAATGGCTTGCGGGGAAACCTCCCAACATTCATTGCCAGCTTCCTTCGTAACCGCGTGTTCCAGGTGCGCCTGGGTAAGACGCTCTCTGCCTTTTTCCATCAAGAACAAGGTGTCCCTCAAGGCAGCATTCTTTCGGTGACTCTGTTCATCCTCTGCATAAACTGTCTGCTCAAAAATCTTCCTCCAGCGGTTTCGGCTACCATTTATGTTGACGACCATAACATCTTCTGTTCGTCGTCCAGCATGCATTTTGTTGAAAGGCAGCTGCAGTCTGCAATTATCCAGATTGTTAAAGCGGCTAACAATAATGGGTTTGTTCTTTTTCCCGACAAGACAGCCTGTGTCCATTTCTGCCGGAGGCGTGGCCTCCATCCCGATCCAGAGCTCTATTTGGACCGTGCAGCCATTCCAGTTTTGCCGGAAACCAAGTTCCTTGGTTTAACCGTTGATCGTGCGCTCACCTTCCGCTCGCACGTTCGACGACTCAGGACTTCCTGTCTGAGAGCTTTGTCAATCCTTAAGATCCTTGCCTCAGTCTCCTGGGGTGCAGACAGGACTTCCTTGTTCCGTATTTACCATTCCCTCATTTGGTCTAAACTGGATTATGGCTGTATGGTGTATGGCTCTGCGCGTCCTTCTGTTCTCCGGCCGTTAGATACCATCCACCATCAAGCGCTGCGTCTTTGTACGGGAGCATTTCGCACGTCACCCATTCCCAGCCTTTATGCTGACGCGAACGAACCGTCGCTTCATTTACGCCGTCTGCAGCTGTCTCTTCAATTTTACCTGAAACTTAAATCTCTCTCAGACCATCCTTTATACAATACAGTTTTTCATCCCCAGCATGCTCGTTTGTTTGAGATCCGTCCCTCGTGCATTCGAACCTTTGGTCTTTGTATGGCGGCCGTAGCTCGTGATGCTGGGCTCGACTTGTCACTCGTTGGAGAGACCAGGGGCTTTGAGGACCCCCCATGTCACCCTCTTGGTGTCATGGTTGATACCACCTTTACATCTTTTGATAAGTCCTCAACCCCTGCGTCAGTGTACCAGCAGCTCTTCGCTGAACACCGTTACGTCAATGCAGACTTTATTCCTGTTTTCACCGATAGATCTAAGGCGGCTGGTGTTGTTGGATCCGCCGCCGTCTGCATTGATGAAGTTTCTGTTTACCCGCATTCCTGCAGAGGCCACAGTGTTTTCGGCGGAGATGCATGCTGTGTATCTTGCACTTGTTCACGTGCAGTCGAGCTATCATCAGCGTGCTATTGTGTACACTGATTCGTTGAGTGTTGTGCAATCATTGTCATCTTTGGATTTCACTGGCCACCCCCTTCTTTTTACCGTACGGAGACTTCTTCGTTCTTTGCTCGAGGCCGATGTTCAGATTCGATTCTGCTGGATTCCTGGGCACGTTGGGATCTCAGGGAACGAGTCTGCCGATGCTGCTGCTAGATCTGCCTCCTCTTTGGTCACCACACCCTTGCCACTGTTTCACCGTGATTTTCGCTTTCTTGTTCACGATCATATCAGGCGAACGTGGCAGGGTCTGTGGGACCAACAGGTGGAGAATAAACAGCACCGTATAAAACCTAACCTTGGAGTCTGGAAATCATCGTGTCGCCGGAACCATACGGAAGAAGTTGCTCTTGCGCGTCTCCACATTGGGCATTGTTGCTTCATGCATAGCTATTTGCTCTGTGGCGACACTGCCCCGGTGTGTGAGACATGCGACTGTTTACTCACCGTCTCTCATGTTTTGTGCAGTTGTGTTCATTTTCGTTATCATCAGTTTCACTATTTTCAGTCTCATCTGCTGGATGAAGGCGCAGCTATGCTTCAAAAGCTTTTGGGCGACCACTGCGACACTTTCGCAGTATTTTCCTTTTTAAAACAGATTAACGTTTTAAAACTTATTTAAAAAAAATGATGTTATAATAATTATAATAGTAAATTAATAAATTTATATATAAACCTAATTAACTAACTTGTCTTCACAACTTTCATCATTCTCCTTTCTAACTTTTACCAAGCCTGTCTGCTCTTAATCATTTCACCCCGCTTTTAAAAATCTTTTACTGATCGTTCTGTGTCTGGCGCTCTTTGGCCATGCCTGGCCCTTGCTCCACTAAAATCAATTAACTAACTAACTAACTAACCATGCGTGGGGATGCATTTTTTTTTAAAAACATTCCTAATGACTGCCAATGGTGGCTGCATATCGGGATGTAACTGTTGAAGGCAATGAAAATCTTAATTACTACACAGAATAGGTGTGCCAGGCTTGAGAAAAAAATTCCCCAATTTGTAGTATAGTTATGTTAAATCATAAATGAGAAAGCATAAGCCAGAGAATCATTGTGCATCTCAAAAAATGATTTGGGAGTGGACAATCATAGATGGATGCACCAATAAATTTTAAAACAGAAAGTGTAACTTTAGGAGCATGGTCACCAGTTTCAGATAAGTTTCATCACAGAAGTCATCAGAAAGTCCTGGCCCACTACTCAATCTAAAAGAATCTAACCACCTCTATGTCAGCCAGTGCATCGTGGGAGGAGAAAGAGTAATGAAAACTAAAATTCTGTAAAAAAAAAAAAAAAAAAAAATTGCCTTATATTACTCTCCAAAAATTATTTTTCAAATCAAATATGATTGCCTCAATTTACTTTTTTCAAAATCAAAACCACTGCTAAGTTAAATTTGTAAAGTGCTAGCTACCCTAAATGTGGAACTAGCCAAAGTATTTATAAAAGCCTTAAATACATATGAGACGGACCAAGGAACAAAACAGATGAACTTTTTAATCAGGCAAAAAAAATTAGAACATGTGACAAGAAAGTGTGAACATAAAGCAGTGCGAGCAAGATGGAATTGTTCGCTGTATTCACAACATAAAACAAGAAAGATGACACCGAATTTTCGGGTGTAATAAGCACGTCTTTTGAATCCGTTCTGACGCAAATTAAATTTATCAAAGCTATTCAAATTCAATGGAACCGGTATGGAAAACAATAGTATCTGACGGAAGAAAGAAGTTTTTCAATCGGGTCTTTAATCCCTCAGATATTGCTGTAAACGGAATCGTGAGCTCACAAACTCTTAGAAACAGAGTTATCGACAAAAATAAGATGTGACTTTACATCCCTTGGTGGGAAAACCATGCATTACTTTAGGAAGAAAGTATTCACAAAAGGTTTATCCATATGAGCGGTATCGGTCCAAGAAAAAAATTTTAGTCAAGTTTTCAGGAGCCCAGATTTTGCTACAAATACATCAGAAATAGAAATTAACATTTATGACCCCTGGTGGCCAAACCATTCTTTACCAAACATTAGAAATTAAGTGAAAGATATTTTCCGTCAGGTCTTGTATGCGATACAGGAAGAATTTTTAAAATCAGAGTTTTTGGAGCAGAAAACGCAATATACCATTGTGCGCCCTAGTGGAAAGTCTATGATTTACTTGAAAATTTTGAATTTATAGGGAAAACATTTTGCATCGGAAACACTATCCAACAACGAAGGAATTTTTCAAATCGGACTTTTAAAAGTAGATATATTGACAAAAATAAGATATACATCTACGCCCTTGGCGTAGAAACCATGCATTATTTCAAGAAGAAAATGTTTCTGAAATGTTTGTCGACACGAGTAGTATCGGTCCACAAAAGACTTTTTTCAATCGATTAGAAGCTCATATTTTGCTGCAAATACATCAGAAGCGGAAATTAAGACTTATGCCACCTGGTGGCCAAACAATTTTTTACAAAAATTTGAAATTACGAGCAAACGATTTCCCATCAGGAACTGTATCCGGTGCAGAAGGAATTTTTCAGATTGAAGATTTAGAAGCAGAGATATAGGGGAAAACACAATTTACCTTTACGTCCCCTAGCGGAAAGTCTATGAATTAACTTGAAAATTTTGAATTTATAGGAAAAACACGTCACACTAGAAACACTATCCATCAAAGAAAGAATTTTTTAAATCGGACTCTCAGAAGTCGAGATATTGACAAAAATAAGATATACATCTACGCCCCTGGCATAGAAACCGAGCACTATTTTAAGAAGAAAATGTTTCTAAAAGTTTTGTCGACATGAGTAGTATCGGTCTACAAACGATGTTATTTTCAATCGAGAATTTAGAAGCTCATATTTTGCTACAAATACATCAGAAGCGGAAATTAAGGTTTACGCCCCCTGATGGCCAAATTATTTTTTTACAAAAATTAGAAATTATGTGCAAACGATTTCCCATCAGGAGCTGTATCCGGTGCAGAAAGAATTTTTCAGATCAGAGATTTAGAAGCAGAGATATAGGGGAAAACACAATTTACCTTTACGCCCCCTAGCAGAAAGTCTATGAATTACTTGAAAATTTTGAAATTATATGAAAACCATGTCACATGGAAAACACTATCCAACAAAGAAGGAATTTTTCAAATCTGACTCCTAGAAGTCGATATATTGACAAAAATAAGATATACATCTACGCCCCCTGGCGGAGAAACTGTGGAATATTTTAGGAAGAAAATATTCTGAAAAGGTTTATCAATGTGAGTGGCATCAGTCTACGAAAGAATTTTTTCAATCGATATTTTAGAAGCTTAGATTTTATGGCAAATACATCAGAAGCGAAAATTAACTTACCCCCCCCCTGGTGGCCAAAGTATTATTTACCAAAAATTCGAAATTATATGCAAAAGATTGTGCATCAGGAGATGTATCCGCTGAAAATTTTTTCTTCAAATCGAAGTTTTAGAAGAAGAGTTATCGGAAAAAATGTAATTTACTTTTACGCCCTAGCGGAAAATCTATGCGTAATTTGAAAAAGAAACAATATCCAAATTACTCTTCGACATAAATGGAGTCGAAAGATAAAAGATTGTTTTCAATCGGATGTTTAGAAGCAAATATGTGGAATAAAACGTATTTTTGAATTCCACATCTGCAATTACGCCCTCTAGCGGCAAAATTGTATATCGTAAAAAAAAAAACGAAATAAAGGATCATCATTCGCATATTTCAAGCTTTTGAATACAAAAAAGGAATTTTTCAATTCGGACTAATAGTTGCAGAGATACCGTGGGGACGGACGGACAAACCGATAACATAAGCACGATCTTTTTTTACAAAAGACGTGCTTAATTACTGAATTCAAAACAAAATAAGGCGATTTTAAAAGACACTGCTTCAAACACCTCTCTCTCTTCTTCTTCTTTTTTTTTTTTTTTTTTTTTTGTACTTGCCAGAACATCAGCTCAATTTTCCTCTTGTGTTTCTTTCTTCTCAGCAAGTTCCATGGCCATATTTGTCTTTTGTTGACTCAGCAGCAGCACAGCAATCTTTACTTAGTTTTTCTTTCTGTTGATATTCATTCCCTTCCTATTTTTTCACCACTTGTCTTTCCTCCTCCCCTTTTATTCCCTCAGATGACAATAATTTATCCATCATGCTGAAAGAACTTTCAGCTTGAAGACCATGAATGCATGGTATCAAAGCTTTCACTACTTTAGATAAATTGTGTGACTTTCAGAATATGAATATACTTTTGAACACCATGCATCAATTCTGACAAATTTTCAAACTCCGTCACTTCCGTTTTTGGAAAATTTTCCCTCCCTTATAAAGCTTAAGAGCAGACAATTCTGGGGGAAAGTAACACTTAACAACAACACAGGATTGTGAGAACATCGCGGGAAGAAAAAAAAATGCAATTTCAGGAAAAATCTTCGCTCTGACCGACTTCCATTTTCGGAAACTTCTTCCTCCATTTTTAGGTTGAAATGTAGTACTTGTGGAATAAAAGGATATTTAAGAACAATACTCGGCAGAAGGAACATCACAAGAAAAAAAAATAGGGAAAAAATCTTCGCTGCATCTAACTTTCGTTTTCAAAAGACGGAATCCCGTCTTCAAACGAATCCCTCTTCCCCCCACCATAACCCCCCTCAAATTTCTGTTCAGTTGTGCATTGATCTCGAGAAAGCCCAAATCGATAACGGAAATGGTGGAATTTTGAATCCGTGGAAGAATCTCATGCCTGAAGATTACAGGGAAATCTTCGAGCCATCTTAACTTCCATTTTTAGAAATAGTTGCTCACAGCTTCATGCTGAAATACGAACATTTATGCAATAAAATGATATTTAACAATACTGGACACAGGCAACATCATGAGAAAAAAGAAATTACGATTACAGAAAAATAGTCACTCCATTTAACTTCAGTTTTCAAAAATGAACTCTCCCCCTTTCTCTTAAGTTATCTGCGTCAGTCACGAAAATGATCCAGATGATGACAAAAAAGGTGGAATCTGTGGAAGAATCTCATGTATGTAAATATAAAAAATTTCCAGTTTTTTATTGGTATAAATTGGGAGATTCTGAAGTATTTTACATAAATGAAAAAAATGATGAGCATAAGGAATCTCTACTTCCAGTTTACCAACTTCAATCATAATCACATCACCATAAATCACCACCTGCAGCTCGCTGAAGTGTCAAGTTGCGCCTTTCTTCCTTCACCCTAATTATAGGAGAAAATGAAAAAAAAATAATACTCCAAATTTTGACGAAATGACCAGATTTACATCATAATGTTGTGATTTACTAAAATACGTTCATCTGCCGAATTTCGCCTAAATCCAATGAAAACTTTAATCATAATTTTTTTATTTTATTAAAACAGTTAACTCAGATGTCTGAATGAAAATGTATGTTTGTAATTCAAATAGTTTCCATATTAACACAGTAAAATTCTTAAGGGTCACTGTTTAAATAAACCACGGCATCTAAAAAAATCATTCACTTGCTTTTCCCATAATTTATAATTGCCGTTTCTTCTTTTTTTAATCCGATTATGCAACCGAAGATTTTTTTTTTGCATCCGCTAAAGCTTAAAATAGAATTTGGCAAAATGTACACTAGAACTTCATTGTGGTGTATCTTAACCATTGTAAAAATCTTTGTGTTATTTTCAAAATTCGGGAAAATGGATTTCTGAAAATTTTCACCTAGTCCAAAAGCAATGGATGGAATCAGTGACAGGTGGTTCACTTTCTTCCTGAACAAGGTTAATTTATCGGCGCTATCGGCTGCCAATCAACCGTTGCTATGGCAACACCCCATTGCACGCTCTGTTTGCCTAAAGCAGAAAGGCATACATGTCCGTAATAAATTTTTAATGCTAACTTTTTAAGTTTTTAATCGATTCACTTGAAATTTTGGGATTTAGTTTCTGTAATCCAATTATTGTAAATGTAAAAATTTCAGCCAGTTTTGTGAAGAATTCGCAAAGATAGTTTTCTTAATTTTTATCATAAGTAGCAGAAGTGTCTTGATACAAATAAAGCCTGGGAGGGGTGGAAGCAAGTTTCCGGCAAAAACATTTAAACAAGGACCAGATGACCAGCTCTCTGACCTTCGAGCTCCCTTCCTAACAGGAACTGGAAATGGTGCTTTTTTTTTTTTTTTTTTAAAGCCAAATTAGAATTTGGGTCACGTTCATCCGACAACGTGGCCATGGTTTCTTTGAGAACAAAGGAGAAAAAATGAAGGAAGGAAAGAAAGAAAAAAAAAAAAAAGAAGAAGGCATAACACTGATTTCCTAAAAGGACTATTTTTAAGCACTAATTTCAAATTTCAAGGCTTTTCAAGAAAATGCAATCATGATTTTCAAGGACTTTTAAGTTTTCAAGCATGCGTACGCACGCTGAAAACTCTTGTGTTTGGGCATTCTCTTCCATGTAACTTCGGCATGCTTTTCGAATTTCTCCACTCATCTCTCACATGGTTGTCTTCTGGATCTTTTCCTGCCCTTTTGATATCTATTCTAATGTTTCAGTTGTCCAGCAGTAAGGCCAGTTCTTTTAGCAATATGACAAGCTAATTGCCGATCCAGGGTTTTTATTTTGATCATTATGTCATCACTCTTTCCATTTTTCTGATCAGAGTTCCTCTTCCTATCTTTCTTCGTTACAGCACGAATGCACCTCTCCAAGCTGCTTTGTGTTGTCCACAGCCCCTGTTATATCTTTTAGTTAATGTCTGCATCTTTGCTCTACAAACAAAAACTGAGAGGATGCATTGATTAAACACTTTGCTTTTAAGACACATTGGTGCAATGCTCTCAGTTTAAAGTCTCTGCTGTAAAATTGAAAGAAAAAAATTCAATGTAGAACAGTTTAATAACATATATCATTACTTTTCAAGCTGACCCCCTGCCCTTTAACAACAAAGTCATGGATCAGTTCTCCAAATTCAGTTTGTCAAGATGAAATCAGCAGTAGTGCTCAAGCTGACAAATCGCTCAACATCCCTTATGATGCAGTTGATTGTGCACACAAGCTTCCTATTCAGTCTGAAGTTCTCTCCTCTAGCAGTAGTCACACGAAAACTGCAAAACAACCTCAAAGAAACTTTAACACTCAACGTCCAAGAATTCAGTTCAAATCCAGTGGTTCTGAGTTTTTTTGTTTTTTTTAAACCTCTAGCATGGCACAGTTTTAACTTTCAACAGATCTTGTCAGCCCAGCCAGGTGTACATAGATTCTTTCGGGGGGGGGGGGTGAAATCCACCAGAACAAAACAAAAACTAATGAAAAACAGAAGAAAAAGATTAAAGTATTTTTCTTAAATGTGAGTCATTTTAACTAAAAATAAATAATCACTTCTGGGGGAAAAAACCCTCTAAATATACCCCTGAGCTCAGCCAATGATGAACAAGTCTGTTGAAAAAAAGCCAGTGCAACTTCCCCTCTA
Source organism: Macrothele yani (assembly GCA_039090855.1). NCBI lineage: Eukaryota > Metazoa > Arthropoda > Arachnida > Araneae > Macrothelidae > Macrothele > Macrothele yani. The sequence goes on from CM077005.1 coordinate 99,068,857, forward strand.
GCAAGGGTCAAATGTTACAGAGCTAATGATCTTATGGAAAATGTTTCATTTTCCCTTTATGCATTATTTTAAGTATCTTTAATAAGCTTGTTTTTCCATTCTTCTGTACAGTCAGATTTTAAGCTTTTTACCACGTTTTTAATGCTGTTTGTTTGTCTTGTGTCTGGCGCTCTTTGGCCAAACATGGCCCTTGCGCCACAAAAATCAACCAACCATTCTTCTGTAATAAGGTTATAATCAGCTTGTTTTTTATTCTTCTGTTATAAGATTATAATTACCAAAACAAAAAAGAGCAAGTAGGATAACAGAATGAAAAATATATAACAGAAGAATAAAAAACAAGCTAATTGGAGGCATTCAAAAATAAATGCATATAGGAAAAATAAAACATGGTTAACAGAAAAACTACAATTCCAGATTACAACACACACAAATTTTTCAGTACCTTCATTAAATGGTTCCTTCTCAAAAGTTTGGGAACTCATTTAATATCAGCACTTGCAGGACTACCTCTGGCAGCTACTGCCACTATGGAAGACCAATAGTTAACTATCAAATAGCTTGATGTAATTCCTAAGATTCAAAAAACGACTGTGCATCAAATTTTAGAACATTCGAATTTAATTTGTGTCTGTGTGTATGTCATAGAAATATACCGACAGCTACATTTTAATCATGCCAGTTACTCCAACACTGACACCTGTGCATAAGCACAGAAAGGCAAAATTAATACATACCTGGCTCATACATGATAATAAACACCATAAACAAAAACTCCACGCCCAAACCTTAAGCACAAGGAAGTTTTTCTGGTTGGTATATGAAGCTTCAATCTTCATTACTCATACTGTTTGATATATTTTTTAAATAATCAAATTTCAGTAGTTGATATTTTAACAGCATGTACAACTGAACTATAAATAGTATTGATATCTTATGATTAAACAATGTGTCAGACGCCAAGAACAAACAGAATCAAACGCATAAAACCACATATAATGTGTGTCAACATGTAATCCACAGACCATGAAATTAAAAGAACGGTACTTCCTTGGGGGGGGGGGGGGAGTGATCCACAGGATGACTTAGCCAACAAGAAGAAATAGAATTATATATATATATACCAGAGTTCTTCCAGTCCTCCCAGCAGAAGTTGCACATGCAATCAAGAACATGAAGCGGGGAAAAGATGATTATATATATATATATAAAATTATAAAAATATATCATCATCATCATTGTCAATCATTATCAATCCACTGCTGGACGAAGGTCTCCCTAAGTTTCCTCCACAACGGTCTGTCTTGTGCCAGTCTCCACCATGTCACTCCCACATACTTATGAATTCCATCCACCCATCTCCCATGTGGTCTTCTTCTGGGTCTTTTCCTGTCCCTTGGAATCCAATCTAAAATTTCGGCTGTCCATCGATGGTCTGTCCTTCTGGCAGTATGTCCAGCCCATTGATTTCAGGGATTTAACTCTGATCATGATGTCTTCCACTCTTGTCATATTTCGGATCCACGAGTTTCTCTTCTTATCTCTCTTGGTTACACCAAGCATGCACCTCTCCATGCTGCTTTGAGTTGTCTGCAGCTTTTGTATGTCTCTTTTAGTTAAGGTCCACGTCTCTGCACCATACGTAAGCACTGGAAGGATGCACTGATCAAACACTTTTCTTTTAAGAAATAATTGGCATATTGCTCTTGAAAATTATGCTGTTTCTTCCAAAAGCTCTCCAGGCAAGTTTTGTACGCCGATTAATTTCTTCATCAATGTGACCCTCACTTGATATCTGCTGTCCAAGATAAACGTATGTGTCTGTTATCTCCAGCTTTTCTCCATCAATCAATAAATATTCATTTCTTGTAAAAGCATTGAACATCACTTTTGTTTTTTGAAAGTTCATTTTTAATCCCACTTCTTTACTCTTGTCGGCAAGTTCCTGGATCATACTCTGCAGCTCTGATGGGGTAGTTGCAAAAATGGCTACGTCATCAGCAAAACGAAGGTGGGTTAGATAATCTCCATTAATCTTTATCCCTTTGTTTTTCTAGTTCAGTGATTGAAAGACATTTTCCAATGTGGCATTAAAGAGCTTCGGAGATATGGTGTCACCTTGTCTCCCTCCATTTCCAATTTTTATGTGTGTTGTATTTTCAAACAGCCGAATCTTAGCGCTTGCATTTTCATAGATGTTATTAATAATATTAATGTATGCATCTTCAATACTGCAGGATTTCAGAGCCAGTGAAACTGCTGATGGTTTCACCGAATCAAAGTCTTTTTCATAATCGATAAAAGCCATGCACAATGGAAGTTCATATTCCCTCACTCTTTCAATTAGTTCTCTCAGTACGTGGATATGATCTATAGTGCTGTAGCCACTCCTGAATCCAGCTTGTTCTCTCGATTGAGCCATGTCCAGTGTTACCTTCAAGTGGTGTGAAAGAACTTTAGTGAAGATTTTTAAACCACTGATAGGAGGCTGATAGGCCTGTAGTTCCCGAGATCCTCAATGTCGCCTTTTTTATGTAGCAGGATCATTGTAGCGTTGTTTCAATCCTCAGGAATCTTCATTTCATTAAGGCATTGAGTGAAAATTTGGGCGAGTACTGTTTCGATTTCTCCACTTGCTTCTTGTATGATGTCTACAGTAATTCCGCTTCTTGTATGATGTCTACAGTAATTCCGCTCCTTGTATGATGTCTACAGTAATTCCATCTTCTCCTGGAGCTTTCCCCCGCTACACGTTCTTGATTGCATGTGCAACTTCTGCTGGGAGGACTGGAAGAACTCTGGTACTGGTACCTTTCATGATGTCTGGAGTACATGTATCATCCCTTTCATATAATTTGGAATTGAAATCTTTCACTCTTGTCAAAATTTCGCCTCTATTTCTTGTTACAGAACCATCTTCTTTTCTCAGTGCCATAATCTGTTTTCTTCCCTTACTGAGATGTCCCTTTGCTATCTTTAGGCTTTGGTTGCTTTCAATTGCTTTCCTCACTAGTTCACAGTTGAATTTCCTTACGTCTTCAGTGATACTTTTTCGTACTGTCTTGCATAGCTCTATATATTCCACTTTGGAAGTCACATCTTCTTTAGTTGTCCTCATCTCTCTTCTTTTTTGCATCAACATTTTGATTTTTCCTGATAATTTGTTCACATGCAACTTGTTCTTAGATCCAGCTTATTTTGTTGCCGTTTCCATAAGAGCTTTGGTTACTTTTCTGTTAACTTCAGAAATATTCACTTCTTCCGATTGTAGACCTTCTAAAGCAGAGAATCTGTTCTTCAGTTCCAGCTTGAAGGTATTATGGTGTTTTTTAAGGTTGGATATGTCAATACATTTTGTTTGTCTTATGAGCTTGCCACGTTCGAGTTTAGTGTTGAGGTGCATCTTACACCTCACCAATCTATGGTCACTACCTGTGTTGAACTTGTTTAGCACACTGCAGTCTTCTATGACGAATTTTTTGTTACACATAATAAAATCAATTTCACTTGTCGTCCCATTTGGATGTCTCCATGTCCATTTCCTGTGTGGCTTTTTCTTGAAAAAGGAGTTCAAGATGAAAAACCCTTCTGCCTCTGCACACTCAACGAGAGTATTCCCACGCTGGTTTCTGTTGCCGTGACCGAATTTACCTACTGAAGTTTCATTCTGTTGCTGTTGCCCTATTTTTGCATTGAAATCTCCCATAATTACCTTCAAGTGCTGCTTACCTTTATTATGTAGATGACAAATTTCCTCATAAAATTCTTCAATTTCTTCTTCAGGATGACTTGTGGTGGGTGCATAAGTTTGAATAATCTGAGCCTTGTATCTTCTCGAGAGGTGGATAACGAGTCGTGCAGCTCTGTCAGAGGAACTTTCAACTTCTACAACTTTATCCTTCAGTTTCTTGTTTATTATAAATCCAACACCACTAGTTCTGCCAGTATCTGTCCCACGATAGTACAAGAGATGTCCACTTTTCAGTTCAATGAGATCTCCTCCTTTTCTTCTTACCTCACTTAGCCTGACGATGTCTAACTTGATCCTTTGTAGTTCCTCTTCCAATTCAAGAAACGTTGAATCAGAAGATAGGGTGCGTCCATTATATGTAGCCAAGGTCAGCATCAGATGGCAGCCTAGTCCGGTCCTCCGATGAATTTTAGCACCCTCTGCCTTCATGTCGCACTGGCCGCTGCCTTGGCCAGGTACATTCCAGCTGCCAGAGACTGAGGGCCAAGATTTAAGTTGTGGAGTCATTGGGGGGGGGGGGGGGGGGGGCATAACTCACCACGTTGGCCAAGCGGGTTGGTGAGTGTGGGATAGCATTTCCTCTTATCCCGAAGGTATAGTTATATCGCTATTGGCGGTTGTCAGAGCCCCTTTAGTGGGAACGGGATGAACCACGAGAAGGCGGGGTTAACATTTGTCAAGGAGAGGCTGTGATGTTACACATCACCTGACCTTACATCAAATATATATATATATATATATATATATATATATATATATATATATTTTTACATGTTTTTGTGTTACCTTCAAGTGAATAAAGAGAAAAATCAAGTTCTTTCAGCATTGCTGCAGTCAGACCACTGCAGCCATGAACACATACTTTTGGAAAGGGATACTGCACTTTCTAGAGAAAGCGACTGTCACAAGAGCAAATAATACCATCTTCGTTACACCATATTTTCTGTCAAAATGCAAGTAAGTAAAACAAAACAAAAAAATCCTTCCAACTGTCTGCAACCCTCTATCTTCAACTTTGTATTGTGTTCCACTTAGAAAATTACCAAAAATGCATTAACAAACAGAAAAGTGCATGTCCTCTACTGAAACTTCTGCCAGATTTTTCCAAGCAAACATTTTTTTTTTTTCAAATGGTGTTATTTGCACAGCCTAGATTTATACAGAAATTTAACAGATAAACTATATGGATATGATTGAAGTTATGGTACAAAAATATAGTACTATTCAGTATTTCAATTACTTCATCTTCCAAACGTAAATTTTTAAATTTACAAATTCTATTTAAAACAGTAAAATACAATAGCATAATCAAGTGATCAGTAAAATAGAAAGAAGAAACTTGACAGCTTTCCTAAAAAGCTATCACATTTCTTGCACATTAATATCAAATTTTTACAGGAATAAACTTTCTTTTTGCTCATGAACAAAAACTATGAACATTATGCACTTTCATATTGTGCAGAACTTAATATAAATATTGCAGCACAAATGGGACTTCTGTTGCACTTTTCATGACTCATCCAGGAAACAAACGTGGACTCACTTGGAATAGTCAAAACCCAGTGTTTAGACCACCATGCCAACAGAGAGGCTTTTCCCACTTTTACTGCCCATCTTAGGGTAACACTGGGGAATTGAAAAAAAGTGAAGCTACATGGCACGGGGGAGGGGGGGGATCAGAACAACATACAGATCACACAATACAAAATTTTGAGGAGTGGCTTCTTTTTCTGCTCAGTGAAAATGTTTGGTGACTCTGTCTCACTGCAACCAACCAAAGATAATGTTGTACAATAAGTTTCTTGGAATTGAAAAGGTAGACAGTGATGTATGCACAGCAGAGTCACAAGCAAACACAGATGCTTTTATCCCTTCAATTTGCATAAGTGAGCAAAATGAGTGCTGGGATGCTCCATTGGAGCCATAATTACATCACCTCTCTTCACAAAAAAGGTTCAGGTTTTGTCTTTCTTACATGAATTATTTTGACCCAGAATACAGGTCACATCAGAGTGTCAAGAATTATCCAGAACAAAGATTTGCAAAAATGTTGAACATCACTCAGACTGTAGAGAGGGCACATTTCTTCAAAATGCGTGCTTCATATGAAAGTGCTCTCATACCTTAGTTTTAAAAACCAGTCTAAAGAAAAGAAAAATAGTCTTCAACAGCGACATACATGTTTTAATTAAGAGTCCACATCATAGAAAAAAATAAAATTATCTTACTCACTTTGTGTACAGCTCCAGCTTTACAAACAGCCAAGGACACTGCCAAAATAGCATCAGCACAAAGTTTGGCTATGAAAGAATGAAAATATGTTAGAAGCGAAAAGTTCATAACTTTAACGTTTAAAATTCAATATTTTCAAGATATTACATTGCTATAGGTTCATTCCATGACAATTCAACCACTTCTCCCTGTAAAACAATAGCAAAAAGCATTTAATAATAAAAAAAAAAGTGTTCCATTATACACCCTGATTTATGAAGTATACAGTTTCCAGATGCTGTAAAACAGTAACAGTTGAAGACACGGACCACAACTGTGAACCGTTAGGTAGATGCACTCATAAAGTCTGTGTCCTGCTACTGAAGGAAGTGACATACACGATAGCGCGCATCACGTGACTAGTCAGTCAAAATGGCAGCATCTGCACTGGAGAAGGCATTTTGTGTTCTTGAATTGAGCAAAACGGAATCTGTAACTGTTGTGCAACGGCATTTTCGATCACAATTTGGAAAAGAACCTGCAACCAGAAAATCTATCTACGATTGGAATAAAAAATTTGAAACTACGGGCTGTTTGTGCAAACTTAAAAGTCTTGGACGACAACGTGTATTGGAAGAAGTCGTTGATAGTGTTTGCACCGCCATTCAACGAAGCCCGGGACAATCAATGCTGAGGGTGGGGTGAATTATGAAGTGCAGATTTCACAGCCCACTGTCTGGAGAATTTTGAGAAAGAAGCTGAAAATAATTCCATACACAGTCAATATCACTGCACTTGATTCAGATACCTTACCTCGCGTTTAGGCGGAAACGGATTACCAGCTCGATGTGTGATTAAGGGTGCACACATAGAACATCTGTGACTGTCTCTAAAAAACTTGATACATTCCCCTACAGTTCTGTTACAGGTAACATAAAATATCTTACATTGTTCTTGTTTTGTAGTGCGTTGAAACTGTATACTTCTTTATGAATCACTCTGTATATTGTACTATGTATTTTATATGTAGTTGGGCTTAGAAATCAACCTTCCAAATAGTGGAAAAATACTGAAGTTCCAGAATGCTCACTATTCACAGGTTTTACTATATGCTCAATGTTTTCTTTAAAAAATAAGTACATTTCTATAACTGGTGCAATCTGATAAGCAAAAGGGCACAGTAAACTTGCTTTTTTACTATATAAGCACTTCGCACAACAGTTCCTCTCTAATGCCATCATAAGATTTGCCACGACTTTTTGTGAAAAAGACCAGAGAGCATACATACTATCCCGAAGTCTTTAAGCTGATAACCTAAGTTTAAAAACAAAATGCTCTGCAGTTCTTATGTTGACCATCACAGTAATCTGAAAAATATTGCACTAGTTTCACATGGAGAATGACACTGCATTTCATATACAAATGTTACATCATGACCAAGGTTGCCTGACAGAAAGCAATGAGATGACATAGTAGGTACAGACAGCATCAACATAAAGCTACATTACACAAAAGTATAGTGCATGCAACTGCAAAGATATTTTTATATGACCTCTGTAAGGAATGAAAATTAAAATATTTTTGCTGACATTCAGCTAATTAGAACTAATAACTTAGTACTGAATGCACAACGTGAAGTTTGCTTTATGGACAATTTACATAAAACTCTGCAATAAGGAATGATATTGCTATCCAAACGAACACCTAGAAAATGTCACACAACCCAATAATACAAGTTATCTGAAACTTATTTACTTTTTGCATATTCCTTAAATGTGTAGTGTGTTTACAACAGTTATAGCGTCTAGAAGGGAAAGTGTGCCGAGCGCCTAGCGTACGTAATGATTGGCGTGGATACCGAAATTTGTCCCCTTCGTAGATGGCGCTTCGATCGCCTTCCCTTCCCTCTTTCTTACTGTGATGGGAGCGGGAAACTAAATTCGTGTTGCTTACTGTGAAAAGAACGGTAATTTAGACGAAAACGTGTTATGTTTTAGGTTTTAGAAGGAATGTGGATTACCTAAATATTGTATATAAGTTATACTTAGCTCATTATGCGGAAGAGAAATAACCATAGTTTTGTGCCAGGTTGCAATACTCAGTACAAAAACAGTAAGCCGTCACTCTTTGGAATACCCAAAAATGATAAACTTTTACAGCAGTGGCAAAGATTGATTCCCGGTGCAGATGTGCAGATAAAAACTTACGACAAATTTAGTGCTGTATGTGAACTGCACTTTGAGAGATTTGTGGTTCGAAATTTTGTGCATAAAATAAATGAGGAGACTGTGTTAATACCCAGAGATCGGCCCATCTTGACACCAGATGCAATTCCAACAATATTTCCAAACCTTCCCCATTATTTGTCAAAAACTCTGGCAAAATACAGGAAAGTTAGGGAAACCGATGATAAGCCTGATGGTAATTTAAATAGCTTGGAATTCACTTCCCAAAGAGTTACACGGAACTGCCTTCTGAATATCACAGCCTTCAGTATTTTGGGGTAAGCAAATTCCTGCAAATAATTCAAAGTGCATAATTTTCCATGTTCATTCATTCAAATGTGAATTGTCAAATTCATTGACAACAGAAAAACTGGTTGTTGTTACCAAAAGTTAACCAGAGGTTACCTGTAAAGTGTATTTACGTGGAATAAAAATTAACTCAGTTTCTAATATTACTTCTAAAGATGAATCAAAATCCATTATTCGAGACACTGATAGGCTAACAGTATGTCATGGCACAGGCTCCATTTCAGAATTTGAAAATAACATGAAGTACCTTGAAAGTGGAGTTATTTTTTAGAATAATTTGTACAGCAAAAATTGTGTAACGAAAGGAACAACAAAGACTTGCCTCAGATGTAAGTATCTGCAGGGCTTACTTTTGCACAAAATAGCTTATCATAGAAGAAAGGCTACATTTAAAAATAAGTATCAAAATACAGTTCGGAAAATCAACAGGCTGAAGAAACTAGTTATTTCGCTCTCTAATTAAACTTAAAAAAAAAATAAATAAAAAAAAAAGGAATTTTACAGAACTTTCCATTAATGAAAAAAATAGCAGAATTACGCATTAAGCAGCAGCAAATGGTTATTCATTGTTATAAGGCAGCAAAAAAGAAATCTGCAAGAGGTATGTCATATACCAAAGAATGGTTACTTGAATGCTTACTAATGCACATAAAAAGTCCAAAATTGTACGAGCACATACGGAAACACAAAATCATGATCCTACCTAATAGAACAACTATTAGAAAGTATATTTCAAATTACAACAGCAGTTTTGGATTCAATGCACTGACGTTTGAAACTATTTCAAAGAAAACAAGTGAAATGGAGCCTTTTGCAAGACATGGTGGTATATTAATAGATGAAGTGAAGCTTACAGAAAAACTGCATGCAAAATCATCTGGTGAAATATTAGGGTTTGTTCATATTGGGCCATACACTTCAAAAACTGTTAAGTATACCCCATGTAATCACGGACTGGTAATGGTGTTTCAGCCATTAAATGGAGATTGGACCCAAATAATTGGTGTTTTTGCCACAAGTAACAATATAAGTGGAACTTTGCTAGCAAAATTAATTATTAAAGCTGTTATTCTCACTGAAAATGCAGGTCTGTTTGTTAATTTCATTACGTGTGATGGGGCTTCTTGGACCAGGAATATGTGGAAGACATTTGGTATATCAGCAGACTGTTCTGGAACTAAATACAGCATTATGCATCCTACAGATTGTTCTAGTTTACATTTCATATCAGATTTTCGCCAGTCAAAGCGAGCCTTGCTTCATCATAGCTCAGCTATTTAGAGTCAGGTCGATGCTTAGCAAATTCCCAGTTATACAGGTAAACACTGGGGAAGAAATATTTCTTCTTATTATACGTGGGAAATATATCTCTATAAGCAATCTGAAATCACATATTTACTGTTACGTAACTGAAATCAAACGATCGTCCATGGAATGGAAACATGTCACCTCCCCAACAAGGAAGACGTGAAAAGTCCAACTGTCTCTGTCTGCGGGAGTGGTCATGATGACTGTGAATCTGTTGTTTACACAGAATTTCTGTCAAAAGAGACAACCATCAAGTGACTCATATTGCCAAACACCATTAAATTTGCGAAATTCAATTAAGGACAGATGCCGGGGTAAGTTGAGCGAAGGTGTCACACTGATGTCCAAGAACATTACACAGCACGGAAAACTAAGGGAATTGCTGCATTAATTCAAGTCGGAATTGTGGCAGCATCCACCTTACAGCCCCAACTTATCCCCATGCGGCTACCATTTGTTCGGTAAAATGAAACAGGAGCTTAGTGGACAATGATTCCCAACGGATGAGGCTGTGAAAAGTGCGGTCCTTAACTAGTTGCACCAAACTGGACTTTTCTTGTACAGGTATGGGAAAGTTAATCGCACGTTCCGATAAATGTTTACAGTCCTTAGGCGACTATGTCGAAAAATGAATTAATGTTGTAAACCAACATACATCCCCTGAGTATATCCTTGATTTTTTTATTCAACAGTGTAACTAACTTTTTGATCCACCCTCATATTATTAAAGCACTTTGCTACAATTCAGAAATTAATTTTTTAGTTTGTTTTAAAAATTAGCATAAATACTACATTTGGATAAAGTATCAACTTACCTATTGACTATGAATTTGTCTTGTATCTTCAAGCGGAACAAAGTAAAAAATACTATTAAAAATAAACAAATGGGTCCATTCTTTTACATAAATGTACCTCAAATGTCTGTTTCAAATAGTTTGAAAGAAGGAAGTCATCACAAGCTAAACAGTATTCAGCTTCAGATTGTTACCCAAACTTCCTTTATGTGATAGCATCTGCAACAAAGTTATAGATACACACAACAAAATAAAAAAAGAATTCTTGCTAACCAATGGCAGAAATTAAGACATCTGTTTCAAATAGTTTGAATCATCACAAGTTACATCAAAATTATCTCAGCTTTAGATCCTCCAGTGTGTGTTACCATCTGAATATTTTATGTATGAGTTATGTCAATTATTTTCTTTACCTAAAATCTACTCTTGTAATGTTCATACCTGTGATCTACTTTTTTATAAAACATATTTGATATCACTTTTTAGATTAGACAACATTTTAACAGTATAAATAAATATTTCCCACACATTTCTAAAGGAATTAAGCAGAATTGGTTAGTAGTTTTTCATAACACTAGGGAATTTATACATTTTACTAACATTCTTTACTAGAAGCCAAATTTGCTCATTATAGTAAAATTAAATTTTTACTTTCAATATACCTACTATAAATGTCAAGCTAAGCACTAGTACACACACACACCAGTGCTGAGACGGGCCGAGCCCGAACCGGGCGCTGGCTGTGTAATACTTACTGGAGTTCGGGCTTGGAGAGAGGGGAAGAATTTTCTTCCTTTTTCTTTTAATGTGATTTTATATAATTTAGCACACGAGACTTTTTTTACACTTTCTAGTTGTGAAAGAGAATTCTTCAGCAACTGGGTCAAATGGGGAGTAGGAATTCTGCAGGGCTATCCATTCCGGGCTTGGATAACAAAATACCATAGGCCATGAATTACAGGATTTCTGCCAAGGATAAGTTTTAAGAAGCATAGATAGTAGATAGCAAGCTGACGGAATTTTGCTCCCTACCTCAAAGGGGCAGCTCCCTGCTAATTCTATTGAGCAACATACGACATAGTTTGTTGTGCCTCCAGATGTCCCCCTCCCCCAAAAAACATTTCGGGAATAAATGAATGGTTAAAGGTAACTATAGAAATAGATAGACATCCCTTCTCCACTCCGCAGTTGAGAAAGACATCAGTTAATTGCATGGGTAGGAAAGAGTGGAAGTCTGGAAGACTTTTTCAATGCTTAACAGGTTAATCATAGTTTTCGGGCTCGTTCGAGCTGACATACTTCAGGCTCAGGATCTTGAAATTCAGCCCGAACTCAGCTCTGACACACACACACACAGTAACACTTCAGTTAATTTCTCACAGGTGTTTTTATCAAAAATTTTATGGCAATGAAGTCATAGTGGTAAGTATGAAAAATAAGAGAAATTTCCTGGAATTTTTTGGTACAGTATTGAAACATAAACAAAAATGCTACAATATTACTGCTAACATTTATTAATCTGAAAATAAGTGACATGGAACTCGTACGGGTATGGTGTCGTTGAGGGACTAGCCGGACCCCATGACGCGAAGGAGTACAGCATCATCTTCCACGGAAAGAAAATAGTCCATAGATTTTCAAATGAATTTTGACAGATGAAATCAAACCTGCTAGTAAATGAGGACCTCTGGTCCATTTTGAAGACGGGCAACCACTGCACAAACAGTATTAGTTCCAATTTGAAAAAAAAAAAAGACACCACCAAATATTAAATACAAATCTTCAGTACAGAATGCCACCAACCACTCCGCATCACTGTGTGAATATGTGATGAAGCAGAAAAAAGATTGGAAATATGTTACGAGAAGCTAACTGAAGTACTGCTTCCTGGTATACAAGTTTCAAATAAAATTAAACCAAATATGACGGATCTTTACTTTCCAGTTTCAAAGATAACTTTTCAGAAATGTTATCTTCATTTATTACAGAAGAAAAATACATTTCAATACTTTAACCAACCTGGCTATACACTTTTGCATATAAAATATTTGATAAGTTTGAACTCTTTTTCCTATCTCAGGACTTACTCTGTGCACACTATGCACTAAGGAGAGGCACACAAAACTAAGCGTTCAGACTTTCAACTTCTTAATTTTCCTTTCACGTGATTTCAAATAATTTCAGTTGTCATGTTTGGCTTTCACTAAGTTGTTCAAGAGTATTTTCCAGCTGAGGAGAGTTATGTTTTCCTATTTAGTTTTCAAGCTACTCATACACAAACATTCCACGGAAAATGAACAAGGAAATCTAAAATCAGAACTTTGTCTGTTTAAATGTATGCAGCAGATTTTGTATAAGACAATTGGTATGGCAAAAGTTGTAAGTCTCCTTTTGACTTCTATAATTTAACTAGCAGCCACTAACACTGCAACACTGTGGCATGGCAAATTTTGGCAATTCCTGTAAAAAGAATTACACCTTTTAATACAAGTGAAGAACTAGATATGAAATTTTTAATCGAAAGTAGTTCCCTATGTTTTGTACAGTTAGAATAAAGTTGATCATGCAAGTTTTTCAACATAATCTGTCCACACTGTTCAGACAGCTTTAGTAAATTCAATCAGACAAATGCTATATCACAGTTGCATTAAGTTACGAAATTAAAAAATGTACTCTTTAATTCAGAGACACATTACAATGCAACAACAGTTCAAGCATTAATTTCGTAAAGAAAGGGCTAACGATTGTTGGAGATGCAAATGTTATACAAATTACGAAGGCTAATTTCCTGAAAAGTTGCCCTGATTTCTGGTAATATTCAAGCTCTATGTGAATCGGCATTGGCAAAATATATTAATTATTCTATTTGAAATAAGAATTCAACACTACAGAATAACTCACTTCTTTATACTTCACTATTCACGAGACATGAACAGATTTCAACACGTGTGAAACTAAGATCTACTCATTAAACCTATAATTATTACTAAAACTAAATAAAACGTTTACTAAGAATTAACCTTACCTTAGAAATATAATAATACCTACCTTACAAAACTATACGTGTATCCAAATGGCAATAAACGGAACACTCACTCAATACAAACAAATGTGAACCAACAATGAAACGCAATGGCTGTTCAACCGATTGACTTGGCGACAGCACTAAGTTGTGCACGTGACTATTTCGCACCGTAGCCTGTCTTTTTCGTCAGATTCGACTCAGCTTACCACTAGCCGCTACTAAGTGACATACATTTAAATTTTCCAAACAGCACTTCTTTACTTGGCACATACAAGCCATTTGTTAGCCTTTTGGTAGGCATTCTTCGAGGAGGTAGCATATCAATTTAAATCACGCATAATTATACTTTCAATTACATTTGCCGACGCTGCACTCTGCGCCAGACGTAGACATTTCACTGAACCATAAAATGTGTTTCCATAATCACACACTTAAGAAAATCGTACATATCCTAATCCAACCCCTGTTGTTTGGTTCACATTGCACAACAGTACACACAATCTTTGACACAGACGCCGTCTGCAGCGCCGCGATGCGGCGTGGGACATATTTCGAACGCAGATTTTGAGTTCGCACGGCACACTTCCCCTTTTAGACGCTATACAACAGTTTTTAGGAATTAAGGAAATGGTACTTAAACATAAATGCATATGCTAGGAGCAAATTTACCCTTATTAGTAGAAGTTCAGAAATTGAGTATTTATGTGAATCAAATATTTTCCACTGATGCAGTGGTATGCTCAAATTCCTTGGGGGTGAGGTGGGGGTTGACCATGGATTTGCATTGTCGGCGCAAACCTTAAAGGGCGAAATAGTTCAAATTGTAGCATGCACACAATCTTCAAAAGCACCAAAAAATACCCTCCCTTGGAGGAGGAGTGGGGTTACACCAGTCAAGCAAAATTGACACTATTTTTTAATAAACGTTAACATTTAAATGAAAAGAAAACTTTAGTGGCATATGCTTCCCATTCCTGTCAAATAAAACTCACACCTGGAGGGAATGGGGGAGAAAGGGAGTCTGAACCCAAGGGTTATGTAACTACTATGATCTTATCTGGTCCATAAAGTCCACATGTTATGTGCTGGCATCCACAGGAAATATTTAAAGCACATACAGATCTACATATGTCAAATTACAGTTTAGAAAATATAAATGAGGTACAGGCATGGATGAATTAAATTGTGCATCAGGACATGTTCACATTTATATTTATGATATGTGAAGCTATGTCTATGATTACACAAATTTCCCATTTTGAAATGTGCAACTCTCCTACTGGGCCAGATAAAAATCTAAAGATTTGACTATTTCACATAATATGAAGAAATCAATAATGAAGCAAAAATTTTCATACATGATTTATCGTGTATTAAACTTTAGGAATAGTAAGATCTTTGGCTGAGGCATCAGCCTTGTTCACACTAGAAGCAAGCACTTGCATACGTAGTCAATATAGTTTCTTTAGCTGTTGCCAGCAGAGATTTCCAAATTATCGGAGTATTGAAGGATGCAATCCTTTCGGTACTATTCCAGTTTGGAGTGGTATCTTCAACAGTCAGAAGAGAAATTGCAGAAATGGCCTTCCTACTGATTTTTTCAAGTTATGCAAATTCTGGGCCAATCTCAGATTGGAATTAAGAATGGAATTTCTTCTGAAAAGCAAGACTAAGTTTCAAATCTATTGTGCCAGCTGAATTTTCTCTAAAAGGGAAGTTAGAAAAAGCCTTCAGACTACTGCATTTTCTCCTCTGACTATTGAAGACACCTCTGCCTCTACAAACTGGAATAGTACCAAAAGAATTGAACCCTTCTCAAACAAATTTTCATTACACTGCAGAAAAAGCATTGAAACTCTGTTTAAAAAAAAAAAACTCTTGCAATTAAGATGAACCCTAGAAATCTACTGAAAACAGCTAAAGAAATTATGTTAACCATGTGAGTGCTTGCTTCTAGTGTGAACAAGGCTGATGTTTTAGCCAAAAGATCTTACTATTACTGAAGTTTAATACAAAATAAATTGTGTGTGAACATTTTTACATCATTTAATGGTTACCAATACTGATGAGTTGCACAAGCTATATCTCACGAGTAAAAGCCGTCTTTGTGCGGATAATTGAAAATAAAATAAAACTCAGCTTAGCTTAAATCAAATTAACTCGTATTATGAGACATCAATTCAATAAAACCTTATGATATTTTAAAAACAGATTAAAAGACATGGGTACTTTTGGGCCATCGCATGGCCCATCTTCAGATGGAAAAGCCAAATTGACAAGATCCACGTAATATATACACACACAAGAGCGCAGTCAAAGTCGATTGTTGTACATATATGCAAAGAAGGAAGACATTCCTCCCGGCACATTATCCCACGGTTACGGGTAATTCAAAGCCCCTAGGATTAGAGTTACCTTATAGGCATTGGGGAGCTCATAAAGCATATAGTCATTACAACAAACATTTTGTGAGTGAAAAATGAATATGCTCTCGGTAAGAAGCAGCGCACTACGATTTTTAGGGGTAACCAGAATTTTAAAATTTTCCCAATCCGGATATAAAATCCCTTCTGCTACTTTCTTAGCAAGTGCTGTGTTGGTACCTCCTGTCTGGATATTATATTTATGTTCCTTTACTCTGTAAGACAAATTCCGTCCGGTCGATCCTATATAGACAGATTGAGTAGTTCTGAAAACATCTTTCAATGGAACACAATAGACACCCCATTTTGTAAAATATCCGTCGGGGTCCCGTCCTTTCTAACAAGTGGCAGGATATTAAGGGAGCGAGTGCTGAAATCCAATCCAATTTTCCAGCAAATGTTACAAAGAGGTTGAGTAATTGAAGGGATGTTATCGATGGAAGCAATGAAACGAAATGGTGTGGACAAAAATGGTTGTAATGTAGTAGCAAGTTTACTTTTAACTAGGGAATGGATCCGGTTAAAAACGTAATCAGGATATCCAAATTGGGGGGCAAACGACGAGACCCATTGTAGTTCTGCAACGTGCGGGTTGAGGAATGGGTGTAGGCTCTACGAATGAAAAAGTGAAGAGACGTTAACTTTTGGTTTTGCGGATGATTTTTAGGAGTATGGAATCATAGTTGGGGTACAAGACGGTTTTCTATAAACAGCAAAATGCAATGGTAAAACCTGGTTTGGATGACGGGTAATCATAATATCAAGAAACGGGATTTTTAGGTCTTGTTCGATTTCTAGGGTAAATTGAATTGACGGAAATTGTGAAGAGAAAGAATTCGTGAATGCTTGTAATTGAGGTCCTGGTTGGGCCAGAGTAATAAGATATTGTCTACATACCTGAGAAATAACAGAGGTTGGTAGGGATAAGAAGTCAAAAATGTATTTTCAAGGTACTGCAAGAAAATTTCGGCTAAAATGCCAGAAAGCGGTGATCCCATGGCCGCGCCATCGGTTTGCCAATAAATTTTATCTTGGAATTGGAAATAGGACCGTTTTTTAACAAACCGAAGCACATTCATTATGGCTGAAATCTCAGTAAGTGGGTGCCCTAAGGAATGAAGTTGATTTTCGATAATCTGATGTGTGAATTCAACAAGTACATTGGGGTAAAGTGACACCACGTCGAGGGAAGCCAGAATGAATGGTATAGTCTGGGTTGGAAGGTTTGAAACAACTCGGGTAGAATTCTTTATAGAGTAATGGGAGTCCTGAACCAGATGTGAGAGGTATTTAGAAATGGTGGCTTCTAGTGGTCTTGTAGTACTATTCCAGAGACAAGTGGCTGGAGCGGATGGTTAGGTTTATGCAGTTTAATTTTACCAAATACGTTGGGAACGCAGGGTCCTGGTTGGGGCTTAAAGGAGCACCAGAAACTTGGGGGGGGGGACAAAGTCCTTACCTAGTTTTGACAAAGCTGAAATGGTAGAGTTTATAGGGTTATGATTGATGATACAATGTGGGATAGTGGAAATGGCAGAGGTCATTTTATCACAGTAATCAGCAGTGTTAATAATCACAATTTGAGAGGTTTTATTGGCAGTAATAATCAAGATGGTAGATTCTTCCTTAATTAAGGGTCCTTAAAAGTCGTTTTTCAATAGTGGATGCATTTTTGATTAGCTTATTATGTTCCTTATTGATAATCTTGGAGATTTTTTGTCTTGTAAAAGTTTGCTCCGAAGCTGGTAGTTGAGAGATAATGTTTTCAATTTGCGGAATGGTGTGTGGTAAGCTAACCTTTTTAGGAAAAGCAAATTTCATCCCATGTTGAAGAACACTCTTTAGTTGGTCACTAAGTTGAAAGTCACTAAAGTTAATGACTGTCTGTGGTGCTATTGCTGGAGGGTTGGTATTTTCACTGTAGGTATTTTTGCCGGCACATTGTTGCCTCCTGGTTTTTATGTCCACTAACCCCCGTAATTTTTTGACATGAGATGTATATAAAGTCTTTTAAGGGTATCTGCAGTCGAGATCAACATAGTTAAGGGTCTGCCGACAATAAGTGGGTGAGAGTCCTTGACAAAAATAGAGAACGAATAATAAGCCCTTCTTTGTAAGTAATTAATGATCCCCTTCTTGGACCTAATTTCCTGTTTAAGCCTCTTCCCTTCAGCAGTTTTCAAAATGTCATTGTCTTTCCAAGATCTAGGTGTGGTGGATTCGAAGGAACTTAGGATCACCGATAATTCACTACAGTTAATCAGGAATTGCAAGTGGGACTCTTCTTGACGAGTTTCAGTCTGTTTCTTTGAAAAACATGAGTTTATTACATTTCATATTTCTAAGCCAGAATTGATTCAAAATTTTAGGACAAGATAGTTTATTATTGGTTGCTGTATGCACCCGCCCCCCTTCATATGTAACAAAACAGAAGATTATATTGCATAAATCTAATGAATTCTAAGAGATGGCAATGTAAATCAACAGAGTTCAAAGATACTTCAAGTATGAGAAACAAAAATTGTCTACTTACATTTTTCTTCTGTTCCATCTACCAAAGCAAGCATTACATCATCAATTTCTGTTTGCTTAGTGGGGCAGAGGTTCTAGAAAAAGATATATGTATATATATACACACAAGCAAGTATGTACACAAAAAAATTTCAATGAAAAAGTACTGAACTCTGGGCTAGACTAATGATTATAACCAAGTAAAATATTACCTTTTGTATCAAGGCAGGAGCAATTTGTGAGTTGACATTATCAATAGCCTTCTTTACACTGTTTCCATAGTAAGAACTATTATCATTATCTCTGAGCTCTAAAGTATCATTGATTCCAGTCGAGGCTCCACTCGGTACGGCAGCCCGAAATACTCCTAAAAAGTTCCAAAAACAAAACAGGTGCAATGTGAATAAACAGCATTAAACACTAGCACATTTTATCAAAAATCAATACAAACCAATATAAAGTCGCACACATAACTTATCTTTGATATAAAATCAAAGATATGTTATGTGTGTAACTTAGACATTTTGGTAATTCATATTCAGTCAAATTCTCATTTCTGAATTTATAAGTAACATACATTTGGCAATCTTTCAAAACAAATAATGGGCAGATATAATTTATTCAAATAGCATAGATGGAAAAGGAATTATGCAGACAAGAAATGCATCTAACCTTTAGCTTACAGAACACTTGAGTTACACAAGCTTAGCTTTTAAAATGTCTTGCTGATCAGTGAAAACTCAAGAAATTTACATTTACTGTTTTGTGTGGGTATTCTAGAATGTTAAATAAATGCACTACACTTTTCACACGCTGATGTACCAAACTAAAGGGTGTTTCAGTGGGAAGTTCCACTTTTTAAATAGTGGAAGTGTACATATTGCCATCACCCTCATTCAAAGATGAGGCAAGTTTAGCTTACAGAACACTTGAGTTACACAAGCTTAGCTTTTAAAATGTCTTGCTGATCAGTGAAAACTCAAGAAATTTACATTTACTGTTTTGTGTGGGTATTCTAGAATGTTAAATAAATGCACTACACTTTTCACACGCTGATGTACCAAACTAAAGGGTGTTTCAGTGGGAAGTTCCACTTTTTAAATAGTGGAAGTGTACATATTGCCATCACCCTCATTCAAAGATGAGGCAAGTCATAACACTGTTGAATCATTGGAAGGTAATTCAAAAAATTAAAAAAAAAGAAGCTTTATAGCATTTCATTTACACTGGAAAGATTGAAATCTTTCAACTTAATAACTAAACAGTAACATAACTACATGAAAATGAGAGGTTAATAATGAGAGAATGACTTACCATCACATTAAGTACTGAAAGTGTCAAAGAAAGGTAACTTGATCACGCTAGTTACGTTAACTAAAACTTTTACAAAAAGTTCGTAAGTTGGAAGCTTTCGACCTTATCTTAGGTCTTCATCACGCCAATGGAGGACTAAAATTGTTGCCAGATTCTACATTTGAATTTTTCCTATTTTTGTTGCCAAAACTTAGAATTGATCTCCAGATCAACGGAATGTAGAGAGGAGATTCGGAGTTGCAAGTCATTGAGTTGAAAAAATTTCTATGCTTTCACGGTAACGGAGGGCAAAACGATTGTCAAACGAAGCAATTCGTTTTGCTTCGTTCCAGTGGGGAACTGCAGATGTGTCTTCCATTGTCAAAATAGACAAGGCAGTGTTGGGATTGCCTTTCGAAACATCTTTTCTGTGTTCTAAAATTCTATGGCTAATGCTCCTGTATGTGCTTCCAATGTATAAGTTATCCCCAGCAGAAGAAGAGATAGGAATGCAGTAAACTCCTGGGAGGTTCAGGCTTTCAACTTTGTCCCTATCCCTTTGTAGAAGTTTCAAGATGTTTGGGGTAGATTTAATGGCAAGATGGTAACCAAAACTTCTAAAAGGATCTGTAACTTATAAGCATAGGAAGGATGGTAGGGAACCGAACCACAGAATTTCAGGTCTTCTTTCTTGTGAGGAAGGAGGCATTCGATTTTCGAATGGTTTTCAAATTTCTTTATGAGGGAGTTAACTGTAACAGCAGGGAAACCATGAGAGAGGGCTATTGTAGAAATTTTGGAGAGTTCTTCTTGAAGAGAGAGTTGGTTGTTGCAAATGATATGAGCCCTGTGGATGTAGGACTTCAATGCTGCAAGCTTGTAGAGATGCAGGGTGCAAGATTTGTAGGGAATGATGTTAGTGGCTGCAGAAGGTTTTCGATAGACGGAACGAGTAATGGAGAGACGCTGATCTCTCCATTACTCGTTCCGTCTATCGAAAACCTTCTGCAGCCACTAACATCATTCCCTACAAATCTTGCACCCTGCATCTCTACAAGCTTGCAGCATTGAAGTCCTACATCCACAGGGCTCATATCATTTGCAACAACCAACTCTCTCTCAAGAAGAACTCTCCAAAATTTCTACAATAGCCCTCTCTCATGGTTTCCCTGCTGTTACAGTTAACTCCCTCATAAAGAAATTTGAAAACCATTCGAAAATCGAATGCCTCCTTCCTCACAAGAAAGAAGACCTGAAATTCTGTGGTTCGGTTCCCTACCATCCTTCCTATGCTTATAAGTTACAGATCCTTTTTAGAAGTTTTGGTTACCATCTTGCCATTAAATCTACCCCAAACATCTTGAAACTTCTACAAAGGGATAGGGACAAAGTTGAAAGCCTGAACCTCCCAGGAGTTTACTGCATTCCTATCTCTTCTTCTGCTGGGGATAACTTATACATTGGAAGCACATACAGGAGCATTAGCCATAGAATTTTAGAACACAGAAAAGATGTTTCGAAAGGCAATCCCAACACTGCCTTGTCTATTTTGACAATGGAAGACACATCTGCAGTTCCCCACTGGAACGAAGCAAAACGAATTGCTTCGTTTGACAATCGTTTTGCCCTCCGTTACCGTGAAAGCATAGAAATTTTTTTCAACTCAATGACTTGCAACTCCGAATCTCCTCTCTACATTCCGTTGATCTGGAGATCAATTCTAAGTTTTGGCAACAAAAATAGGAAAAATTCAAATGTAGAATCTGGCAACAATTTTAGTCCTCCATTGGCGTGATGAAGACCTAAGATAAGGTCGAAAGCTTCCAACTTACGAACTTTTTGTAAAAGTTTTAGTTAACGTAACTAGCGTGATCAAGTTACCTTTCTTTGTTAATATTGTTACGTGTTTTGCCCATAATCGTCACTGAAAGTGTCTTCCCTCCTCATTGAGAAATCACTTCATCTACATAAGGTGTGTGTGTGTGTGTGTGTGTGTGTGTGTGTGTGTGTGTGTGTGTGTGTGTGTGTGGTATGCAATTTTTTCCTGAACGAGCCATTCGGCCAATTTTCTTTGAAGGGACTGAACACTGCTGTGTACAGCCGCCCCGGTGGCGCAGTGGTCTAAGGCGTTGGCCTTTGATCATTCGTCCGTAAGGGGTCCGGGTTCGAATCCCGGTCAGGCATGGATGTTGTGTTTGTCTTACGGCACTGGCTCTCTCCCTTCCCTGGAACCAGTGACCCTAAATTAGGGACGGGCGACTGCTTATAGCCCATTGAGTTGCTCACGGTGGTCGTTAAACCTCCAATCAAAAAAAAAAAAAAAAACTGCTGTGCACAAGGAACAAGGACATTTTCATAGCCTTCATGGAGCAACTAGACGACATCGAGCTTATGCAGGAATACTTCCAGCTGGATAGTGCCACACCTCCAATGAGTCCATGGCACTCATCAACAGCTTTTTCATGGACTGAGATATCTCCAAAGACCTGCGCCCCCCCCCATCGCCAGACTTGACATCAGCGGATTACTTCTTGTGGGGCTATGTTAAGGAGAGAGTCTACAAAAATATACCACAAACCATTCAGGATCTCTGGGCAAACATCATGACCAAAATAAACAATATCAGCACAGGCATGTATCAGAAAACATGGTGAAACATGTGCAAATGTGTCTGGAAGAAGGGGACACTTTCAGCATTTGATGTGATGTTAAGTCATTCTCCCATTATTAACCTCTCATTTACAAAAATTAACGTTACTGTTTAGTTATTAAGTCAAACGATTGGCCTATTTAAGAAGTGGAACTTTCTACTGAAACACCCTGTATAACACAAATGCATAGGGTATTTACAAATGAAACAGTTTCAACATTTCATAAAACCAAAACTCTTAAGATATTGACATGTTGCAATGTTTTGTAGGGAAAGCCTTCAAGTTTGCCGCAGAAACTCATGGATGTTTGATATGTAGAACCTTAGTCATACGTGTACATCAGTGCAGTAGTTGAATTCTTGGCAAAAACATATGAACATATCTTTATCAACTCCAGCTATATCTGTTGTGATATGTTGTTTTAGATCTTCCAAATCAATAGGAAGGGGAGGGAGAGACACACACACACAAAATCACAGGTGTTAGATATGGACTTCGTGGTGGCCAACATGTGAGTGATATACTGTAGCCTGTTGTACAGCCAATACAATGATGTGGAAGATTTTCATCAAGGTAATTTCTAATTTCCTGATGCCAGTGGGGTGGTGCTCCACCCTGTTAGATAATGAAGTTGTCACTGTCTTTGTGCCATTGACGCATCAAACAAATCATTAGTATATCAAAATAAGAACTTCCCATTACACTGTTTTCTTGGAAAAAGATGGGGTCCATACAATTCTTTTGCAGGATATAGCACAGAACACATTAACTTTCTGGAAATTCCACACAGGCTGCACTATTTCTCTAGGATTTTCAGTCCCTCATATGTGATTGTTATGTCTGTTAACTTTCCCTACTTATGTGGAGTATTAACTCATGGCTGAAGAAATTAGATGCTCAGTAAAATCATCTTCCTCAAAATGCATGTCTATACAGAAACTGCAACATTCAATTCTATCATTGTCACTTAGACCACAAAACTGCCGTTTGTAGGGAGTTATTTTCAGTCACTTCCTCAAAATTTCCTGAACAGTTGGTCATGGAATTTAACTCCCCACACACCATCATTGTGGATTTTCTTGGGTTGCATTGGTAAATGGCAGGAGTATGCACCACTTGTTCATACACATGGTCTCCCTGGACTTTTACACGAACATCCTGTTTTATTCATTTATAACAAAATATTCATCTACATTGAACAACTGTACTTTAAAATTAACAAACTAACTAGATTGAGGTAAAGAGTAGCCAATAAATACCTCACAGCTGTCATCAAAAAAACTTTAACAAGACCTAATTGAGCTGATTTAAAAAGGTGGAGAAAATGCAACTACCTTGTAGTAAGTATTAACATTCATAATTAGAACATTTCAACTTGTCACATTCTGTGATATCAAATTCAAATTACCTTTAGCAGTCACAACATCAACTTCAATTGCTTTATTGCCTCTGCTATCAATAACTTCACGTGCATGAACCTTTGTGATAGGTGAACAATGGCCTGTAAGAAAAATGTTTGAAGAATATGTTAATGCAGAAAATAGAAAAATGAACTAATTACATTTTTATTTCTGAAAGAGTAGGAGTTAAAAAGGTAATTACTCTATGTACTCGCGTATAAGTCGAGAAATTTGGGACAAAATGAGAGCTTCAAAGTAATGGGGTCGACTTATATGCGGGGTCTAAAAAAATCTTAAGTCCAAAAGTTCTTCCCGTGAGGCAAAAGGCAATTCATCCCAAAAGAAATAAAAATGCTGATGCGGTATTAATTACGAAATCACAACCCTCCGAAAGAAAGAAAGAACACCGATGTGGTAGAATTACGAAATCGTGACCCACAAAATTTCTCCGCGCTCTGAAAAGTCTTCTCTCTCCTGGCTTTGCGTATCCACAGCGCAGTCACAGCTGCGCATAGAAAGCTCCGCCCTTCCGACTACCAGTTGATTGCGCTGACCTTTGACGTAACGGAGCCATGCGACAGCCAGTGTTAGGTGTTGCTTGTTGATGTTCTTAATCGCCCGTGTTTTTCTTGTTCTTAATCGCACGTGTCTCGCTTCTCCAATTATGGGTGACACGGATTGTGTAAAGAAACGGATGTCCTATAACACAGGATTCAAGTTGAAAGTGGTTTCTTTTGCAGAAAATACTAACAACTGTGCTGCTTCACGTCAATTTGGCATTAATGAAAAACTGATTCAAGATTGGCGTAAAAAAACCGGACTTGGTGAAAATCCCAAAATCGCAAAAGGCGCTGCGCCGTGGAACGACATCTTTCCCAGAGCTGGAAAGTGTCTTGAATGATTGGATTGTGGGCTGCAGACAAAATGGTTACATTGTAACGCAAACTGGTATGCGTTTGCGAGCAATGAAGCTCGCAAAAGATGAAAAGTTTGCAGCCGCAAATAACACTTTTCGTGCCTCACCAGGTTGGTGCACAAGGTTCATGAACCGCTATGGGTTGTGTCTACGCCGGCGCACCAAAATTGCACAAAAGTTACCTCGTGACCTCGAAGCAAAGATAATGAATTTCAAAAGTATGTACCGTAATTTTTGGGCTAAGAGCCGCGGCTCTTACGTTACTAAAAGTGAAAATTTTCGGGTGTGCGGCCCTTATGCCGAATTTGTTTTCGATAAGACTTTCTTCCCTCCCCCCTTTTTTTTTTCATGCAGATGCTTAGTAAATTTTTTCAAACCATGTCTTTTTTGTTCACGAACTCGACTGTGATCATGTCCCCCCTTTCTACTCATACGTTAGACAATAACTCCGCTGTCCTGATGTTGGTGTTTAGGAGGGAAAGTGGGGGAGAACAGGAATGCCTGACTCAAACGCCCTTTGCATGGGGGATGGAATGGGGACTTAAGCACACAGACGAGTAGCGTGACGCCCGAGGCTTCTGTGAATAGCGTGCCCAGCGGTAACAGCTCAGTGCGCAGTAAATTAAAGTACTAGGTCAAACCACTTGAAAGAGATAAAGCGCACCGCCGTTTCGAAGTGTTGACGGCAGATCAGCGAACACGTGCGAAGCAGCTGGTAAAAGGAAACGTCTCTACATGAGAAAAAAAGCATAACGTAGAAGGAACATATTATTAAAGAAAACATTAATCGAAAGCATAACAAGCGATAATTTATAAGTTAATTACTTCTAAGACGGATTCTATTGCGGTGAACAGAGAACCATCCTGTAGCAGACATCCACATTGAATGGAATTTAGACAATTGTGCGGTTTTACGAGCAATGCGATATTCTAACGGGAGTCTTAAGATTAACTGTGATTTATATTGATTATATAAATGGTTCTGAGCATTTAATAAAGGCAAACAAATAACATCATTAGCATGATTAATAAAAAATGTATAAATAAAAATGTTTGCCAGTATGAAAAAATAAGTGTATAAAGCAGATCGATACTGAGTTGCAGAATTAGCCTTTGAAGTATACATATAATCACGTTGGGCGTGAGTTAATTCATGAAAATAAGGAAGATAATTTAGCTTTCTGAGTAGCACCATGACTTCACAGGTGCGGCCCTTACGGCAACTTTTGCTTCCAAGATCGCAAAAATTCTCACCTGCGGCACTTATGCCGATGCGGCTCTTAGTCCGAAAATTACGGTAATTCAAAAGAGAAAAGTGACTGCTTTTGAACTTTCCCAAATAGGGAACATGGATGAAACCGCCATGTGTTTCGACCTTCCTGGAAATAAGACGGTGAACCAAAAGGGCGAAAAAAATATCTTGATCAAAACGACTGGCCACGAAAAATCCAGTTTCACGGTTGTTCTTTCCTGTTTGGCCGACGGCAGTAAGCTACCTCCGGTAATTATTTTCAAATGCAAAACTCTGCCGAAAAGTGTTGTCTTTCCGTCTGGTGTGCTCGTTCGTGCCCATGAAAAAGGATGGATGAACGAATCCGGAACAATTGACTGGTTAAAGAATGTATGGAACAAAAGGCCAGGTGCACTTTTGAGGAAACCTTCTCTTTTGGTCTGGGATATGTTTGTTGCACACCGTTGTGCAGAAGTGAAAAAAACTGCAGAAAATTCAAAAACAACTCTTGCTGTCATCCCAGGTGGGTTGACATCTGTTCTTCAACCACTAGATGTCTGCCTTAATAAGCCCTTCAAGGACAATGTGCGGAGGTATTGGGCAGATTGGATAAGTTCCGATTTGCCGACTGAAACCAAGGGCGGAAAACTAAAGAAGCCGGATATCGTTTTGATTGCGCGATGGGTGGAGGATGCTTGGGATGCGATACCTGCGAAAATGGTCATGAAATCATTCAAGAAATGTTGCATTAGTAACAAACTTGATGGCACAGAGGATGAGATTTTTATGAGTGATGATGACAGTGATTCTGATGCCACAGGCATAGATGGGAATACTGATGTTTATGATGACGCGCCAATGACGGAGAAAGACTTTTTTTGAACTGTTTGGCGAGTCTGACTCGGAATCGGATTTTGAAGGGTTCCGATGAAGTTTTTGGGTATGCAAATTAAATTTAGTATTATATATATAATTTTTTTCGTTTTCAAATGTTTTTGAATAAATTCATTGAATTTTTTTTTTTTCTCATTCTGGGATCGGCTGATACGCCAGTTTCCGATTTCTTACGATTTTTTCCTCTGAAAGTGGGGGGATCGACTTATACGCGAGTTTCCGATTTCTTACGATTTTTTTCCTCTGAAAGTGTGTGTGTGTGTGGGGGGGGGGGGGGGCGACTTATACGCGAGTATATACGGTACTTGCATCATGTACAAATTTAAAATGGAATAGTTATTACAATTTTTTCAGCTCACAAAATTAACAGACTGAAGTTTATGTACATCTTGCACGATACTATAAAATGATGCTACAGGAGATCTGTAGGAATGATTCAAAGCAAATTATGAAGAGTAAACTACATATACTCATGTAGTTGCATACATACAATTTATAAAAAGAAACAGGGTTCTTGAAGAACAGAATTCTACAAATTTCCCCCATTCAGAATCAATCTAAAAAATTATCATGCTTTATTTCAAGTTGGGATCAATAGAATATTTCTTCTAAGCTTACCACACAAAACTATCAACTTAAATAAAAAAAAACTTTAGCTTACCTTAAGAACTAATAACATCTACTTCCCATGCATGTTTACGTATACACACACAAGTCTTATTTCTGTGACATTCATACTCAATACCTTTTTTTTTTTTATTAAAAAATAAAAACAGGTTTGATAGTTCAATTTCTTTTAATTAATTGTTGGTCTTTTGGTGGGGTTGAAATCTTCTTGGAAGTTCTTTTACATATTTTATTATCCTCAGGATTTTTGTAGAACTTCATTGTCGAATTCTTCAAACTCAAATTAATAATGAGGAACTATACATTAATTATGTAAAAAATAGTAAAACTGTAGTAGTAATCCAATTGACGTAGGAATATATAGATAAATGTTTCCAAGTTTTCGCACATCAACCACATGGATTTTTCAAGGAAGTTAGACAGAAAAGTTTCTAACTTCCTTGAAAAAGCCATCTGGTTGATATGTGAAAGCTTGGGAACATTTATTTATATATTCTTATGCCAATAAATTGGATTACTAGTACAGTTTTACTATTTTCTTCAAACTCTTTTCCATCAATATCATGCGGTGAAAGAATTGAAATTGCAGGTTTCATAGAGGTTTTTGTTCATATCTGGAGTCTTCAATATTCAAACTAGGACCTAATTCATCATCAGGACTGCATCAAGTTGTTGCCATATAGCCGGGAGTTCCCAACTGCAATTATCATTTAGTGTGGTATTTTTTCTCACTATTTCACATCCCTTCAAGTTACCTCTGAAACGTGTGATTGGCTAAACAATAATTGCAGTTGGACACTCCTGACTGAATGGCAATAACTACTCCACTGACTTCTTGACAACATCCTGATAATAATTCTAGTCTGAAAATTTGTGGGAACACCAAATAAAAAAAATTACCTTTATAAAAACCCATAATTTCAATTCTTTCACTGTAAGATAAATAATTAAAGAGGTGCCATGATGTCATTAGTTACCAGGACCAATATCATGTTAAAAAACATTTAAAAATTACCAAAATCATCAGAAAAACAGGTGCTATTGAAGGCTTTCCTTCTTCAACACTTGTTTACTGATATTTTTAATGGTTTTTATTTTCTAACTAAGAAACAATGTCAGGCATGAAAGTTAAAGGAAAGAAAAACATGTGGGCTGATCCTGTGCAAAGAACTAAAACGTGCACAGAGAGCTGATGTTTTTTACGCTTTCCAACTATCGGTTGAAGAAGTGTATATGTTCCAGCTTTGTCCGTCTGTCTGTCCGCATGATAACTCGCCTAAAAATGGTTCGACTTCGATGAAATTTTAGTATGTGGTAGGGGACAACCTTTGAAGGAATCCTAATGAAAATGGATGAAATGGGTCAAAGGTCAGGATATTGGAGCGGGATCCATTCCATTCCATTGCCCGTATCCATCATAACTTAAGCAAAAACTGCTTCGATTGTGACAAAACTTTAGTATGTTGTTACGGAAGTATACTGAACTAATTCTGTTTAATACCATCGAAATGGGGTCAAAGGTCCAGACACAGGAGTGAGATTTATTCCACAGCCATTATCCTCATAACTTTACTAAAAATGCTTCTATTGCGACAAAACTTTAGTAAGTTGTTCCCGAGGTATACTGAACCAGTTCTGTTGAATATCATCAAAATGGGGTCAAAGGTCAGGACACAGGAGCGAGATTTATTCCACAGCCATTATCCTCATAACTTGAGTAATGATTTTTGGTATGTTGGAAAGTGTATCATAAGCAATGCATTGCATGATTTTACTAACTTGTTTCTTTTAAGGTAATCTACATAAGTTTTCAATTCCAGTTGAAATTTGCATTGATTAAATCCTCTTAAGATTTTTCTTCTAAATTTACCACACAAACATATCAAGTATGAATTAAAGACACTGTAGTATTATACCCCATTTTACTTCAAACTTTTCTTTTTATTTATGCTTTCCAACCGTAGGTTGAAGAAGCGTACATCCTCCAGCTTTTGTCTGTCGGTCTGTCTGTCAGCACAATAACTCGCATAAAAATGGTTCGATTTCGATGAAATTTTAGTATGTGGTAAGGAACAATCTGGGAACGAACCCTATTTGAAAATAGATGAAGTGGGGTAAAAGGTCAGGACATAGGAGCGGGATCAATTCCATCGCCCTTATGCGTCATAACTTAAGTAAAATGCGTCAATTGCGACAAAACTTTATCATGTTGTTCCGGAAGTATACTGAACCAGTTCTGTTGAATATTATTGAAATGGGGTCAAAGGTCAAGACATAGGAGAGGGATCCATTGCATCGCCCTTGTATGTCACAACTTACGTAAAAATGCTTCAATTACGATAAAACTTTATCGTGTTGTTCCGGAAAGGTATACTAAGCCTGAAGCATACTGAACATTACCAAATTTGAAAATTGCTTTTTAACAACATTGGCAGGCACCACAACATTCTTCACGCTCGTTCTTACAGTTGCACAATAGTGTGCAAGACAAGCCACCACTTCTGCAGCCATACTTGTTCTTACAGATTTTGCACATACATTTGATTAGCTCTTTAAATGAAACTAAAATTTCTGGCAACTCCAACCATTTCATCTGCCATGATACATCATCCAACCACCATCCCCATTCAGTTGGAGATGGTACACACATTGTGCATCTGTTTGCTTGCTTCCAAATGTGTCCAGCTTGCAAAGCACTATGTAATACCTGTTGTTGTAATGCGACCTTTGTTAGCGGCAGACTTTCAAGCAGACTATTTTTCATCATGAACAACTCGTCTTGCATCATTTACACTTGTATTGTGACTGGTTGAACAGTACAGTAGTACTACATATCTTTTAATAATGTCTAAAATTTCTGTAGGAATGGAAATGTGTGGTTGCAAGATGAATGAAAATGCAGTAGTAGCTTCGTTAAAGAGCATCTATGTCTTCCAAGTTGACTTTGTCTTTCCTGTGAAACTAGGATTGCTATCATAACCTCTGAAATCTGAGAGTAGCATGAATGCCACTCTCAAATTCTTGTATTAACAGACAGATTTCGGGTCCTGCAACCATCCAACATCTTAGTGCCAATGGATCCTGTGTCAAACCCTACTGCACCGCCATCCCATTTTACTATTGCATTACTTTGTTCAATTTTCTTATCACAAACTGTCCTGAAGAAAATGAGCGATGTATGTCTTGTAGTTGAATCTCTGCATCAAAAAGGTCTTTCAGATGATTGATAGCCAATGTGCACAAATGATGATCAAACAAACAAAACCAAAACAGCCAAAAAAAACCCCCAGGAATCATTTTTTTAGACCATCACGATGCAAAGAGTAGTTTCCTTCTCTGATTGAGAGAACAAAGAAAAGAAATAGGATTTCCATATTAGGACAAGTCAGTGAATATTTGAACATGACACCCTTTTTTGCTCGTTTTTCACACCAAATCCTAAATTCAATCTCGGGATTATTTTATTGATAAGCATCATGTAACAAAAAGTACAGTGCTCAGCAGTTATTTAGTGAATTACTCTGGCTTTTGTCATGTAGGTTACTATTAGATAACTTTCAGCAGCATGAGGAGATGCAATATCAGAATGGGCAATTGCACCGTTCCCTCCGCTTCCTGACATCCACTGACCCAAAATTCGGAAGAAAGCTTGTTCAATGAGAAATGCAACGAATAGCACCAGGAACTTTTTTCCCCCTATGTGTCTGGATAATTTCACTTAATCAGTTTTGTTAACGCAAACAATGGTTGGTCCACTGCCATGACAGGAATTTGATTGCCATTAAGAAATTGTGTAACTTGTTTCATTATGTTCAACACCAGCTTAATCACAGCTAATGATGATGAGTCTTCGTAAAATGGTGGTTTTAAAAATGTTGATATTACAGGAATGAAATCGGTTGGAGCTTTTTGATCACTTGCATGGTAGACAGCCCATGATGCATCGAGTCCAATATTGGTATCTTGGCTGTTAACGTACTTTACACACATCCATGCAATCTCTTCTTTCTTCAGATCCATATTAGTAGTTGACAACATCAGTTTTGATGTAGCATCAGAACAAACTGGAATAGTAGATTCTTTTGACTGAAGATATGCTGGCTGCACTAAATCAAATTTTCTGGAAGACTTGGTACACTTTGCTTTTTGAAGGCACTTATGTCATACTGCATAGCTTGTGTAGGGCTTACTGTTCCTAAACATTCAGGTGTTGGATTCTGAAATACGGATATACTTGTCTCATGAAAAGATCTCTGAGGTTGAAATGTTTGGATTGCGTTCTATGTTATGGTATGCCCCAATTGTGAAGATCCCTTCACATAATTTTGATGGACACACTAACTTTTCTTCTTGGACCTTAACATTTACAAGTTCACACACCGCTGATGAGAGTTCCAGCACACGAGATTGAAAGTCCAAGTGAATATAGCTTTTCCACAATTACTTTTTTTTCGTGTTTTTCCAAATATGGAAAGACCCATGTAAACTTGCAGGGGGTTTCTCTATCAGTTTGATGCCTCAATATATTTCCAGTTGGGTTATGAGACTGTATATTATAATAAGGGATGTAAGGTCAGGTGATGCGTAACATCACAGCCTCTCCTTGACAAATGTCAACCCCGCCTTCTCGTGGTGCATCCTGTTCCCACTAAAGGGGCTCTGACGACCGCCAATAGCGGTATAACTATACCATCGGGATAAGAGGAAATGCTATCCCACACTCACCAACCCGCTTGGCCAGCGTCGTGAGTTATGGCCAAACCCCTCCAAAATGACTCCACAACTTAATTCTTGGCCCTCAGTCTCCGGCAGCTGGAATGTACCTGGCCAAGGCAGCGGCCAGTGCGACATGAAGGCAGAGGGTGCTAAGAATCCCCGGAGGACCGGACTAGGCTGCCATCTGATGCTGACCTTGGCAACGTACAATGGACGCTCCCTATCTTCTGATTCAAGGCTTCTTGAATTGGAAGAGGAACTACAAAGGATCAAGTGGGACATCGTCGGGCTAAGTGAGGTAAGGAGAAAAGGAGAAGATCTCATCGAACTGAAAAGTGGACATCTCTTCTACTATCGTGGGACAGATACTAGCAGAACTAGTGGTGTTGGATTTATAATAAACAAGAAACTGAAGGATAAAGTTGTAGAAGTTGAAAGTTCCTCTGACAGAGCTGCACGGCTTGTTATCCAACTCTCGAAAAGATACCAGGCTCAGATTATTCAAACTTATGCACCCACCACAAGTCATCCTGAAGAAGAAATTGAAGAATTTTATGAGGAAATTTGTCATCTAAATAATAAAGGTAAGCAGCACTTGAAAATAATTATGGGAGATTTCAATGCAAAAATAGGGCAACAGCAACAGAATGAAACTTCAGTAGGTAAATTCGGTCACGGCAACAAAAACCAGCGTGGAAATACTCTCGTTGAGTTTGCAGAGGCAGAAGGGTTTTTCATCTTGAACTCCTTCTTCAAGAAAAAGCCACACAGGAAATGGACATGGAGACATCCAAATGGGACGACAAGTGAAATTGATTTTATTATGTGTAACAAAAAATTCGTCATAGAAGACTGCAGTGTGCTAAACAAGTTCAACACAGGTAGTGACCATAGATTGGTGAGATGTAAGATGCACCTCAACACTATGAACTGCCATTGTGCATGGCTTTTATCGATTATGAAAAAGCCTTTGATTCGGTGAAACCATCAGCAGTTACAATGGCTCTGAAAACCTGCGGTATTGAAGATGCATACATTAATATTATTAATAACATCTATGAAAATGCAAGTGCAAAGATTAGGCTGTTTGAAAATACAACACACATAAAAATTGGAAAGGGAGTGAGACAAGGTGACACCATATCTCCGAAGCTTTTTAGTGCCACATTGGAGGGTGTTTTTCAGTCACTGAGCTGGGAAAACAAGGGGATAAAGATTAATGGAGATTATCTAACCCACCTTCGTTTTGCTGATGACGTAGTCATTTTTGCAACTACCCCATCAGAGCTGCAGAGTATGATCCAGGAACTTGCTGACAAGAGTAAAGAAGTGGGATTAAAAATGAACTTTCAGAAGACAAAAGTGATGTTCAATGCTTTTACAAGAAATGAAGATTTATCGATTGATGGAGAAAAGCTGGAGATAACAGACACGTACGTTTATCTTGGACAGCAGATATCAAGTGAGGGTCACATTGATGAAGAAATTAATCGGCATACAAAACTTGCCTGGAGAGCTTTTGGAAGAAACGGCATAATTTTCAAGAGCAATATGCCATTATGTCTTAAAAGAAAAGTGTTTGATCAATGCATCCTTCCAGTGCTTACGTATGGTGCAGAGACGTGGACCTTAAATAAAAGAGACATACAAAGGCTGCAGACAACTCAAAGTAGCATGGAGAGGTGCATACTTGGTGTAACCAGGAGAGATAAGAAGAGGAACACGTGGATCCGAAAAATGACAAGAGTGGAAGACATCATGATCAGAGTTAAATCCCTGAAATGGCAATGGGCTGGACATACTGCCAGAAGAACAGATCATCGATGGACAGCCGAAATTTTAGATTGGATTCCAAGGGACAGGAAAAGACCCAGAAGAAGACCACATGGGAGATGGGTGGATGAAATTCGAAAGTATGCAGGGGTGACATGGAGGAGACTGGCACAAGACAGACCATTGTGGAGGAAACTTGGGGAGACCTTCGTCCAGCAGTGGATTGATAATGGTTGACAATGATGATGATGATGATATTATAATAAAACACAACAATTGTAATATTCTGAGAGATGATTGGGCAACAACTTCATTGACTTCAATAATGGCTCCGTATAACAGCACATTCACGATAGCCAGTAGGGAGCGAGAAACAGATTTATGTTGCAGGGGTGTTAGTGCCCCTACCATGTTTTGGAGCAATTCTTGGAGCAGGGAAATATGCAATTTGGAGCAGAAAA
This sequence comes from Macrothele yani, assembly GCA_039090855.1. Classification (NCBI taxonomy): domain Eukaryota; kingdom Metazoa; phylum Arthropoda; class Arachnida; order Araneae; family Macrothelidae; genus Macrothele; species Macrothele yani. The sequence goes on from CM077005.1 coordinate 99,103,376, forward strand.
GTTGGGTTTTGGAGCGAGAAAATTAACATTTTGGAGCAGAACTCAGGTTTTGGAGCAGCTAATGATAGTATTTTTAATTGTTTTAAGTCCATGCTGTGCTTTAAGTTATGTTTATATACTGAATAACCATTATTTTATGAACTATGAAAAAATGTTATATTTCAGGGTTGTTGACATTTTACTGCTTCTCTTACGACTGTTAATTAGCATTTCTGTCGTTCCTACAGTGAGAAAAATAGGAAAACAATTATACTACCCACGATTTATTAAAAACTACATGGCCTGCAATATTTTAAGCGTAACACATTAATATCAGGGATTTTCTTCTGAATGCATTTGTTTCGCTGTAACACAAATAGGATGCTGCCGCGTCCAAGAACTGTTGCTATTGATACTGAACACTTGCGAATATACACTTAGGAAGAACAAATAATATGTAATTACTGTTTGTTCTTTGGTTGGTTTTTAGCAGCATATTTTTTGAGATTCATGGCATTCAGATTAAAATACATTATTTCTGAAACCAACCAACTGGCAAGCCACGCATATGTGGTTTGCGTGTTCATCACAAACTTCCAAGGTTTTCTGAAGGACAGCATACCTTCGATATAAAAGGAAAACTAATGTAACATTTAATAATCAAATTGGAACCAAAACTATAAGATAACAGTGAAAACTATATGCATCATCTTTAAGCAGGTTGCACCATGATACTCTTCATACAATGTTTTTTATCAAGTAATTATCAATGTCAAACTTTCGTTATTGCTGTGAACAATTACAACTGGAACCAAAACTATAAGATGATAGTGAGATTTAGTAAAGTTGGTTAGATAAAAGCTGCTTCTATCGCTTAACGCTTGCACAGTGATGTTTTGGCACGAGATTCCCCCCCCCCCCAATCTTCTTCAGTAGTAGAATCAGTGTATGACTTTTTTGTTGTTGCTGTCTGAAAGAGCCACTGTTCTTGCATACATGGGAACCTGCATGTATGGACATGGACTAAGCAGATGATTGCGAGTTAGTAAGTGGTTCAATGCACCTTCCATCTGGAAAAAGAAAAGTGTGAGGGTGAAGATGTTCCCCAAGGTAGATCAAAATGAGAAAAAGAAAACCTCCTAAAAATTCTCATCCCTGAACGTACGGGGCAAAATTCAGACTTGAAGTCAGAACCAAAAGATCAGTATTCCTGATAATTGATTACAAGTTATGCGATATAAACAATCCTTTCATTTATCCATAGCGCTCGTGAGCAATTTTAATTAACATACATGAGACTGACGAAGAAAAAAAACAAGCTGTACTTTTTAATTTGGTGAAAAATCAGACTGCACGGTGAGAAAGTGTGAACATTACAAAGCATGAACAAAACTGAATCGTTTACTGTAATTTATTTATGAAAATATTTAACTAGATCACACCACTGTATTCACAATTATAAAATTAGTGAATTCCAAACAAAATAGGGTGGTTTTGAAAGAGAGTTTCAAACAGTTTTTTTCCTGGTTTTGTTCTTGTACTTGCTAAAACAATTAGCTCTGGTTTCCTCTTGCGAGCAAACCCTACTTTCTACTCAGCAAGTTCCATGGCCATATTTGTCTTTTGTTGACTGCCACTGCACAGCATCCACTGTTGTTGTTTTTTCTGCTCATAGTTTTCCCTTTACCATTTTTCTTTGTTACTTTTCTTTCTTTTTTCGTTTTTTTTTATTCCCTCAGATGACAATTTTATCCATCATGCTTAAAGAACTTTCAGTCTGAGAACCATGAATTCTGATATCAGAGCTTTAACTATTTTAGATAAATAGTGTAATTTTCAGAGAATGAATACTTTTTTTTTTTTTTAACATCATGCATCAATTCTTACAAATTTCCAAACTAGGTCACTTCTGTTTTTGGAAATTTCCCCCCACCCTTATCATGCTAAAATGCACACACATTTATGAGGGTGATGACATTTAACAACTACATAGGAGTGGAAACATCGAGGGGAAGGGGGCGGAGGGGATACAATTACGGAAGAAATCTTCGCTCCGTCTGACTTCAGTTTTCGGAAATTTATCCAACATTTTCAAGCTGGAATAAAATGATACCTAACAATACTGGGTAGAGGAAACATCACGAGAAAAAAAAAATTACGATTAACAGAGAAATCTTACCTCCGTCTACTTTCCGTTTTCGAAGGATGAAATTACGGCCTCCGACGGAGAAAACGACCCCCCCCCCCCATCACCAATTCTCCCAAAATTTCAGTTCAGTTATGCATCAATTTCGAACATGGTCCAAATGATAACAAAAAAAAGACAGAATTCCTCGAATCGGCACGAGAATCTCGTCACCAAAGATTACGGGGAAATTTTCGGGCGGCCTAACTTCCGTTTTCGGAAATCGTTGCCGACAATTTGAAGCTGAAATTATGCAATGAAATTATATTTAACAATACTGAACAGAAGCAACATCGCGAGAGAAAAAAAAATATGATTACAGGAAAAATCTGCACTTCGTTTAACTTCCGTTTCCAAACGTTTAAAAAGACAAAACAACGTCCCCAGACGGAATACGACCCCACCCCCACTAATATCCCGAAAATTTCTTCACTTTTGCATTGATCTTGGGGAAAAAAAAAAAAAAAAAAAAAACGCGGAAGAATCTCACGTACGAATTAACCGCTGAATCGATTTCGAATGTCGTAAGATAACGCTAAAATATCGATGACCGATAAATGTTAACTTTTGGCGCAAAATTGCAGCAGATTTCGTTGAAATGGCGATTTTTTAGCAGAATGGCGCAAGAACAACGTTTTGGCACGGGCTGGTGCAATTGGCGCAGGTCTGGCAGCCCTGATGTTGGGATTCATCGTCGAAATCACCATTGAGCGTGTTCTTGTGTTGAAGCATTCACTTTTTTTACCATTTTTGAAGCACGCAATTAAGCAAGTGGGTCTTCATCTTGATCATCTTCACAAGCTTGCAACATGACATCACAAACAGTTTGTCATATGTTGAAATATATTCACTGCCAGACATGTTTGCCATCATATAGGGAAATATGCAAGAATCCTCTGTCGTAATCTTGAAGTGTATACATCAGGCATGTGCAATTACTCATCCAATCCTATTAGTTGCATTAGTCGCACCTTGTAGGTTTTTGTCAAGACACTCACCTTGAAAACTGGTTGTGTTTCATTTGAATCTTTTATACTTTTCTCCATAAAATTGACTAATTCTGCAAAAACTACTCCCTCACATATGTGAATACTCCTGCTTGTTGTTGGCATTTGACTACTACAAGACTTGTACAATCCTGCCAAGCACTTTGCATGGTATTTTGCATCCAGAGCAATCATATCGCCACCACTAAGTTTTGCTAGTAGAACATTATTACCTTGTTTAGTGGCACACTCCCTCACCTTTTCATCTACATGCTACATTGTAACATTAAACAACTGATCCTTAGTGGTCGCAGAACCATCACAAAAGAAGCACACATCTTTAGAAATAAATGATTAGTGTTTAGGTTCACGTGATGATGATGTCGACTCTTCTTTCTCCCCTTCAGAAAGTTTTTGTTTCTTTGCTCTTTCGAATATTATGGAATTGTAATTTAATGCACATTTTTGTACCACTTAGCTTCTCTTTTTAAAATGTTTGTTCCATCCCACTGTGGTCTTCACCAAACATCTTTATATTAATATCCGTGGGTAAGGCATTAATACCTTCAAAGTTTTTTGCAAGTGTTACATGACGATGATGGGCAAAACACATAACAAAATTAACAAATAAAGATAATTTGATCACGCTAGTTATGTTACATGGAAAAAACTTTCATAAGAAAGTTCGTAAGTTGTGAGCTTTCGACCTTATCTTAGGTCTTCATCACGCCAATGGAGGACTAAGATTGTTGCCAGATTCTACATTTGAATTTTTCTATTTTTGTTGCCAAAACTTAGAATTGATCTCCAGATCATCGAAGTGTAGAGAGGAGATTCGGAATTGCAAGTCATTGAGTTGAAAATAATTTCCAGGCTTTCACGGTAACAGAGGGCAAAATGATTGTCAAAAGAAGCAATTTGTTTTGCTTTGTTCCAGCGGGGAACTGCAGATGTAACTTCCATTGTCAAAATAGACAAGGCTGTATTAGGATTGGCTTTCAAAACATCTTTTTTATGTTCTAAAATTCTGTGGTTAATGCTCCTGTATGTGCTTCCAATGTATAAGTTATCACCTGTTGAAGAAGAGATAGGAATGCAGTAAACTCCTGGGAGTCCAGATTTTCAACTTTGTCCCTATCCCTTTGTAGAAGTTTCAAGATGTTTGGGGTGGATTTAATGGCAAGATGGTAACCAAAACTTCTAAAAAGATTCTGTAACTTATAAGCATAGGAAGGATGGTAAGGAACAGAACCAGAGTTTTCATATTTCTTATGCCTCCTTCCTCAAAAGAAAGAAAACCTGAAATTCTCTGGTTCTGTTCCCTAAAATCCTTCCTATGCTTATAAGTTACAGATTCTTTTTAGAAGTTTTGGTTACCATCTTGCCATTAAATCCACCCCAAACATCTTGAAACTTCTACAAAGGGATAGGGACAAAGTTGAAAATCTGGACCTCCCAGGAGTTTACTGCATTACTATCTCTTTTTCAACAGGTGATAACTTATACATTGGAAGCACATGCAGGAGCATTAACCACAGAATTTTAGAACATAAAAAGATGTTTTGAAAGCCAATCCTAATACAGCCTTGTCTATTTTGACAATGGAAGATACATCTGCAGTTCCCTGCTAGAATGAAGCAAAACAAATTGCTTCTTTTAACAATCGTTTTGCCCTCCGTTACTGTGAAAGCCTGGAAATTATTTTTAACTCAATGACTTGCAATTCCGAATCTCCTCTCTACATTCCGATGATCTGGAGATCAATTCTAAGTTTTGGCAACAAAAATAGAAAAAATTCAAATGTAGAATCTGGCAACAATCTTAGTCCTCCATTGGCATGATGAAGACCTTAGATAAGGTCGAAAGCTCCCAACTTACGAACTTTCTTGTAAATTCTTTTTTCATGTAATGTAACTAGCGTGATCAAGTTACCTTTATTTGTAAATGTTACATATCCAGCGTTGCGTGAAAACACATTTTTATTATTGTAGTACACACCAAATTTTTAGCACATGTGTTTTGGCACAGTATAAAAATTGTCCAGTCAACAGATTTTAATTTTTCCTCACTGGCAGAAACTAATCGAGCCACTTTGCCATTTTTAGAATGCCACCTTCACATACTCAAATTTGAAAAAAAAAAAATGGATAACAGAGATTAGTGGCATATTAAGAAATAATACTGAAATCTTTTTACAAGTAATATTGAAATATTTTTACAGCGATCTTATTATTTGAAACAGGAGCCACGAATATAAATCCTGAAATTGCGATAAGAACACCCATCGTGTACAAAGAAAGGCCACCTATGTCCTTCATATTTATTCCTAGCCTATTTTAAACATGAAATCCTTGACCTCAAAAACATATAAATTGATACCAAACACTCTTTTGTATGACATGTAAAAAAAAAAAAAAAAAGTTGTAACAAAATCTCAACACATGTAGCCATTTTGAAGTATAGCTGCCATCTTGGATTTCCATCACTTTGGGTGATGCCTCCTCATCTTCTTTTCATTGTATAACCATAACTACATTCTTACCAATGGGGATATTCTTATCACAATTTGCAGGATTTATACATCTACAGGGTTCCCACTCAAAAGTAATAAAACAAAAATTCCCTGACTTTTCCAGGTGGTTTTTAAAGTTTTCCAGAATGGCATGTTGCAAAGAATTGTTACATTTCATTCCATTTCATTCATTTTTCTCACCAAAGCACACACTTGTAAATTCTTTATGCAATTTGTCTTTATAAAATTACCTGCTTTTCATTAATAACAACTAACTGTGCACATGATTTTCTGTACCAAAGTTCTGTGAACTTTTGTGAATACCACACCCACTGAATTTGTAAATACATTCCCATAGAAACAGGTCATATGTAAGAAAAAATCTGTCAGTTGAATAGTTTCAGCTTTTCTATAACACAATGCATTTAAGCTTAATGATGGAATGGCTCTGTTCAAAGAAACATGTTTCAAGAGAACCAACAGACAAAGGACTTTGATGCATCATTTGGTTGGTTCTCTTGTGAAGTGTTTCTTCAAGCAGGAGCCATTGTGCCTAATTGTTCCATGTTATAACAACTGCCTGTAGAAATTGAACAAAAGCTTAATAACTGGCAATTTTAAAAATTCAATTTTGCATCTTTTTTTAGAGAATAAAGGAAATACTTAATATAACTGAAAGTAAGATCTACCAAATTCCAGGCAGGCAGTAATTGCAAGCAAAAGTTTGAAATCTTGAAAAAATAAGTTTTTTTTTTTTTTTTTTTTTTTTTTGGCAAAATAAAGTATCTATTGATTTTTACAAAAAGGTAATTTTCCCTGAGTTTTCCCTGATTTTTGGAACCATTTTCAAATTCCCTGAGAATTCCATGTTTTCCCTGTTTTCCAGGTTGAGTGGGAACCCTGATCTAGCACATCCAGTATACCATGTCTACCACCTACCTAAACATCACTGTAGACCAGGTACATCCTTTCATGGCAGTGGTATTATTACCTTCTAGTAGTGCCTTTTTTCAGCCATGCCACTACGCGTATTGCTGGAGAATCGTTTGTGGATCATCAGGACGACTTCCAGATATTGCACTGGCATTCAAGTTTCCCAAACATCAATCCAATTGAGCATTGGTTTGTGCAGAAACAGCAAGTCCAACCAGTGGTGGCTCAACCGCATAACTTACAAGAGTTGGAAGATCTGCTTGTAATGTATTGGGAGCAGATACTGCAAGACACCTTAAAAAATCTTGTAGTGTCCATACCATGCAAAGTAAGCGTTGCTTTGGAGTCATGTCGAGGACCAACATCATATTATGCACATGGTCATAATGTTTTGGCTCTTCAACATACTCATGTCATTTAGTTAAGAGTACAAAATTGCCAGGAAACTGTCACAGAGTTTGAAAAAATATGCTGATTATGTACATAAATACACAACTTGAATGCATTATTCTGACTACATAAACCTTCAGTGATATAATAAAGAGTGAGTACAAGGAGCCAAAAAAATTAAAAAGTGAATTATATGATTTACTTACAAGTGATATTTTGCAAGTTATAACCCCATTACACTCCCAGACTTAACCCCCCCCCCCCCCCTTCATCATAATTGACAATATTTGTGGTGAAAATAACATTTAACAACAACATAGGATAATGAGAACACAATATCATGAAAAATAATTACAACCATGGAAATTTCTTTTTGTTCTGTCCAGCTTCGATCTTCAGAAATGTTTCTCCTGTTTTGAAGCTAAGATAAAAACAAAAAAAATGTAGAATAAAATGATATTTAACCAATACTAGGCAGAAGGAACACTGCCAGGAATATAATTTAAGATTACAGGAAAATTTTCACTGTCTAAATTTCAATTTTGAAAGTTTTGGGAGATGAAAAATGACTCACCCTCCGCACTCAAGACCAACCCCTCCCCCTCCAAATTCTCTTCAGTTCTGCATCACCCTCGAGAATGACCTAGATTATGACGGAAAAAGGAGAAATTTCTCAAATCCATGAAAGAATCTCATGCCTAAAGATCACAGGGAAATTTCCCCTAGTCCAACTTCTATCTTCAGAAGTTGTACACGCATGCATGCATGCATACATATCACTAAGCTGTTCTCTGGGATTTAGAGGTTAGCTCCACAAAGAAAATAAAGCAAACTACCATATAATTTTTAACTGATTATTTGTTTACTGTTGCCATATCAAACTCCTCCATTTACAGCAATCTTGACATACAACTCGGGCTTCACTAACATCCATCACATGAAGCACACAAAATTTTCTATACTTCATACTCGTGATCTTTTTCTCATGCAGACACTCTTGAATCTCTTCCTCCCATCAATTCCTTGGCCTTCCTCTGCCTTTCCTTCCTGCAACTTGGGCTGAAATTTTTTTCTTAGCAAGCATCTCATCACACATTCTTTCAACATGCCCAAACCCCCAAAGCATATTAGTCTCCACCTTGCTAACAACATTTTTGCTTCATCACACAACTGCAATACATCTTCATTCCTCACACAATCAGATAGTGTCTTGCCACAAACCCCACGTAAGTAACGCATTTCTCCAGCACACAAACGACTCCTATGTTTCTTCTGCAGTACCCAGGTTTCACTGCCATACCTCAGAGTAGGAACAATTACTGTTTCATACACAGCCATGCGAGACTCTCTAGAGAACCCATCATTCCTGTGAAAACTTCCTAAAGCAGCTATGACTTTCAATGAAGAATTCACTCGCCTACTAATTTCACCATCCAATTTGTTCTCTGTCAAATACGCTTCCTAAATACACAAACTCATTCACTTGGTCAATCACGGTGCCATTTCGACTTATATTGCATTCAGTAATACCAGTTCCTATCTCAAAAACCATAACTTTGGTTTTTCCCTTATTAATACTCAGTTTGAATTTCATGCAAACTTCGTACATACGAGACAACAAACTCTACAACTCACTTTTGCTCTGCAAACAGGACAGTGTCATCAGCATACAGCAATCTGCACACATGGTTATAACCAAGACATAAACCAGTATTATCTATTTTGTCATCATGCCTGCATGCATTCATAAATATATTAAACAGCCATGGTGACATTACACAACCTTGCCTGACTCTTGCAACCAACAGAAAACCATTTTGATAAAATGCTATTCACTCATACACAAGCTCTACTGCCAGCATACATGGCTTTTACACTATTAAGTAGATTCGAAGTAACACCATATTCATTCAATACCTTCCACAAAAGTGTCCTATTTACTCGGTCGTAAGCTTTTTCTAAATCCACGAAGGCAGCAAAAACTTTCTTACCAACAGCCAGATACTTTTCAATCATCATGCATAATGCAAAAATTTGGTTAATGCAGCCTTTACCAGGTATGAAACCACTCTGAACATCTCACACATTCACTGATGTAAGACTCTGTACTTTTTCAATAATGACCTTACCAAACACTAGTGTTGCCAACTATTCGCCAGAGCAATAAGCTAAGAATCGCAATCAAATAAGCTAAATTTAAGCTAGATTTAGGAAAACGATTAAAATGCAGTGAATGTGTAAAACAATTATGTTTATATATATATATATATTATGTACAACAGCTATGTAAAGATGTCCAATAAGACTTCTGGAGATTCCCTGGGTTTCTCAATCGTGAGGCCACAAAGTGTGGGAATTCAATGTTGCTTACATGATAACCTACGGAGTTTCATGCAGTTTCAGCTGTGTGTAATTTTGAATTGCGTAGTTCTGGATTGCAGAACTCATGTTAATATTAATCAGAATAAATTATCTTTCATAGACGAGTACTGTTTTGAATTTAATGTTATGTTTTGTTTCGAATTCGCACTGGTGTTTCATAATTTCAGTTTAAAATAGAATTAAGTATTCTATAAATCTTGCATTTTTTCATACATTGGCAGTAAGTTACGATGCAAAATTAGGAACAATTTTTGACAAAAGGATGTGATTCTGCCATCACAAAATGCATTGCAATAGATTTGTAAACCACCAGCTTTTCCACACTTTAATGGCAGCCGTTCACGGTTACACGCTTCACGCAAAGCAGTACTTCTCCATTGACAAGGGTATCTTCAGATATTTTATTCTGATATATTCGGCTGAAGTTTCACTCTGTATGGTCAAAGGGATGAAGGCATGGAAGTAGGAATTTAAAGGAGCAACCTCAGCGTGAATTTTTAAAGCCGATCAAATGCAATATCCTTCTGCGCTTTTCACTACTCCTTACAGCGTGACTTAAAATTGAATGAGGAACAAATGTCAAAGGTCACCACTCATATTCACTGAAAAAAAAAAAAAATGTGGCGGGGATCAATATTATGCAGTTGTCATAGAACTATAAACTTATATACCAGCCTCAGTGAAAATTCGACTTTGAGAATGACTGCCTAAAACCAGACAATGAATGAGCTGGTGATCCTACAAAAAAAGAGGCTTCACTGGCTCTATAGTGAATCGTAAACAAATAGGTAGCTGGGAGAGCAGAATCAAACAGCATTTAACATGTTAACACCCACGCTGTCGAGGTTAATAAACTGTGGTCGCTGTATCAATTAGTAATATGAAAAATTTGGGAAGAAAATTCAAATAAGCTAGAAAAAAACTAAACTACGGTTTTCTTCCTCTATGTTTCCTGCTATCCACTAAACTCAATCCCCCCCCCTCCTGCTGGACTCTAGTGGAAAATACGCTAAGTTGGCAACACTGCCAAACACTTTCACTGGCACACTCAGTAAGCTAATACCACGATAATTCTTCCAGTCAGTCTGATCACCTTTTCCCTTATATAAGAGAACAATGATAGCATCCCTCTAATCCTGAGGTGCCATTCCCAACTCCCAGCACAACTGGCAGATTTCGGTTAACCAGTCAATTACAGAGTCACCACTATATTTCAATATATTGGCAGTTATGCCATCAACTCCTGGAGCCTTATTATTCTGAAGATATTTTAGAGCTTTACACACCTCTTCTCTTGAGATCCCTCCTGTGCTTCCCTCCTTCACTGTGACATCATCTGCTTCTGCTTCAGAATCACCTTTGCTTTCCTGATCTAACAAGTCACAGAAGAATTCACCCCATCATTCACTTAACTGAATGGGCTCCCATAACATTTCCCCAATCCTATTCTTCACACAACTTACAATTTTGTTTCCCCTATTTTTCCTGAGTCTCATGTGCTTCCAGAAAGTCTTTCTATCTTTCAAAAACGCCAATTCATGCCTTTCCACCTTCTCCTTCCTATCTTTTGCCTTACTCTGGCGAACCAGCTTAGCTGCTTCACGCTTCTTACAGCGGTATTCATCCACAAAAACTCTACCTTGCAACATTCCCAAATATAGGCTACCTTCTTTCTCTTTACTGCCTCTTCAATCTCACTATTCCACCAACCATCACCTCTATTGGTACCCACTATTGTGGTGCCACAGACCTCAGCAGCAGTGACGACATAGTTCTTAAAACATTCCCACTTCTTTTCTGCATCCCTCTCACATGACTTCAGCTCCTTCAGTCGTTCTCGGAGTAAGATAGCTTAACGCTGATGATCTTCAGGAAGCCCTTTAACCTTTATTCTTTCCACCCTAAGCCTCTTCCTATTCCTTTTCCTCCAACCAACATTTAGTTTCACTCATGACACTACCAAATAAGGCCAGAGAGATCAACAGTCTAAATACCTGGCAGTTCAACATTGTAGTTGTAGCTACTTGATGCTAATCTGAAGGATACTTTGAAAACGAAATTGCAAAAGAAATGGATTAAACTTCAGCTGTGCAGAAAATATAACAAAATAACTTAAAGATGGTAGCATGTGCCTTGTTTTTCAATGGGTGGAAAAACCATGGGCTACAATTCAATTAGAAATGGTTATGAAAACTTGCAAAACTTTCTGCTTAACTAGTGCTATGAATGCCACAGAAAGTGACTTATGTTTTAGATAAAGAAGAAAACAGTCATGACAATTTTAACAATGTCATTTAAAATTAATTTCAATAAACTTTTTGAACTTAAGGCAGGTTAGCCAAAACACATCAGAAACCAGTATTGGTTGACATTGAGGAGTACTTACATTCACAAGAAAGAGCAGGAGAAGCTGTTACAAAAGCCCTATAACTGGACTGTGCCATGGCATACTGCAGACTAGAAGCTTGATTATCAGCATCAGGCATACTCTGTAAAGAATGAAAGAAATCTTTAAATATACATAGATCACAAAACAATAATACAAACTACTGCAACATTCTTAATGTTTCTAAAGGAAAAACAACAAATATTCCTGCAATAATGAACTAGGGCAATTTCAGGCTGAGATGCTGTTAATCAATGAGAATGTACTGTGCTCTGCTTCCATTGTTATGATGATTATTCGATCACTGAAGCTAAAATGCAGTCTGTAGCACACACTCATTGCTCTATCTTATGAATGAACTGTTCTGTATGTGCACCAATATGTAGTGCTATAGGTAAACTTGCCATAAAGGATTTTTTTATTTGACAACCATTCCGACCCACACCCCCACTGATATGGTAGCAGAAGACACATGTGACTTTCATCAAAGACAAATGATGCAATGAAAGGAGGTGTTAGAAAAACTGTTTATTTATTTCTAATACACTTCAAACTGCCTGCACAACCCACACCTAATAACATCACAGGTGGAAGAGCTGCAGACACTTGGAAAGTTTTATCCCGAATGGCAGTTTTCACCATGGTTTCATTGCTGTACTATGACTATTGTTGTATATTATGCAATTATCTTTTTAAAAAATATAAAGACGTGACTTTAACAAAAACATTTTTGTGGCTCTTTGATTTTTAAAAAGTCAGCAAATGTAATTTTCAGGAAAGGGCATACATATATATATATATATATATATATATATCAGTGGCGTAACTTGGCAACAAAATTAGCTGGGTCTAAGAAAAAGTTGCATGTGAACAAATTATCAGGAAAAACCAAAATGTTGATGCAAAAAAGAAGAGAGATGAGGACAACTAAAGATGTGAGAAAGCTAACTTTTTAAGGGGAAAGTCTATTTCCAATAAATTAAGGTTAATAATTCCACTTCACGACAACTCCCCTGCCTTTACAGGAGTGATTATCCTTTTCGTTGTAGAAGGTTTACAATTCTAAGTTTAAAAATACATTTTCACAAAACTTTCAATACCGGTATTCTAAATACATGTACGTATATACATTTTCATGGGGACCACATGACCCCATCGCGACATTCCATCAGCTTGTTCTCAAAGCTTAATAAGTCAGGACTTACATTCTTACATTCTGCCATCTTATTATGGCCACAGTACGTACTCCGTTACAATTGTTTTCGAGGACAAGTATCACCATTTTTGGGTTGACAGTTAATCTCCATTGTGAAATCTACTCATTGAAACAATCCGTTTTCCACCACCATATCTTTCGGTGGTCACTCACACACTATGTAAACAGTTCATATTAAGTCCAAACATTTGGCCATATATGTAGATAATTATGTAGTTGCACACACATTATATAGTTTCTATTACCACACATGCGGGTGGTTTACACTATATTTATTTTCCTTAGTTTTTATCAATGTCTGCAAATAGACAATACCAATGAAATTATAAATAGTATGATCATGATTATAACCAGCAGATAAATGGGGTATTTTAACAAACTGATAAAAAATCTCGACCAATTAGCGGAAAATAATCCTCCGAAAACATTGTTTCCAGTAGTATACAATCCAATTGACTCGACAATTGACCTGTTTGGGGAATTCAACCGAATCTCGGCTTCTGACAAACAAAAAGACATAGCTTTACGCACTATAATGCTTCTTCCCGTTAAACATAGTTTTTCCTTTAAGCATTTTACCGAACTTTTGAACTCTATTTCGTAACTTTGAAGTTCGGTTTTTAATTTCAAAGTTTGTGTATGCACGGTTAACTGATCAAATCGTACCATCACTCGTCCTGGTAAACAAGTGCTGAATGCTCGGATTTCGAACTTTGCTAACATAGCACACGCATAACAACCTATAGGTTTACTCGGTTCCCCTTCAATTCTTGGGCACACCGAGTGTGTTTCCATCGAAAATTCGTAATCACGGAATCATAATCCCAGTACTAATGGTGCGGATTTTATCATCTCACAAGTTAAACGTCCTTCCGGCGATATATTAATATAGTGAAAAGTGCAAGTAATCGGTAATCGGTTCGTTTCATGGTATTTAAATAGGAACCCTGTTTATGGCACTTCATGGTGCTTTCATAAACTACGCAATTAAACATGTGTTCGTCAAAAATAAAGTCCTTAGTGTAACTTTGATTGGCCTGAACATCTCCTATTTGACCATACTAAGGTCTTCCAGGCTCTGCGTCTGCCTCCAAGTAGGCTTCTGTGGGATCGGCAACCCATAATATTATTTTTGAATTTAATATTTCTATTGGTTAATCTAATGTTCCTAGAACGCTAACCTTTATAACCTCCTGAGGTTACGGCATAATCTCTAAGTTGAATGGTTTCAACCGATTCCTTTTTCTCTTCTGTAACTTCTATTTGGTACCTACATGAGTAGGCCATTAATCTTTGGACCTCGTAAGCCTTTTCTAATTGAGGCTTAAGGTAAAGGTGGTAATAATTACAACTATCAGAATCTATAATGCTACAAGTTATTACACCAGGAATACGTTCACAGCTAGTTACTCCAGGGTATTCCCTCGCCTCGGCGTTCATGGCTGGGAAAACAAACCCAGGGCCTTTAGTACCCAATGTAGCAGTTTTATGACAGTGGTCTCCCCAACCACAATAAGCATTTTGGGGACAACTCAAAGCATTCACTTGATGTAAATCCGTGGGAAAAGTATAATAATCCCTTACTGTTTCAAATTCACAAGTAGTTTTCACAAAAGTTATTTCTATTTTCATTAAATTTTGTTTATCCGTAAACCAGAGGCATTGAGTATAACCAACATTGGATAATGACACCTGCAAATAGGTTGTCATTTTACAAGTCAGCAGTTTTCCAAGTTCTTGACACGTATTATTTTGAGATGCTAGCACCTCCTGATTCGTATAATCAGCTAAAGCTAAAGGTAACATTAAAGTTAATACCGTTGTAGCCAATAAGGCTTCACAATTCCTCGGAACGTGAAGTGCTGCGGCTTGATTTTCTAGGTTTGTGGTGGCGCGCTGAACTCTAGCATGTAAATAATCGCCAGTGACTAACCCAGTTAACATTGACATTCGTCCTATTGCTTTCCATGAACGTAAAAGTTGTCTTCCTATTTTATAAGTTCCTGAAATGAACCACCAAATGGCTCCAAACACTGTTTTGATATACAAAATCATTATTGCTGTAATAATAATTAGGAACACATATAGCACATAGGTTATCACCACAGGTAAACAGTGCATTTGTTCCAAAAATTCCCAGCAAAATAAGCAAGAAAACTCCCTACATAAATTTTGACCTTGAATAGAAATCGTTCCTTGTACACTTTTTCCCTGTTGGGTCACAAAAATAAATTTCAATTTTCCTGCTAAAACTAAAAATGAATCAGGTACAATAGCCTGGTAAGGTCGTATTACAATTTTAAGTACCACTTCATTCCCAGATTTCTGAACAATTAAAACGCCTGGTTCCGGTAAGGTAAAAACCGGATCGGTAAATTCCACTCTAACTCCATCTTGGGCGAATGTAGCAACTTCTTCCGAAAGTAATCTACGAGTTTGTCTCGCATTTTCCTCAATTTCTGGAAGTTTAACGGCACCAATTCTATAAGTTAAAACTATTGGATTCGATATTCGCACATTATTAACTATTGCTACTAAAGTTGTGACAGCTGGTACTGTAGTACATATGCATTTACTTTCATTAACACAATCTTCTAAACTACAATAAACTTCATTTCCATCACAACGTTGAGTTGAACACGCACATGTATCATTATTTTTTGTACAGACATACATGAAAGTTTCTCCAGTTGGATCCAACTCTTGTTCAACAAAAATTGCGTAGCTTGTTCCAGATATTTTCCTTGTCTCAATATTCTTGACTGGGGAAGTGTGAAACAATTATCACAATTAATCTTAATACATGAATCAGCTGGCCATTTGGCTTGTCTAAAGTCCGTATGTGGTTCCATTAAACAGATGTCCTGTATATTTCGAAATTGACAAGCCTGAATACGTTCTGCGGTTATTGAATACAGATTCAATATTCCCAGTAGAATCCAATAATAGTAAACAGCCATTTTACCTAAAAAGAAAACAAAATCCTATTTTGGTTGGTGTAAGTTTTAAATAATTTTATTGCACTAACTTTGTGTTTATTATTTTCACTTTCTGCTATTATTTATTGTTTTACATATTTATTTGTATATTTCTAACTTTGAAATAAATTAATTTCACTTTTCACTTTTCACTTCCCTTACGTTTTAGAGAAGAACTAGTTTGTTTTAACTCGACTATATGTGACACATATTTTTACCAGATGTTGTCTCCTCGGAACTAAAAGAATTCACTTTTCCTCTTTTACCCGCAGGAACTGAGAGAAACTCCAAAATACGTGAAATCTATACTTCCACACATGGAGAACGGGATGTTTTTCGGCTCGTGAAGAGCAAGACGGCACGGCACCCTGTCCTTTCAAGAAAGCTATTTTCGTTTCCTAACCTAAGCGAAAAATGCTGTCCAACATACCCCGCTTTACGTTCAATATGCGTCTGACCCCTGAACTTCCGTTCATCCTCTGTGAAAGTTACGCTTGCTTCGGTTATGGAAGAGTTCCATTACATCTGTTGATGGTGTAACAGATGTTTTTTTGCAAAAAGTTCTATATTACAAAATAAACATTCCCAAAAACGTTTTCTCCCCTTTCCGGTCATCATATGCACTTAAGTTAACGTAATACAACTTCTCACCAAAAAGTTTTCCCCTTTTTTCTCTCTGAGGGGGAGAAGCGGTATATATTGTGTGTTTTTACTCAAATCGGCTTAGTTCGCTATATTTTTACCAGTGTGCCAGCTATCCTTTCTGCTTCCTTTTACCTTCATCTCAACCAGAATGTCTATTTTGTATTCTAACCTAAGCTCTCTGTTAGACGAGACTTTTTCTCGTGATCAACACACGGGGTCTGATGTCACTCTTCTGTTCCTGCCCTGCTCCCTACCTCCTAGGGAATACTACCGTCCTATGCGGTACTATTTTATTGATGAGTGGGGGAATGAATTCACCTGGTCCCTGACCTATCAGGGAGATCGTAACACCGAGCGTTATAACGCTTGGCAGTCCAGGTTGCAAGACCTGGATTATTACTTTAATTGTATGTTGGAGGTGATGTCCTCCTTTCTTCACCTGGGCCTGGATGTTGGCCATATTTTGTGTTCTTTCCGTCCACCCAGGGGTTATTTAGGAAATTTTTTGCCCCCGATTCTTCCACTCGGACGTTACCACCCAGACCGAAAACTGGGATAGGGAGGTTGACTAAAGTATCTTGTCCCCTCTCCCTATCTCCTTTTGTAAATAGCCCCCCCCCCATTTTTCTTTTTCTTTTCTTTTTGCCTTTGTGTACATATTCCTCTAGATACATCACCACCTGTTCAACTTCTCCACTGGTCTGGATATTTTACTGTAACTACACCCACAGTAAGTACTTTACTATATTCCTTTACTTAAGCATGTAATTTGTTTTACTGATATGTGTTATTCATGAAGCCCATAAGCAAAATTTCTCTCCGACGGAACATACTATTCATACTATGAATATCAACTTAATTTTCTTTTACGTTATTTTCATCTTTATTATTTTCAGGTAACAAAACATCTAATATTTTGTCTATCAGCTGTGTAGCTACGTTATCATCGGTTGTTTCAAGAGTTTCCTTCATTACATAACTGTCAGTAACCGTACTTGATGTATTACTTAATATTTCTACCGAGCTAGCTCGTTTTTCCTGTCCCGCTCGAGGCCTCAAATCATAACTCTTAGGTTGCAGTTTCGAACCCTTCTTTGAGTTATCACGTTTGGACATCCCTTTACCACCAGCGTTTTCGTTCAACACTCTGAGACCTTCGGCCTGCGTCTTTTTACTCTCGGCATGCTCAATGGATGCCTCCAGATTGACGGCTTCACTTGCCTGCGTCTCACCACTCTCAGTTGATGCCCCGAGACTGACAGCTTCATTTGCCTGTGTCTTGTCACTCTCGGCATTCTCAGTTGATGCCCTGAGACTGACGGCTTCATTTGCCTGCGTCTCGCAACACGGCGCCCTCGTTGTGATCCTCTCTGGTTCTTTTCCACTGGATTTTTTCACAACGACAGAAGGAGTATTTTTACTCACTTCTCCACAATGATCGATCACCTCGTCCTCCGTACTGTCCATTTCGAAGTGTACAGTATGCCTATGCCTAGGCACATCCAATGGGGTGAGGACAGGTCCCGCTGGGCCGTTTGTTCGTTTAAGTCCTTGTTCTTCATCTAACTCTACCAATGAAGGGCTTTCTAAGATCGATCTTCTCAGTGTTGCTTTAAATAACCTATATCAACATGCACTATTCGCTTTACAGATAGTCTATTTTCTTTATATACTTCATAATTAACTGTTTCAACTTTATCTGAAATAATATACTCTTCATTCGGTGATAGAAATTTTTTCACTTTTCCTGTTTTCAAACTTGGTATATGAACATATACTCGATCTCCTATCTCAAACTGTCGTAATTTTGTTTTACGGTTATAATACTTTTCTTGTACTTCGGCAGCACACGTTAATCATTCTTTCACTATTTTATGTGCCTGTCTCTTCTGTGCAACCATTTCTCCGGCGTAGGTTTGAATGGATGAATAGGTAGAAACGGGTTGATTTTCTACCAATGAAATCGGAGGGGGTAAATCATAACCATACAATAAGTATGCAGGCGAGTACTTTGTAGATCTGTGTACAGAGCTATTATAACTCCATGTACAATAATGAATTTTTTCATCCCAGCAACTCTCATTATCATTGACAAATTTAGACAAAATTTCAATAATATTCTTGATTCTCTTTCTCTACTACTCCCGACGTTTGACTTCGATAACCACTACTATTTGACTTCTTAATACCCAACGTATTATACACAGAATACATTAATTCTGATAAAAAACTTGAGCCACGATCACTTACAATGAACTTTGGAACACCGACTTTTGAGAACAAATAAGTTACAAGAACATCTGCAACTATCTCTGAAGTTAAATTGGGCATTGGAAAGGCTTCTACATATCTGGTTAAATAACAACAAATTACCAATAAATACTTATTACCTTGCTCTGTTCTTGAGAGCGAACCAACAAAATCCATTGCAATTTTTTCAAATGGTCTTGAAGGAATTTCAAAACGTTGTAATGGGGCCCGGGGTAATCTCCGGTGTCCCCTTCTACGTAGACATTGTTTACAACTTGACACATAAGAAACTATATCAGCAAACATACCTATCCAATAATAATGTTGTTTTACTCTTTCAAATGTCTTTTGAATACCCATATGTCCAGTCCAAAGTGTATCATGACACCAAAATAATACTTTTGATTTAAATTAATCAGGTATTACAACTCGTTCAACATAATTATCACTTTCAGGTTTTTTAGAGGTTGTCATAATATGATATAATAATCCATTTTTTAAATAATATTGCTCCAACACTTTAACCTTTAAAGAAGGAGTTCTCTCCTCCAATATTTCAATTATTGCCTTTAATTTTGGATCTTTTCTTTGAGCACTTTTAAGTTTTACTAAAAATTCTTCATCAGGTGCATATGGTACAGTTATCATTTCTAGAGCAGACACTTCTCTTGATAAATAATCAGCTAC
Organism: Macrothele yani; assembly: GCA_039090855.1. Lineage (NCBI taxonomy): Eukaryota > Metazoa > Arthropoda > Arachnida > Araneae > Macrothelidae > Macrothele > Macrothele yani. The sequence goes on from CM077005.1 coordinate 99,122,905, forward strand.
AATATTAGCACGACCTGGTCGATGCTCTATTTTAAACTTTAATCCCTGTAGCTGGAGCATCCACCTCGTTATCCTTGCTTTAGGTGAACTTAACTTCATAAAATAAGTTAAAGCAGCATGATCAGTTTGAATAATAAAAGAAACTCCAATTAGATAAGGTCTGAATTGTGTTACTGCATAAACAACTGCTAAGGCTTCTTTTTCCGTAGCAGAATAATTTTTCTCTGCATCATTCAGTTGACGACTTGCATAAAATATAAGCTTTAAATTACCTTCATCATCTAATTGTTGCAATACAGCAGCAATCGAAGTATTACTCGCATCACAACCTACAATAAACTGTTTTGAAAAATCTGGATATACCAGTATCGGTGCATTAATTAACTTTTCCTTTAAAATTTGATATGCATTCTCTTGCTCTTCTCCCCAAATAAAGAGTTGATTCTTTTTAGTCAACATCGTTAATGATTTAGCTATTTCTGCACATTGACTTATAAATTTACGATAGTAATTAATAAGTCCTAGAAAAGCTTGAACTTCCTTTACTTTAGTTGGTCTTTTAAATTGCGCAATTACTTCCAAATTTCTAGGTAATGGATGTACCCCTTGTTCATCTATTAAATGTCCTAGAAATACTAACGATTCCTTTAGAAAATCACATTTACTAGGTTTAACCTTTAAATTATATTGCTGTAACTTCTGAAATACCATTTCTAATCGCTTTAGATGATCAGAGAAATTCAGAGAAACAACAAGAATATCATCCAAATAGATAAAAATACCTAAGGGTCTTAACTTCCCTAAAACTCTTTCTATTAATCTCATGAATGTAGTAGGTGCATTACATAATCCAAATGGTAACACCTTAAGTGCCCATAATCCATTTTCTGTAATAAATGCAGTTTTAAGTTCATCTCCAGGTTTCGTTTTAATTTGCCAATAACCACTCATAAGATCTAAACCTGTAAAATATTTAGATCCCGCTAAACTACTTAAAGTTTCGTCAATTAGAGGTATAGGAAATTTATTTAACTTAGAAACACTGTTTAATTTTCGAAAATCCACGACGAAACGATAGTCCCCACATTTCTTAGACACGAGTAAACACGGACTTGATCAACTACTATCTGATGGTTCTATTAATCCGGCATCTAACAACTCGTCAATTAGCTGATTTAAAATTGGTCTTAATGCATAAGGTGTCCTACACGGTCTTTGACTTATTGGTTTTTCACCCAACAGAGGAATAGAATGCATTATTAAATTAGTACTGCCTAACTTCGTTATTTTTAACACGAAAATATTTCTAAATTTTAATAATAACTTTTCCATGGAATTTTGTTGTGCCTTCGAGACATGCTCCAGAGAAAATAACTTTAAGAATTCCTCATCAGACATTTCATTAATAGTAGTCATTTTTTCAGCTGCATTTATATTTAACATATTTACCACTTGAACAGTGGCTACTTTCGCTTTCTTTTGAAATAAGATAGGTTCCTCACTAAAATTTGTTACTTGCACAGGCAATAATTTATTTTTTCTTACTATTGTTACTGTTCTGGCTACAGGACACACATACTGTTTTTCAGGGAGAGATTCAATTAAAACTGTATCTCCCTCTTGAAATGTTTCTGGACATTTTAAATACACTATTTTTTCCTGACATTGGTTAATTTTTTCTCTCCTTGCTACAGTTGTTATTGCAACCACATTATTTAGCATTTTATCTGAATCAAATTCAATAATGGGCACAGAAATTTTCAATGCATGCAAAAAACACTTTTTATGCACTAAATCCAAATCAAAAGCATGCTTTGTCAAAAAATCATAACCCAAAATTATAGAATAGTGTGCACTTAACTTATGCTGTACCAGGTAGAGGTCCTGATCCAGTGTTTTCTTTCTCACCTTTATCTGCACGGTGCACTTTCCAGTCGCTTCACAGTTCTTTCCGGTTACTCCTTTAATAACTATTGGGTCACAGTTCGTCTCACAAGTTGGAAAGGGATCCAAAAGTTCATAGACGGATAAATCCAGGATGCTCACACTGGCTCCTGTGTCTATAAGGCTGTAGAATGGTATGTCCTGTATTTTAATGATTATGAGAGGTAAATCACTGGATTGAGTTCGAACGGGATAGTGCACTAAAGACACCTCTGAGAGAGCGATGGCACCCATTGCTGGCTCCCTCTTTATTGGTTTAAAGGAGGTGTTTGGACTCTGATAGATCCTTAACCCTGGCTTCTGGGTCAGAATCCCGATGTTGACGGTCCTGGTGAGCCTGGCCTTGCTCTGGGTGATGATCTTATGTTCCCTGGTCGGCTCGGCACTTGTCCAGTTCCTTTTCCGCAGCTTCTAGCTAAATGGTTTGGGCTACCGCACTGATAGCATCTAAGACCCTGTACAGGAGGAGCTGCTCGGGGCTTTTTTCCCAATTTGTCCAATTTTTTGGCTACTTTTCTAACTCCTTCCGTTAGTTCCAGCACTTGGTGAGTAGTATCCAGCCAGCTTTGCTGCATCGCCTGGCTTAATTTATCAACCTGCCGTTCCCTCAGTTGCTGTTGCATAAATTTGTGTGGATGGTTTACTCGCGATTTTCTTGTGTAGTTCCGCAGCACAGGCTACGTCCACTGCTTCTTCAAAATTTTTGGGGTTTTTCAAGAGAACCACTCTTCGGATTTTTTGACTGAGTCCGACAAACTGTCCTGTGAGAGTTTGATCCCTCAAATGTGCATGCGCTGGTCCTATACTTGTATCAAATGGTATAAAACCTCTCGCTGTTGTCTTGAACCTAGTCGCGAATTCTACTACCAACTCATTAGGATGCTGTTTACACACTAACAGTTTTTGTAACTTCAGGCTGAGCGGTTCCCTGTCTTTAAATCTTTTTAAGAGACAGTCCTTAAATTTTTTGTAACTGGTCTCTGCACGTAGAGATTCTTCCTCATTTACAAATTCCAATGCTAATCCTCGTAATTTGCTACGGAGGATAACAATTTTTTCGGTATATCTCCATTTTCCCATTTTAGCTATGTCCTCTAACTGTTGCAAAAAGTGGTCTTACTAAGATGTCTTTATCCGATCCGGAGAAAGTTGGCACAAGTTTAACTACTACTGCCAAATAAGGTCCTGTTTCTACCGAAGTAGAGGGTCCGGGTTCCACCGCAGGCTGATCCTCCTCCGAGGTAGAAATTTTCCCATCAGAAGCATTTTCTCCTTTATCAATCATTCTGCTAAAAAAATTTCTTTTCCGGAATAAACCAGTAATCCTGGTCCTTTTGGCACCAGTTTGTTGTAGTGACCAGCTTTTGCCCCTTCTCTCCGGGCCACTACTAGGTCAGGATCGTCTAGATTATCAAAGCGTTGCGTCCAGAATTAAAGTGAGTAATGGTAGATTGAAGAAAAGCCTTGAATAAAATTCAGAGGACTAGAATTTCTTTTAAACTACTTGCCTTTATTCGGCTTTAAGCATGGTTAAATTGCACTAATGGAGTGACTGAATAAAAGACTACAATAAATGAAGACTCACCCCTCTAAAAGTATAGGACAATCACTCCACAGTAAATACGAAAGTCCTAAGTGTTTAGTGCATAGGAAATAAAGATATGCGCGATGCGTGAATATCAGCCACCCTCGGTAGGAATCCCAGACCCCAGCCCCTTGGGCTTACAGGAAGAGTCAGAAACATCTCGTGCAAAGTAAGTAGAAGAACTGAACTGCTTCCAAGCACCCAAGAACAGATGTTTTGAACCATCTTTATATTCGCCTATTTTGCAGTTATCTTTAGAAATGCGTCTCCTGCTTCGGTCTCGGCGATCCTTATAAAGTAACGCGTGGTTTCGCGATATTTACAGAAACACGCAAAATACTGCAGAGGGCAAAGCCCTCAACGACAGCGAGGACAAATTCTTCCTCTAGTTATTTTGGGTGATTTCTTAGAATGAATTCTGCTTTATCTTTCAAAAGCGAATTGGCATTGACTTTATCAGCTTTCCTGCGGGAAGCTAACTTTTAAGGAAAAGTCTATTTCCAATAAATTAAGGTTAATAATTCCACTTTACAACACTACAGTGATCCTGCTACATAAAAAAGGTGACATTGGGAATCTCAGGAACTACAGACCTATCAGCCTCCTATCAGTGGTTTATAAAATCTTCACTTAAGTTCTTTTACACCGCTTGAAGGTAACACTGGACATGGCTCAACCGAGAGAACAAGCTGGATTCAGGAGTGGCTACAGCACTATAGATCATGTCCATGTACTGAGAGAACTAATTGAAAGAGCGAGGGAATATGAACTTTCATTGTGCATGACTTTTATCGATTATGAAAAGGCCTTTAATTCGGTGAAGCCATCAGCAGTTACAATGGCTTTAAAGTCCTGCGGTATTGAAGATGCATACATTAATATTATTAATAACATCTATGAAAATGCTAGTGCAAAGATTTGGCTGTTTGAGAATACAGCACACATAAAAATTGAGAAGGGAGTGAGACAAGGTGACACCATATCTCCGAAGCTCTTTAATGCCACATTGGAAAATGTCATTAAATCACTGAACTGGGAAAACAAAGGGATAAAGATCAATGGAGATTATCTAACTCACCTTCGTTTTGTTGATGACGTAGTCATTTTTGCAACTACCCCATCAGAGCTGCAGAGTATGATCCAGGAACTTGCTGACAAGAGTGAAGAAGTGGGATTAAAAATGAACTTTCAGAAGACAAAAGTAATGTACAATGCTTTTACAAGAAATGAAGATTTATCAATTGATGGAGAAAAGCTGGAGATAACAGATACATACTTTATCTTGGACTGCAGATATCAAGTGAAGGTCACACTGATGAAGAAATTAATCGGCATATAAAGCTTGCCTGGAAAACTTTTGGAAGAAACAGCATAATTTTGAAGAGCAATATGCCATTATGTCTTAAAAGAAAAGTGTTTGATCAATGCATCCTTCCAGTGCTTACGTATGGTGCAGAGACGTGGACCTTAACATAAAGAGACATACAAAGGCTGCAGACAACTCAAAGCAGCATGGAGAGGTGCATGCTTGGTGTAACCAGGAGAGATAAGAAGAGGAACTTGTGGATCAGAAAAAAGACAAGAGTGGAAGACATCATGATCAGAGTAAAATCCCTGAAATGGCAATGGGCTGGACATACTGCCAGAAGAACAGACCATCGATGGACAGCCGAAATTTTAGATTGGATTCCAAGGGACAAGAAAAGAACCAGAAAAAGACCACACGAATAGGTGGATGAAATTCGAAAGTACGCGGGAGTAACATGGAGGAGACTGGCACAAGACAGACCGTTGCGGAAGAGGCTTGGAGAGACCTTCGTCCAGTAGTGGATTGATAATGGTTGTTGTTGATGATGATGATGATATATATATACATGGAAAATTTCTAAAATGTCTTAACAAGAAAAAAGGGTAATGTAATACAAAGGCAAAGATCAGCAAACAATTTCAAAAAATGCCTTACAACAAAAAAGGGTAATGCAATACAAAGATAGAGATCAGCAAACAGCTGGGGAAAAGTTTTCATTTCTTATTTATCAGCATTTTGACAGAAAATATGATGCAACAAAAGCAGTATTATTAGTTAATAAAAATATAATTTGCATCTAAAAATAGTATTATTTGCTCTCACAGACAATCATGTGGTGAATCAGTGTCACACACATTTGTAGGCACCACATTTCTAACTGCAATAATGCTGAAAAAACTCATTTTTGCCCTTATTTACTTAAAAAGCACTTTAAAATTTCACATGAAAGCAACACAAAAACTTATAAAAATGACAGCCCCGCCCCTCTATTTCCTTGGATGCTGGGTCATCCCATGAATTTCGACTTTTATGTAGGAAATTATGGTTCAATATCAAAATCACAAATATGGATTCAAAATAGTATAACTACACTAAAAATTCGTAATTTCTTAATGTAAAATGCAAATAAAACTTTCTAAGCTTTCGCACATCAACCAGGTGGCTTTTTCAAGGAAGGTAGTTAAATGTCTACCTTCCTTGAAAAAGCCACCTGGTTGATGTGCGAAAGCTTGGAAAGTTTTATTTGCATTCTACGCCAAGAAATTTAGGATTTTTAGTATAGTTATGCTATTTTGAGTATAATTGGTGTATAGTTCCTACTTATTGAAGCAAATATGGATTATATGGTACTTCTTCATTTTCTGAATTTCACAGTCTGTGGACTATACGAAGGAAAACACGGTACCCATGTAACACTTTCTTCTAATGGGTCAAGGTTAATAGACTACTAGGTTTGCTCATACGGGAGTACCAGATGAGCTTTCCTGCACAGCATTCCCTCTGACGTCACCTGCCTTACAAGAGAACAAAATGAACACGAGAGTTGACTGCTGTCTATTGATATACAAGCAGTTTGTTGGTAGAAGCAATGCGTTCATGTAATCACTTCATATATTTAGTTCTGTAATAAATCAATTTCTAATTATTTGTCTCCAAATTTGATTATCACCATGCTCTCAGAGAAAAATCTAAAGATTTCTTATGCAAAATTCCGTAAATAAACAAATGCTCTGGTGTTTCTCAGTTGGGTTGGCCCAGGGACCCGGCATCACTTGGTCCTTTGTTTTACGCTATTGGCTGCATATTTTTTAAATATATTTGTATGTGATTTTAAATATATATTTCATGAATCATTGGAAGTACTTTAATATGGCAGAGATATTTTTAACACTTACCAGTTTTTCGGAGATGTTTTCTCCGGTGTATTTTCATTTGCATCTTCAATATTTTTGGCCACCCATATAAAGAAATTTTCGGGGCACCATTGAACAAATGTGAGAAATAACAAATTTGAAAAAAAAATCCTTTCTTCATGTAGTTATCTTCAGAAGCTTGAGTTTTCTTAATTTTTTTTCTTTCTCTTTCAGCTGCGACTTGATGTGCCTCATTTGATTCATAGTGCGTGTTTTCATGAAAAGTTTAATGCCTCGGCTGAATTTTAGAGAATTTATTTCCATTGCCTCTGATATATATTTCTCGCAATATTTTTCACTTTTTTTTTTTTTATTTCATGTTCGCCATAAATTGGGTGGAACATCTACTCAACGCTTTTCTGCGGCCACCTCACTAGTTCACTTTTACATATCCCTTTTACAGTTGCCTTCAGCAAAATGTTTGGAGCAAATAGTAGCATTTTGGGCAGTGGCGTACCGGAAAATCTCGGAGCCCCCGCAAAAATTCTTCTAGACCCTTTTGCAAAAATCTATTAGCACTCAATTAGTTATTTTTTTTAATTCCATGCTATTAATTAAGTTATAGGCATTTTAAATAATTAAAATTCTTTGGAACCTACAGGTACTTTGCCTAAGACCAAAATTATTGCGCTTTACACGTGCAACACAAATCTGCACGTTGTAATTGAAATAATTGCACTAGTTTTATACCAGTAGAAAATACTACAAAACAGTTATGCAAAAGTTGAACATGTCATGCAAATTTTATTCTTTTAGCAACTAAGGCCAGCCTCTTCGAAACGCCTCACGATCAGGCCTACAAAACATGCAACTTCTGTGAGAGTGCCTAATGAAATTTTCCAATTTATAAGAATATAAGTAAGCAAATAAATATGTAACAATTAAGAATCATGGCACACCCCAAAAAAAGCAAAACTACATAAATTATTTACTTTTGAATATAAAAAACATAACATAATGTCACAATGTTTTGCACTTAGCAAAAAAAAATTCTCTTGACTCTTATAAAAAAAAAACGACACAGGTCTATGCAAATACCGAAAAAAACAACTTTCAATTCATTATATTCTGAAGCAGGCATGCAAAAAATTAATTCATAACACCTTATCCTGATTGATAAAATGTTTTCATTCATTGAACTGATATTTCTTTCACATTCTATTGTTAATATACATTCATTGGAGCCTTTGCTATGGATATGAAGAGGGGCCCCAGGTCCTCTGAAATAACCGCTTTCCCATCACAACAAACGAAAACTACTTTTCATATTAATAATCCTTTTAAAGCTGCCGCAAAAATTCCTGACTATTTCTTTATTCATGTAAAGTTTCCGCAAAAAGGTCTATTCTTTCAAATGTTTTTGCTGAAGCCGTGATCCCCCCCCGCCTCCTCATCCACATGCTCGATTCTGGACTAAAAAAAAAAAAAAAAGTATCACCTCGTTTACAGCGTAATTTCCATAACCTGCAGAGCGCAGTCACTTTCGGAAATCTGTGGTATGTAATTGGGGATCTTTTGGTATTTCTGTAGTTATTCTGTAGCCTGCAACAGCGCAGGAACTCGAAGGCATCTCGAAAAAATAAACTATTTGCAAACAAACTTAGCTATTCCACTTACTATATATACACTAAAACTATTCTAGAAGCAGAAAAAAACCCAGCTCTTTGAAAAAGAGTCAAATGACATTTGCGACTGCTTTGACCTTTGGTGCACTAAACTAGCTAGAGCCCTGCTAAACTAGTTAGTTCGTAAGACAGCTGACATCATCAGACCACCTCCTCCGCACTCCCGTGAAGGGGAAGCTTTACAGGGTCTTATGGGCACAACCTTGTGTGTTAAAGAACCTTGCTCATGGGTATAAGACTTTCAGACGCCATTTACGGGAGAGGAAAGGGAAGTGAAAGACCATAAGTGTTTCATAGCAGGGCATTTGTTATCAATTCCTTGAAGTGGGAGGTTAATGTTGGTTTTTAGCCTGTGTGATGGACATCTATGATCAAGCTTTCAGAATACTTCTCCCTTCATTTATTCATCTATGATGGTTTATGAGTTCAGATAAATAGAAATACACACCACTCAAATAAGCTACATTCATGAATTTCATTCACAGGCTTTCCCTAAAGGCAGTTAATAAATGCTGAATACCACAAATACGGAATTTGAGGGTGACGTTTATAATTCAGAAGTTTCATGGCTAAAAATCATCAGGAGATATTGAAGTTGATACACAATCTGTAACAGAAATTCCAGTCTTACGGAACAATGGAAAACAAATAATGCAGTTTTAAGACAATGACTAAGAGTGTGAACTTAATACAATATACACCTTTAGGATATAGTCAGTTCAACAGTGCAACACCTAACCCTCCGACCGGCTAATGAAATCTGACTGAGCCACTTGGAAAATGCCACTGGGTTCATAAAACCTGCTTCAAAAATGGCTGTCACTTCACGAGCAAAAGCAAAAAAATCTGCCAGCTCAAAAACCGGGCTTTCACCATGAAACTGTCACATATTTCTAAGGTCAGCTTCACTGCACAACACTGATTTGGCAACTTGCTTGAAGCCGAATTATAGGCACCGACTAAGAGCATGCCAGATTGCTTAAGCATGGCCCTGCAGAATAATCTTTTGGTAACAATTAGCAATATAATGATATTATGATTAGAACTTATGGAATAAGATGTTTCTTTCAGTTAATATCAGTAAGAGATTAAAAATAAAAATTAATACCCTCAACATACTTTTGAAATTGTGTATGTTGAATGCTTTATTTTAATATAAATAATTCTGAAATATGTTACATAAGTAATAATTTCGTTTTAATTCAGCAAACAAAGTTTTCAAATCTATTGAGATTGAGAAATGAAGCAATTATTAAGAAAAATAGGAAGGAACACAAGAATCCTCCCCGGTGGCCAATTGGTATCAGGTGTTGGCTAGAAATTAATCTTCCAAAACAGGTCAGGGTTTTTGAATGCCGGCAAAGCTTAAAAGATATATCATGAGCTTGCCCTTCCTAGGAATCAGCAGTCCTAAATTAGGGACGGGTGACTGAGTTGCTCACTGTGGTCTTTAAATCCCACAAAAATAAAAAAGTATTTTCTTTTTTGTTTTTTTTCTGGCCCATAATAAGTTTAAATTTACTCACAAGCATGAGGAGAATGAAAAACGAGCAGTAGCAAATTTATTCAAAAGTTTACTATTGGATAACAGAGTTAATAATACCATATATTTATTTGATTATTTATTGTGAATAAAATTAGTGTATATAAGTCACTGGGCATTTTTTTCCCCGAGCATGCTCTGAGATTTTAAAAAGTCAACGCCTATGAGCTCAATTACATACATTTCTGCAAGAGAAACATGTCCAAGACAAATTTCATTCAGCATATTCAAATTTAATGTATTGTTAAACATGCATGCCAAGAATGTAGTTCCCAGCTCAAATCATACACTTAAAATCTTGTTTTCTGAAATGAGTGAAACACTTAAAAACCTAATTATGACAGAAATATTTTAGCATTTTGAATCCACAATTCTTAAATATGTTTTAATAATACATTTAATTAAAACTTATAATCCACTATAAAATATCGGTAATTAACTTAAGCTTTTGTTAATCAAGGGAACACTCCCAGTATACCAAAATAACATCACACACCTGAGAAAAATAATAAAAGTAATATAGACATGACATGTATAAAGACTAGTTTCATATTGTATTTAAGGATTGCAGTAATATCAGATGCGTCAATAATCCACTTTAATAATCAAATACATTCATCACATGAAGAACCTGTGTTAAATTTTGCAAAAAATGGAAACCAAAAATTTGGATGTGAAGCTAATTTCACCTATCAAAGCTGTTACTCATGGGCAGAAATGTTATTTTGCCCAGGGAAAAGTAAATGGTGCTTTTCCTATGTGAAAGCAATATTGGGTTTACCTGTAAAACTGTGCTCTCTAAACACAAAGTGTGCACTACAATCTACACCTGTGCAAAAGACTTTCATTTGAAAGAATGTAAATTAAAGCAGCTGGGGGAACAGCCTTTGAACACAAAATAGGGATTATAGATTTTGGAGTACCCTGCCCTAAAAATCGCTCCCCCCTGAGTTAGAAATGCAACCACTGAATTCAAGCCATTAAATCCCCAAGATAATAGGGAATGCATTCCATGTGTTGACAGTCTCATCCCACTCCTCTGTGGTGGAATGAGACTGGGAGATGATTCAAATCCATATCACCTGTACTTTTTTTTTTCCCCCATAAAAGTAAGTATTATTATTTTTTTCTTTTTTTGCTGTTTGTTTCTTTTCTAATCACATCACTTTGTTCTCCAGGAAGCAACATGCTCAAAATTTGAAAATACAGTAGTTGAAACAGTTGTACAATATATGTTTCAGGTCCACAAAGGGGTTTAAGTCAATTTGCATGTTTTAAACTATCACTTTGATAAGTGAAAAACTTCAGTAATTTAACATGGTTATTTTGCTAAAGATAAATAATTAGCACATTTGCTAAAGATAAACAATTAGCCCATCTTACTTGCAGGTGTTTTTTTCCTTTTTCGTGTTGCAACCATTCTTCCCATTTGACATCTATGTCACAAACCTACAACATGTAAAAATCTATGTAGCACAGAACTTAGTTACCAGTTCATCATCATCATCAACATTGTCAACCATTATCAATCCACTGCTGGACGAAGGTCTCCCCAAGTTTCCTCCACAACGGTCTGTCTTGTGCCAGTCTCCTCCATGTCACTCCCGCATACTTTCGAATTTCATCCACCCATCTTCCAAGTGGTCTTTTTCTGGGTCTTTTCCTGTTCCTTGGAATCCAATCTAAAATTTCGGCTGTCCATCGATGGTCTGTTCTTCTGGCAGTATGTCCAGCCCATTGCCGTTTCAGGGATTTAACTCTGATCATGATGTCTTCCACTCTTGTCATTTTTCGGATCCACGTGTTCCTCTTCTTATCTCTCCTGGTTACACCAGGCATGCACCTCTCCATGCTTCTTTGAGTTGTCTGCAGCCTTTGTATGTCTCTTTTAGCTAAGGTCCACGTCTCTGCACCATACGTAAGCACTGGAAGGATGCATTGATCAAACACTTTTCTTTTAAGACATAATGGCATATTGCTCTTCCAAATTATGCTGTTTCTCCCAAAAGCTCTCCAGGCAAGTTTTGTACGCCGATTAATTTCTTCACCAATGTGACCCTCACTTGATATCTGCTGTCCAAGATAAACGTACGTGTCTGTTATCTCCAGCTTTTCTCCATCAATCGATAAATCTTCATTTCTTGTAAAAGCATTGTACATCACTTTTGTCTTCTGAAAGTTCATTTTTAATCCCACTTCTTTACTCTTGTCAGCAAGTTCCTGGATCATACTCTGTAGCTCTGATGGGGTAGTTGCAAAAATGACTATGTCATCAGCAAAACGAAGGTGGGTTAGATAATCTCCATTAATCTTTATCCCTTTGTTATCCCAGTTCAGTGATTGAAAGACATTTTCCAATGTGGCATTAAAGAGCTTCGGAGATATGGTGTCACCTTGTCTCACTCCTTTTCCAATTTTTATGTGTGTTGTATTTTCAAACAGCCGAATCTTTGCAGTTGCATTTTCATAGATGTTATTAATAATATTAATGTATGCATCTTCAATACCGCAGGATTTCAGAGCCATTGCAACTGCTGATGGTTTCACCGAATCAAAGGCTTTTTCATAATCGATAAAAGCCATGCACAATGGAAGCTCGTATTCCCTCGCTCTTTCAATTAGTTCTCTCAGTACGTGGATATGATCTATTGTGCTGTAGCCACTCCTGAATCCAGCTTGTTCTCTCGGTTGAGCCATGTCCAGTGTCACCTTCAAGCGGTGTGAAAGAACTTTAGTGAAGATTTTATAAACCACTGATAGGAGGCTGATAGGTCTGTAGTTCCTGAGATCCTCAATGTCACCTTTTTTATGTAGCAAGATCATTGTAGCGTTGTTCCAATCCTCAGGAATTTTCCCTTCATTAAGGAATCGAGTGAAAATTTGGGCGAGTACTGTTTCAATTTCTCCACTTGCTTCTTGTATGATGTCTACAGTAATTCCATCTTCTCCTGGAGCTTTTCCCCGCTTCATGTTCTTGATTGCATGTGCAACTTCTGCTGGAAGGACTGGAAGAACTCTGGTACTGGTACCTTTCATGATGTCTGGAGTACATGTATCATCCCTTTCATATAATTTGGAGTAGAAATCTTTCACTCTTGTCAAAATTTCGCCTCTATTTCTTGTTACAAAACCATCTTCTTTTCTCAGTGCCATAATCTGTTTTTTCCCCTTACTGAGATGTCCCTTTGCTATCTTTAGGCTTTGGTTGTTTTCAATTGCTTTCCTTACTAGTTCACAGTTGAATTTCCTTATGTCTTCAGTGATACTTTTTCGTACTGTCTTGCATAGCTCTATATATTCCACTTTGGAAGTCACATCTTCTTTAGTTGTCCTCATCACTCTTCTTTTTTGCATCAACATTTTGGTTTTTCCTGATAATTTGTTCACATGCAATTTGTTCTTAGACCCAGCTAATTTTGTTGCTGTTTCCATAAGAGCTTTGGTTACTTTTCTGTTAACTTCAGAAATATCCACTTCTTCCGATGTTAGGCCTTCTAAAGCAGAGAATCTGTTCTTCAGTTCCAATTTGAAGGTATTATGGTGTTTTTTAAGGCTGGTTATGTCAATACATTTTGTTTGTCTTATGAGCTTGCTACGTTCGAGTTTAGTGTTGAGGTGCATCTTACATCTCACCAATCTATGGTCACTGCCTGTGTTGAACTTGTTTAGCACACTGCAGTCTTCTATGACGAATTTTTTGTTACACATAATAAAATCAATTTCACTTGTCGTCCCATTTGGATGTCTCCATGTCCATTTCCTGTGTGGCTTTTTCTTGAAAAAGGAGTTCAAGATGAAAAACCCTTCTGCCTCTGCAAACTCTACGAGAGTATTTCCACTCTGGTTTCTGTTGCCGTGACCGAATTTACCTACTGAAGTTTCATTCTGTTGCCGTTGCCCTATTTTTGCATTGAAATCTCCCATAATTATCTTCAAGTGCTGCTTACCTTTATTACTTAGATCACGAATTTCCTCATAAAATTCTTCCAATTTCTTCTTCAGCATGACTTGTGGTGGGTGCATAAGTTTGAATAATCTGAGCCTGGTATCTTCTCGAGAGTTGGATAACGAGTCGTGCAGCTCTGTCAGAGGAACTTTCAACTTCTACAACTTTATCCTTCAGTTTCTTGTTTATTATAAATCCAACACCACTAGTTCTGCCAGTATCTGTCCCACGATAGTAGAAGAGATGTCCACTTTTCAGTTCAATGAGATCTTCTCCTTTTCTCCTTACCTCACTTAGCCCGACGATGTCCCACTTGATCCTTTGTAGTTCCTCTTCCAATTCAAGAAGCCTTGAATCAGAAGATAGGGAGCGTCCGTTGTACGTAGCCAAGGTCAGCATCAGATGGCAGCCTAGTCCGGTCCTCCGGGGATTCTTAGCACCCTCTGCCTTCATGTCGCACTGGCCGCTGCCTTGGCCAGGTACATTCCAGCTGCCGGAGACTGAGGGCCAAGATTTAAGTTGTGGAGTCATTTTGGAGGGGTTTGGCCATAACTCACCATGCTGGCCAAGCGGGTTGGTGAGTGTGGGATAGCATTTCCTCTAATCCCGATGGTATAGTTATACCGCTATTGGCGGTCGTCAGAGCCCCTTTAGTGGGAACAGGATGTACCACGAGAAGGCGGGGTTGACATTTGTCAAGGAGAGGCTGTGATGTTACGCATCACCTGACCTTACATCCTAGTTACCAGTTATATTAGAATAAATAAATTCAACTTTTTCGTTTTCATAAAATACTTTATCGAAGATGTAATTTTCAAAAACAAAGACAACGTATGTACAAGTATAAAAAAACAGAAAACACAAATTTGCGTTAATTACAGAACATGTAAAAAATGAAGAATTTTGTGAACAATGACAGTTTATTTCAAATCTGCCTGTCCACACAGCGCAGGAATTAGGGTGTGTTGCGCAACAACCTGTGTGAGCACGTACCATTTGACGTCATCTGCAGGAGCGGGGACTTGTCGCACGGCGCCCATTGATCCAATTACCATTGACAGGTACACCACCGGCGAGTGCGGCGGCAGTGGGCCGTTGAATGCCGCACCTGGACTACGGAATGGCACGACATTGTCTTCTCCGAAGAATCCCGCTTCTGCCTGCAATACCACGATGGTCGGATCCGCGGCGGGAGACTGTATGATGCCTGCATTATGCATCGCCATACTGGTCCATCACCTGGCGTTATGGTTTGGGGTACAATTGGATATGACACCCGCACCCCTCTGGTATGCATCGCCGGTACACTCAACAGCCACTGCTACATTTCCGACGTTTTGGAGCCTGTAGTCCTCCCCTTACCTGCAGGACCTGCCAGCGGCCACGTTTCAACAGGACAATGCGTGCCCGCACGTGGCACGCATCGTGCAACAATTCTTCACGGCCCACCAGGTGTCACTGCCGCCGTGGCCTGCCTGTTCTCCCGATGTGTCGCCCATCGAACACTTCTGGTCGCTGATCGGCAACCGAGTGGTCCGGCAAGCACCACCTGCAGCCACACCTGATGAACTGTGGCAATGTGTGCAAGCAGCCTGGACCGATATACCCCAAGCCCACATCCAAAGCCTCTTTTGTTCGATGCCGCACCGTGTAGCGGCCGTTATTGCCAGCCATGGGGGCCACACAAACTATTGATGTCTGCGTGTTCCGCAAGTCGCACGGGCCTGTAAACTAACTCTGTTTCATCTTTTGTATCTGTTGTTATGTGTCCAGTTAATCTGGCTTTGCTAACTCGTGTCCTTCTTGGTGTTGCATTTTGGGTGGCCAGTAGTGTATATAAAAGAACATTATCAGAAGCGGAAGAAGAAAAAAAAAAAAAAGAAAAGGAAAGAAAAGAAACAGAAACTTGGTCAGAAATATTTGAAATGTGGAAACAGAAAAAACACAGAGCATTCTCATGGCTGCCCCAGCAGTCATTTCTGGCAGTTCCCAACATTTTCAGGCAGGCAGACTGATACCCTGCGAGATTGCTACTTTTCACAGTTTTTCCAATCACTGGCCATTAAGTGGAATGAAAAAAAAACAACATTTTTTTGTTTTTGAATTAAAATATCTAATAGCAGACCTGCTAACTTTTCAGAACCAAAAAACGTAACACTCAAATAGAAAAATCGTAACATGACGCGTGCTGATAATTTTTTAAGCCAATTTCAGCTACATAAATTCTTGGTGGTTGCAGGTGTAAGGGAAGGGAGGTTGCTTTGAATAAACAGACACTCAACCATATTCCTGCGCAGAGCAATCAGCAGCTTTAAGTATGACGAAGAGTCAAAAATACGAATCAGTCTCGAACATTATATGAAACGAATCGGGATTTGCCCATTGGTTGCTGATTGCACTTGACTTGACTCACTTTATTTCCATTCGGAGACTAGATGCAGGGAATCTGTAAAGAGAAATTGAAAACCTCTCAGAGAAAAAACAGATTACATGTAAATTTTCCCCTACTTCTCTCTGAAAAGGGGAAAAATGGGGGAAAACATGACTTTTTAAAAATAATCGTATTTTTGGCAGCAAAATCACATTACTGTATGCAGCGTGATTTATCGTACTAAATATGATAAAATTGTAACAGTTGGCAGGTCTGTAAATAGTGACAGAAAGTTGCCTTTGACTAATGTAATGAACTGTATTAATTATCAAAGCAATCATAAAAGTGTTTGAGGTGCCACAAACAGGTTGAAGTTTAATATTTTTGTAATTTTTTTTTGTTTTTCTGGTATATTTTTAAATACATACATACATACATACTCATTCATTAAGCTGTTCTCTGATATTCAGAGGTTAGCTCTTCAAAGAAAGACCATCTGACAAAAAAAAATTTAACAGATAGTACAAACCAACACATAAACTTTTAGCTGGTTATTTACTTACTGTTGCCATATCAGACATCTCCATTTACAGCTATCTTGACACACAACACGGGCTTCAGTGACATCCATCACACGACATACACAAGACCCTCTATACTTCATACTCATAATATTTTTCTCATTCAGGCACTCCTGAATCTGAACCTCCCATGACTTCCTTGGCCTTCCTCTACCTTTTTTTCCTGCTACTTGGGCCAAAACAAATTCTTAGTAAGCATCCCACCACTCATTCTTTCAACATGGCCAAACCACCGAAGCATATTGGTCTCCACCTTGCTAACAACATTTTCCTTCACATCACACAACTGTAACACATCTTCATTCCTCACATGATCAGAACATGTCTTCCCACAAACCCTCCATAAGTAACACATTTCTCTGGCACACAAATGACTCCTATGTCTCTTCTGCAGTACCCAGGTTTCACTGCCATACATCAGAGTAGGAACAATTACACTTTCATACACAGCCATTCGGGACTCAATTTGAGAATCCATCATTCCTGTGAAATCCTCCTAAAGCAGCTATGACTTTCAATGAAGAATTTACTCAACTACTAATTTCGCCATCTAATCTGTTCTTTCTGTCAAACAAAGCTACCCAAATATACAAACTCATTCACCTGGTCAATCACAGTGCCATTTGGACTTATATTACATTCAGTACTACCAGTTCCTACAAATTTCTAATAATAAAAAAGTATGTTTAACAACTGCAGTTTGGTGAAAAAAAAATATCAAATCAATCAGAAAATTTTATAGAGTAACACAAACAGGTTGAAATGCTTCCTTTCTTGTGATTTTTTAAACTTTTGTTTGTTTTTGTTATGTTTTACTTAAACACACATAACTGTGGTTGGTGTTTGTCTTCTGTTCCATCACTAGCAGACAGTAGATAAGTAGCAACATAACCAAGATATAGTGCAACCTTGAAGAACATGTCACCACGCATTGCCTGATGCATAAACATTTGTTTAATAAACAAATATTCTAACAGGTGCTGCGTAGGCTAGGAGGTAGGGAGGAAGATTCCATCTGTCATTGGCTTTCTGAGCTTCCTGTTGTGATGTGGTGTTTCAATTTCAATGTGAAACTATCATTTGAGTTGTTTTTCTATCTAGTTCTTTGTGTGTTATAAGACTATAGTGTTATTTTCCTTTTGTTCTATCATGCAACAGTGAAGTAAAAATATATTTTCTTATATAGACTATAGTGTTGTTTTCCTTTTGTTCTGTCATGCAACAGTGAAGTAAAAAAATATTTTCCTTTTGTTCTGTCATGCAACAGTGAAGTAAAAAAATATTTTCCTTTTGTTCTGTCATGCAACAGTGAAGTAAAAATGGCAATGTTGAAAACAGTGCATACTAGGGAAAATGTTTGAGTGTCCAATTTTTGGCTATCCAAAAGACCTTAGTGAAGTATTATTGCCAACCTATGAAGACGTAATGAAATGCTACCTTAATTTAAGGCATGAGCTGAAACCAGAAAGTGTTTCTAAGGAACCTGATTTAAGTGAAATATCAGAAATATTGATAGAACATATTGAAAAGTTGTGGTCAAAAGCTTCTATTCCTTATTAACTATATGTCAACAAAATAGTTTCCATATTATTTACTGTTTCGCATGTTACTAGAAATTTGAGCACGGGAAAAACGTCAATATAATAAAAAATTCTTTATTTCAACTTGCCACTTATATTCCTTTTTGTTGTTCCTTATGATCATTTAGAATTTCATTATATGAAGATTTACAAATTTTATATGAAAAAGTGTTTTTATATGTACAGTCATATGCATCATAAGTTGTCAAAGTCCTCCAATATGTAGAGACAATAGGTATTAAATGATTAACATTATTCCAGTTTTTAACTCATGATTTACGAAAATTACTAACATATTTCTAGTAACGTGCGAAACAGTAAATAATATGGAAACTATTTTGTTGACATGTAGTTAATAATTTTATAAACCACGTAATGATTGCGACAAATGTTGAATTAATATAGCTTCTATTTCTGTCATGTCACACACTCATATCTTGCAGATGATAAGAAAGTATCATGATAGACACAGAAATATTTTAAGATCCAAAAATAGAAAAGGGAGTAAAAGCTTTGAATCCAACTTGATCTTGTTTAAGAATGAGAGTAAACATCTTTTTGATATTGCTGCCTGCAAATGTCTAGATTTTGCAATTTGTAAATGTGAGAAAGAAAATGAGGTTTTGAAATTAGAACAAGAATTTTTCAAAGACCAAAGAACAACCTGGAAAATGGCTATAGATGAAGTTGATGTCGTATCATCTAGAAATTTAGAATTGAAAGAAAAAAGAAAACTTAAGGCTTGAAGAGAGAAAGAAATTATAAAGAACCAGAAGTACTGGAAATAGATGGAATAGATGGAAAGCGTATCATAGGTGAGATATATAACAAGCATAATTATTCTAAAACAGACATGGAAGTCAAAGTAAAAAATGCTGTGGATTCAACATCATATCCTATCACAGTACCAAACTCACAAATGCATATAAAACTGCTTTCTGCAGCTTCAGTGTGTGATCGAACTGTTATCTCTGACAGGACTACTGCAGCAATTGCAAGTGGAGTTCTGCAGGATATTGTCCCCATTAGTGAAGAGGACAAAAGTAAAGTAATTGATAGAATGATGATTAGAAGAGAAAGGTCAAAGAATCGAAAAAAACTGAAAAGGCACACAAGGAGAGCATAATAATTACAACAAAGGACTTTATTTTGATGGAAGAAAAGACAAAACTGTAGTACAAGAAAAGGGTGGCAGCAAGTATTACAGGAAAACCACTGTAGAACATATGTCACTTATTGAGGAGCCTGGATCGAAGTACTTAGGGCATGAAATGAATAAAACATATTTTATATACGATTTTATTTAACTTGTAATCACTAAAGAATTTGAACAAAAAATAAGTCATATACTTACAGGACAATGCACCGATAGAGTTCCTGAGGTATCAGAGTGCTTCTTACTTTCTTTGTCTGAAAAGCCAAAAGCAGCAAGTTATTAGCAATACCCTAGGTACCTAAATTCAGCATTAACATTTAGAAAAAGAGAACTAGCTTTTATTATTATAAATATACATTTAAAATCAGTTCAAATCTCGAGAACCTTAGAAATGATCAGGTATGCCAACCTTCAAAATCTGAAAATCGGGAGATTTTTTACAGCTCATAAAATCACACGAGTGCCATTTTTTACCCACATTTCCCAGATGTAGGAAGAATTTTTCAGAAATAGTGTTATTGGTCCACTAAAGTTCTGGAGGAAAAAAAAAAAAAACAGTGCAGAAATCAACACTCCCTCCCCTACTGAAATTCGTTTTCAGGTACATCGATTAAACAAGATAATGAAAACAAACATAAAACGGCCTGTGTCTTGCTTTTTACAAATAAAATAGCCACCAACTGTTTTTCGTTTCTTTTTTAGGTTCTGCAGGAAGGCGACAAAAAGCATCGTACTAACATCGCCTTTTGTTACAAGGCGAGGCTAACTGCGACTACTCCCTTTTGTCATTAAGTGAATTTGTTGCAACTCAACTGATTTGTGTGTATGTGTGTGGGTGATTCGGGGTCTGCTTATAGCCCGTGAGCAACTCAATGGGAATAAGCAGTCTCCTCCTCCATCCCTAATTTAGGGCCACTGGTTCCAAAGAAGGGAGAGAGCCAGTGCCGTAAGACAAACACAACATCCATGCCTCACCAGGATTTGAACCCAAACCCATCTCAGACAAATGAGCAACTGAACTGTTTGTCATCACTTAGAATGCAAGCAGCTCTGTTGAGGCGAGGGGTTGAAAGACTGAAATGCAAGAAGGCGGCAGGGCAGCTCTCATCGGCCAATCCATTACTGACCCTTCCAGGCATTCTAGTGCCAGAGTGGGTGAGCTCTTTGCTGAAGGTGTCGTATAACAATCGGACTGCGAGAAATTTTTTAAAGCAAAATTTTTTTATCAATCGGACGATTGGTCAGAAGCCCACACTTAAACCACTACACCATCAGGGCGGCTTTCTCTTTTGCAGATAGGACAGAAAAAGTATGAAACTCATGACTGTAAAGCTGCCTTGGATTGATGCAGAAAGAAAAAAAATCACAGGCAGTTCGAAATAATGGTGGTTGATGGAATTTCGACCATCCTAACTGCTAATTCTAAGTGCAAATCAGGAGAATTTGATATTTATCTGGAGGGCGGGAGGAACGGCTAAAAATCCAGTCTCCCGCTTAAATCTGGAGAGTTGATACGTCTTAATGATGGTGGAAAAAGGGGAATTTTTTTAATCCATGGAAGCATCTTGTGCCTGAAGATCACAGGGAAATTTTCACACAGTCTAACTTCCATTTTCAGTAATTTTTCTTTCATTTTCATGCTGAAATACAAATATTTGTGGAATAAATTGTTTAACAATAATACTGCGCAGAAGAAACATTGCAAGAAAAAGGAAAAAAAAATTCACCCCGTTTAATTTTTATTTCGAAAGTTTTGAAAAAAAAAAAAAAGACCGTTGCCAGACCAAAAACGACACCCCTCCCCCTCCCAGCTAATCCTCTGAAATTTCTCTTCAGTTTTGCAGCAATCTCGAGAATAACCGAAATGATGACAAAAAAAGCGGAATTCCATGAATCCGCGGTAGCATCTCGTGTATGTACTTATAGGGGGTTTGTGGCAAGACACACCCTAATTATATGAGGAATGAAGATGTGTTGTAGATGTATAATGTGAAGCTAAATGTTGTTAGTAAGGTGAAGACTAATATTCTTAGGTAGTTTGGCCATGTTGAAAGAATGAGTGAACAGGTGCTACGAGAATTTTTTTCAGTCCAAGAAGCAGGAAAGAAAGGTAGAGGAAGGCCAAGAAAATTATGGGAGGACCAGATTCAGAAATGTCTGCTTGAGAAAAAGATTATGAGTATGAAGTACAAAAGGGCTTGTGTGCAATGTGTGATGGATGTCAGTGCAGCTCAAACTGCGTGCTGAGATCGTTGTAAATGGAGATGTTTGATACACCAACAGTAAGTAAAATCCATTTCCACCAATTAAACATTTACTTGGCAGATGGTCTTCCTTTGAGCAGATAACCTCTGAATCTCAGAGAACAGCTTAATGATATATATGTATGTATGACAATGGATGATGCTGACATTCAGCACAATGGATAGACAGTGGTGAAGCTCCGGAACACACCTTGAAGCCAGTACCCCATTTCAGGAAAACGATGGTCAGTGTTTAGTGGTCTGCAACTGGTTTGATCCACTCCTCCTTAGAGCTAGGTCAAACCACCATGGCAGAAAGATATAGTAAAGAACTTGATTTTCTCTATGGAAAACTGTCCACCAAATAGCCAGCATTAGTCAACTGCCATGGGCCCATATTTCTCCATGATAATGCAAGACTATGTCACACAGCAGACAATCCAGAAGCTGCACCAGTTGAGATATGAAACCTTAACCCCCATATTCATCTGATCTGTCCTCCACAGACTATCACTTCTTCAAGCACCTATACACCTTTCTACAGGACAAATCGCTTCCCAATCAAACATCAGTTTAAACTTCATTCCACGAGTTTGTTGCATTCCGAAGCTGAACATTTTTTCACAGCAGCATACAGAAGCTTGTGTCTGATTGATAAAAGTGAGTCGCTGCTGGTGGTGATTATTTTGATCAATAAAGTTTATTTTTCACTATTTTTGGGAGTTCAAAGTTCCCATCAATATTCTTACATTTTTTTTGCAACAACTAAATACACATGTAAAGAAGATCTCATAAAGCACCTAGTTTTGTTTTAGTTCAAAACTATTCTCTTCGTGACATTAGATGGGTAAAATTTATCAATTATGCAAAAGTTGCTACCCTTTGCATAATTGATAAATTTAACAAGACTGTTTTTTCTTATGCTCAGTCTAATAACAAGACTGAGCATAAGAAAAACAGAAACATTCAGTTTTTACAGAACTGTTCTAGAATTGCATTAACAGCACTCAAACATGAACATGTATGAAAATGCAACAGCACAAACTCCAGTAAGGATATCAGATATTTACATGGAAAGGAACCTGAGGACTATAGCACATGCTCTCAAGCAGTCTTGGAGGAAAGTTACAGTGTCATCCTCCACAATGTGCAAGGGTACTAATGTGTGTACAGGTGTTACATTGTTCTAAACAAAATGCAAAAATCCAAAATACTTGGATTATTATCTTTAATGACCTACATAATAATATACAATATTATTTAGAATAGATTTCTACTACTCCTCTATCTCAAGAAAAACATATGTTGTATGTTTACCTTTTGAGGAAGAACCCTCTTCCCTTAGCAGGTTAAAATACCAATATTCACATATCAAAACTTTTAGCATGTAATACATTAATTCAAATACTGATCTCTCAAATATAATTAAAAAATACTTATAATAAAATATTCATTAGTTTTTAACTCTAAAAACTTAAGTTCCAACTTAAGTTAAAAAAAAAAAAATTCCAATTATTTTTAAATAACCAAGGGAAAGGCTGATCTCAAATTGCATGGGGCAACAGGTTTGAAATTGGCCTTTCCTTGGTTGTTTAATTTTTTTTTAAAAGGATTTTTAAATAACTAGGAAAAAATAACTAACTTAATGTTTGCATGTTGCTCAAACTTCGACATCCTGATAGTGTTGAACAAATAAGAAACGCACATCTACACTCTTAACTGTCTGGAGGACTACAGACATTTGCTGCAAAACTGGTTTCTGGCCAGGTGACACGTGCAGGGGTTGAGGGTTAATGATTGCTTACGTCAGACACCTCGCCTTTGCTTCCGCTGCAAGGACAGTTCCGTTCACCTAACTTTTTGATCACCCTTCTCTCTCTCTCTCTCTCTCTCTCTCTCTCTCTCTCTCTCTCTCTCTCTCTCTCTCTCTCACACACACACACACACACACACACACACACACACACACACACACACACACACTATCATAATGGTTGTCATCTATTATCAATTATTAGTCCACAGCTGGATGGAAGTCACTCCAAATTAAGTTTCAAATTCCATAACAGTCTGTTTTGAGTGAGTCCTCCATGCCACTCGGTACGCATTCGAATTTCATCCACCCAACTTACCATCTTCTATGTGGTCTTCTTCTGCGTTTCTTTCTGTCCCTTGGTATCCAGTCTAAAATTCTCGTTGTTCATCGGTGGCCCTTCTGGCAATATGTCCAGCCCACTGCCATTTCAGGGATTTTACTCTGATCAGGACGTCTTCCACTCTTGTCATTTTCCTGACCCACGAGTTCCTTTTCTTATCTTCCCTGGTTACACCAAACATGGATCTTTCCAGGCTTCTTTCAGTTGTCTGCAGTCTTTATACGTCTTTTTAGTTAAGGTCCATGTATCTGCTCCATATGTAAGAACTGGAAGGATGCATTGTACACTTTTCTTTTAAGACATAAGGTCACATTGCTCTTGAAAATTGGACTGTTTCTTCCAAAAGCTCTCTAACCAATTTTTATACACTGATTGATTTCTTCATCAATATGACCCTTGCTTGATATCTGTTGCCCAAGGTAAATGTAGGTATCAGTTACCTTCAGATTTACCCCAACAATCGGTAAATTTTTATTTCCTGTAAAAGAATTGTACATCAATTTTGTTTTTTGGTTGGTTGGTTGGTTGGTAGATTTTAATGGCGCAAGGGCCATAGTTGGCCAAAGAGCGCCATACAAAAGACATCAAAACAAAACTAAATCAATAAAAACGTACACAAGGTTAAAAACAGGCTGATGTGGTAAAAATGAAATATGATAGTGAACAAGTTAAAATCTAGATAAGTTTAAAAAAATCAATTTCTTGTAAAAACGAAAACACTGCTTTCATGTCGCAGGCTTCGCCAATAATAGTTTGCAGCGTAGCTGCTCCCTCGTCCAACAGATGAGATTGAAAATGACGAAAACGATGATCACAAAACCGAACACAAGTACACAAAACACGAAGGACAGTGAGACGACAGTTGCACGCCTCACACATTGGGACACTCTTGCCACACAGCAAAAAGCGGTGAGTAAAACGACAGTGCCCAATGTGGAGACGTGCAAGAACAACTTCCTCACGACGGTTCTTCCGCAAACTAGACTTCCATAGTCTGGTCTGTGGTTTGATAGAATGCAGCTTATTGCTGCCCTGCTGAGACCACAGGGACTGCCACTCATCCAGGAGAAATGTCCGGTCCGGATCAAAGGTCTAAAATCGCGGAAAGACAGTGGCAGCCGAGCTGGCGACATGGAGGAAACAGACCTGGCAGAGAGATCTGCCAGCTCGTTACCCCGGATCCCAACATGGCCAGGAACCCAACAGAAGCGAACCAGGAAGCCATCACCCTCCAAAGTTCCAAGAAGACGACGGACATCACGGATGACAGGTGAGTCCGCGTCCTCCGGAGAAGATAAAACCTGGATGACGGACTGGGAATCGGAGCAAATCAAAGCGCGACGATGAGATCTAGACTGTATGTGGCACAAAGCGAGGAGTACCACACGCATCTCTGCCAAAAAGACGGTGGATTCAGGCGGAAGCCTCTCAGCATGGGAGGCATCGCCACACACAAAAGCGGATCCAATGACATTCCCGGATTTCGAGCCATCAGTGAACACAGGCACGAAATCCGGGTAGGCAGACAGTTTTTCAGCAAAGAGCTGCTGGTACACCAGAGCAGGAGTGGACGACTTTGACCACACACAAAGAGAAAGGTCAGCCGTTGCTTGAACGGGCTGCCAAGGAGGATGGTTGAAAAAGGTGGTCAAACCAATCCCAGACAAGTTTAGACCAGCATCGCGCACTATGGCAGACATCCGAATCCCGAACGTCGGAACACAGGAGGGGCGATGGGAAAACAAGCGGACACAGTCCGGTTGGAAGATGGAACCATGCAGCGGATGATCAGGAAGAGATTTCAGTTTTGTGTAAAACTGAAGAGACAGCTGCTTACGACGGATGAATAACGGCGGCTCATGAGCCTCCGCATACAGGCTATGCACGGGAGAGGTACGGAAAGCACCAGTACATAGCCGCAATGCCTGGTGATGGACAGGGTCCAAAGGCTTGAAAACCGATGGACGTGCAGAACCGTACGTAATGCATCCGAAGTCTAACTTTGACCGAATGAGAGAGTGGTAAATGCGAAGCATTGAGCACCTGTCAGCCCCCAAGATGTTCGAGAGAGGACCTTTAGGATACTCAATGACTTCGTGCACTTCACCTTCACAGACTGAATGTGAGGCCGGAAGGTGAGCACTCGGTCAAAAGTTAGCCCAAGGAACTTGGCTTCTGACACCACAGGGATGGTAGAACACCCCAGACGGAGGCTGGGGCCTGGGTGAAGACCCCGTTTGCGACAAAAATGCATGCAAACGGTCTTCTGCGACGAGAAGCCAAATCCATTTTGGGAAGCCCAGTGAGAGATCTTGGTAATGGCAGACTGGAGCTGTCTCTCGATGGTGCGCATGTTAACGGAGGCGCAAGAGATCTGCAGATCATCCACGTACATGGTTCCACGAACAGTCGGAGGAAGCAGTTTGAATATGTGATTCACACGAAGGATGAACAGAGTGACTGGTAAAATGGAGCCTTGAGGTACACCCTGTTCTTGTGGGTACATCGCAGAGAGGGTCGACCCGACGCGCACACGGAAACTCCGGTCCTGGAGAAATCCGGCGATGAAAGATGGTAAGTTTCCTCGCAATCCGCACTCGTGCAGATCACAGAGAATGCCGTATCTCCAGGTGCGGTCGTAAGCTTTCTCCATATCGAAGAACACGGAGACCATGTGCTGACGCCGTACAAACGCCTCCCTGACAGATGTCTCAAGGCGAAGATGATGATCGGTGGTGGATCAAGATTTGCGAAATCCATTCTGATGAGGCGAAAAAATGCGATGAAACTCCAAATAAAAAATGAGACGAAAATTAATGATATGCTCAAGTACTTTGCAAAGGCAGCTCGTCATAGCAATCGGCCGGCGGTTCAACGGGTTGGTGGGATCTTTACCAGGTTTGGGAACAGGAACGACAATGGCAGTGTGCCAAGATTCGGGAAAGACACGCTCATGCCAAATCCTGTTAAACAGGATTAGCAGACATTCAAGAGAGGACGGAGAAAGGCGCTTCAGCATCTCGTAATGGATGTTATCTGGTCCAACAGATGTCCGGCCGGACATATTCAGAGCGATCTTCAGCTCCACGGCAGTCAGCGGGCTAGTATATTCAGCGGAAGAAAACGGTCCAAAAGAAATCTTGGACCGTTCAAGCCGCGGCTGTAACTGTCGGAACGAAGCAGGGTAATTGCTGCTGCTGGACACCGAAGAAAACGCGGCGCCCAGACATTCAGCAATACCCTGAGCGTCAGCAACCGTTCCGCCATCACTCTCAAGAATGGAGATTTCCCCAGATGGGTACTGTCCCCGAATCTTACGGATCCTGTCCCAAACGATCTTAGGGCTGGTAGTGGTGTTAATCCCGGATACATATTGTATCCAGGACTCCCGTTGACTACGCCTACGAACCAATCGCATGTAGGACTTGGCTTTCTTGAAAGCAAGTAGGTTCACGTCGGTGGGGTACCGACGAAACCTACCCCAAGCCTGATGTTGGGCCTGACGAGCTGCCATGCAAGTGGAATTCCACCAAGGTCTCAGGCAACGTGGAAGTTTAGTCGACGTCCTGGGGATGGTAAGTTCTGCCGCTTGCACAATACAATCCGTTACCGCAGCAACAGCGTCATTGACCGTTCCTGAGGTCACCACAGCCGGAGTAATACTTGCCGAAGCCGTGAATGTGTCCCACTTGGCGCGATCAATATTCCATCTAGTAGGGCGAGCAGGGTAACGGTACCCGCCACTCGCTAGACGAAGAGAGATGGGAAAGTGATCGCTGCCAAGGGGATCACCAGACACGCTCCAGGACCAGGCAGGATATAATGATGGTGAACTCAGAGATAAATCAATGGCTGAGTACGAGCGGGTGGGTTCATGGAAATAAGTGACTGCCCCGGTGTTGTGGAGACAGAGGGATGTGTCGGAGAGAAGGGACTCAACAACACGGCCCCTGGAGTCTCGAGTGGTAGAACCCCACAACGGATTGTGTGCGTTGAAATCCCCTAAGATGAAGAAAGAAGGCGGCAGTTGGTCGACCAAATCTTCTAGATCCGAAAGGCTCACAGCTTCATCTGGTGGTATGTAAACAGAACACACAGTGAACAGAGTGTTCACAGATAATCTCGCTGCCACTGCCTGCAAAGTCGTCTGAAGGGCAACTGCAGTGACAGGAACACCATGAGGAACAACGACGGCCACTCCTCTGCAGGCGATAACGCCATCCTGGTGATCATTGCGGAAAAGGGAATGTCTCCGCAGCGAAGGAGTGTCCGTCGTGCGAAGCTTTGTCTCCTGGAGACAAATGCACACAGGTGCGTGCAAAGACAGTAAGCCTTTCAAATCATCAATGCGTGATCGCAGACCTCGGCAATTCCACTGAATGAGCGTGGCCATAATGAAAAATGAAATGAAAGAATGAAGACAGACGACTAGAAAGTCTCCATGTCGTCCGTCACCTCCAACCCATCAGCAGTGTCTGGAGGTAACACAGGGCTGTGTTTACCCCTGTGTTGAGAGGTGGTTTTTGCCTGCTCTGTTTCGGGGAGGATGAGCCCGGTTTAACCTTTTCCGGCTTCTTCTTTGCAGTGCCCTGGGCCTGGGTCCCGTGATGGCCGAAGATGTTTTCGGCAGAGAGGAAGGTTTAGGTGACGATGTAGATGTCGCCTTGGATGCAATGCGGTGAGACTTCAGCGCCTCCAATCCAGCAGCAACGATGTCCTCAAAATCATAAGGACACTGTGCTGGGATGGTCACCTCAGTCTGGACCGCCACTGAAGCCTTCTGCACCACAACTGAAGCATAGGACCGCCGGCCTGGTTGTAAAGGGGCAATCCGCCATCTAGCCTCGGGATAAGAGAGATGCTCAGTTGTCTTTAGGCGCTGGATAGCCTGTTCCTCTATCCACTTTGGACACTGCTTAGAAGAAGCAGGATGAGACCCTTCACAGTTAACACAATGATCAGACTCTGCAGAGCATTCCGCCAAAGAGTGTTCTGTGGAACCACAGCGACCACACTTTGCAACATTACGGCAAGACTGCTGGGAGTGACCGTAATGCTGGCACCTGAAACAACGCAAGGGGTTCGGGATATACGGCCGAGCATCAAGCCGTAAATAACCTGCCTTGATGGAAGTAGGCAGGGTTGGGGAGTCAAAAGTTAGGATGACGTTACGGGAGGGAACAGATTTCCCATCCCGCCTAAAAAGAATCCACCGAACCCCAATGACATGCTGTTCACCAAGTTCCTCCAACAATTCCTCATCGCTGCATTCAAGCAGGTCGCGGGAGTTGATTACACCGCGAGAGGAATTTAGGTAACCATGGGGAGAAACCTGAACAGGAACGCCAAGCAAAACGGTCGTTTCCAGCAAGGTGGCACTGTGGCGTGGAGTAGATGTTTCCACTAGAAGATCCCCGGAAGGGAGCTTCTTCACACTCTTTGGAGAGCCGGCAACGGCTTGCAGAGCCTTGTTGATCCAGAAAGGACTCTTGCTACTAAGTGACTGTGAAGAAACACCAGATTTGATCAAAAGAAACAGAGCATTGCAATTTGATGTGACAAGTTTCTTCGTGGAGGAAGGCGCACCTTCCTCCACAGGGCACTTTAAATTGGTAGCATGGGAAACACTTGGAGTAGCCATAAATAAGAGAAAAGATTCGTCCGTCGACCTCCCCACCCACTACCGAGCCCAACAAGGGAGAGCCGGAGGTCCGCAAGCCCAAGAGGACGCAGGACACGGCTCTAGGGATAGTCAGCGGATATAGCAAGTTGGTAGGGCAGACACACGCTCGGCATGCATCCAGACTTTCCCGTGCCCGGAGAACACCCCTTTGGCATGCCCACCCTACCCCCAAACTCACCCAGCCGAACAGAACGACAAGCTGCTAGAAGTCTGAACACCACTCGGCCACAGACTTCCTGACTAGGAGTGGGTTAGCTCCCAGCCTCCCGTTTAGGGTGAAGCAGAGGGCAAAGAGGAGTGTTGGCATCTCCAGCATCCCCGTTTCCACCTGTACGGGTCACCGCACACGGCAAACGTGCAGGTAGGTCTAAGCTAACCAGCTCCGGAAAAAACAGATAATGTAACATAAAAGAGAAAAGACAGGGAAGGGAACGAGGAACAAAACCCGGAGCTAGCGCCTCATCACAACCTCAGCAGCCTACAACTGAGGCGGGTACATGTCAATAAATAAACTAAAGACGAAAAAAGCAAAACAATAAGAGAAAATCGGCTCGGGCCGTGGGGACGCCATCTCCCAGTAGCTGGATGAACAGCTGTCCCTTCGGTTATGTAATCGTTAAAGCCGCAGAGGCAAGAGAAACCGTCACAAGGTTAGCTCGGGCCGTGGGGGTGCCGCTCCCCAAGTAACTGGAAAACCAGTTATCCCCGTGCGGGGCAATTTTGTTTTTTGAAACTTCATTTTTAATCCATGAAATTCACAAATTTGTCAGTGGTGGGGATCAAACCCATGCATCCTCACTTCAGAGCCAGTTGTTTTAACCACCTAAACTACACCGACAGAATGTACACCTGCAGATTTGTAGTTTGGCATGTGATTCACCTCTGTAGTATGTCACATCACCTCCCTCTTAATTTTTCTTTTTTTTTTTTTAAATGAAGAAGGAATTTTCATTACTTCCAGGCAACGTGTGAAACAAACATCACACATTTTTCAAAGAACCCAACAGGTAGTAGATCCGTTTTTCACAATCGGACACCAATGTGGAATTCGCAAATTTGTTGGTAACAAAAATGAAGCTGCACCAACCTTGCTCCGGAGCCAACTGGCTCAGTTGTTCTAACTGACACTGATGGAATTTATTGCTGCAGATTTGTCATGTTTTCACGTTCTTCACCTCTGCAGTACATGACAACTCTTGTTCAGCAAGTTCCTAGATCATACTATGAAGCCTTGAAGGAGTAGGTGCAAAAATGACTATGTCATTGGCAAAATGAAGGTGAGATAAATAATCTCCATTAATCTTTATCCCTTCATTTCCCCAGTTCAGTGATCGAAAGACATTTTACAATGTGGCATTAAAAGAGTTTGGGAGCTATGGTGTCACCTTGTCTCACTCCTTTTCCAATTTTTATTGGTGTTGTACCCTCAAGTAGCTGAACCTTTGCACTTGCATTTTCATAGATGTTATTAATAATGCTACTGTATGCATGCATCTTCAATACTGCAGGACTTCAAAGCCATTGTAACTGCTGATCATTTCACAGAATCAGAGGCCTTTTCATAATCAATAAAAGCCATACGTGATGAGAGTTCATATTCCCCTCATTTCTTCAATTAATTTCCTCTATACATGGATATGATCTATAGTACTGTAGCCACTCCTGAATCCCACTTGTTCTCTCAGTTGAGCCATGTCCAGTGTTATTTTCAAGCAATGTGAAGAACCTTAGTGAAGATTTTATAAACCACTGAAAGCTGATGCGCCTGTAGTACCTGAGATCCTCAATGTCACCTTTTTCATGTAGCAGGATCATTGTAGAATTGTTCTAATCCTCAGGAATCTTCTCTTCATTGAGACATTTAGCAAAGAACTTGAGTGATATGTACAATGAACTAAGATTCTTATTATCAGTAATGAAATTATTAAGGTTAATTTGATCAAGACACATGTGCACAACTTAAGAGAAAAACTATTCATTCTGTAAATGAATATAACTCAGAATTTATTGAACAAATGATTCAGAAAACTTTTGTTCACTTTACATCACATACACTCTCGACCCATAACAGTATGCCCTCTTTCCTGTCAATGTGTTTGGCTGTCTTTCACCTTGATAATTGCTTCCACCCTGTGTGGTATCAACTCCAATAGATCACAGGTGACCTCAGGTATTCTGCACCAGCTGGAAAGAATGACATACCAGAATTTGGTGACAGAGAAAGACACGTGTCTGGTCTTGAAAACACTGAAATCCACTGAATCCCACAAAAATTCAATGGGATTCAAGTTGTGGGAGTTTGACAGCTTTTTCCTTTTTGCAATGCACTGACTTTAAAATGGCAAACTGGAACAGTTTTATTGATATATTTTTTTTTTATTGAGCATCTTTAAATTTCAACATGTGGATCAGTTAAAAATGACAGTGATTCTTAGGTAACATATAATAAATGTTCAAGGTTCACAATAATACATGCTTATTGATGTCCGATGTTCTTGGATCATTAGATACATTAGCCTTGAGAATAGTTTTTCTACATATCAGTTTATGGGTCCTACCTTTACAAAATTGAACTCTTCAGAACCCATGAACTGAAAACTTAATATGAAAAATGAGATAGTAAATTGAAATTTTTACAATGAAAGTTTTGTTTAGATGTTTACTGGAGCTGATTGACATACAGAGCACTAAACATACAGTATGATCATTAATCACTAATTTATCCCTTTATATTAAACATTTGTTTACTGTATTATATGCACACAATTTCTGAGAAAGCTCTGATGAGAAAAGTCAACCATTTTGCGGCAATCCACTCTCTCTGCTAACGACAGTACAGATCAGGACCCTCGTATAATAAATAGCATGATTAGGTACAAAAATAACAAAAATTTGTAAGAGGGATCAATTGTTAGTACACGAATACATCATTGTAGATTATTTGGTGAGGGCAAGATTATGCTACATTCTTGTTTGCTAAAAATTTGACAAGTTTCAGAAGCAGCAGTTTCCTAATGATACTTTGGAGACTCCCTAAAAAAACAAAATTTATAGAAAACTTAATATTGAATGCAAAATTGCTGATGAAAAGTTACACCAGCAAGTTCCTTAGTTGATAAGTTGGCAGATTAAAATGCACAGTACCATGCCATTTTACAAGAAGTATAAGTTTTTTTATAGCAAATGGTCTATTCCCTATTCCCACAATGGTAAAAAGTAAAGCAACATCTCACTGGGCACCGCCACCAGCTCCATATAGTTTGCTCAAAAAGCTTCAAGTTTGCAATGTCATCCTCACTCCATCTATTCTAACCTCCTTGATTGACATAGCCATCAAAGTGGAACCAGACTTCATTACTAAAAAAGACATTACCCAGCATGTTTATTGCTTTTCCTTTAATGAATGACCAAAACCACATGCAATATTGTAGGTGCTTTGATATGTCTGGATCTCTCAATTCTTAGATTGCTTGAATAT
Source organism: Macrothele yani (assembly GCA_039090855.1). Classification (NCBI taxonomy): domain Eukaryota; kingdom Metazoa; phylum Arthropoda; class Arachnida; order Araneae; family Macrothelidae; genus Macrothele; species Macrothele yani. The sequence goes on from CM077005.1 coordinate 99,156,018, forward strand.
GGTAAGGCCAAAAGTGCAATTTCTTTACAGCCTTTAATTACAATATCTGCCTGTGATGCAAGTTTCCCAGATTTTTCCTTGGCAAGTGTTCGAACCTTGCTCACATAACCTCAAGTTTTACCATGGTTAAAAAGACATGGCCATCCACTCTGTTTTTTTTTCATGTATAATCCCTGTCTCACTATATGGGGTTAATCACTCACAAAATTGCTCTTTCTTTTAAGAGGAGCATAAGGGTAACTTTCTTGAAATTCTTCCCTGACTCTTGTATAAGACCAATGTTTCAAAATAATGTTCAACAACGAACATGCTCTGTGCCTGGAAAGGTGGATGGCTTGCACGACATGCCAACTCTATCGCAAACTAACAGGTGATGCGTCACCTAGCATTCTCCCTAGAGCCTTTTTATTGGGTGGTCCACCCAGCTATTTTTCTCTGTCACCCAGCTTAAATTTCCTTTAATCAACATTTTAACAATGCATATCCAGCAAAAAGGCTCTAAATAGTAAGAGTGCAAAACTGGTTCCCACATACACTATAAATATTGACGAAAACTGAATCGAATATGATTTATTAGTAAGTACTCATTTTTTAAATCATTTATGTGCAATTTTCTAAAGTTGTTTATCATGTTACATTACATTAATACCAACCACACCTCTAAAGGTGTTTGATAAGTATAATAACGTTAAGCAAAACATACATACATCTTTTTTTCGACTGGGGAAGAGGTCTTCAAAAGTACCACCCAGCTAAAAATTTCTTGCAGCCCAGCTGTAAAAAAATCTAGGGTGAACACTAGCATCACCAATAAGTCAAAGTCATCAAGGTACAAACCAGATGTGCCACTTGATGGCTGAAAAAATTATTTTCACAAGCTATTGTGCATTAATGTAAGTTTAAATTAGGTGAAGTCACTCTTGAATAATTCTATATGTTGATATGACAGAATCCAGCAATTTTATTTTCAGCAAATAATAATAGTAGCATTATAGTATCAGAAATGCGCCAAAAATGGGGAATAAGACTTGTTTTAAGATTTCTAAGAAATGATTTCACTACTGTCAAAGATAAAAGAAAAACATAGATAAAAACATGGACATACCTAAAATATCTGGAGGTGGTGCTGGTATATCCTCTAACTTCACATTCTTTCCATCCATCAATTCTTTGCTTAACCAGTCTAATCGCTGCAAGAAGAGACAAAGTTTTTAATTACTAGCAACAAAATGCACGATAAATTTCTAGCAAATAAGAGGACTGAGTTTTGCAGTAACCAAAATGGATTGCCAACTCTATTGCAAACTGACAAATGATAATACAGAATATCCCACAAAGAAATTACAAGCTACTGATTTTTTTTTTAAATTAGTCAAAAGCCTTTACACCAAAAATACTGCACCACCAAGGCAGCACAATGGTCTAAACACTGGCATGTGTCCATTTGTCCAAGATGGGTCTAGTGTTAAATCTTGGTGAGACATGAATGTTGCATTCGTCTTATGGCAGTGGCTCTCTCCCTTCTCTTAAACAAGTGGCCCTAAATTAGGGATGGGCAACTATTTATAGCCCACTGAGTTGTTCACCATGGTTGTTAAAACCCCCAAACAAAAAAATCCTGCATGCATAAGACTTGAGAGAAACACTAGTAAGTCTTTTGCAATTAACTTGGGCATATGGCAGGGATGTATGTTGCCCCATATCTATTTTCAATTTATATGGATAAGGATATTAAAGCTTTTTTTTTTTTTTTTTTTTTTTTGACAATGTTTGATGACCACCACGAACAACTCAATGGGCAATAAGCGGTCGCTTTAGGGCCACTAGTTTCAGAGAAGGCAGAGAACTAGTGCCACAAGACAAACACAACATCTGTGGCTCACCAAGATTCAAATCCAGACCATTCTCAGACAAATGGCCATAAGCCAGAGCAGTGAAAGCAGCTTTGTAACAAGTTCTGTGTTAGGCAAATTTAGTTTAGCAGTTTGCTGTATGCTGATGATTTGTTGTTGTTAATTTCTAAGAGTGTCAAAACCTTACAGTATAATAATCATAAAGAAAAAACAAAGAAAAGGACTTGTGAAGAACTGTTAAAAAACAGGATTTGTGAAGAATTTGGAATGGGCGATCTTAGTGAGAGGTGGGTTTGCCTCCTCGGGGTGCTCCATGGGCAACAATGGCATGTAGAACAGCAACAAAGGCCTAGCTGTGAATCTTGGAGAGGTACCAGCTAGTTCTGTATTACATTGGCAAAAGACTCCTCCAACTCGTTGGGTTTTGTTCCAGAATCCTTAGGTTAAATGACCAACATGAACCATCAGCTGTGGGCTAATCCCTCACACTGGTGTTCTTACCTGAATAAAAACACAGAAATAAAGAAATTAAAGGACTCTAGTGTGGGATACGGTGGACCTACCACAATTGAGAAGGATGGTCCACCATGGAAAAAATATGCAAATGGAAAAAGGAGAATGAGAAAGAGATCTCATCTGAGTGAGTGTAGATTGGTGTGTAGAATACTAGCGGTATAAATGACAAGATGAATGAGGTGATTGAAGAAATTAATAAGTATAGATTGGATGTGCTGTGTATAAATGAAACCAAAAAGAAGGAAATTGGGATAGAAGAAGGTGAATGGTATGGTGAGTGTGTGGTCTGGAGTATTGGATAATGTGAGAGGACAGGCTGGTGCAGGTGCGATTTCAAGTGAAAAGATGAAGAACAACCTGATTCACCAGAGTTGTATAAAAATAAAATGTATCTGCGTACACAAAAATTGAAGCAGAAAACTTACTGCAAACCCGCGAGTCACGTAGCAATACAATAAGTTAATTTAAAGAAATATTTATAAAACAAGAAATAATTATTGGAACATTACAAATTCCAATTAGGACAAAATAAGTACATTACAATTGAATGTGCAGCAATGTGCGTGAAATGGAACTTTACGGTAACATTAAAATATTGGACCATGAACCTCATAAAAACAAGAGACTAAAGAAAAAAAAATCCAGAAAAACAGTTCCATATGAACTTCAAAAATTGTAAATTGCATTTCCTACAATTTGATAAAAAATAGTAAACTTACAAAATACATAAGGGAAAGATTTTAACTTAATAACCGGCAACTGCAAGAGGAACCTAGCAGTAAAATTTAAATTATTTTTGTGTAAATGAAATTTTGATAGAGTTACTATACATTGAGGACAGGCTTTGATAAAATCTAAAGGCCAGAAATGACTGTAAAAACAAAAAAACTGAAAACATGTGAAAAATAATTGAAAGTTCAAGATAAAATAGAATTAAGTATATCAATCTGAGTAAAGGCTTGAGTAAGTATTTAAATTTGAAAGTATGCTGGAGTAACATGGAGGAGACAGGCCCAAGACAGACAATTGTGGAAGAAATTTGGGGACCTTCATCCAGCAGTGGATTGATAATGGTTGATGATTAAGTGTTTTAATTGCTGTAAATAATTTTTTTTTTAATCTACAAGCAAAAACTATCTGCAACATTTGCTAATAATTTAGAAACTATCAGCGTACGCGTGTACACCTACATTCTGCTACTTTGTGATTCACTATAGCTGCATAAGTAAGAGAATTATTTTGCTTCGCTTGAAAGTGAAACTTCAGAGCACAGTAATTGTTGTAGTGTACGTTTCTTGTTATTTGGAACCTTCTGATAGGAAGGAAGATTTCTGGAATGAGCTACAAGCTATTTTGAGCCACTTTGGTGCTAAAGAGAAAGTTATAATAGCAGGGGGATTCAATGCCAGAGTAAGTGTGCAAAATGCGATTTCTGAAAATGTTCTGGGAAAGTTTAATGATCCTTGTGTGCATGATAATGGTGAAAGATTAATTGAACTCTGCATTGAGAATGGTCTGTGTGTATCCAATACATTTTTCAACCATAAATACACTAAAGAGCAATTGAATTAGAGACGGCTGGCGTTTTGCAAATGTGGCACTGTGGGCGGCCCTGTAAACGGAAACGACATGACGTAAGCAGCAATCTGACAATATAAGGAGTGATGCGACAGGAATCAGTAAGAGTCAGACGCAGTATGGGTAAGACGAAGGATCTAAGCGCATTTGATCGTGGGCAAATTGTCGGGGCCCGACGAATAGGTCACTCCATCTCGGAAGTCGTGCAGGCACTGGGATTTTCACGAGCCACTGTGTCACGGGTGCACCGCTGTGAGTACATTGAATCCGGTAAAACCATCCCTGCAAGGGCCAACTGCCGTGGACAACAGCGTGTGGATGAGCGGGGCCATTGTCGGCTAGCTCGCATTGTAACAGCGAATAGACGGGCCACAGTGCAAGAAATCACTCGGCAATTTAATGCTGGTGCACAAAAACGTGTAAGCAGCCACACCATCCAGAACCATCTCCTCGCCATGGGGTACAGAAGCCATCATCCCACGAGGGTACCGCTGCTGACTGCACATCACAGGGTGCAAAGATTAGCATGGGCACGGGGACATCGCCACTGGACCCTAGACACGTGGAAAAATGTTGCCTGGACTGATGAGTCGAGATTCATGTTGGTGCATGCAGATGGCAGGATACGAGTATGGCGCAAACCACATGAAGCGATGGATCCTTCTTGCCAGCAGGGTACTCTTCAAGCTGGTGTGGGTGGCATTCTGGTCTGGGGACTGTTTACGTGGACTGAAATGGGACCCCTGGTACTTGTGACATCGTCCCTCACAGGTCAATGTTACCGGGATATCCTAGACGACCATTTGCTTCTGTTTGTGCATCTTCAACATCCCACTGGGGACCTCATCCTGCAACAAGACAATGCCCCATGCCATCGTTCCCGAATTGTATCTGAATGGTTGGATGAACGCTCCACCGACGTGACCTCGCTTCCTTGGCCAGCTAGGTCACCTGACCTCAATCCCATTGAGCACATCTGGGATGCCATCCAGAGATATGTTCGAGGCTCTGACCCCCCTCCATCAAATCTTCGTGAACTGTGGGAGCTTGTTCAGGAGTCGTGGATCCATATGGCTTCCCAACGCCTCCTGTGTCTTGTAGAGTCCATGCCGAGATGAATCGCACCGTCATCAGGGCGAAAGGTGGTGCTACACATTACTAGACAGGTATCTCTAATTCAATTGCTCTTCAGTGTATATCCACATATATATATTGGGTTGATGCATAAGTTCATGCTATTTTATTTCAAGCGTGGTTCCCAGATCAGTAGTGACAGTGCAGATGGCCACTTGTATATCAAATTGTAGCCAGTAACATTGTGTATCTAAATCATTTTGCATTGTGTGCTTGTGGCTAATGGTTTTTTGGTTTTCAGGTCCAGAAGTCTGGAGTGCCAAGTAGAGAGGAATGAACATTTCCGACATCTACTCTGCTACGAGTTCAACAAAGGATACTACTCGACAAATTTGTCGAGTAGTCACCAAGACTACTCGACAAATTTGTGCTGTTATTAACTATATGTCAACAAAATAGTTTCCATATCATCTACTGTTTTCAAGACGTTACTAGAAATTCGAGCACGGGAAAAACGTCCATATAATAAGAAAATTTTTATTTCAACTTGTCACTAATATTCCTTTTTTCCTTTTGATGTTCTTTATAATAGTTTAGAATTTTATTATGAAGATTACAAATTTATATGAAAAAACATTTTTGAAAAACATTTTTTTTTTTAATTTATATGAAAAAACATTTTTTCATATAAATTTGTAATCTTCATAATAAAATTCTAAACTATTATAAAGAACATCAAAAGGAAAAAAGGAATATTAGTGACAAGTTGAAATAAAAATTTTCTTATTATATGGACGTTTTTCCCGTGCTCGAATTTCTAGTAACGTGCGAAACAGTAGATGATATGGAAACTATTTTGTTGACATATAGTTAATAATTTCTGAAACCACGTAATGTTTTCGACAAATGTTGAATTAATATAAAATTTGTGCTGTGTATGGGAAGGATGCTATTGCTCCGAAGACAGCTCGCAAATGGTTTGAGTGGTTCTGAGTTGGCAATTTTGACCTCAATGACTCTCCACACTCAGGTCGTTCATCTTACCTTGATGAGGATCATTTGAACCATCTCATCCACTTGGATCCATGTCAGACCACGTGCGAATTGGCCACTGAGATGGACTGTGATCAGGCCACAGTGGTGCGACACCTGCAACATATGGGAAAGGTCCAAAAATTGGGGTCTTGGGTGCCTAACACTCTCACCAAGGACAACAAGAATCAGCGTGTTGCCATATGCATTTCCTTGCTCACCCGTTATTGCGAATGTTCTCAGAAACACAAACCCTTTCTGTCACGTATTGTTACTCGAGATGAAAATTGGTACCTGTACGTGATTTTTAGGCATCGGAGGGAATGGCTAAGCCCAAGCAAGACACCCACACCATATCCAAAACATGACCTTCATCCTGCAAGGATCATGTTGTGTGTCTGGTGGGACATGGAAGGCATTATACACTGGGAAATGCTGCCGAGGAATCTAATCAACAACGCAGCACTTTATTGTGAGCAACTCTGCCGTGTGGAGGAAGCAATTCAGCAGAAATGACCACATTGGCGCTGTGGTGTCCTTCTCCAACATGATAATGCATGCCCTCACAGTGCAAACATGACCAAAATGGCCATTCAGGGCATGGAATGGGAGATTCTTCCACATCCAACATATTCCCCAGATGTTGCCCCTTTAGACTATCACCTGTTCCGATCTCTGTCAAATGCACTTCATGATGGAGCGTTCAACAATGATGTTGATATCCAGAATTTCCTTGATGATTTCTTAGCAGCAAAACCTGCACGTTTTTTTCAAGAATGGCATTGAAATCCAGATGTTGGGGCAACATCATAAACAATGGTGCGGGGGGGGGGGATACATAGTTGATTGATTCAGTTTTCCCTTCTGATGTAATACATTCCTATAGTGCAGTGAAAAAAACAGCATGAACTTATTTATGTATCAACCCAATACTTGGGAAAATCGTACTCTTGGTCAAAAGAGTTATAGATTTTGTTGTTTACGATCAGCGTCTGAAACACTTAGTTGACACTCGTGTGATGAGAGGTATGTTGGCTCAGATCTTTACTTGGTAGTGTCATGAGTGAAACTGAATGTTGGTTGGTGGAAAAGGAACAGGAAGAGGCCTAGGTTGGAAAGAATAAAGGTTGAAAGGCTCCCTGAAGATCATCAGCATAACTCTAACTTACTCAAAGAACAACTGAAGGAGCTGAAGTCATGTGAGAGAAATGTAGAAAAGAAGTGGGAATGTTTTAAGAACTGTATTGTCACTGCTGCTAAAGAGGTCTGTAGCACCACAATAGTGGGTAACAATAGAGGTGATGCTTGGTGGAATAGTGAGATTGAAGAAGAAGTAAAGAGAAAGAAGAAAGCATATTTGGGGATGTTGCAAGGTAGAGTTTCTGAGGATGAATATCACTGTAAGAAGCATGAAGCAGCTAAGCTGGTTCACCAGCATAAGGCAACAGATAGGAAGGAAAAAGTGACATGAATTGGCTTTTTGGAAAGATAGAAAAACCTTCTGGAAGTATATAAGACTCAGGAAAAATAAGGAAAACAAAGTTGTAAGTTGTATGCAGAATACAGTGGTGGAAAGTGGTAAAATAATTTTTGGAGCAGCAAAATGCATTTTTGAAGCAGGTGAAATACATTTTTGGAGCAGGTAAAATACATTTTTTGGAGCAGCAAAATGTATTTTTGGAGCAGGTGAAATACATTTTTGGATCAAATAAAATGTATTTTTGGCATAAGAAAACATTTTTTCGGAACAGGTAAAATATTAGTAGATAAAACAAACTCTTAAGCAAAAAATGTTTTAAAACTAGATGCACCCTACTCAAATTTAAAACATCTTGCATTGAAATACACATATGCAAAGATTTTAGCTTCCAAATAGATTAAAAAAATTTTAACGATTGAAGGATTTTATTATTAATCATTTATTTTACAATTTTTTTTCTGCTTTTCTCAATATTTAGTTGCTCACTTCTATTTTTTTTTATTTTTTAAGATAGTTAGCAACATTTTGCTGTGCTTTGCTTCTTTTAATAGTACCTGTCCACTTTCTACTGCATTCATGTCTCTCTTTTTATGCCACATTCAATGTTCATCTCAGCATTGTTTAACATTTTATGAGAGGGATCCAACCTGCTGCAAAAGTTCAGCTTCTTCCCGTTTCAAATCACCTTGTGAAAATTCAATTTCTTCTGTTTTTTGCTTATTTTGCTGCATATTTCCAGCACTAATTTGCTCTTGATATTTTCCCCATGATTCTTTATAAGCTGTCAGAAGTTTTTTGGTTACATTAATTTTACTCACATCTCCATTTAGTCTCTTGACATGATCTTTGAGCTTCTTGCTCTCTGCATGACACCTGCAATCATTGCGGCTGCCATGCGCTAGGCTAAAATTGCAGCTACATGGCTTACAAAACGTGATTCGGCAAAACTTTAGATGCTTCATAAAAAGGCCATTCTTCACTATATATCACGATTCACTTGACGAAGAGTTTTATCTGACTTTGTTCTTTTTGTTGTCATAGCTGTTCCACTGCTACGTTTCATTTCATTTTAATCTAAATTAAACCTTTCCACTCAAATAAGTTTTCACCCACACTCCACTCTTTTTTTTTTTTTTTTTTGCAGTGGAGGCCACAACTTAGCAGTGAAAGTTCAGCTTTGGCTCGCCAACCCCGACATACGAGGTATAGAGGCATCATTGACGTGGCGGGTGACACCCGACCTATTTGGCGAAAAAGAAATGTCTCGCGAGCGTTGACATGCGAGCTATAGAGACGTCATCGGCATGGAGGATCACGTGCGATATTCCACGAAAAAGAAATGTCTCACAAGCCCCGACCACGAGCTATAGAGGATTCATGGGCGTGGCGGATGATACCTGATACGCGAGCTATTCGGTGAAAAAGAAATGTCTCGCGAGTGCTGCCATGCGAGCTACCGAGGCGTCATCGGCATTGAGGGTGACATCCGACACGCAAGATATTCGGCGAAAAAGAAATTCCTTGCGAGCTATAGAGGCATCATAGGCGTGACGAATAACACGTGACATGCCAGCTATTCAGTAAAAACGAAATTCCTCGTGAGTGCCGACATACGAGCTATAGAGGTGTCATCGGCACGACGGGCGACACCCGACACGCTGATGATGTTTCTTTTTATCTATTCAATGAAAAAGAAATGTCTCGCGAGCCCCGACATGTGAGCTATAGGGGCATCACCGGTGTGCCGTGTGCCCTATTCGGTGATTTCGTAAAGTCGGGTGTAACCCGACAGTTGAGTGGAAAGTGTAAAAATGTTTACAACGAAATTTTCACAAGCAGAAAGCCACATGTAATCAATCTAAAGCGTTCGCAAAAGGCGCTGAGCTGAGCTCCCTTTTGGCTTTTGCACACACCACTCTCAAATGGCTGTACGGGAATCAAGAGACAAAACCCTGCCACCGTTGGTGGGGAAGTCAGAACATCGAAGTACTATCTGTAAAGTGCGTTTTTTTCGACCAAAAAAAAAAAGATTCAATTTTGTTCATGCTGTGTAATGTTCACACTTTCTCACCACGCAGTCCGATTTTTCACCAAATTAAATACAGCTTTGTTTTTTTCTTGGGCAGTCTCATGTATATTTATTAAAATCGCTCATGAGCGCTATGGATAAATGGAAGGATTGTTTACATCGTATTTCTAGAATACAATGCTAAACCCCTGGTAACACAAATTTCCAAACTAAATATCATGAAGCCTGCTAGCAGCTAACATAATTCGAAACCAAACGCATGAAAAATATCTGTTGACATCAAGAAAAGAAGCCAGCAACAGGTGGTTATTGGTTAGCACAAATGAAACAAAGCAAAAATAGCTTCACACCCAGTTCCGCCACAATCACGTAAGCAGAAACTTATAAGTCTACAAAACACAATAAAAACGTCAAAGAAATATCAAGATATTGAATTATATATCGTGATATTTCTTTATGTTTTTGGAATTCCAAGAAGCAATTCTAAAAATATTTAATAAATGTTAGAATCTCTACATATTGATATACAACTTCCACAGACGCTTTTAAAAACATTTTACTGAAATTTCAATTCCCGTAGTGGGAACTCTTTGTCGCAAAATTAAGGTCTTTATCGTGATTTGGCCAAAATGCGAGTGCCAGCTGAAACATTGGCACAGAGAGGAATGAGTTTTTCTTGGACAATAATACTCAATGCCAATTGGCCCACTTTGTGCAAGAATGGTTCAATGACCGCAATGCTGATATGAGATCTCGAATGGTCACCAAACTGGTCTGATTTCAACCCAATTGAACACCTGTGGGATGTTATGGAATGCCAGGTGAGGCAGTTGGACACACCACCCCTCTCCATACCACAACACAAACAGCTTGGTTACAGAACCCCCACACAACTATATACAAACACCTTATGGAGTCAATATCATGCCATATGGCAGCCATTTTCCAGCTGAAAGGAAGACCCACAAGTATTAGACAGGTGAGCACTCAGTGCAGTTGAATAATACAATTACATGTGTCATGAATTCCATATCTGTCGATTTACCACAGCTTTGCTACCTACAATCATCCACCTTTCTTCCCTACATACAAAGCTAAATGCATGAATAAATAGGCACAGTGAATATTATGTATAAAAGTATGTTACAATATTATGAAAAAATAAATACCTTTAAAACTTTCAAATATTTATTGGCGGTTTTTCTTGCCTGAGTAATTACAGATTTGTACTCATCTTTCCTTTTGAATAGCTGATCCTCCACAGAAAACTGCTCAGCAACAACTAAAACATATGAAAATATACATTAAGTTCTATTAATAGTAATCCAAAATTCTATAAATGGCAATCCCAAATAAATGGTACATTGAGTAATGGTATAGTTTGCATGCGCATTAAGTGTGCCATTAAAATGAGGATTTGGCAAATCTTTGTTTGCCAAAGGTAAGCTCCCTACTTACGTAGTATTTATCTAGAATTAAAAAAAAATTAATCGGTTGTTATGATAATTAATCTTCATCATCTTTCTGTCAGTCTTGAAAATCCTATGAAGTACATCAGAGTAGATCAGTTAACAGCTGACATTTCTAGTTGGTCACTTTACCCAAAGTTTCAGGAACAAAACACAGTGAGTTTAAGTCATTCAGCCAATGTCACACAGAACTAGCTGGTACCTGTCATATTTATTCTGAAGCTAAATTTTGCATCAGCTTCTCAGATTCATAGAGGCCCTTGGTGCTGCTGTGTGTGACATTATTATGCAGATGTTGGGTCAGATCATTACCTGTTAGTGTCATAAGTGAAGCTCAATGTTGGTTAATGAAAGAGGAACAGGAAGATGCCTGTGTTAAAAAGAATAAAAGTCAAAAGCTTCCTAAAGGAAATCAGCATTACTGCAAAATGATCAGTGACCAACTTAATAAGCTGGTATATGGTAGGGATGTGGAAAAGGAGTAGACATGTTTTAACAACTGTGTTTTCACTGTTGCTGAAGAGGTTTGTGGTTTTGCAACAGTGGATAGCATTGAATGTAATGCTTGGTGGAACAGAGAGATTAAAGAAGCAGTAAAGAGAAAGGAAAAAGCATAGACTCACATCTGTGAGGAGGTTGCATGGTAGTTACTAAGGATGGATGTATATCACTGTAAAAAAGTAAGAAATAGCAATTCTTACTTTTTTAGTTCATGCCTATCAACCTTTTCTTTCCTACTTTTAGCCTGAGTAAGGCTAAAAGTAGGAAAGAAAAGGTTGATAGGCATGAACTAGCCTTTTAGGAAGATATGAAATTGTTCTGCAAGTGCTAAATAGAGATAACAGGAGAAATAAAGTTCTAAGTTGTGTGAAGAATTAAGATTGAAAAATGACATGGAAGCCCAATGAGTTAAGCAAAAGATAGGGATAACACTTCTGCAAAATACTTCTGTGAGTTATTAAACCACAAAAGGAAAGATGATTTTGAAAGTGGTGTTCAGTGCATCACTTCTCTGAATCCAATGATGATCATTGCCAGCATCTGGAGCAGTACCATACTTAAGTGAACTGGCAGACAGAATGGTCTTCAATGACAAATATTGCTTTTGTTTAGAGTCTTATAATCACCGAGTTAACATACAGGTGGATCGATTAAAGAATAATTGTCCAGCATCATGCAGCATGAACAGCAGGGAATCATGGTCCAGGAAGCAATCAGCTATGACAGCCAAACACCTTTAGCATTCCTCACAGGCAGTTTGCTGGCTTAGAAGTATGAGGAGAAAATGTCCCATGCTGTTGCTATCCCTTCGTAAGGGAGCACCTTGGCTGAACGTTGACAAGCTAGAAAAATCTTTAGGGAACATCTACACACTGCCAACATCTCGGAATGTCTTATCAAGATTCCCAGATCTGCCCGCAATAGAACATGTATAGGACATGGATGGACAGCATCCCAACAACCACCTGTAACCAGCGCCGACAACAATGGTCCTGTGAGACAAGGTGCAGGAAGCATGCTGGGTAGTGCCACTGGAGGCTATCAGACATCTCTACGACCCAGTGCCACAATACATTGTTGAATGCATTGCCAACAGAGGTGGTTGCACTTCTTACTGATGTGCCTTATTTTTAGGGTAATGAAATTGCCCATTAATTTTGAAAACTTAATTGTGTGTTTCTTGTCTCCCATACTGCTCGATATGTGAACATTAGAGTTGAATTTCCCTACCACTTCTAAGTACTGCAATTTCAGTGTCACAGTATACAAATATATCTCAGATGCCCCACTTAATGACAGTCCCAGAATGACATTCTGCTCTCTCACAAGTCACAATCATCCTCTCTCAAGGTCTGAGTTGAACATCTGAAACAATATTAAATCTGGTAATTTTTGAATTCAAATTTTTGGCACACACATGAAAAAAACAAAAAGTAATTTCATTACCAAGAACTCTTCATGAACAGCATTTTATCCATTTAAACCCCAAATTAGAATACCTGAGAACCTAATCTTTTACTTTTGTAAGCCCTCTTAGCATAATCACGAATGTTCATCACAACTGGACAGCTCTGCAATGGTGTTTCAACTTGAAGTCAACAAACTTGTTTCCCAAGGTGATAATTTTTTTATTATTAACAACAAAATGCTTAAATGTAGGCAACTTGCTTTTTAAGTTTTAAGGTAGATATAGCCATGAACTCTTTGTAATTCTGTGTTTAGACCTACCTAAAACTGTGCTTTATCGTATTAAGGCATATACCAAACCAGATATGATGCAGGACTTGTAAAAGGAAACACAGCTGGGCTTTGACATGGGAAAAAATTGTATTATGATCACTACAAAGTGAGCATCAGCTTTTCATATCTACAAAGCCACAAAAAAAAAGTATTCACATTCCCAAAGCAACTCTCTGCCCATTCATAAGAGGAAAGAAATCCATTTTACTAAAGCAATACCTGCAAGGATAATAATCCAGTGCAATGCAGATGTTGACAATTTTTTTATCACACAGTATTATCCTAAATTCAGATATTGTTTGACTTACTGTTATGAAAAGAGCTGCTTTTATCTTTATGAGCTAAATACAGTGGAACCTCGATTATAAATGTTCTGGCAACATGTTTTTCAATTTTACACATAATTATGCATTACTCCTAATGTTTTACTGTAGTTTATGTTGTTTTCTCAATTCATTTACTCATAACTCATTTACATGGGTTTCTGTTATTATACATTAAATTTTGATTATCAAAAATGCATAGTTCTTCAATTCTTTTATATATAACATCGTATTGGTACAACTTTTAGAGAACTAAGACAGTGTTTTTTTTTTCTTTGCAGACATGAAACACATGATGCAATTAAAAATTTACTAAATAACATTCACACTCCTCTTTTATCTCTGAATTCAAGAAATCTGAAACAAGCAAAGATTAGTGAATGTTTTACTCAGCACTTATGCTAAATCAACTAGCGGACAAACTGCTACCAAAAGAGCGATATATAATACAAACTGCTATATAAGTTGTGAGGCATGATGACCAACCAAGCTGAGTGTAATGTGACCTTCAATGGAGGTATGGTGGCGATTGGTGTATCTAGGCACTTAAATGCCTTTCCACAGATGTTCTATGGGATTGATATCAGGGAAGTTTAGAGGCCAATCGATATGCTGGAAGTCTGAGCTGTGTTCAGGGGTGATAGTGCCTCTACCATGTTTTGGAGCAATTCTTGGAGCGAGAAAATATGCAGTTTGGAGCAGAAACATTGGGTTTTGGAGCGAGAAAATATGCAATTTGGAGCAGAAACATTGGGTTTTGGAGCGAGAAAATTTGCATTTTGAAGAAGAACTCTGGTTTTGGAGCAGCTAATGATAATATTTTTAATTGCTTTAAGTCCATGCTGTGCTTTAAGTTATGTTTATATACTGAATTACTATTATTTTATGAACTACAAAAAAATTTTATATTTCAGGTTTCTTGACATTTTACTGCTTCTCTTATGACTGTTAATGAGCATTTCTGTCGTTCCTACAGTGAGATAAATGGGAAAACAATTATACTACCCACGATTTTTTGAAAACTACATGACCTGCAACAGTTTAAACGTAACACATTAATATCAGGGATTTTCTTCTGAATGCATTTGTTTCGCTGTAATATGAATAGTATGCTGCCACGTCTAAGAACTGTTGCTATTGTTACTGAACGCTTGTGAATATACAGTTAGGAAGAATAAATAATATGTAATTGCTGTTTGTTTGTTTGGTTGGTTTTTAGCAGCATATTTTTCAAGATTCATGGCATTCAGATGAAAATACATTATCTCTGAAACCAACCAACTGGCAAGCCACGCGTACGTGGTTTACGGGGAAATTTTCGGGAAGCCTAACTTCCGCTTTCGGAAATCGTTGCCTACAATTTCAAGCTGAAATTATGCAATGAAATTATATTTAACAAATACTGAGCAGAAGCAACATCGCGAGA
This sequence comes from Macrothele yani, assembly GCA_039090855.1. NCBI lineage: Eukaryota > Metazoa > Arthropoda > Arachnida > Araneae > Macrothelidae > Macrothele > Macrothele yani. The sequence continues at coordinate 99,171,039 of CM077005.1, forward strand.
GAAAAGAAATATGATTACGGGAAAAATCTGCACTCTGTTTAACTTTCGTTTCCGAACGTTTAAAAAGGCAAAACAACCGTCCCCAGACGGAATATGCCCCCCTAACTAATACCCAATGTCGAAAGATCATTCTAAAATATTGATGACCGGTAAATTTTAACTTTTGGCGCAAAATTGGTGCAGATTTCGTCAAAAACGCGCTCTTTTTAGCAGAATGGCACAAGAACAATGTATTGGTGTGGGCTGGCGCAATTGGCGCGGGTCTGGCCGCCCTGTGTGTTCCTCAAACCATTCCTGCACCACATGGGACCTGTGGCTAGGTGCACTGTCACCCTTTGGGAAAAAGTGTAACATTGCTGGGTGTACAGAATCAACTAGCAATTCATGATAGTGGGCACCAGTCATACATTGTTCCACATGCATCAGGAGTCCAAGTTCCTGCCAGGCAAACATGCCCCACACCATATCAACCACCTCCACTGGCTTGCACTTTGGAGACCATGTAGGATGGAATGAGTGCCTTGTGTTGTTTTTGCCAAATACATACATGACCATCCACGGAGTGGAAGTAAAAACACTGCTAGACAGATCAGCACACTTTTCCAGTCATCGGACTCCCAACTTACATGATCTTTGCACTAGGCGAGTCTTTTACACCGATGAACCGTGGTTAAAGAGGATGTCATTGGGGTCATCTGCTGTTCTAGCCCATACCTGTGAGCATGGTCATGACAGACACTGTTCTGGCTGGACCTCTGTTGTATTGGGTAGCCAAATGTTCAACAGTGCTGCATCTGTTGACCTGGCGCTCAACTTTCACAACCTTTAACGTTCCTGTGCAGTTTTGCATCCGAGTCATTGTTTGACTATTTTCACACCAGTCCTAGAATGCTTTAACTATGGCAGCTCAAAAACAACCCACCATTCAGACAGTTGGGCAATGGAGGCACCTGCTCTCCAAGCTCTGACAGTCTGTCCTTCCTTGAAGTCCAATAAGTCCTTCTGTTTACCTAGCATGCTCCGACATGAACAGGAAGAATAAATTTCTAATAATGATGTGAATGAAAAGATTTAGGAAAAAACTGGACACCAAACTATGCATGAAATGACAGATAACTTAGTCTGCTTTCTTATCTGAGGTGACCACCCCCTCCCCCCTTCCCCCTAGACATTTTAGGATACCAAGCCAAATTTTAATAAATTCAGGCTATGATGAAAAAGGAAGTTTCGTTTCTTTTTATGCTACAAATATTTCTCCAATTATATTTTTTTTAATATTTGTTCAAATGGTACTAGTTTTAGTTTATTTTATTAAAAAGTGTATAACGACACATGGTATTCTTCAAAATATAATAAGTAGACTAATCATACCTAATTGCCTGGGAATCGTGATTCGGGATCAAGAGTGCGTTGAATGCATTTTAATAGATGAAAATTTCAAGCCTGCGGAACCCCCCCCCCTCTTAGCTGAAGAAAGTTTGTTATTCCTGAAATGTTTGAAGAAGTAATAACTATATCAGTGATGTATATTAAAATTTTCTTTGGGGGAGGGGACGAAAATAGGAAGTTTTTGAACTCCACCATCTGGAAGAAAATCAAAGTTATATTTGATACATTTTTATTAAATTAAGGCATTTTTTCTAATGTAAGTTGCAAAAGTGAGAATTCCGCCCCTGGTTTCAAGGCAGCAAAAGATAGAGTTACACTGCTGCTGTGTTCTAACGCATCTGGAGATTGTATTATAAAGCCACTAATGCTTTACAGATCGTTAAATCCTCGTGCTTTAAAAAATCAAAACAAGGACAACCTGCCAGTGTTTTGGCGTGCAAATAAGAAAGTGTGGGTTACAAGTGCTATTTTTTGTGACTGGTTCCGGAATTGTTTTGTTCCTGAAGTTAAGACATTTGAATAAAAATAATTTAGACTTTAAGGCCATTCTGGTTTTGGACAATGCTCCAGGTCACCCTCGTGAGCTTGAAACTATGCATCCAAATATAAAGGTGATATTTTTACCTTCTAACACGACAGCTTTACTCCAACCCATGGACCAAGGAATAATCCAGGCGTTCAAGCTCTATTACATTAGACGAACCTTCAAAATCATACTGGACACCATGGAATGTGATCCTCATATGAATGTGATGCAATGCTGGAAATATTTTGACATAGCAAAATGCATTGTTAACATAAAAGAATCGTTGGAAGAACTTAAACCATACACATTGAAATCATGTTGGGAAAAACTGTGGTTTGTTCTGACTGTCGGAAATGATGAAGAATCCGTGCAAATTCAAACTTTAACTGCAAACATTGCTCAAGTTGCGAATGGAATAGGACGAGATGGCTTTGAACAGATAGAATCAAGTGACATTCAAGAGTTGCTTGAATTGCAAGATGAAGATTTGACCCTAAACCGACTTGGAGGAAATGTTAAATCCGCATTCCATTGAAGAAGAGGCTTCAACGAGAACTGAAAAGGTGACCTTTAACTTGAAAAACCTGAGTGAAGGTTTACGGACGGCAAATCAGCTTTGTGATTTCTTCAAGAAAATTGATCCATCTATGGAAAGAAGTCTTAATTTTAAAAGGCAAATTGTTAATGCCACAGCTGAATATCAATCTGAATTGAAAGACCTTTTAAAAGCGGCAAAACAAGAAAAAATTACTAAGTTCTTTAAACCCTTGCCTAAGCCTGACAATAATAATTAATAGATATCGTTAAAAACTCTCATTAAATTGATTTTATTTTGATTTCTTTTTTATTTTGGAACCTTGGAACGTATCCCTTATAATCCCATACAAATTACCATTCCATATTCACGGTTTCTGTATTCGCGGCATATTTACGGAACATATACTCCGCGAACAAGGAGCTTTTACTGTATATGCTTTAGATCTCAAGAAAAGGTTAATAAAGAACACCATATGAAATGTCACATGTGGGTTTATATAAAAGATATACATCTTCATTCACACCATCACTCTTATTCCACCCTTCCACATAAAAATTTGGTAGGGGTAAATCATCTGAACAAAAACCGTTTTTTCACACAAAAAATGGAAATGTCCATGAACAAGAAATAAAATGGATGATCCACATTGCTAAAGATCTTGGATATAACACAAAATTAATAACAAAAATCACTAATGAAATTTAATAAAGAAAAATAAAAAATAAAATATTATAGGTTTCCTCATTCTAAAATACCACCAAATTCATTCTACATATTTTCAATAAGTATGACATGAAGACATGCAACAAAAAATTTAAAAGTCAGATATTTGTCCAAAAGAGAGACCAATACAAACCTTTTAAAAATTGCATGTGAATGGATTAAAAAAAGAGAAATGAAATTTGACCTATAAGAGGAACAAAACTGTTTAAAAATTAAAGAATTACTACAGGTTGGTTGGTTGGTTGATGTTCATAGGTGCAAGGGCTGCAATGGGCCAAAGAGAATAAAGTCAAATGATTAAAACAGCAATAAAACCAATATTGAAACATAACAAAATACAACATAAAACAAAACAACAGACAGTGTAAAAGGCCAATAAAAATAACTCATTATATAGAAGGAAAATTACTGGTACAACAAAGCCAATGATCTAACATAAACAAGAAACAGTATTAAAACATAACAAGCAATGATGCCATTAACAGAACGATAACAGGTGTAAATTGCTGACAAAACAAAAACAAACTATATAAAATAAAAAACACTGGTACAACAAAAGAATGTCAACATAGAAGACACATCGCAATGATCATTTAAAAAGCGACTCTGGGTTTCTGAGTCATCTAGTAAAGTGGGTAAAAGAAAATGAGAAACATGTTCATGAACAAAACAACGACAACAACATAAAAGCCGGGTTCGCCAGGGTGGGCCCAGTTTGAAAAAACCCACCAGGTTTTTTCAAAATTAGATTCTATTTTTGCTTCTACAATATTCTAAATTTAATCAGCACCCAATAAAATGTTTTCTTTTACAATTAATAATAATAATAGGAATAATGACTAGATTCTCTTTCTTACATTCTCAAAGGTGATGGTTTACAGATTTAATTATTCAGCAACATAAAACAAACTTTTCAGATCAGCTGTCAAAGCAACTGATATGAAATAAGAAAATTAAACAATAATTCTGAAAATAATAAATGGTTGCATATAAATAGCTTTCCACCTATAAAAAATAACTATAGAATAGACCAACATTATCTATCCATACTACAGGAAAAAAAATAGAGAAACAGAATATAACAGACTTAGCTTCTAACTAAAATATTACCTTTAAATAACATTTGCCTGAGGTATTTGTGTGCAGCATGTAAACTGCAATGATTTTTTACTATTTACAAAGATCGCCCAAAAATTAAACAATGCAACAAATAATAAAGTATTTTTGCTTTGTATTTTACTAGAACCTCAAAAGCATGCTAAGATTATCATAGTTTTGTGACCCACACAATTTTCAAATATTTTCAAACCTCTGAGTTTTTCTGTGAAACAGCCACATTTAAAATAATTAATGTAATCGCAGGGGTTTTAGCCAGAAACAAAACTACCGATCTACAGGAAATTTTGATCCATGCTGTGATCTTTAAAAATGTATAAACTGAACAAGTTTTTGTGGCTTTCTCTACCACAACCTATTTCATAAATTATTCTAAGCTAGTTTAAACATACAGAAACTTCTCTCAATGGAGGCAGATGAAGCTGGTACTGAATGTAGGCATAAAAAAAAAATGTCACAAAATCCTGAGGCAATTTTGAATTTGAACCCTTTTCAGACTTTTTTGCCATGATTTGCTGCCATTTTATGGAAGAAAACTGGCTGATGACACTTTCTTTCATCATTGATGTTAGGTAATAGTCTGTGTCATTAATTTTGAAAGCCATTACATCAGGCAAATGCATGGTCATATCAGAATATTATGGCCACCTACCTAATAATGGGAATAACCACCCTTGGCCCACATGACAGTGGCAAGACGGTGTGGCATGGACGCAATGAGGCCTTGGAAGGTTGCCAGAGGCACACATGATCATTTGGACAGCAGCAGAGCACAAAGGCCCCAAAGATGACGTGGTTGTGGGTTGGCATGCCAAACTTGTTGATCCAAATAGCCCCAAAAGTGCTCTACAGGATTGAGGTAGAGCGATTTCACCAGCCAAGTAGAACAGAGACATCCGTGTCGTGTTCCTGGAACCCGTCACGCACCCCCTTAGCAACGTGACAGGGCGCATTATCCTGTTGGTAGACACCATCACCACCAGGGTAAACGTCCAACATGAAGGGATGTACAGTAGCGAACAAAAGTATTTGGCGAAACACTTTTTCAACCATAATATTTTTTCTGCTGGACCAAATTGGGTCAGTTTGGGATATGATATGTGTCATTCATATCATATGGTGTAGATTTTACAATATCATGAATTTTAACTTCACAATTGAAAGAATTCACATTCTTAGATGACGCACATATGAAGCCCCGACAGCCACTAAGAATATTGTAAGTACAGATACTTATTATTATTATACTTGACTTCAATTGCCAATACTATGTTAACGTCCTTTTGCAATCTCCCGATAGCTGAACTTGCATAACGTGTGAAACAGTATTTACAGACATTTAATGTCAACCGAGTTAAAATATCGTAGCCACGTAAAAAGTATGTTCTTTGCAACTTAGCGAAAATTGAACAACGATATATGTGTCATTCAGTTGTAAACATGACCCATATGCAGATGGATCGGAAACCTTAACACAGATCAGGTACAGAGCTTAATCGCAAAGATCATGACCAACAAAGTAGGTGTGTATCACATTCATTTAATGCAACAATAACAGAAAACAAGTACGAGAAAAAGACAAAACAATAACTAATACTTAGTGGAATAACCACGAAACTTAATAACAGCTGCACAACGGGCCGGCATCGAGTCCACTAGCTTCTCAACGGTGACCTGTGGAATTCGTGCCCATTCTGCAGATAGCTGGTCGAACTTCTGGGAACTATTCCGGCAGGTTTTCTTTGCACATCGTCTCTCCAGCTCCTCCCACATGTGCTCGATGGGGTTGAGGTCTGGAGATTGGCTTGTCCAGTCTAGAAGTGTGACCTGTCGCTTCTGGAAGGCTGCCTTCGCTACTCTGGAGGTGTGCTTCGGGTCGTTGTCTTTCTGCATGATCCATCCAGGTGGCATGCTCTGGTTTGCCCATGGGAAGACATCGTTGATGAGCATGTTTGTGTAGCTCTGGCCGGTCATTATTCCGTAAATCTTGATGATGGAGCCCATTCCATTGCAAGGGAAGGTGCTGTATACCATGAGCGATCCTCCTCCGTGCTTGACAGTCGGCTGAATGAACTGGGGGTTGAACCTCTGGCCACACGGACGTCGTACGTATCGGATGCCATCACTTCCGAACAAGTTGAACTTGCTCTTGTCAGTGAAAAGCACCCTACTCCAGTCCGCCGCTGTCCAGTGTCGATGATGGCGCGCGAACGCGACTCTGGCTCGTCGATTCGTGACTCCGATAAGTGGTTTCTTGGCGGGGCGTCTTCCATTTAATCCACCAGCAATGAGACGATGGGGAGATGGTCATTCGGCTGACGTTCAGGTCCTCGCTGTCAATTCGGTGGCGATGTCCACCGCAGTCAAGGCGGGATCAGCACGAGATCGACAGAGGATGTGTCTATCCTGACGCAACGTAGCGGAATGAGGCCTACCACATCGCGGACTGTTCTCGACGGTCCCAGTCTTCTTATAACGTTGCAGAATAGCTGAAATGGACTGGTGTCAGATCTTCAGGGCCCTCGCAATGTCGGTGATGCGCATTCCGGATTCCATCATGTTCACGGCGAGCTCCAACAGGGATCTCTGCCTTTTTACCCATTTCTGAAAACCTAAGATTGACTACTTATTACACTACACCTCACAAAACCCACAAAAATCAAAAGAAAAACATTAATACATGCAGCAAACAAATGGGTAATAATTGGAGACTCTTGAATATGGCCCATTTCGAATGACAAATTCTCTCTGAGCGAAATACAAACTACGCTGTATTATAACCCACGAATCAATACATATCATATCCCAAAATGCCCCGATTTGGTCCAGCAGAAAAAAAAATTATGGTCGAAAAAAGTGTTTCGCCAAATACTTTTGTTCGCTACTGTATGTGGTCAGTGAGGATGGACCGGTAGCCATTGGCATTCAGGGACCCATCCAGTCGTACCAGCAGTCCCAGGGCATACCAGGAAAACATCTCCCAGCCATGCACACTGCCACCACTGTCCTGTACTTGACCAACAAGCGTGCCCGAGGTGTTGGTTCTCGTGTGTCCGATGTCGTATCAGCTACCGCTCATCACTCCTGTGTAGTAAAAACCTTGATTCGTCGGAGAAGGCAATCTTTTTCACTCTTCCACTATCCAAACGATACTCCCATGCGAACTGCAGGCGTTGTTGCCGATGGACCTGGGTTAACATGGGCACCTTGACACAGCGTCGACTCTGGAGACCTATGCATGGCAGAGTTTGCTCTGCTATGCATAGTAATTGATATTTTTCTGCACTTTATCTATAATGTCATTGCATTGTGAATGTTTGTATATCCTATACTATTATATTTATCCATTATCAAATATGTGAATGCTGCCTCAGTAGTGCAGTGGTTTAAGTGATGGCTTATGACCATTTGTCCGAGAAGGGTCCAGGTTCGAATCCCAGTGTGGCACAGATGTTGGGTTTGTCTTATGGCACTGGCTCTCTTCCCTGGAACCAGTGGCCCCTAACTTAGGGATGGGTGACTGCTTATAGCCCATTGAGGCTACAAGTTAATCCTTCAATAATAAAAAGAAAAACTATGCACGTGTGGGTGTTTTTCTGAGCTGTGCTTGCTATATATTTGTATTTACACCAGTGTGCAAACCTGTACATTCATGAGTTAATGATGTAAAATACAGCTCAAGCACATACTTTAAATGTTGTACACAGCATAAAAGGACTGTCATAATTCCTTTGAAAAACAAAATGATAGAAAAAGAACAGAAATAACCACATCTCAGGATGGAACATTGTCATAATTCCTTTGAAAAACAAAATGATAGAAAAAGAACAGAAATAACCACATCTCAGGATGGAACATCACAACAGACAAGACAGCCGCCAGCAAAGTGGGAGTACAAAAGCATTAGTACCGGCTACATTACTACTGCTGAAAATTTCTTTGGTTTATGCAGAACTTTCATAGACAAATTGCAAAAATCTTAATTTATTCACAGTAACATAAATACTGCACAGTTGTAATTTTTGGAAAAATCCATTCATGAAAGGTGTAAATTTTGATTGAACTTTAAATGGGAAAACATACTTTCATTTGCAGTTTATGATGGAAGATTCCATTACATCTGACAGTCTCACTTCTATGCTGTTTGCCAACATTGTGGAAAGGTTCATCCATTCACTTCTATGAGAATATTTTTCATTTTGAACTCTTCTTGGCAAGCTTTAGATTAAAAAAAAACAAAAAAAAACTTAGTTCCCAGGAATTATTTGTATGTCACAGAATGCCGACATATTTTGACCATGGCCATCTTACTTTGACACATCAGCTGTGCAGCGAGGATGACTATCCGAAGCAATAACAAAGGTCATTGGCTATATGAAGGTGTGACATCATTGCCAAATCTTGCAGCAAAAGGAAAGCCATTGGCTGATAGACTCAGTGGCATTTTACTACATTGTTTTCATCAGTGATATCGCACACTGCTGATTTCACAAATCACAAGGATTCAACGATTTATAAGTTACTGTTTTTATGCATAAAATTTTTTTCTTAATAAAAATCTTTAGAATGCTATTTTATTTTATTTTTCTTAAAAAAATTCTCAACAAGTAAGAGTGTTTTATGTACCATTGCATCTTATATTCCATAAAATATGGCATCTTAAATTATCCATTAAGTTTTTTGAATTAATGCTGCCTTCATATGTACAATATATTATAGCAACATTGGAATTAAGAGTTGGCATGGCTCCATATACAGCCTTATACTTTACGATTCTGTCATAAAATTATAGTTTTCACTGAAATTTGTCAGAATTAAAACTGCTCTTTCTACGGAATTTTCCTTTCTCTCTAAAATTTTATGGCTGTAAAACTCAGCAATGAAAGCACCAATTAGGAGCCTCTTAATTTTATATATGAGTAGATTCTGATAAGTTGTTCACTCATCTGACACAAACCATCTCATCAAATGAAACCCATTGGCCTGACTTTGCAGTCTTATTAATCTTGTGATAGTGAAAAGGGTCAAAACAGTTTTTCAAATGTATAGAAATCCTCTTCAAAAACATTCCTGCACAATGGAAGCAAACTGTGCAACATGTTACATCTTGATGCATTTTTGTTCACTATAAAAAGTAACTACAGATTTCCATCATCTCAACAAAAACATATTTTCAATAACAAAATATAAAAGTAAATTATAAAATAGTTTACTTTGACAAATTGATATTTCTGTACTACAAAAAAGAAAATATATCCATGTTTGCAACACAAATTGAGATTTTTCTTCTCAGTTTTCTATGAACATTGTTGTTACAGCAGAAACATACTGAATTTTTGCCTCTTTCATTTCATTGTCCCAAATCAATAAGACACAAAAGCAGCTGATAAGGTAAATGGTGTGTGTTGCTGGAAAAGCAGTTCCTTTTTCTTTTTACCTTTACAATGATAATAAATACAGCATCTCTTCAGAGGAATGAAGTTCCTACTTGACCTGAACTAATATGGAAATTAACCAACCCTAAATACTGTGCAGCAAAAAAAAAAAAAAAAGAAAAAAAAGTTATTTCTTTTTTATAACAATATGGGGAAGGAGATCATCCTGATTTCAGGAAAACGATATGCATAGTAAAAACAAAGCAGTTATATAGGATATTCTTAATTCTCTGAGTTTGAATGTACTTTCTTTTATCTCATTTTATAAAGGATGTTTTAAAAGCATTCATGACGACCTTATTATTAATGATAGTAATGGTTAGATTATCATTGATTCATGTAGGCAGAAAATACATATTTTGAAGGGAGCAACGGACTGAACTGTGACCTTTGCACACATTTACAAATATACTCACAGCATATGAATCCACTTATACCAGGGAGAGTTAAAAATGTGTTCTGTTTGCAGCTAAAAAGTTTACAGATGTAGGAAAGCCATTACATTCACCTCATGCTGAAAAGTACAGGCCCTTGTTTTCCAGAGTCCTTTGCCAACATTCCACTAGAGCCAAGTTTTTCAAAGTGGGCGATACCACCTCCTGGGGGCTGCTGATATGACCCAGGGGGGCAGTAGTAGCCTAGGGTGCAAGTGGGGGGGGCACTGAATAAAAAATAGGGGGTGGAAGCATAAAGAAGAGAAGAAAATTAAAAAAAAAACTAACAGAGTTAAAGTGGTTATCTTTTTATTATATTCTCTGGATAATTTTATCCCCCTATTATGATAAATAAACACATACTTGATAACATTGGTAAGAGCCTTTTCAGTAGTAACTAGTATTATTGCGCTGGCACACAGATGCTTTTTTATGAAACGATCCATCTCTTTGTGAAAAAGAAATGTGTCCCACAAAAAGCATCACAACAATGACACTAATGAAATAAACTTAACATGTGCAAAACACAAAGCTGATTCCCCTGGTGAGGGTGCAGTAGGTAATAATGTGATATTTAAGTTCGAAACTTTCACCGGTAAAAATCAGTCAGATGCGTTCAGAATTCCACACTTGAGACATGAAATCCGAAATTTGTAAAAAGTGCATCAATTTTTCCAAATTTGGCACTTCCATTTTCGGGGAATTTTCCCCTCCCTTATCAAGCTTAAATGCAAAAACTTATGGGACACGGGATATCTAAAAATGCAAGAGAGTGGGAACATTGTGTGGGAAAGGGGAGAGGAAGAAATCTTTGCTCCATCCAACTTCCAAGTTTGGAAATTTTTCCCCAATTTTCAAGCTGAAATAAAAATATTTATACAATAAAATTTTATTTAACAACAATACTGGACAGAAGCAACATCACGAGAAAAAAAAAATTATGATTACAAAAAAAATTCTAAACTCTGTCGACTTCCGTTTTCGAAAGTTTTGTAAAAATGGAATTCTGTTCTCCGACTAACCTCCCGCCCCCATTTCTGCCAACTTGTGCATCGATCTTGTGAATGACCAACATAAAAACGAAAATGGCAGATATCCTCGAAATCGCGGAAGCTCTAGAATCCTGAAGATTACGGAGAAATATTCGCTGCATCTAACTATATTACAATTGACTTTCTTTAAATATTTTTCGAATTCGTAATTATATTATTGGAATTTTATCATAAACTTTGTCTTCGCCCAAAATCAGGATAATACGTAATAGGAGGGATATACTGTACATAAATAAATCATTAAAAAATTGTTTTTACATACCTTTGCGATACCTTACAATTTAAAAAAACATGCTAATTGTTGTTAGCTTTACTGGCGCTAGTTTTTTCACGATAAAGTTTTGCAGACTAAATATCTTCATAATTTTCAGTTGTTGCACCAATGTTTTAAACACTGACATATAATGCTAAGGGCCTCACGAGTTTCATTTGTCGTTGGAGGTGTTGCATCAGACTGCATCTCAACATCACTTTCTTCCTCATCTTCCACCAGATCATTCATGATTTCATGAACGATATCATCATCAGTGAAGGGTGCAGATGTGGATAAATTTTCATCAATGTTTATCCACTGCTGAAATTCCTCACTATCCTCTTCATCACCACTTTTTTCCATGATTTCATTTTCTCGTTTGTCTCGCAATCCTGCTTTAGCAAAACAGTTGACTATAGTGTTTTGCGATAACACATTTTCAGGTGCTTGCCAACATATGCAGCACATCCAGTACGGATATTTTTTTTTTTTTTTTTTTGCAATTTCCACTGCCGTAACTTGATTGCTGGAATCAATCACTTCAATTATTTTCCTCTTCATTTCTCGCCTGTATAGGGTTTTCACTGTTTTAATTACGCCTTGATCTAGAGGCTGAATGAGAGATGTGTTCGAGGGCAAGAAAACCATTTTAATGTTCCTTGGCTGAAGATCACTAGGATATGCTGTGCAATTATTGAGAATCAACGCAATCTTTTTCTTTTCCATTTCTAATTCCGCATCCTACTCTGTGATGAACTTTGAGAACATCGCCAAAGTCATCCATGCATTGGGATTCGCTTCATATTCTACTGGTAAATGTTACTCCTTGAAAACATCTTGGGTTCTTGCTCTTTCTAATAACAAGTGGTTTCGACTTGTCCGTACCTGTCATGTTGCAGGTTAACAGAACAGTTAATCTCTCCTTCTGCTTCTTTCCTGTCAACTTTGAAGAATTTTTAAAATCCAAGGTATGGTCTGAAAGTGCTCTGTAATACAGTCCCATTTCATCTGTATTGTAGATTTCCTCTGGTAAAAATTCCTTGAGAAGCTCAGGAAAGGTTGATGCTAACTAGACGTCCGCAGCGGGCTTATCAGCATCTTGCTTTTCGCCATAAAGTTTCTTAAAGACGATGCAGTTCCTATGTTGCCATCGCATCAGCCAACCTTCTGAAAATGTAAAATCTCTCTCTCCCAATTTCTCGGAGAAATTTATCGCCTTCTCTTTCAAAAGACCCCGACTAATTGCCGCATTTTGCAGTCTGGCTTGTTTAAACCAACGCAGAAGTGCTTCTTCTACATTTTCACTTTTGCCACATCACTTTCGTTTTTCTCTGCAATTGCTTATTCTCTATCAATTTCCTCCCTTCAGAATTTTACACAACAACGGCTGGGAAATTCCAAGTGTATGTGCAACAGTTCATTGGTGGGCATTTTCCTCATTCGTCCTGATGATGCTGAGCCAACAGCTCTGCGAAACTATAGTCGATGTATAATAAACCTTTGATTGTGGTAAACATTGGTATTTTTATTTTATCTCAACACCACAAGTTTTGCAGTCATAAATTATATTTAATTTCCCTATAGCATCAAACTTTTGCAAGATTTTCGTGCCGAAGACATCGAAACGAATAAGACGAAAAAAAAAATGTGCCATTTGAAGACGAAAAAATTGTGCCTTAACAATTTAAGTGCTAGCGTATTTTATCCTAGCAAACAGAGCAGAGCAAACACAGGTGAATCCAGACAAGACACTCTCACACTGCTGCACTCTCTGAACCCCCACCCTCCTACCCCCTCGGATGGCCGACCCATCTTACTGTGGAGAACGGGGGAAGGTCAGAGAAGGGGAATCACTTGCACACGCTTCGAACCCTGTTTGCAAAATGCTCGATGCGCTGGGTCAAAACACCCTGCAGAGAAAGCCCCAGCACGATAACTGCAAAGGGGTGTGAGGTCAGAGCCAGAGGGCCATAGCAATCCCTCTCTGCTGAAGCTCAAGGGTCAGAGTGCGAACATAAAGCGAGTGCCAGGCTTCGAATATCTCTTCCGTTGCTTCCTGTTCATGCTGCATTGGTTGGTGTTGAGCTTTAGGTTGTCGTGCACGTGTGTGTGTAGTGTTTTTATACAACATGCCTGGAAAATGCTGTGTGCTTTTATGTAGATCAAATTACAAAAGGTGGCCAAAAAGCATCTGTATTCAACTTTCCTGAAGATGAAAGGCTTAGAACAAGATGGATAGCTTCAATACCAAGAAAGGATTTTTCACCCACAGTGAATTCAAAGGTAAGGTAAGCCTAATTGTTCTCATGATAGCATGTTCAATGCTTTCATTGTAAATACAAACATAATTTAGTGAATTGTACTTGTTATTGACGGAGTAAAATTTAAGGGCTAACCTTCCGATTATCAACTCGTCATTTGTTGTCGTTTAAATAATATTGGTAATTAACATTTCATTTCTATAGAATTCATAGTTATTAGCGTTCCAATTAAAATAAAACCGCAGGAAATGTACGGATCTTAACAAGTACTTAGGTTAACCAGGCAAAGATACTGGTAATAAATAATTACATCATTTAATAATCAAGATTTCATTTCTATAAAACGTCATTTTTTTATGAAATTGCTGTGTATTAGTGTTCTAATTAAAACAACAGTTCGTACGGAATGTACAGAATTATTTGATACGCTGATAATCAGAAGTCTAGCCCAAGGAAAAGTTTATTAGAATGTATCAGAAACAATTCACTTACATTGTTAAACTTCAACATGATCGCTGAAGTTGACTGGCTGATAAGTTAAAATGTATATATGTACATATATTCATGGGTTTACAAATTTTTATATTTAAGTTAATGAATGTACATTTTTATTTATTGTAATTTTTTATTTAATTTAAAGTAAGTTGTGGTAGGGAACGACGCTCGTATTAGAGAACTATGAACTCTTTTACAAAGCAGCACTTTAGTTCCAAGTTATCTTACTTAAATAAATAAAAAATGTAAACCGATGAATCTATCACATGTAGACATCATGTTGTTTGAAGAGGTTTTTAACATAATTGTCTACCACAAACCTAACTAACTGCAGTGCTGTAATTTTAAATCAAACACATGCACAGAAATTAATAAATAAAATAAAAGGGAGGAAACAGATACAGTTACTACCGTTTTCAATCTCATTAGGAATTTTAAAACTGGCTTTTAACTTTTGAATCAAACAAGTTCTAATGTTTGACATTATCATTTATAAAAATGATTTCTCTGATCCTTCAGCTTGTTACGTTATGACTAAAATAAATAGATTTGCACATGTAGTGTACTTACCTTGAGAGCTTCGCAGTACTTTATGTTGCTATCAGTAGTCCTACCGGCGACACTTAGATATGCATCATGATGATGCGTAATTTTATACAGCCAGGATAGACAACTAACAACACTCAAGATTTATTATGATTATTTTTTTATCTTAAATGCATGAGTAAGATATGAGTGATACTTGTTCTGCAGTTGGAGCCATTAGTTAGCAAATTAGAAGTGGGTTGCTTGCAGTTTTTCAAAAATGTTGGTGTGTATAAAATATTTTTACAGTTCCACCAACCGAAACTAGTACTACTATGATTAAGACCTCTTATGTTGTAAGAAAGGGTTTTGTAAGAAAAACATAATTTATGAAAAAAAAAATGTAGTGTCAAAATTCAGTAAAGATAAATATAACCATTAATCTCCGATGCTTCAATAGTTAAGTGCATTAGCTTCTATCTTTGTTCATGTGTTTAGTAGTTAGATAATCATATTCGGCCAAGTTAATTTTCACATTGATAGATGTGCTGCAAACATTTTAATCCTAAAGCATTATTGTCAAGGTAAATTCAGTTGTTCTAGCATGTCATTCTGCATAACATAAATAATGTGATACCTCATCAATCCCACACATGTGGTATAGTGGTCTATGCGATGGCTTATGATAATTTGTCCGAGTTGGGTCCGGGCTGGAACCCCAGTGAGGCATGGATGTTGTGTTTGTCTTACGGTGCTGCCTCTCTCCTTTCTCTGGAACCAATGGCCCTAAATTAGGGATGAGCGACTGCTTATAGCCCATTGAGTTGCTCATGATGGTTGTGAAACCTTCGATAAAAAAAAAAAAAAAAAACTCATCAACCTGCTCGCAACACATTGGAACTTGGTCATGATCTGACTTTACACCTCCAACAAATGGGGTGATCAGTGTAAAAATTTTAAATTTGACATAAAAAAAAAGGGGGAAGTGATTGTTAAAGTGTATTAGCTTTTATTTGATTGAATATTTGAATATGTTAATAGAGAAAAACATACTGCCTTCATTAATTTGTACAGCTAAATTAATTGGTTTCACCACCAGTCACCTTTATTCTGCATTGCACATAAATGGAAAACAATAAAAGTTGTAATAATTAGAAACAAAAAATAAAACTTTGGTGTATTACATAAAAATAATGATTAATATGTATTTTAAAATATATCAAAATTGAATTCTGAATATTCCGGATTAATGTCCATTTCAAATGTGTTTGAAGAAGGTTACACTAGCGGAGTTTTGTCGTCTGACAGACACCTTGTCACTTTAATGAATGCCACCTTTTGACTCAGTAACAGTGTTGAAACAGCAAAAACCCTGGCAGCAAGTTAAGATTAAAGTAATTGGAAAGTTCTGAGATGCGTGTGCAGTGGAAGTTAAGGGTTCGGCTTCAGCAACAAATTATTATTTGAGAGTCTCTCTGCTTAACTCTGGTTAAGGGTTAAGACTGGATAGAAATCTCTGTAAAGGAGTTCAGTAAAAATTTTGCATAGTATCTTTAAAAAGAGAGAGAAGCCATAATAAAGTATTGCTATTTACTTTCTACTTTAATAAAGGAAGAACACTCTAATTTATAAAATCAGAATGATACAATAACTTTTATTCTGTTGTGAATGTGCAAATTCATTTAAACTGTCAGACTGCCTAAACCACATTAAGGTCTAACTAAATTATCTGCTTTTTAGGTTTGTGAACATCACTTGAATGAATATGACATTCAACATACTTCACAATACTACGATGATAGAACTGGAAAAAAGCTTGTAGTGCAAATTTCACGACCAAGGCTTCGACCAAATTCCATTCCTGAGAGATTCCTTGGATGTCCCGAGTATTTGTCTTCATTAACATTTTGTCGTGAAGAACCAGATGCAAAAAGAAAAAGAATTGAGTTTCTTCAGATTGAGGCTGCTATTGCCCAAAGTGTAAAAGAGCAGCAGATTTATGAAGAAGCAAACTGTTTCAACTCACTAGCCAAACCTCTTGAATGCACGAAAAATTCTGTTCTCAAGAATTGGGATTTCTTAAATAAAGGTAATGAAGTGATATTTATCAAAGTAAAAGCTTTGCCTTCCCCAACTATATCATCTGCTGTAGTTGTTGTTGAAAATTTAAATGTATCTGCACATCATAAAAGTCATGAAATTCACAAGTTAGGAAAATATCAATTTCCTACAAAAATTGAAAATGTTAATGATCTGTATTCGGTTTTTAAGGAACTTGAGGGTTTAGAAGAAATGCAAGGTAATTAAAATTCAATTTTAAATGTGGTTTCTGTAATAATTGAAATGCTGAATGTGCTCCAAGGAAATGTACCAGAAGAACAAAAAGATATTGTACAATTTATTTCTGAGCAAATCTCCCTAATTAAGTGTCATAAAAATAATTATCGGTACTCAGGGAAATTTTCAATTTTATGTTGTTTGGTGTATTCTATATCAGCTAATGCATACAGATTTTTGTGTAACAGCAGTTATGTAATATTGCCACATCCCAGCACATTAGTTAAACTCTGTACAATGTAAATCCCAAGTTTGAACAATGTGACCAAAATTTAATGGTGTACGTGAAAGAAAAGTTCTCATATTTGTCAGATTGTGACAAACATGTTGTGTTGATGATGGATGAAATTCACATTAAACCATTTGTGGAATATAAAGGTGGAAATATGTTAGGTATGGCCTACAACTGTGAGAAGGCTGCCACTAGTGCATATGTATTTATGGTGCAAAGTATTAGATCCTCTTATAAAGATGTGGCACATATTCTCCCAGTTAAAACTCTTTCAGCTAATTTGCTATATGAGTACATTGTTAAAATAATAAAAGGGCTAGAAATAATTGGCTTTTCTGTTATTTGCATTGTGAGTGACAACAATGCAATTAACAGAAAAGCTGTTTCATTTTTTGTAAACCAGCAAAACTGAGTATTGTATACCAGCATCAAGTTGATCCTACAAGGCCTTTGTTTTTCATTATTGATCCCATTCATATTATAAAATGTGTAAGAAACAATTGGCTCAACCAAAAAACTTGGGATGGAAAGTGCATGTATTTCCCAGATTTCAATGAGAAATTATGAGGTTTAAATGGGAAACTTATTCTCCGAGTTGCATCATTAGGAGCCCTAAAAAAGTTGCACGAGTTGAAATCACGAAATATTGTGAAATATGCTCCTTCTTTATCTGAAAAAGCTTCGAGTCCAACAAATTTGGAACGTCAAAATGTGAAATTAGTTTTGCAACTAATAAACAGTTGCGGAAGGTCTCACCATAGCAGGTGAAAAATACAGCATACTGCACTCAAAAGATACAGCTGAATACATTCGAATAATGTGCAGATGGTTTGACATCCTTAATGTTCGCACACTTTTTAAAGGTCAACACAAAAGAAATGAATATCAAGAACCTCTAACATCTTCCCCAGATGATAAAAGGTGGTCTTCTTGAGCAAATTTTTAGATTGGATCAAATATTGGGAATTCATTGGGTGCACTACAGGGATCTTCAGCAAAGAAACCTTACTGGCCCTGAAACAAACTACCTTATGCTGTATTAGAAATTTCTAAATTTTGTGTAGAAGAGTTAAATTTGTCTTGTGTCTTGACAGGGAAACTTCAGACAGATTCTCTTGAGGATCGTTTCGGTCATTATCGGAAATTGGCAGGGGCACAGTATAATATTTTTGTCACACAACTTTATGAAACTGAAATGAAGCTGCACATTCGTTCTTTTTTGCCTCTTACCTTGAACTCTGACCGTCATGGAAAAATTTCTATGAGCGCATTAGACATACATGACCTTGATATTTTTAATTCATCTGAGGCAGTCTCTTGCAGAAAAAGTTGTAGTGAAACCAGATTTATCCAAGTTAGGTGATTTGTTAATTCCACTAACATACTGTGTATGTTGTCGGTTATTGTGCACATGGGGCTTTGAAAAATAATTGAAATTCTGCACATATTGCAAGATAAATCTCCTCTTGGATAAATCTCTAGAATATAATGAAATGCAACCCCGCCTTCTTGTGGTACATCCTGTTCCCACTAAAGGGGCTCTGACGACCGCCAATAGCGGTATAACTATACCATCGGGATTAGAGGAAATGCTATCCCACACTCACCAACCCGCTTGGCCAGCGTGGTGAGTTATGGCCAAACCCCTCCAAAATGACTCCACAACTTAAATATTGGCCCTCAGTCTCCGGCAGCTGGAATGTACCTGGTCAAGGCAGCGGCCAGTGCGACATGAAGGCAGAGGGTGCTAAGAATCCCCGGAGGACCGGACTAGGCTGCCATCTGATGCTGACCTTGGCGACATATAACGGACGCTCCCTATCTTCTGATTCAAGGCTTCTTGAATTGGAAGAAGAACTACAAAGGATCAAGTGGGACATCGTGGGGCTAAGTGAGGTAAGGAGAAAAGGAGAAGATCTCATTGAACTGAAAAGTGGACATCTCTTCTACTATCGTGGGACAGATACTGGCAGAACTAGTGGTGTTGGATTTATAATAAACAAGAAACTGAAGGATAAAGTTGTAGAAGTTGAAAGTTCCTCTGACAGAGCTGCACGACTCATTATCCAACTCTCGAGAAGATACCAGGCTCAGATTATTCAAACTTATGCACCCACCACAAGTCATGCTGAAGAAGAAATTGAAGAATTTTATGAGGAAATTCGTCATCTAAATAATAAAGGTAAGCAGCACTTGAAGATAATTATGGGAGATTTCAATGCAAAAATAGGGCAACGGCAACAGAATGAAACTTCAGTAGG